>CM068377.1:35019613-36219613 GCA_034770075.1 Aralia elata
CCGTAATTTAGTTCTGCGGACGGAGGCCCGCTATATCAATATACAAAAATATCCTCTTTTTACAAGTAATCCTCGTTCGCACAATTAAACTATGGATTGGAGAGATTTTTTACCGTAAATTAGTCGGAATCCTTCGTTCTCTTTTTCTAACAAAGTAATCCTTCTCTTTTTAAAAGTAATTATTGTCCACACAATTAAACTGCGGATTGGAGAGATTTTCTTTTACATCAATTTGGTTGGAATCCTTCTTTCTCTGTTTCCAATAAAGTGGTTGATAAATCTCCATTATTAGTCTACGCATTGAACTACCCATTTTGCTTAATTTACTAAAATTTTGTATGGATTCAATAAATACTTATAAAGTATTAGATGAACGAGAAAGGAAGTGGGAGTGAGAGAAAGAAAGGGCGAAGGAGATAAAGAGAGTTAATTTTATGTAGTTTAACAATGAAGTACCAAATTATCACAGCCATGTGCATACATGTGATGTTATGCAAAGATTAATTAGTATCCCAAGAGTATGAGATCTTCTTATAAGTATCCCTTTTTTTCGACCACTTTGTTGGAAATAGAAAAAGAATAATTCCAGCCAATTTGACGTAAAAAAAATCTCTCCAATACGCAGTTTAATTTTGCGGACGATGATTACTTTTAAAAAGAGGATATTTGTGTACATTGATATAGTGGGCTTCTGTCTGCAGAACTGAACTGCGGGCTTCCTCATATTAAAGTGCGGATTGGGGTTCCATTACACTGTTCGATCCACGAATGAACAGTTGAGATCTGTTGTAAAGATAATGTTAAATTTACAACGTTAGCTATAGATCGGTTCCCAGATATATATATATATATATATATATATATATATATATATATATCTGTGTGGGGGGGAGAGGTAAATTTCACTTCACCACCTGAGTTTTTACTATTTTTCCACTTAAACACCTGAGATTTTGAGGTGAAGTGAAAAAGTTACATTTTCTTTCCAAACTAACTGTGCGTGTAGGTAACTCGCCTAAAGAGCATGACGCATGGTTCTAATGGTCAAATAAGGCTGAAATTTGTCCAATATGTCCCACCATATACATTGGCTATAAAACTCTCACTTCTTTACATGTGTTCACCCTTAGCAACTCTTTTCTACCATTTAGAACATTTGTAGTTTCTGTCTTGCTTTGATCATGGATATTAATTCATCATATTCACAAGTAAGGTATGAGATCAACTAATTTCTTCTCTAGCTTTACTTTATTTACATAAATTTATTGTTGTTATTCAATTTAAAAGTTGCCCACAAAGTATTTGTTAAAATGCCTCATCCCCTCTTTCTCCCGTTTATATGAATTAGGAGTCATGTCTTCGTCAAGCAATAATGTAGGATGGAATAATAGTGACTTTCGCTACATACCTAGGGTATGTAGATGTGGAAAGAAGACATTTATAAGAATTATCGACTCGAACAAACCATAAAAGGGCAAGTTGTATTTTGTATGTGATGACTGTGACTTTTGGGCATGGTGCTTGCCTTCTACAATAACCTCAAGTGGGACAATGACTGGCACTAATGAACACAACGAAGGAATGGGAACACACAATGAGGGAAAATGAAAGGGACCCAAATTATATTTCCCCATTTTCTTCAATTAGAGCAGTTTTATTGCTTGGGACATCTTGAAATTGAATTGCGATGCATCTCTGAAAATAGCTGGTTACTTTGGCGTAGGGTTTGTGGCTAGAGAAAGTTAAGGTTGAGTAGTGGGAGTTGGGGCTGATTTTATACAAGACAGAGTTGTTTGTGTCGAAGCCATATGGTGAAGTTTATTCTACACAGAAAAATTAAAATATTGTTTTACTTGTACTTGGTTGAGCTATTGAGCTATTGTATCAAGATATTTTTTTTCATTATCTGGGGTATGCCCCTTGTAATTTTCTATACAGAAAAAATTAAATATCGTCTTATTTATAATTGCTTGAACTATTAAGCTATTGTATGAAGATATTTTTTTCATTACCTGGGGTATGCCCTTGTAAACATGTAAATTATGATTATAACGTTTATGACATGAAATTCAATTATTGTGTTCATCTATTTAGTCCAACCTAAAAGCTTCTTAAACCTGACATACTTTCTGAATGTTTGGTAATATTTAGTGCCTACTGTAGACATGGTTACTGATATGTTTATATTAAGTGCATGAGACCATGATTAAGTGCATATTTGTTCCTATAAAGACAATATCTCATCTGTAGAATTTCTCACATGGTTTAAAAGGGCAACGTAGAGTGACTTAACTCTACGATACTAGACTCTAGTGTAGAAACGTAGAGTTAAGTCATTCTACAATCTGAGAATTCACTCTATGTTTGACTCTACGTATATTAATTTGCTTTTTGACAAATCTTGGCCATTTTAAAATTTAACTCTATTTCCAATGCACAAAATAAATAAATAAAATAAAGAAAAAAGTTGGTCCTAGGATTTGAGATTCAAACACTCCTAATTAGATTTGAGTAAAGCAACTAACAATTGTCCATGCTTTTGGAAATATCTTATTAGGGGTGTAAAAACTTTGGGACAAACTGGGTGATGAGGACATCCTTAGCTCACAAGCCATTGAAAAAACACAAGTGGATCCATTGCATATGCCACTTGGACCCATTACGAGAGCACGAGCTAAATGCTTCAAAGAAGGACTTAACGGGATGATTCATAAATTATGGACCGAGGTTGGATCGAGCATAGAGGTTATAGAGACGGGTTACAATCACGTGAAGATCATAAACACCTTGGAAGCAAGCATACCCGAACCATTGCAAAACAATCAGCATTTCCGCACTTTTGGACTAGTTTGATATCAGTTCGTATTTGGGCCATAACTTGCGTTTTCGAACTCCAAATGAGGTGATTCAAAAGCCTAAATTCATTAGAAACTCCAGGGCTACAATTTTCATTCTTGGCCCAAGTCCAAATTCGAAATTTATCAGGTGTGAAAATAGCTTGCAATGTGCTGATCAGTTTATAGTTGTCTAATTTGGACTTTTAACACATCACATGTTTTGGATTGTTAAATTCTTTGGGTGGCTGATACATGTGATGTGATTAGTTGTTAGATCTTGACTTATGATGATGGTTTAGCACACCATGAGTTCCTATAAATACCAAGTGATGCTAAGATGTAAAATCATTCATTCATATCAATTTTCAGATTATCAATACTATTGTGAGTTTGTTTCTCTACTTGTGGTTCTTCGAAGAATTCCTAAGTGTTCCTTAGTTCTTCTTTTTAGATTCATAATTGACTTATCATACAACCATTCATAGTTGTGTGTGGCATCTTCTACCGCATCAATCGTCGATAGTACCGAGATTACCGCTTCAATATAAGTGAGGGGTCGAAGTGTCGTTGGTGTTCATCCTCCGCAAATTTCCTAAGCAAGCAATTGTACCAAGATTACCGTCTACATATAGGCGAGGGGTTAAGGTGTTGCAAGCTATCCATCCTATCAACTTGTTAGAAACGATCCGGGCGACGACCACCTCACGCAAGCGTGCCGTGGAGTCTATCATTTGGTATCAAAGCTAAGTTTCCTATCAAGTTACTTATCTTTACTTTTTGGATTATAAAAAAAAAAAAAAAAAAAAAACTGCAGGAAATATATAGCAGAAAATTATTGTTGTTGATTGCTATTGTTAGGATTTCATTTGCAAAGAATCATATTTGACGATTGTAAAGTCTTGTTGGAGTTTCAAGAGTCGTCCTTTCTATATTGTATCTTGATAAGTTCTTGTTGGATTGTAATTGAAAAATTGAGGTAATATTTGTGTGAATTCAAAAAGAACCTATTAGAGAGAACTACGAGCGGAAAAAGGCAAGAGTAGTGAGATTACTAGAGGGTAAAAGCCATAAATGTGATACACGAGCGTTTCATATTTGTAATACATTGTTTGAGCGAAACACGTAAGGGAGTGGTGAGGAACTTGTTTTCTATTAACCTTTGTTTTGCAGAAAATATGTCTAACACAAGAGATAAGGCAATTGAGAATGAACCTTCTTCATCGAATTTTGACCCAAAACTCATGATGGAGGCTATGATGAAAGAATTTTCTAGACAGCTAGGGATGGCTATGGAGCAAGTGCATGATCGCATCGATCAATTGAGTGACACTCGAGGGGAACAAACTCAAATCCCTCCGGGTGGGCGTCCTAATGGAAAAGCCCAACAAAAGGAAGCTAGACTAGAAGAGATAACTTACTATGATGAAAAGTTTAGCGAGGAAGAGGATCGAGAAACTGGCTTTATCCCTAGGAGATATTTTGCAAGGGATAGAGGCGGCCGCAATCGAGAGGACAACAACCTTGATAGCATCAAAATGAAAATTCCCACTTTTCAAGGCAGAAGTGATCCCGAGGCATACTTAGAGTGGGAGAAGAAGATGGAATGGATATTTGATTGTCACAATTACTCAGATCTCAAGAAGGTTAGAATTGCAGCTACCGAATTTTTAGATTATGCTGTTACTTGGTGGGATCAATTGATGACCAGCCGAAGGAGGTGCAGAGAACGTCCAATAGAGACTTGGGCAGAAATGAAAGCTGTGATGAAAAAGAGGTTTGTACCAAGCCACTATTATCGAGATCTGTTTCGAAACTTACAAAACTTGAAACAGGGAAATAAGAGTGTGGAGGACTACTTCAAGGAAATGGAGATGTTAATGTCTAGGGCTGAAATCGACGAGGATAATGAGGCCACCATGGCCCGATTTTTAGCAGGGTTAAATTGGGATATTGCAGATTTGGTGGAGCGTCAACACTATGTGGTATTAGAAGATATGGTGCACATGGCTATCAAAATAGAGAAACAACTTAAGAGGAGAGGTGGCCAGCGAACAAATCCTACCACAGGGTCATCATGGAAATCCAACATTATGAAACGCGAGGAAAGACCAACTGTTTCCAAACCAAAGCCCGAAATCAAGCAGGGAACTCAAGGATGGCATGGTAAAACTAATCAACCTACTACTAGTCGTACTCGAGATATTGTATGTTTTAAATGTCAAGGCAGGGGACATATTGCAAATCAATGCCCAAATCAAAGAACTATGTTATTGCTTGATAATGGAGAATTGGAAACCGAGGAAGAAGATAGTGACAATGACTCTATGCCACCATTGGAGGAAGATAGAGAGGTTGTTATGCATGGTGAAGTGTTGGTTACTCGAAGAATGCTTAGTACACAGGTAAAGGAAAAAAGCAATGAACAAAGAGAGAATCTATTTCATACTAGATGCATGGTAAATGGTAAGATCTGTTGTGTTGTAATTGATAGTGGGAGTTGCACAAATGTGGCAAGCATCACTATGGTAGAGAAATTGGGACTTACAACATCCAAACATCCCCATCCATACCGATTGTAGTGGCTCAATGACAGCGACGACATCAAAGTTACCAAGCAAGTATCAGTACCATTTACAATTGGGAAATATGTCGATGAGATTCTATGTGATGTAGTTCCTATGCAAGCAGGTCACTTATTACTTAGGAGACCATGGCAGTTTGATCGGCGAGTAAAACACGATGGTTTTACTAATGAATACTCTTTTGTTCACAATCAAAGAAAAATTACCTTGTGCCCTATGTCACCAAAACAGGTGCATGAGGATCAAATGCACTTACAGAGAGATCATGAGAAAAAAACAAAAGAGAGAGAGAAAAAGAAAGGTGAAGAGAGAAAAACAAACATTTTTGCAAAAAATAGTGATGTGAGGCGACCTTTGGATTCTAAAAAGTCAATGATTATACTTTGGTATAAGGAGGCACTTTTAAATACTAACACTAATAATCCTTCTTTGCCTAGTGTTGTTTCTACTCTTTTGCAGGATTATCAGGATGTCTTTCCTGAGGAACTTCCACAAGGATTACCTCCAATTCGGGGGATTGAACATCAAATTGATTTTGTCCCTGGCGCAACCATTCCAAACCGACCAACATACCGAAGCAATCCCGAGGAGACAAAGGAATTGCAAAGGCAAGTTGACGAACTAATGGACAAGGGGTTTGTGAGGGAAAGCATGAGTCCATGTGCGGTTCCAGTTATTTTAGTTCCTAAAAAGGATGGGAAGTGGCGTATGTGCATTGATTGTCGAGCGGTAAATAACATCACTGTAAAATATCAACATCCCATTCCTAGGTTAGATGATATGTTAGATGAATTGCATGGATCTTGTGTGTTTTCTAAAATTGATTTAAAGAGTGGTTATCATCAGATTAGAATGCATGAGGGAGATGAATAGAAAACTGCTTTTAAAACAAAATATGGGTTATATGAGTGGTTAGTCTTACCTTTTGGTTTAACTAATGCTCCTAGCACGTTCATGAGATTAATGAACCATGTTTTGCGTCCCTTCATTGGGAAATTTATAGTTGTGTACTTTGATGATATTTTGATCTACAGCAAGGATTTAGGTGAGCATGCATTGCACATAAAATCTGTCCTAGATGTGCTTCGAAAGGAAAAATTATATGCCAATATGGATAAATGCACATTTTGTACAGATCGAGTTGTGTTTCTTGGCTTTGTTGTTAGTGTGCAAGGAGTACAAGTTGACGAAGAGAAAATCAGGGCAATTCGAGAATGGCCAACTCCTACGAATGTCAGTCAAGTTTGTAGCTTTCATGGACTCGTAAGTTTCTATAGACGGTTTGTAAGAAACTTC
This sequence comes from Aralia elata, assembly GCA_034770075.1. Lineage (NCBI taxonomy): Eukaryota > Viridiplantae > Streptophyta > Magnoliopsida > Apiales > Araliaceae > Aralia > Aralia elata. The sequence goes on from CM068377.1 coordinate 35,026,329, forward strand.
AGCGAAGTCACAGCACCACTCACCAAAGTAATCAAAAAGAGTATAGGATTCAAGTGGGGTGATGCACAAGAAAAGGCGTTTAATTTGATTAAAGAAAAATTAACTAACACTCCTTTACTTGTATTGCCTAATTTCACTAAAACCTTTGAAATTGAATGTGATGCTTCAGGTTTAGGAATTGGAGCTGTACTAATGCAAGAAGGAAAACCAGTGGCATATTTCAGTGAAAAATTGAGTGGAGCAGCTTTAAACTATCCCACTTATGACAAAGAGTTGTATGCCTTGGTGCGATCATTGGAGACTTGGCAACATTACCTGTGGCCTAAGGAGTTTGTGATTCACACAGATCATGAATCGTTAAAATATTTGAAAGGCCAACACAAGTTGAACAAGAGACATGCACGATGGATGGAGTTCATCGAGACATTTCCTTATGTCATTCGGTATAAGCAAGGTAAGGAAAATGTCGTGGCTGATGCTCTTTCGTGAAGGTATGTGTTGTTAAATACTCTTGACACAAAATTACTTGGTTTTGAACAAATCAAAAAATTATATGTTAATGACCATGATTTTTGTGAAGAGTTTAAAAATTGTGAAAAGAATGTTGTAGGTAAATACTTCAAGATGGATGGATTCTTATTTCGTGAGAATAGATTATGTATACCAGCATGTTCTTTGCGTGAGTTATTGGTTCGAGAATCACATGGAGGTGGTTTGATGGGACATTTTGGTGTTGATAAGACCTTATCTGTGATAAAGGAACATTTCTATTGCCCCCATATGAAACGAGATGTGGAAAGAATTTGTGATAAATGCATTACGTGTCGTCAAGCTAAATCTCGTGTTCAACCTCATGGGTTATACACACCATTGCCTATTTCAAGTGAACCTTGGGTTGATTTATCTATGGACTTTGTATTGGGTTTACCTAGATCTAAGCATGGTCATGATTCTATATTTGTGGTCGTGGATAGGTTTTCAAAAATGGCACACTTTATCCCATGCCACAAAACTGATGATACATCCCATGTTGCTGATTTATTCTTTAGAGACATTGTGCGTTTACATGGCATGCCCCGAACCATTGTTTCGGATAGAGATGCTAAATTCTTGAGCTATTTTTGGAAGACCTTGTGGTGTAAATTAGGAACTAAACTGCTATTTTCAACTACTTGTCATCCACAAACTGACGGTCAAACAGAAGTAGTTAATAGAACTCTATCTGCATTACTAAGGGCTATCATTAAAAAGAATATTAAGCTTTGGGAAGAATGTCTACCACATGTTGAGTTTGCTTATAATAGATCTGTTCACTCTGCTACTAAATTCTCACCTTTTGAAATTGTGTATGACTTTAATCCTTTAACACCCTTGGATTTGTCACCATTACCTGTTTCCGAGTATACTAACATGGATGGCAAAAACAAAGCTGATTTTGTTAAACAGATACATGAGAAGACAACACTCAACATTGAAAAGAGGACGGATCAATATGCTAAACAGGCCAACAAGGGTCGGCGTCAAGTAATCTTCGAACCCGGGGATTGGGTTTGGCTACACATGCGTAAGGAAAGATTTCCTACTCAAAGGCGTTCGAAATTACTTCCAAGAGGAGATGGACCATTTCAAGTGAAGATTTGAGGACAAATCCTTTTCAAGAGGAGAGGTATGATGAGGACATCCTTAGCTCACAAGCCCTTGAAAAAACACAAGTGGATCCATTGCATATGCCACTTGGACCCATTACGAGAGCACGAGCTAAACGCTTCAAAGAAGGAATTAACGGGATGATTCATAAATTATGGACCGAGGTTGGATCGAGCATAGAGGTTATAGAGACGGGTTACAATCACGTGAAGATCATAAACACCTTGGAAGCAAGCATACCCGAACCATTGCAAAACAATCAGCATTTCCGCACTTTTGGACTAGTTTGATATCGGTTCGTATTTGGGCCATAACTTGAGTTTCCGAACTCCAAATGAGGTGATTCAAAAGCCTAAATTCATTAGAAACTCCAGAGCTACAATTTTCATTCTTGGCCCAAGTCCGAATTCGAAATTTATCAGGTGTGAAAATAGCTTGCAATGTGCTGATCAGTTTATAGTTGTCTGATTTGGACTTTTAACACATCACATGTTTTGGATTGTTAAATTCTTTGGGTGGCTGATACATGTGATGTGATTAGTTGTTAGATCTTGACTTATGATGATGGTTTAGCACACCATGAGTTCCTATAAATACCAAGTGATGCTAGGATATAAAATCATTCATTCATATCAATTTTCAGATTATCAATACTATTGTGAGTTTGTTTCTCTACTTGTGGTTCTTTGAAGAATTCCTAAGTGTTCCTTAGTTCTTCTTTTTAGATTCATAATTGACTTATCATACAACCATTCATAGTTGTGTGTGGCATCTTCTACCGCATCAATCGTCGATAGTACCGAGATTACCGCTTCAATATAAGCGAGGGGTCGAAGTGTCGTTGGTGTTCATCCTCCGTAAATTTCCTAAGCAAGAAATTGTACCAAGATTACCGTCTACATATAGGCGAGGGGTTAAGGTGTTGCAAGCTATCCATCCTATCAACTTGTTAGAAACGATTCGGGCGACGACCACCTCACGCAAGCGTGCCGTGGAGTCTATCACCGGGTCACCGTGTCAGACCTCAAAAGGCTTCGTTTGACTAGGCCTAAGACTTGGTCAAATCAAATTGAGTCAGATCAGGCTTTATACTAAATGAAAGGGACTGCATTAGGCCTTCAAACGAAGGCAATAAGTATTGGACCGGGTCTTATAGGCATTTAAGGCCTGACTCTTTTTCTTACTTTTCAATGTTTTTAATAAATTTATACATTCTATTTTACTTTAAAAAATATAAACTAATATAAAAAATAAAATCTAAATAAGTTAAAATTTATTATTTAGAAATTAAAAAATATATATTACATTGTTTGGGCATCTCTTTAAATTTCTGTATTGGTGGGTCTCTCAGCAACTTTTCCAATTCCCTATCTTTTGTTATCATATCTGAGAAAAAAAGACATGGCATGGAAGGGAAGCTTCACGACCACAGTAATTCTATAAAGAAAGAGGGACCTTCTTCGGTCACTAACACCATCTTTCTTCGATTGACCTAGAAATAAAAATTAATGTGTACATAAATGACTAATACAAAAATGATATGAAATATAAATACAAATAAATATAGTTGTTTAAATTTGGTGGATGGTTCAGTGGTTCAACCGGTGATTGAACCGGTTGAATTGGATTTTAACATTAATTTATTTGAAAAAATAATATATTCTATTAAATCATACATTTTACCTAAAGGGCATACATTTTTACTAATGATACCCCTTTTGTTCCAAAATATAAGTTTAAAAAATACTTAAAACATTTATTTAAAACAATTATTAATGCAATTATAAATATTTTTAAATTGTCTAAAAAATAGTATTAATTATGAAGATTGTTTCTAAAAGTTAAATTAATCATATCAAATTTAAGTTTGAAAATATTTCGTATTGACTTTTTAAAAAATTTAATAAAAAGTTAGCATGTGTCTTATATTTTAGAATGAATACAATATTTATTTAATTTAAATAGCAATTAAACTAAAGAAAATTAATATATATACATACATATACATGCATAAAACTCCACCTTGAATTTAAATGTAGGAGTGAAAATAAAGAAGAGAAATATTCCAAACACACCACTATTTTGGGCATAATATTTGGGCAAACGATACTAAATTTATCCTATTTTCTAGAAATTATATTAATTATTTAAGTTAAATTCACAACGAACTATTTATATTGGGTTTAAATGCATTAATTATTTGTAATCTATAATATAAAATTAATGATAAAGGAAAGAAGATAAAAATAAGATATAGACTAATGGGCCCACATGCATGATAGGATATTGGGATGTGTGAAAGGATTATGCTTGGCATATTCCAAATCTCCAATCCAAAGCCTCTCATCCTTTCGATTACAACTCACGGTAAACACTCCTTGTCAATTATCCCATTTTATATTACTCCATTACTTTCTCTCTCTCTCACACACGTACACTCTCTCTGTCTCTCCGTATTTTTCTCTCTCTCTATATATATATATATAATGTTAAAACTCTTGAAAAGGTTTACGCTATTAATAAAGAATATGAAAATTGTAGTCTGTTAATGTAAGACCCCGAATTTATGAAATAAAAAATTATTATTTTCTTTATGATTATTTTTCTAAATAGTGAAGTGCTTAATTGTTATAAATGATAGTTAAGGGTGTTATATGCAAATTATCTGATAAATAGTATGTCGGGGAATATTCCTTTTGTCGAGAAATATTCTTTCTGTCGGGGAATATTATATTCGGTACCGTACGACGGCGCCGAAATGGCAATATTGTCAATGATAGTGGGCCCCACAACGGGTTAACTGTCGGATATAGAAAGTGATAGAAATTGGCAGTAAAACTTTAACCGATAACTGTTAAAATACCCGGTGATAAAAAGAACAGTAAAACGCGTTATTCCACAGTAGCACACGGTATTCCACAGTAGCTCACGATGTTGTACAGTGTTTTATATTATTGATTCAATAATTGATAAAGTAGCAATTGCATAGTATCTTGATTCAATAATTGTTAATTAGCATCTGCATAATATATTTTACTATTTGTCACGACACTGTAACTTATATCATTTGATAGGATATTTTAGCATTATTGACAATGTCTAAAAATTCTGTCAAGGAAAGGGGTTATTTAATTGCGCGCCATTTTTATGGAAGGCCCCCTCTTTCCTGGGAATAATCTGGTTGTCAGTGTTGCGAGTATATGCTATCTGTGATATTAATACATTTAACACAATAATACAGAAAAATGGATTTATTGTGATAATGAAGTTATTTTTATGGTTTATCTTTTGATAATGGAATTATCTTTTGATAATGGATTAATCTTTTTGAATAAAATGGATGGATGGTATTAATGGAAGAAAAAATGGATGGATGATATTAATGGAAGAAAAAATGGATGGATGATATTAATGGAAGAAAAAATGGATGGATGATATTAAAAGAATATGGGGAAAAGACCAAAATGCCCTCACCTTGATTTTCCTATAAATAGGGAGAGTTTGCTTAAGAAATTTTCACACCTTCATTGCTTATACTTCCTCCCTCTCTCTAAATTTCTGAAGTTCTCTTAGTGTGCTAGGCTATTGTGAGTATTTGTGAGAATACTAGTATTATCCGAAGTTAGTAAACTTCATATAAAGTAACATCCAGTTAACAAAGGTAGGGAATATCATTTCTTTCATACTCATATATAATATCATTTGCTTTCATGTTCGTAAGTGATATTATACCCATAAAGGTTGTTATTCATTCTGTATTAATTTGCGGGGATAACCTGGCCGTGCGGTATGACGCATGCCTGGTGAATATCCTTTTGTATTCAACCCTTATTATTCTATGGGAATAACCTGTAAGTACGAGTGTCGTACCTGGTGAATACCCTTCTGTATTCATTCCTTATTAATCTGTCGGTATAACCTGTTCGTGCGGATTGACGCATACCTGGTGAATAACCCGTCGTATTCATTACTTATTAGTCTGTGGTGGAAATAATCTGTCTACGCGAATTATCGCATGACGGGTGAAAATCCATTTGCAGTTTCATATATTCTGTTATACTCGTATAACGTATCATTTCTTTTGTACTCTTTAAGGGATATCTTTTTCTTTCACATTTCTCCATTTATGATAAGAAATCTCTGTTTGTTTCCAAAACCTTATTTTTAAATGGAGAAAATCCCTGAAAATTAGTAGAATATCCTTAATAGTTTGTGCTTCATCTAATATCTTTTCACTTGAATCTTTCTATTTCATTTTATACGTTATAGTTAAAGCATGAAATAATTTCTTGAATATCATTCTTGAATTTGACTCCACAATTTAGTTATCGTGTTGGCAATTTGGTCAATCTTTGATACTGATTAAATTATAAAGTTTTTCTTATCCTTAATCTCACTGTATCATTGTCATCATCCTCATCCTCATACTTAAATTGTGGTGATAGTTCTCTTTGGCCCGTAGTGCAAAGATGAACTGGCGTGACATGATTTTGACCAAACTGTGTATTGGTATTATCATGACTTTTTGTGTTACAAACAAAGGCGTATGGTGAAAGTTCTCTTTGGCCCGTAGTGCAAAGATGAACTGGCGTTTGGCATGATCATGACCGGTGATGTTACAAATAAATATCTTTGGCACGTAGTGCAAAGAGAGGCTGTTGAATATAAATTGTTGATTTGGATGTTCATAAACAGGAATTGTTGATTGGTGTTACAGGGATAAAATATTGGTGGTGATCCTTTAATTTATAGAAGATGGTAGATATTATAATCTATTTGACTCTTCAAATGGATTGTTTGTTCCGCTGCAATTGTTGTTGTTGAACAATTATAATATCTTTAAATCTCTGATTTATTATTGTTGAAGACTAAAGATAATTTTTATTCTTCATTATCTTAGTCATGATATTTCTTACTGGGCTATTTAAGCTCACCCTTTTCAGTTTTGTCCCATTGTTCTTCTCAGAAAAGGAAAATGTAGCTGGGACTAGCCGGGGAGTGGAGTGATGGTCCGAGTTAGTGGTTGTCCTCATCAAGTTATGACATAGTTTAATAATGATTGTACTGAAGACTTAAAACATGTGTTGCCGTCTTTTTACGGCATTGTAATAATTTGGGTTTGGATACTGTGGTACCATACGGTACGATAATTGTATGGAAGTCACAGTATGTGTGTGGTCGTATTTTTCACGACAAATATTAGTTGTAAATGGAAAAATTCGTATTTGTATTTGTATTTTGTAGAATGTTATTGGCGACTCAAACTGGGTTGTGTGGACCTATTTTGGGGGCGTCACAGTTGGTATCAGAGCTTAGAGATATGATCTCTGGTAGAGATCTGGGATTAGAGCTAGGAGGGGAGAGACGAGTAAAATCCTTCGCTAGTGTGTCCTACCTAAGCTATTTTTGTTATTTAAGTAATTGGTTTGGTTATAGGGATAAGATGTTGCATGTTTATTTCTTTAACTAATCTTTATTTTGTGATCACATTTCAGAATGGCATCTGAAAACCAAGAGATTCACTATGAGACTATTGTGGCTGAAAACCAGGAAGCCACAAATAATACGGGTGCAAACTCAGAACACCATGATGCTAATCATGATGCTAACAATCGGATGAATGATGAATTTTTTTAGGAACTTCATGCAATACATGCAGAACCAGGCGAGAAGAGCTCCTGTCTACAATACTGGCAGAAACGCTGATAATGTACGGATGGTCACTGCCAAGCAGTTCAAAGAATTGGGACCACCTGAATTTTTCGGCAAGCCAGATCCACTCAAGGCAGAGTCGTGGCTTAAACAATTAACGAAGATATTTGATGTACTGCGTTGCACGGACGACCAAAAGGTTCCTTTTGCCACCTTCATGTTGCGAGGAGAAGCAGATCATTGGTGGGAATCTGTGAAACGTACCCATCGCTCGGCACTCGAGATGTCTTGGGTCCAGTTCCAGGAATTATTTAATGAGAAGTATTTCCCGGAAAGTATTCGTCATATGAAGGAGGTAGAATTCATCAAACTGGAACAGAACAACATGACGGTGTCACAGTACGAAGCCAAGTTCGCCGAGCTGTCGCGTTTTGCATCCCATTTGGTGGACACTGAAAAACGGATGACACAAATGTTCCTACGAGGTTTGAAACCAGAGATTCGCTAATATCTCGTTTCTCATAAAATTTGTATATACGCAGATGCTGTGGATAGGGCTCAAGTAGTGGAACAGGAAAGAGGACTACTACAACAAGGAAGCAACACCCAACCATGAGAGCAAAATCACGGTAATAATCGTAATGGTGGCAGCAATTATCGAAATAATGATAATCAACGAGGAGGGAATCACAACACCGGAAATGGTAACCACTTTGGTGGTAATCCTGGCCCGGATAACAGAAGGAGTGAGTCAAGTGGCAACAATTCCAAGAAGAGGAGATTCAACAACAACCATGGAAAGGCACCAACGTCAACACCATCACCAGTACCAGTTTCGAAGGAAGGAGAACGACCACCTGTTAGATGTTTCAGGTGTGGGAAGGAAGGACACATCAGTCCAAATTGTACACAATCGCCATCCCAAATATGTTACAATTGTGGAAAGGAAGGCCATATAGCTCGCTTTTGTCATGCAGCGAAGTCAAGTCCAGCTGCGAGGATGACACCGAAAGCGGTCACGGATAAGTCAAAGTCTGTAGTTCAAGGGAGAGCTTTTGTTGTGACGTCACAAAAAGCGCAGAATTCGAACGAGGTTATAACGGGTAAACTACTTATTAACTCTTATGAAGTCTATGCCTTATTAGATACTGGTTCTACCCACTCTTTTATTTCACCAACATGTGCTCAACGCCTGAATTTGACTCCTGAAAAATTAGATTTTGACTTATCTGTCGAAACACCATTAGCACAAACATTCGTTACATCTACAATCTATAAATCTTGCTTTGTTCAAATCGGCACCCTCACATTACCTGTTGATCTTATCTCCTTGAACATGCATGAATTTGATGTGATTTTAGGAATTGACTGGTTAACTGCTCATCATGCTAAAATTGATTGCTTTCGTAAGGTCATTAGTTTTCATATTCCTAATCAACCTATTATGCGAATTCAAGCAACCAAACCATTGAAATCAATAACCATCATTTCTAGTCACAAAGCCATTCGTTTATTGAAAAACGGATGTCAAGCCTTCTTAGCCCATGTAACGGATTTAAATAAAAGTACGTCAGATTTGAAAAATATTTCTGTTGTTAATGAGTTCCCTGACGTATTTCCCGAAGAACTTCCTGGCCTTCCCCCAGACCGTGAAATTGAATTTTGTATCGACCTTGAACCCGGTACGAAGCCCATTTCCAAAACCCCATATCGAATGGCTCCTATTGAACTTCAAGAGTTAAAGGTCCAACTACAGGAGTTGTTAGACAACGGTTTCATACGTCCGAGTACATCGCCTTGTGGTGCTCCTATTTTATTCGTAAAGAAAAAAGAAGGGAGTATGAGACTCTACATTGACTATCGAGAGTTGAACCATATCACCATCAAAAACAGGTACCCGTTATCTCGCATTGATGACCTGTTTGACCAGTTATAAGGTGCTCAATTCTTTTCAAAGATCGATCTCCATTCTGGATATCATCAATTAAAGATTAAATCTGATGACATTCCAAAGACTGCATTCAGAACTCGATACGGGCATTACAAATTCCTAGTCATGTCTTTCGGATTAACTAATGCTCCTACTGCCTTCATGGATATGATGAACTAAATATTCAAGGAATATTTGGATCATTTCGTGGTTGTCTTTATTGATGACATTCTCATATATTCTAAAAGTCGTGAAGATCATGAGCAACACTTGAGGCTGATACTTCAAAAGCTTCGTGAGAACAAGTTATATGCTAAGTTGAAGAAATGTGAATTCTGGCTTGAGGAAGTTGCATTCCTTGGTCACTTGGTTGCTAAACAAGGAATCTCGGTGGATCCAGCGAAGATTGAAGCAGTATCAAATTGGGAACAACCTAAGTCAGCAACCGAAGTACGAAGCTTTCTGGGTCTAGCTGGTTATTATCGAAGATTCGTAGAAGGATTTTCTCGAATAGCCATTCCATTAACTCAACTGACTCGGAAAAGCACAACATTCAAATGGAGCGAAGAATGCGAGAAGAATTTTCAAGAACTCAAAAGAAGGCTCATTTCAGCACCTGTATTGGCAATACCAACAGGATCGGAAGGATTTGTCATCTACAGCGACGCTTCAGGCAAAGGACTAGGTTGTGTTCTCATGCAACATGGGAAGGTTATAGCCTATGCGTCTCGGCAACTCAAGGAATATAAGAGGAATTATCCTACTCATGATCTAGAGTTGGCAGCAGTCGTTTTTGCGTTGAAGATTTGGAGACATTACTTGTATGGAGAGAAAGTGGAGATCTATACAGACCACAAAATTCTCAAATATTTCTTCACCCAGAAGTAACTCAACATGCGACAACGACGTTGGCTCGAGCTGTTGAAAAATTACGACCATACCATCCAATACCATCCTGAAAAGGCGAACGTAGTAGCTGACGCATTGAGTAGAAGATCATATGCAAGCACGAGTGCATTACTGACATCGCAAAGGCTCATCTTGGATGATTTACAAAGGATGGAGATAGAGTTAAAGACTCCAGGAACCCATGTGAAGATCGCACATATACAGGTAGAACCGGCTTTAATCGACAAAATTAAAGCTGCTCAAGTTACAGACCCGGAGTTGGTGAATATGAAGAAAAAGGTACAAGAAGGTGCTATTCCAGAAGCAAGAGTCGACGAAGACGGAATACTTCGAGTCAACTCTAGACTGTGTGTTCCTAACGACCCTGACTTGAAATACAAAATCATGATGGAGGCACACAACACACCATTTGCAATCCACCCGGGAAGTACCAAAATGTATCGTGATCTTCGACATACATTTTGGTGGAACAATATGAAGAGAGAGATTGCAGAGTTTATTGCAAGATGTTTAACTTGTCAACGTGTCAAGGCAGAGCATCAAGTACCAAGGGGTCCATTGCAACCACTTGAGATTCCAGAATGGAAGTGGGAACACATCAACATGGATTTCGTGACAGGTCTTCCCAAGGTTTCTCAAGGCTTAGACGCAATTTGGGTCATTATAGATAGATTGACCAAGTCTGCTCATTTCTTGCCTATACGAGAAAACTATTCACATGAGCGTCTTGCTAGTATGTATATAAGCGAGATTATCAGATTGCATGGCATGCCAGTATCCATCGTTTCTGATCGAGATCCTAGGTTCACTTCACGATTTTGGGTAAGCTTGCAAAAAGCTATAGGCACTGAATTACGATTCAGTTCTGCATACCATTCCCAAATAAACGGGCAATCGGAAAGAACTATTCAAACCCTTGAAGATCTATTAAGACTCTGCGTACTAGACTTCAAAGGAAGTTGGGACAAATACTTGCCATTGGTGGAATTCTCTTACAATAATAGTTATCAATCAAGTATAGGCATGGCTCCCTTCGAAGCGTTGTATGGATGAAGGTGTCGATCTCCAGCATGTTGGGATGAAGTAGGTGAGGCAAAATTGTTGGGACCCGATTTGATACGTATGACTACGGAAAAGATCCAAATGATCCGGCAACGTATACAAACAGCTCAAGATCGACAAAAGAGTTATGTCGATCTTCATCGAAGAGACGAGGAATTCAGTGTCGGAGATCATGTATTTTTACGTGTTGCCCCGTGGAAAGGTGTTACGCGATTCGGAAAGAGAGGAAAGCTTAACCCTCGATTTATCGGTCCATTTGAAATCCTCGACCGAGTAGGAACTGTGGCCTACAGACTCGCCTTACCGCCAAGCATGTCTCGTGTTCATAATGTTTTTCACATATCCATGCTACGTAAATATGTGAAAGATCCAAACCATATTATTGAGTTAGAACCAGACGAGATAGCAGAGGATTTGACGTACGAAGAGATACCTGTCAAGGTCTTGGATAAGAAGGAACAGATTCTACGATCAAAAATTATACCTCAAGTCAAAGTTTTATGGAGAAACCATGATGTTGAGGAAATGACCTGGGAGTTAGAATCTGAAATGAGAGCAAGGTATCCTCACCTCTTCGAAATGCCAGGTACGTACGTCAATTTCGAGGACGAAATTTCATAAGGAGGGGAGATTGTAAGATCCCGACTTTATGAAATAAAAGTTTATTATTTTCTTTATGATAAATTTTTTTATTTTTTTTAAATAGTAAGGTGCTTAATTGTTATAAATGATAGTTAAGGGTGTTATATGCGAATTATCTGATAAACAGTGTATGTCGGGGAATATTCTTTTTGTCGGGGAAATATTCTTTTTGTCGGAGAATATTATATTCGGCACCGTACGACGGCGCCAAAATATCAAAATATCAGTGGGCCCCACAAATGACAAAATTGTCAACGATAGTGGGCCCCATTGTCGGATACTGAAAGCAACAGTATTTTGTCAACAGTATTATCACCGGCAACTGTTGAAATACCCGGTAATAAAAAGAACAGTAAAACGCGTTATTCCACAGTAGTACGCGGTATTTCACAAGCACACGGTATTGCACAGTATTTTAAATTATTGATTCAATAATTAATAAAGTAGCAATTACACAGTATTTTGATTCAATAATTACAATAGCATCCGCATGGTACTTTTTATTATTTATCATAGCACTGTAACTCATATTAATTGTTATGATATTTTAGCATTATTGATGGATTAAAAGTGGAGTCTAACTTTGGGGTACCTAATTGAAATTTTAAAATTCACATGCTGTGAACTATTGGTTCACATGTGGGAACTATTGGTTCACATGTGGGAACTATTAGGGGATGTTATGCAAGATTGATAATACTTGAGGGATTATATTAAAAAGTAGAGGCAAAGATGAATGTACTAAAGTGTAATAAGTCGAGCCCTTATTGTGCAATTAATGAAACTTGGTTTTCCTATAAATAGGAGGGGTTATCTTAAGAAATCTTCACACCTTGCTTACTTATACTCCCTCTCTCTCTCTAAATTTCTTGAGTTCTCTTAGTGTGCTAGGCTATTGTGAGTATTTGTGAGAATACTAGTATTGTCCAAGTTATAAACTTCATAGAAAGTAACATCCAATCACTTATTAACGAAGGTAGGGGATATCATTTTTTTCATACTCTTATGTAATATCATTTGCTTCCTTGTTCGTTAGTGATATTATACTCAGAAAGGTTGTTATTAATTCCGTATTAATTTGTGGGGATAACCTGTCTACGCGGATTACCGCATGACGGGTGAATAACCCTTCGTATTCGTTACTTATTAATCTTTTGTGAAAATAATCTGTCTACGCGGATTACCGCATGACGGGTGAAAACCCATTTGCAGTTTCATATATTCTGTTATACTCGTATAACGTATCATTTTTTTTGTACTCTTTAAAGAATATCTTTTCTTTCACATTTCTCCATTTATGATAAGAAATCTCTGTTTGTTTCCAAAACCTTATTTTTAAATGGAGAAAATCCTTGAAATTAGTAGAATATCCTTAATAGTTTGTGCTTCATCTAATATCTTTTCACTTGAATCTTTCTATTTCATTTTATACGTTATAGTTGAAGCATGAAATAATTTCTTGAATATCATTCTTGAATTTGACTCCACAATTTGGTCATCGTGTTGGCAATTTGGTCAATCTTTGATACTGATTAAATTATAAAGTTTTTCTTATCCTTAATCTCACTGTATCATTGTCATCATCCTCATCCTCATACTTAAATTGTGGTGATAGTTCTCTTTGGCCCGTAGTGCAAAGATGAACTGGCGTGACATGATTTTGACCAAACTGTGTATTGGTATTATCATGACTTTTGGTGTTACAAACAAAGGCGTATGGTGAAAGTTCTCTTTGGCCCGTAGTGCAAAGATGAACTAGCGTTTGGCATGATCATGACCGGTGATATTACAAATAAATATCTTTGTCACATAGTGCAAAGAGAGGTTGTTGAATATAAATTGTTGATTTGGATGTTCATAAATAGGAACTGTTGATTGGTGTTACAGGGATAAAATATTGGTGGTGATCCTTTAACTTATAGAAGATGGTAGACATTATAATCTGCTTGATTCTTCTAATGGATTATTCGTTCCGCTGCAGTTGTTGTTATTGAACAATTATAATATCTTTAAATCTCTGATTTATTATTGTTGAAGACTAAAGATAATTTTTATTCTTCATTATCTTAGTCATGATATTTCTTACTGGGCTATTTGTGCTCACCCTTTTCCTTTTTGTTGCATTGTTCTCCTCAGGAAAAGAGAGTGTAGCGGGGACTAGCCGGGGAATGAAGTGATGGTCCGAGATAATAGAAGTATCTCAATACCTTACTATTAGTGTGACAATAAGTGTATTGAGAATTTAAGATGTATTTGTATTGTGTTGTCGTATTTTGCACGACACTTAATATTTATAAATGGGAAAATTCGTTGTATTTTGTGGAATGTTATTTGCGACTCAAAATGGGTTGTATGGACCTATTTTGGGGGCGTCACATTTAATATTAATAATAAGTTAGTTACTTAGTTGATTAAATATTAATAATAAGTTAGCTTATTATAAATACTAAATTACTAATATTTAACATTAAAATTTTATTAATATTTCGAACTACTTTTAATGTTAAATATTAACATTAGTTAATACATCAATAAACTAATTTTTAATATTAAATATTAACAATAAGTTAGTTTTTGTAAAAACTCAAGTTCTTCATTAATTTGGATATGCTAAATTCTTAGGAGGATTTATGATTTAGGTTATTTTTCTGATTCTGTTGTAGCAATTTAGAGAATAATTCCATGAAGTAATTAGAAAATTAATTGAACATAATACTTAAGATATAACTATGTAAGTGATTAATGACCATAAATGAAATATATATTTTTATTTAAACATTACAAAATATATGTCCAACTGATCCTAGTACTAAAAAGAATAAAATAGAAACTAACTTTATATTCAAAATATAAAAGTGTAATCTATAGTAAGTTAATTTTATTTTGCATCTATAGTCATATGTATCGCAGTAGATTGTATTCAAATTATATTTTATATGAAGACAAACTATGCATAGTAGACTTACATTTATGAAATCAATTTGCTTTATATTCAAGTTACATTTTAGTTACATTTTCCTTTTATTTAAGAAGAATATATTTAATTTTGTTCTAATCATCCAACTTATGTGCAGTAGAATGTTAAAATAAAATAAATATCAAAAATCTTACATCATTTTTACAAAATTTTATTAATTTATATTTTAAATATTTAATATTTAACATTAAAAGGAAAAAAAGGGAAGGACCAGACCGACATAGGCTTGGCTTGGCCTGGCCTGACCTGGCATGGCAGACCTAAGTTAACGGTATGGCCTGGTCAAACCCCAAGGCCTGGCAGGTCCAGGCCAGGGCGGCCTGTTGTGCATGTCTAACACAGAACTATATCCTCGTGTGTCTGTCATGAGAGCAGAAATAATTTATTTCATATTTTTTTAAAATTTTTTAGAGGTTCGTCCGATTTTTTATAAAATTCGCGGGTTCAGACAGTTTTGTAAAAAATTGTCCGGTTCAAGCATTTTATGACGGTCTAACTGCAGATCTAGTATTTGAAGAGAACCAGATCGGTTAGGGTCCAAGTTCACTGGTGGACCGATTGAACCGGCTGGTCCGGTCTGGTTCTGTAATATCCCAAAAATTTCAAATGTGATCTGACAAGATCTAATAAATATTGTCAATTTAAAACCTAAAAATGATTGCTCAAGTATACATTGAGCTATCTAAAAGACTAAAAATGATTCGTAGATTCGTATACAATTAGAGGTTAGAACTATAACCTAAGTTATGTCCTATATGAATAAATAAGCTTGTATTGAACTTCAAATGTGTTATATGCTTTCTGCTATGTGTAGTATTTTGTGTTTTGGTTTAAGTAGTTAACCTTAACACTTATTAAAATCAAGAAGTTAATTTTAGGCTAAAACCTACATTGGAAAAAAAAAGGTTAAAACCTAAACCCTAAACCCTAAGGGATAAACCATAGAAATAACCTAGGTTTCCTAGCGAAATGTGTACGTCGTAATAATATTCTGTTTTAAGATTTACCGACAATACGATGTGAAAATACATATTATCCAATAAAAGTTTTTCTCGAAAAACGTGTAAATTACTATTCACGGTAATAAGACAAAATAGGGAAAAAGACAAAAAGAAATATTTTTGTTACTTTTTGATCGTCTAACCATTTTCTGAGAAATAGTCATCGAAAACACTATTCACCCAAAAACGCTTTTGCATCTTTTCGATTTTTCGAAGAATACGCGAATGTTAATATTACGAAGAAAGATGGAATATCCAATAAAATTAGAAAATGAAAAACGTAGTTTTTCGACTGTGGGATAAATTATAGAAGTTAAAAACGAAGAATGCAAGAATAAATACGAGTATAATACGAAATATTATACGATAGAATATGAGATTAATACGAGGTATAATACGCATAAAATACGATGTATATACGAATATATAACTAAGAATCCATGTGAACTTGAATCGACCAATCAGATGCAAGCATGATGCAATCATGACATCATCTTCAAAGTAGCACAAAGATGATGTCATCATGATGTCATAATAATGTCACATTGGACGATGATGCAAGCGATGATGTCACGTTGGATGATGAGGTAAGCAGTGATGTCACAAAGGACGATGATGCAAGCGATGATATCGTGGATTAATGCGAAAAGACCATTATGCCCTAACTTAGGAAATCCTATAAATAGAAGCCCATCCCATCTTCATTTCTCACCAATTCACAAAATCAAAGAGCAAAATTACTCTCTAGATATATTTCACGTATTGATAGTTGCCAATAAATAGTTAAAACTTCCAATTTCAAAAGGTACTCATCTTTAGTAGTTATAATGTTCGATTTCAATTCGTAGTTATAACTAATTATACATTTTACTAGTAGTTATAATGTCAAAATTCATTTTATAGCTAGTGTAGTATATATCATGATCACTAGTAGTTATAATGTCTAAATCATTATAACTATAGTGAAGAAATGATCAAATCGTAAGTAGTTATCATGTTCAAAATTTTCAAAGTGTTCTTCATGTTCTTCGTGTTCTTCGTGTGTTCTTGAGTAAAAGTCATAAATCTAATATAAGTAGGTTTATGATTTTGGTATTTTTATGTTATGAAGTGTTATTGAGTCTTAGAACATGTTATCTTAACAAATTAATGCTAGTGGTACCATGTTTCACATGGTTAACCCAAGATATTTTGATCAAAGTAGACTCACAGACCTTTCTGCCCATTTTCCGAAATTTTAAAGTCCAAATCTGCTTCTGTAATATAAATAATATTGTAGAGGAGGAAATTCTAATGAATTTAGACTCAAGAATCACCTGAAAATGTTTTGAAACGAAGAAGTTATGACAGTTTCCGTAAAGGACGTCAAAGCTGAAAATTTCTTAGAGGCTCTCGGGTTTAAGGACTTAAAAATGAGTTTTTGAGCTAGGATGTTAAGGAACCTATAACACCTATGAAAATAGTTAAGTCAAGTTATTATATGACATATGAAGTAATATATACGATGAATCTAACCACTTATGCACTAAATGATTGTGTAGGGTTATTTTAACAAGTTTGAGTTAGTGTTCATTATCCTAAACACCAAGGCAAGTCTTCTAACTTTGTTATCTTTATGCAAGTACTATATCTTGCTATCAATTGTTGTGAAGTTATTGCTTCTTGTTCAGCATAACTTAAGAAATGAATCATTATTCATATATTGCTTGTTCGAGCTTAAATTGTTGTGTCAGGCCAAATTGTTTGGTACGACATCTTATACTGAGAAATGGAACACCTTGATGTAAGGTGAACTGGAAAATTTCCCTTAAAATAAGGTGACGAAAATTCCCTTAAGATAAGGTGACGAACAGTTGATTTTATATCAACATAAAATGGTAGGATGATATGCATACTCCTAGGATATTGGTTAGGCTGATCCCCTACCAGATATCCGAAATCAAGCTTTTCTAAGTCATTGAAGACTGATAGAACTGATTGAAATATTTGGTTCATGTACAGAACCCTCAGTTATACATCTTTTGACATATTTCAACTCAAACACCTTGTGTTTATATTTTCAAATAAACTTGTTGAGCATTTGTAGCTCATTCTTGCGTACATCTTTCTTTGCAGTTTTAGATGGTAATCCCGGAACTTCAGGGACAGACAAGGGAAAAGGCCATGTTAACTAGTTTTATTTTACTGTTGTGAATGATTTCAAGTCTTATATGACTTTTGTTGTAATAAAGACACAGTATTGAGAATGATGTAACTGAACTTAATAATATTGTAATATATTATCACCTTTTATTATGTTAATTACGTTATACTCTAATCTTTAAATTGTTTAGAATGGTTGTACTAAGTTAGTACAGTATCCATATGAACTATACATCTGAATGAGGGTATTGGATGATATTGAGAGTTCTGTAAGCTCTGGGGTTACACTTAATGAGCGCCGGTAAGGTGCCATCTTTACCGGAATGCGCCCCTCAGTTCTAGGAACAATCTTATCATTAATACTGTGAATGTCAGATAGATAGGAACTATCGATATGAAAGAGATATTCATCAGTTATAAATCTATACATCCAAGTGAGGGTATCCAAACACAGTTGAAGTTCTGGCCAGAACTATTAATTGTTATGGGATACTGTGAACCTTGGATAGATAGAAGTTATATATGATAGAATATTTATAGTTGAATAGTTTCACGTGAGCACCAAATCTGCTACAGGGAGTGTAGAGAATTTGGGGGCGTCACAGGTTCTGATAACTATGTTATAAATTAGCTTTTATATAATTAGTTAAGTACCTGTGTGAAGCACGAGTATATTTTTTAAATAAAATATTTAATTTATTTTTAAATATAATTACTTTAAATTTCTTAATCATTCTATATATGATATTTTTTTTGAATTTTATAAATTAACTTACTATTGATATTAAAATAACTACGATTTGACTCAATAAATAAATAAATATATCAGTTATAAATGTTATTGACTCATAATTGAATGTTAATAATTAACACTACAAGAAAATGGGCTAGTAGCGACCAAGAGTAACAGCGACCGCACGATGCGGTCGCTAATGCTATTAATAGCGACCGTATGCAGACTTGGTCGCTGATAGCAATAGCGACTGGATTTCAGTCGCTGATTGGTCGCTGATATAAAATTTCCCGCCATAAATTTGGCACAAATATTGGCGAGGTGTCTTTTTGCGACCAATAATTGGTAGCGACCGCTTGCGGTCATGAATGTGTCCACGTCATTAAAAATCAGCCACCGCATGCGGTCGTAGAAAGCAGTTGCTGATGTATTTCAATCTAATCAGTTCCAAGCAGTCGAAGCAAAGCAAAAACGGAGGAAAGAAAGAGGGAGAAGAGGGAGAAGGAGGAAAGAAAGAGGGAGAAACCACTGTCGCCGTCGCCGCCGACTAAGACGCTGTCGTTGCCGCCGCTGTCGACGACCAAGCCTCTACCGCCGCCACCCTTCTATTCAGGTATGCATGTCGTTATTAATTAAATTTGTGAAATTCAACTTGTGATTGGCATTCATGTTCTGTGTGGAAGTTGTTTAATATCTGAAGCTTGTTTTGTGTTTAACAAAATTCTTCAAAGAGATTTACTTTGTGTTTGGGTGAATTAGTATGAGTTATTGTGTGTGTGTGTCAATTTAGGCTTCGTTAAGATGACCGCTTCGACTGTAGGCAGATAAAAGGGCAGTGTAAGATTCATGGTTCACAACACAACCTTCATCAATCATGGCCTGAAATAGTGAATGGCCTAAAACTGGACTTGTTATATGCTGCTAATTTAATTCTTATCAATTTAACTTCTAATTATGTACTGCTCAATTTGTGGAAAGGATTGTTCTGCTATCCTATCATATCTTATCCTCCTTGCGATGAGTGATTGTTTGGCAACCTCTGCTCTAAAAAAGATTACCATATCCTTTGACCTTTTTCCTTTTTCTCTCTTAACATTAATTGTTAAGGAGGGATGGGATTATCCTACAACCATGTGATTTTCAAATAACAGATCCCCCCCCCCACTAACCTTGACTGTTATTCTGATGTTCGTTATTGTATTATGGCGTGTAGTATTATTATTGGTCATATAGGTGAGGCCAAATTTTCTTTTGGCAAATTAGAAAGGTTTCTACTTGAGATTACTCTTTCATTATGTCAAATATTTATGCCTTCTTATTTGGGATGAGCATTACCGTTTCATCAACCAAAGGTGAACATAATGAGACTTAACATATATGGGATGGGCAATATTGTTTCCTCTTCATTTAATTCTTATATATTGCTCCTTTTGGATTTTTTGTCCTATTGCTAGGCCATTTGTTTGTTGGGGGAGAACTCGGGAACTTGCATATCGCGTGCACACAAGACACTAATACACCAAGTTTGGAACACAACTCTACTCAAATACTTAAGTCATTACGTCTTGGGTCCATTCAAGTATATAATAGAATAAGTTGTGAATTCCTAACAATATGTCATGAACTAAGTACTATTTACTTAGTGTTTCTAAATACTAAATAAAATAAAATAAAATAATACAAAATAAAATAAAATAAAATAATAAACTAAGTAGTATTTACTTAGTCTCTCAATACTAAATAAAATAATACAAAATTAAATAAAATAAAACAAATAAAATATTGCAAATAATATCATAAACTAAGTACTATTTACTTAGTGTTTCTAAATACTAAATAAAATAAAATAAAATAAAATAATACAAAATAAAATAATAAACTAAGTAGTATTTACTTAGTCTCTCAATACTAAATAAAATAATACAAAATTAAATAAAATAAAACAAATAAAATATTGCAAATAATATCATAAACTAAGTACTATTTACTTAGTGTTTCTAAATACTAAATAAAATAAAATAATACAAAATAAAATAAAATAAAATAAAATAAAATAATAAACTAAGTAGTATTTACTTAGTTTCTCAATACTAAATAAAATAATACAAAATTAAATAAAATAAAATAAATAAAATATTGCAAATAATATCATAAACTAAGTACTATTTACTTAGTGTTTCTAAATACTAAATAAAATAAAATAAAATAATACAAAATAAAAATAAAATAAAATAATGAACTAACTAGTATTTACTTAGTTTCTCAATACTAAATAAAATAATATAAAATAATAAAAATAAAATAAAACAAGTACATCGACTCGTATTGAGACTAGTGTATTTATTGGGCCTTGCAACATCTAAAGCCTAGTCTTTCTCAAGTTTCGGGGGAGAGGTGGGGGACTGAGTAGGGGGCATTGTACGTAGGGGCCAAGAACTAACCGGTAGGGGGAGAGCTCAGCCATATAGAGCTAGCTCATTCACCCCCCCAAAGCTGTTAGTGCATTGTGTTGTGTTGGGGACCAGGTAGGGTCCGGAGTTAGAAGGGGGAGTATAAGAAGGAGTTAAGTGTTAATGTCATACTAGATATGCAAGAAAGCTCAAGTCATATGCTTACAAATATGCTTAAATGTTAATCATATGCTTACAAGTATGCTCAAGTTATATACTTACAAGTATGCTCATTGTACATATGCTTACAAGTATGCTGAGAGTTGTGTGCTTACAAGTATATTAAGAGAGTCTGACCATGCTATACATTAATAAGCTCATGTTGTTTGCAGTAGGTACCGTGATATCATGGACCTCTATTCAGACCGTAGTTGGATGAGACGACGAAAGTCAAGTACCCAGATAGGTGCTACAACTGAATTTAGAAATAGTTGTCAAGTGTTTTTGGATTATGCGTTTAGTCACCCGAAATGTGTGAATGGTCAAAACAAGATAAGATGCCCTTGTTTGAAGTGTAAGAATGTCAATTATATGGACAGAGACATGCTAAACTATCATTTACTTGTGTCTGGGTTCATGAAAAATTATGAAGAATGCTGGTGGGCATATGGGCAGAGATGAGATATTGGCATTGCACAATTACGCAATCCGGGCAGCAATAGCCATCGTATAAATGAAATGGTTCATGAGATTGCAGGGCTGGATTTTGATTGGGAACAAGGGAGAGAACAACCTATGAATTCTGATGCCAAAGCGTTCTTTAAGTTACTAGACAATGGTAGTGAGCCGTTGTGGCATGGTTGCACCAAGCACACTACGTTGTCTGCAGTTGCGACATTACTTAACATTAAGGCTGATCACAACATGAGCCATGAGTGTTTTGAGTCGCTCTTGAAGGCCATTAAGAGTATGTTGCCTGACGGTGAAAAATTGCCCGATAACTACTACTATTGTAAGAAAATGGTGAAGAAGTTTGGTCTTGGATACCAAAAGATCGATGCATGTTCGAACGATTGCATGTTGTTTTATAAGGAAAATGAACATAAGACAAAGTGCACGTTTTACGGTCATGATCGGTTCAGGCCTATTAAAGAGGGTGTGACTACAAAAAAGACAAATATACCTTTGAAGATTTTAAGGTATTTTCCAATCATACATCGGCTCAAAAGATTGTACATGTCTTCAAGAACAGCTGAACATATAACTTGGCATGCGAAATCTCAAGCTAAAGATGGAGAACTTAACCATCCCGAAGATGGGCAGGCTTGGAAAGATTTCAACTTATCACATCCTGGTTTTGCATTGGAACCTAGAAATGTGAGGCTTGGATTGTCCACTGATAGTTTCAACCCGTTCGGCCACTCAGCTGTTCCGTACTCCTGTTGGCCTGTGATTGTAACTCCGTACAACTTGCCTCCTTGGATGTGTATGAAGCAGCCACACTTGTTTCTTTCACTCGTGATTCCTGGTCCCAAGAGTCCTGGAAAGAACCTAGATGTTTACTTAAGACCTCTTATGGACGAGTTGAAGGTATTGTGGGAGGATAGAGTACAAACTTGGGATGTTTCCACCAAAACAAATTTCAACCTTAGGGCAGCGGTTATCTGGACTATAAGTGACTTCCCTGCTTATGGTATGTTATCTGGTTGGAGTACACACGGGAAGTTGGCTTGTTCATATTGTATGGAGCATACAAAGTCTTTCAATCTATCAAATGGTCGAAAGTCATGCTGGTTTGACTGTTATCGTCGTTTCTTGCCAATAGATCACCCGTTTCGAAGAAATAGAGAAAACTTCAGGAAAGGGAAAGTAGAGAATGATATGCCTGCACCGTGACTGTCGGGGAAGGAGATGTGTAACCGTATGATGAGATTGTCGGTCATCCCATTTGGTAAAATTGTTGCCTCTGACATCATCGATGGGTTTGGCGTATCTCATAATTAGGTTCGGAGAAGCATCTTTTGGGAACTGCCTCATTGGTCTACAAATTTAATTCGTCATAATCTAGATGTGATGCATATTGAGAAGAATGTGTTCGACAATGTGTTTAACACTGTGATGAGTGTTCCGGGCAAGACGAAAGATAATGATAAGGCACGGTTGGATATGAAAGATATTTGTAAGCGTCCTGGATTAGAACTTTAAGAATCTCCTAATGGTCGGATGGTCAAACCGCATGCAAGGTACACATTATCTAAAAAGCAAGTTGAAGATGTGTGCACATGGATTAAGTCTCTGAAACTACCAGATGGATATGCCTCAAACATTGCAAGGTGTGTCACAGGTGGCAAATTGCAAGGGATGAAGAGTCATGACTGCCATGTGTTCATGGAGAGACTAATGCCTATAACATTTCGGGACTTGCTTGATAAACCAATATGGTGTTTTGGCTGAACTTAGTCGTTTCTTCAGAGACATATGTTCAAAAATGTTAAATGAAAAGGACATGTCTGTACTTAAGAATCATATCATTGAGATCACGTGTAAGCTTGAAAAAATATTTCCACCTGGTTTTTTTGACTCCGTGGAGCATTTGCAAATTCATCTACCCTATGAAGCTCGTGTTGGTGGTCCAGTTCAATATAGATGGATGTACCCTTTCAAGAGGGTGATGGGAAACCTTAAGAGGAAGGTGAAGAATAGAGCTTACGTCGAGGGGCCGATATGTGAGACATACAGTTTCGATGAGATATCTATGTTTGTCTCAAACTATTTTCTCGACGAAGTTTTGACAAAGGCTAATCGAGTCCCGATACATGATGATGGGGGCAATGTTGAACTAAATGGTCGACTTTCTGTATTTGGTTTACCGGGTCGCGCTTATGGAAAAGGGAAGCGCATATTCCTCTCTGAGCAAGAATTACATGTTGCACATACTTACATTCTTCTCAATTGCGAGGAGATTGACGAATTTGTAAGGTATACATGTAAAATGATTCTGAATTATTAGACCTATATCTTAACCTGCAATCAATCTTATACATTCAAATATGTTAATGTTTATAAAATTATATAGATCATACAATGACGAGTTAAAAGCGAATCAGCCCGACATCACTGATAAAGATATTCAACTCAGTCGTGATCAAAACTTTACACTTTGGCTAAAGGACAAAGTAAGTTAAGTTAACTAAGCACGACATATATAGTATTAATTTATGAATTCATTTAACTTAATAGAATTTTTGTAGGCTCTTAATGAGGGAACCATTCCTCCAAATATACAAGTCCTAGCTATGGGCCCAGACATGGACTAAGTCAGTCGCGATGGTTACAAAATAAATGGCTGTGAATTTCATACAAAGACATATGCTCGCGGTAAAAGAACAACTAACAGTGGAGTGTGTGTTCAAGGGGATTGTTACAATGAGCTTGGTCGTGCCTTTTTGATTCCCTGAAAAACATCCTCACACTCTGAAGTCTACTGGAATGTCTTCTCGTTCTTTGGCCCATTCAGCGTATCAAAGAATGGCAAACATCTTTTTGCCGACTTGGACATAAACCTCCTCAACGCCGCAATCGGACCCGTCAACCACTGTACATCTTTGAACATTTGAGGAGACTTCATGTGAAGAAGGCCTTAATCTTCTCCGAATTCGCCTCAATACCCCTTTTGTTCACCAAATACCCTAGGAATTTACCCGAACCGAGGCTAAAAGTGTACTTCGTTAAGTTCAGCCAGATATTGTATTGCCTAACAGTCTGGAAATAGTCCTCCAAATCATCCAAATGTTGTCAAATGGATAAAGTTTTGATAATCATATCATCCACATAAACTTCCATGCTTCGGCCCAACTACTTCCAAAACACGTAATTCAGCATCCTTTGATAAGTGGCATCGTCATTCAGCAATCCGAAGGTCATCTTCTTATAAACATAGATCGCTCAATGTGTTATAAAAGTTTTCTTCGGGATATCCTTTTTATGCATTGAAATTTGATTGTATCCCGAAAAGGTATCCATAAAGCTCAACAACGCATACCCCGATGTGGCATCAATCAACCGGTCGATGTGTGGGAGTGGGTAGAAATCTTTCAGGCACGTCTTATTCAAATCGGTATAATCAATACAGATCCTCCACTTTCCATTCTACTTCCAAACCAACACCACATTTGCCAACCACTCGGGATAATCGATCTCAAAAATAAAATTGACCGCCAATAACTTGGCCACCTCATCATCGATAATCTTTTATCGCTTCGAGGCAAAGATCCTCCCCTTCTGCTGAACTGGTTTCTTGGCAAGGTCTACATTCAATTTGTGTATAACAACTTTTTTGTCAATCCCGGGCATGTCACGAGGCTCCCAAGCAAAGATATCTGCGTATACCCGAAGTAAGTCGATCAACCCTGTTCGAAAGGGCTCTTGAAGATCCGATCCAATCTTTATCGTCTTATCTTTCTTTCCCGGGATCAACTCAATATCCTCAGTCTCTTTGGTTGGCAGAGCGAGGGGTTCTGTGCTTCCTTCGGTAAACGGTTCCACCTTGATCGCCATTGTTTGCCTCTATTTACACCTTCCGACAGCCGAAGATATCAGTGAATTCTTGTAGCACCTCCGAGCCATATCCAGATCTCCCTAATTTTGCCAACTCCGTTCAGCGTAGGGAACTTTATTTCGAAATGAGTGATAGAGGTCACCGCCTGTAGCGCCGTTAATGTCGGTCGTCCTAGAGTAGCATTATAAGCAGAATCCGCATGCACGACAAAAAACCTGACATTGATTTCCACCTGTTGAGGAGGCGTTCCAAAGATGACTAGTAACTCAATAGTTCTTGTTACCCGAACCGAATTATTGCTAAAGTCGTATAGCGGAGGTTCCTGCCCGACCTCCATTTTTCTCCCATCCAAATCAAGCCTCTAGTAAGCATGGGCATATAATATGTCGACATAAGAGCTATTGTCGATCATGATTCGCCTTATGTCCATCGATCCGACTTGGGCAGTAATAGTTAAAGCTCCTTCATGTGGTTCGATAAGTTCTGATGGGTAATCCTCATCAGTGAACTATATTACTATGTCAGGGTATAGTCGTTCCTTCCTGGCAGGTTGTTCAGATATCGTCATAACCGAATCCAATACATCACGTCTTTTCTTTCTAGTCACCTTCCCGACTGATCCACCTATTATCACGTCCACCACCCGTCAAACTGTCGGTGCCGGTTCGGATTGCGTCTTGGGGTTTTGCTCGGTATTTTTGTTATTCGTCGTCCTTCCCGAATCCCCTCGACCAGCAACGAACTGGACTAACTCCCCGTTCTACACATTCTTCTCAATTAAGTTTTTTAGGTTTTTACAAACCTCGGTGGAGTGTCCGGTAGTTTGGTGATAATCGCAGTATTTATTCTGGTTCCCTCAATCCCGATGGGTGTTGTTTGGGCAAGGTTCAAAATATGGCTTGTCCCTCATATGCTCCAATACCGTTGCCCGATCTGTATTGAGGCGGGTGTACACCTTATTAACTTTCCTGTTTAGGAAGGGCGGACGTCCTCCTCCCGAACCATCATTAAAATTCTTCTTTGGCTGATCATTCGTTCTGTTATTATTATCTGCCCTAGGGTAGTTATTCCTATCCCGATCCTTTAGTTTTTTGTCGCGTTCGGCATCAGACTACCCATAGCTTCCTTAATTGCAATAAGTTTTTTGGCTCTGTCATAAGCTTCAGTCAAGTCCTTCGGGGCATCGAACATCATGTCCTTTACCAGTTTCTTTAATTTTACCATATCCGGCCTCGTGGTAAAGTATCTGAGGGCCTTAGGACCGTTTAAGTCCGTCACTGCTCCGACCGCCTCTCGGAACCGTTTCACATACTAGCCCAATGTTTCGTTCGAGTATTGCCTTATCTGTATTAAAGAAGCTGTCGGCTTTTCCTTCCTTTTATTGCTCCCGAACTGACTGTGAAACTTGTCATAGAGCTCATTCCAAGACGAAATTGAGTTCGGGGCTAAAGACGTCATCCATTGTCGTGTCTCTTTTCTCAAAATCGTGATAAACATCTGACACTTGGCGGCGTTAAAGTAGTCATAATACCTCGTCAGCCAGTCATATGTTTGTCCATGATCATACGGGTCCCTTATTCCATCATAACTCTCCATTTGAGGAACCTTTTTATTGGGATCGGCCCGAACCCGATCAATCTCCGGGGAGAATAGTGAAGTTGAATCCATCGGAACCTCCTCTTGATTGACCGTTGCGAGCATCTTCTCTAGCTCTGCAGCCCTCTGGGCTAAAGCCTTGGGATCTTCCTTTCGAGGGGATGACAACCGCCTATCCCGACCATGATCCGGAGAGGCTCCCAGTCTTCTTCGTTCGGATCTTCCTCTGCTTTCACAGCTTACTTCCCGAGAGTGGCTTTAACGCCTGCTCCTATCACAAGATCGGCTTTGTCGCCTGATCCTCTCCTAAGAACGGCTCATGTGCCTGCTCTTATCGTGTCGAGAACCGTTCGAACAGTGTGTCCTGGATCGGTCCCCTGGCGATACTTCCCAACACCGATGATGACTAGAGGAAACTTCTTCTCTGTCTATCAGTGACGCCAT
This sequence comes from Aralia elata, assembly GCA_034770075.1. Classification (NCBI taxonomy): domain Eukaryota; kingdom Viridiplantae; phylum Streptophyta; class Magnoliopsida; order Apiales; family Araliaceae; genus Aralia; species Aralia elata. The sequence goes on from CM068377.1 coordinate 35,054,012, forward strand.
CTGCTTGTCCAATTCTATATGTTGAAGGCATAGAGCCTACATGGCGTCTTTATTCTATAGCATCTTTCTGGCCAAGATCGTCTCCCTTTCATCCTGATCCTGATCTGGCCTAAAGTTCTGATCTTCGGCACGGGTACCATGGTTTGTCGTCTTCTGCGTGGAAGAAAATAATTTCTTTCTAACAATTGTTGTCTGGGGATCGGTTGGACCCATTGAGTGGCTTTGGGGGCCCAGCCTATCCGAGATGTTCCTAGACGGTCCTAACCTATCTTTGACTGAGCCTCTGGGTTGAGAAAGACTGACCGTTGATTTATCTTGTGTTGACACTATCTTTGTCTTGCTTGACACCATTACTTCTAATCAATCTACTGAGTGATTGAGAATTTTCTAGCACTAAGGGCCCTCTTTCTAGCGCCAATGTTAACGCTAAGATTCGTATACGCACCCAATCACCAAACTACGCGTCCAATCCTGCACAAAAATGAAACCACACTCATAAAGCAGACGGACTAGGTCGCCGGAGGATAGCTCCGGTGTGAGAATGAGTACAGACTGAATAAAGTTTAACAATAGAGGCTTAATATTTTAGTACTGAAAAAAAATTATTACTTGTGAATTAGGGTTATATTTATAGTGATCACACCACCAATTCCATGCCCGTCCCCGCATGGAAATAAATAACACTCCTCATTAGGTTAGATACTTTAATGGGATCAAACTGAATCTCCTTAAATAAAGAAAGTCGAATCATATCCTGACACTTTATTTAAGAGTTGAAAATTAAATACAGTTAAGATTCCTTAATATTCTCTCACTGCCCAAACAGGCTCCTACGTGAGAACATTTCTCCACGTGGACTATGACCCACCGTATCCACTCGGGCCCAATAAATCACGTCCCAACAAAGGTGACAAAATTTTTATGAGCAAAATTGCCACGGATATAAAGATATGATGGATAATAATTTATACTTAATTCGATATTTTGTCATATTTTTATGTTCGATTTCACTCAATCCGTATTAATGGAGTACTTTATGCGTGGTTTTGAACATTTAGTTTATTTTTAGCATGTACTTGCAAATCTTATTTGTATAAATAGTTTATTTCGAATGCATTTGAAAATTTCATAATTTTTTTTAATGAATAGATGATTTACTTATGCCAAATAAAAGTATTTTTACTTATCTAGTTCCAAATGGACTTTTCGTGAATCGGGTCTAAACTTGTTTCTCACTGATGCTTTATTCAATTTAATTACTTGCATGTTCTGTTTTCATTTCATGTGCCTTTCTACTGTACCATTTGTTTGTTAAACTCAAGGTGTTAGCTTAGCGATAAAAGAGGTTTGTCTCCTTCCTTGATATCTCAAGTTCAAATCTTGGTGTACCAGACCAATGTGGGAGATACGTTTTAACATCGTCTGAAAAGAGATTTAGTCTCGATTAACGCGTAAATTGATCCGATGATACTCTTACCGTCCAACAAAAAAAATGAAAAATAAAAATAAAAAACGTACTATTTGTTTGTTCTCAGTTATAGGAGGCCCTAACAGCACTTCAGTTCGATCACAAAAGCCTCACGTGTCGACTTCTCCTTCACTGTCTAGATTCCTCTAAAATATGATTGCTAGCTTAGTTTGTAGCACGTTATTCACGCTTCTTTAAAAGAATGACGCACGTGATTCACGCCTGTTTAAAAGAATGAGGACGCCGGGGGATCCAAACAAAGACACTTCAATTTTTGGAGATACATACATTTTCATTGGTATTAATAATGGATGGTACATCCGACCAAAGTACCAATTTGTGATATGACAGCAGCAATGGAGTTGTTTCTCTCCCTATCCCTTGTGCTATTATTCTTTCTTCTCTTTGCCTATTTTTCTTATCAAATTTTCACTACAAAACACAGAAATAATGATTCAAAAATTCCCCTCCCACCGGGTTCAACAGGCTGGCCTTTGATAGGCGAAAGTTTAAATTATTTGTCTACTATCAAAAGTGGGCTTCTTGAAAATTTTGTGACATATAGGAAGGAAAAGTACTCCACCAAAGTTTTCAGGACATCACTTTTTGGAGAATCAGTGGCAATCTTGTGTGGCCCTGAGGGGAACAAATTCCTCTTCTCCAATGAAAGAAAGCTAGTCCAAGTTTGGTTCCCGAACTCTGTCGAAAAGATCTTCGCCCAATCTCATGCCGAATCCAACGCAGAGAGCTTCTACAAAATACGCAAAATGATGTTTATTCTCAAGGCGGATGCACTGAAAAAATATGTTGGGTTAATGGACACGGTCATGAAACAGTTTTTACAGACCCATTGGAATCATCATCGCCAACCACAGATCAATGTCCATAACACGGTTATGAATTACAGCCTCATGTTGTCGTGTCGGGTGTTTATGAGTATTGATGATGCAGAGCAAGTTAGAAAAATCGGCAACTCAATTCACCACATAGAGGCTGGACTCTTTGCTGTGCCTATAAATTTACCAGGGACCGCTATGAATCGTGCCATTAAGACAGTGAAGTTGCTATCTAAAGAGTTTGAGGCGGTGGTTAAGCAAAGAAAAGCGGATCTTTTAGAGAATAAACAAGCGTCCCCAACGCAAGATTTATTGTCACACTTGCTACTTACGCCCAATGAGGATGGCCGGTTTATGAGCGAATCGGATATTGCTAGGCAGTTGTTAGGAATGGTGCAAGGTGCCTATAGCACCTTAAATGTTGTAATCGCCTTCATTATTAACTATCTTGCAGAGCTTCCTGATGTCTACGATCAAGTCCTTAAAGGTACATACGTCTTCGATATATATTAATTACTCCCCTTCGTTCAAGTCCTCAAAAGAACGATTAAATGTGCAAAAAAAAATTTAAGTTATTCATTTATGTTTTGCTATTAACTAAAATTTAAGTGTCATGTTTTCCTTAAAGTTATTCATTTATGTTTTGTCATTTTAACTAATCCAAAAATATGGAGATATATTATTACAATGATTAGTTGTATGTTTTAAGTTTAAATTACTTATTTTTCATGATATTTGATCTTATCATGAATTGCAAAGATTTTAATATTATTATCACCCACCCTAAGTTTGTATAAAATTGATTTAAGGATAAAATATTAAAATGTTGTATTCAAATATACTATACAGATTAGTTATCAAATAACTATTTTATATTTAAACTTTGTTTTAAAAAATAATTTTTATTTTATACAAAGCATCTATTTTAATAAGCTCTTTTTACACAATTTTATCAAATGCTACCTTATTGATATTATCTTGTACTAAATACATAAATTTTTATATATTGTTTCGGGGGATGAAGAGCAAGTGGAAATAGCAAAGTCAAAAAACCCAAAAGAGTTGCTTAATTGGGAGGATTTGAGTAAGATGAAGTATTCGTGGAATGTTGTTCAAGAGGTATTGAGAATAAGATCACCAGGAATTGGAGTATTCAGAGAGGCTATTACCGACTTCACCTATGCTGGATATTTAATTCCAAAGGGATGGAAGGTAACAAACTAACAAGCTACTTAAAACTTAGTTCTTCTATCTTTTAAGAGTACTACTCCCTCCGTTCCAAATTAAATTAGAGATACAATATGATTTTTGAGATCAAATTACGGCATATTAAATTTCTAATTGATGTGAATTTATTTAATTTTAGTTAATACAATTATTATAATTGTATACTATATAACAAAAACTATTATTAATCACTAAATTTATTTCATTCTAAACTTTTTAAGAGTCAGATCAATTTTAAAATTTAATATGCCGTTGTCGTTTGATTTCAAAATTTAAGTCAAACTGTATCTTTAATTTTAAAACGGAGAGAGTACTATTTATACTTTTAAAGTCGATAAGTATTTCTTCGTGCACTAATAATTATCCCTCCCTCCGTCACTAATAGAGAGAAAACAACAGAACTGGTATTTTTGAAGAAATTAATAATACGTGCGGAGTAGTATTAACTTGTAGTATAAACTACGTACTAATGTTTTGCAGCTACATCTGATTCCACTTGCCACACACAAGAACCCAACATATTTTCCAAATCCAGAAAAATTCGATCCAACGAGGTTTGAAGGAAGTGGTCCGGCTCCATATACCTTTACTCCTTTCGGAGGGGGGCCTCGAATGTGCCCAGGAGTTGAATATGCACGTATAGCAATACTCACTTTTATGCACAATGCGGTGACAACCTTCAGGTGGGAGAAGCTCATTCCTAATGAACAAACTTTCACTTTTCCAGTCCCAAGTTTTGCGCATGGACTTCCAATTCATCTGCATCCCCACAACCCCTAAATATATTTGGCTACGACTCTAATATATATAATTAAGCTTTCATCTTTTTTGTGTTTTGTAATCCTAATGTATTGCTGTTTTGTAATCCTAATGTATTGCTGCGTTGTACGTTTTTCTCATTTCCAAATAAATATATAAATAAATAAAATCAACTGTGTTGTGCTTACTATTTCCTCTTCAATATTTATTTATTAAACTGTATATATTCACACAGTAAATTTCTATCAAAAGATTTTTGAAAAAAATATATTTTGAAAGACTTGACAACATTCAACTTAAAAGAAAATGGGTGAATTTTATTTTGAATGTCATCTTGGGTCAGTTAATTGTTACCGCTAAATACTAACAATCTAGTTGTTAGAACTATTTAAACTTATGTAACCTAAGTTAAGAGACAGAGAGTAAAGGAAGAAGAGAAAATTTTCTTTTTAACCATAAAAAAGAAAAGGTTTACAAATTAACATAAGGAACTTAAAATACTTTAATGTAGTTATTTACTTATTTTTTATCTTAACAATTTTTTTATAGTAAAAATACGTAGAATGTGAGAGAATGGAGTCTCTATCAACGTTGTGTGAGCGTCTCCACACGTAAACCAGACACAAGTGTTGATTTATGTCAGATCATCAAACAGGCATAACGACAAGGACTCAAACCTAAGCTCAAATTCAATTCGTTAACATACATATTTTCAAAGATTGAAGTTGTACTGCTATAAATTCAGTTTACTTTTACTATAATTTTCTAATTTTATAATGTTTTCTTATTTTTAAGAAAAGTCTAATCTAAAGAAGGTACTATTTTATTTTTCGAATTTAATCTAATTTACTTTTGCTTCTTATAAAGACTAAGTTTGAATAGCAAACTGTACGCTCGACTTGTCCTCGTTATTAACATCATGGTAAATGAGTTAAGACCATTTATACGATCATCCCTTTCATGTAACTAATCCTCCACTAAATACCAGCAATCCAGGTGCTATAACTATTCACACTTTATGTACTAAAATTGAAAGACTTGAGAGAAAATAAAGAAGATATAATTCTCTTTTTAACCATAAAAAAGAAAAGATAGATAAATAAAATTAAGGAACGTAAAATACTTTAATTTGTTATTTTTTATCCTAATAATTATTTTTACAATAAAGATACATCAGAGGGAGAGAGTAGCGTCTCTATCAACGTTGTGTGAATGTCTCTATACGTAAATCAGACACAAGTGTTGATTCATGTCAGATCACTACCACAGGCGTACTTCACTACATAATAACGACAAGGGCTCAAACCTGAGCTATCAATAAGAATGGCTCCTTGACCACTTTATTGAAGTAAAATGTATGGGTTTATTATTTTATTTTATTTATATTTTGAATATTATTAGAACTTTGATTAGATATTTCGAGATTGGTCCGAGCTCAAAGGGTTTCACAATCCAATAAAGGCTTATTGGGCCTACGTTCATACACACGAGGCCCACTAACTTCAATATTGTTACTTTGATTTTAGTGCATGTACTTAAATTGTTTCCTATTCAGACAAATTTTTATGTAAATTCATACACTAATTTTACGCGGTTCATTCATTAAAATTTATGACTAAAATTTAAATTTTATCACGTTTAGACAACATTTAAGTTTTAATGATATTATCAGTTACTCTCTCATAATCATAAATAAATTCACATTTAAATTTTACATGAAAAAAAAATTTTAAAACATCAATTTTCAAGGTTATGAAATGATTTCAACAAGGCCTTCAAAATACAAGCCAGAAAAAATCAACTTATACATAAGTGAGTTTAGTGAGAAGTTTTTCCGCACACATCATGCAGTATTTCTTTTCCTTGATGGAATAATATTATTTTTAGTTAGGCACATTTTTAAATAAAATTATTCAAACTCTAAATATTTAAATGAAAACTTTTTTTAACCAGACGAAATAAAATTTAAAAATGACATTACTGGTGGGTGTAAAGAAGTATAAGCTGTCACTTGAGGAAAAAAAATTCAAAAGTGAAATTACTTGTGGGTTGGAAGGAATAAATGTTTATCCACTTAAGAAAGTATTATTAGTGATTTATTGAGCAAATGATTGTCAAATTACATTGCTTTTGTATAAATAATGTAATTAATAGAATTTGAGATTCAAGCCTTTTGACTGGATTGAGTAAAGCAACTTATATATATATATATATATATATATATATGAATAATGTTAGGAGTCTCAAATTTTTAGTCTCAAATGAATCTCAAATGACATGATATTAAATATTTTAATGATAATTTATGGCATAGCCAATCATATGAAATTTATCCAATTAATATTATGATAATACATCATTTGAGACATTGCTTGATACTAAAAATATGAGACTCCTAACATTACCATTTCATAATAAATATTTGCTGTGAATCAATCACATATATATATATATATATATATATATATATATCACAAAAACACACACATGAATGGCATGTAGGTTAAATATAATAAATCCATGATGATAGATCTTTGAATTAACTTAAAATAGTTAGTTTTGTCACCCACCAATATTTATTCATTTCTTACTCACAAGTCACAACACTACTTTTAATATACCACATGGTACTTTCCTTCTTAAATTTTTTCAACCTCTACTAAGATACTAGAAATTAGCAAGAAAGGGGAAAAGGGTACCAGCAAAAGTTGAACAAGTGGTTCATTACAATTTACAAAGTTTGCTACACTGTCGGTGGATAAAAATAGTGGATGACAAATGCCCACTTAAAGAAAACAAGGTCTATAAAAATAGTAACTCAATGCGCGCGCAAAAAAAAAAAAAAAAAGGTTGGCCCTGTGATTTGAGATTCAAAGACTCCTAATTGGATTTGAGTTAAGCAACTAATCCATGCTTTTGAAATTAGGCCTCAAAACTTGGTCAAATCAGGTGGAGTCAAGACAGGCTTTGTATTAAATAAAAGGGACTATATTAAGCCTTCAAACTAAGCCAATAAATACCAAACAGGGTCTTTATGAGTATTTCAAGACTGATTCTTTTTTTTACTTCTCAATGTTTTTAATAAATTCATACTCCTTTTTTACTTTAAAAACTATAAACTAACATAAAAATAAAATTCAAATAAGTTAAATTTTATTATTTATATATTAAAAAATATATATTACATTGGTTGATAGAAATAAAAATAAATGTGTAATACATGAATTACTAATACAAAAATGATACGAAATATAAATACAAATAGATATAATTGTTTAAAGTTGGTGATATACATGTACATACAATGCAGTACATTAATGGTGATAGCATTTATTTAAATAGCATACATAAGGATAAAAGTATAGCACTTAATATTAATATTAAAATACTTAATGTTAATATTACTATTAGTAATATTAATATTCATAACTAATAGTATGAATATGAATATTAGTATTATGAATATTAATATTATTAATTATTACTATTATTACTATTATTACTATTAATAGTAATATGAATATTATTAAGTAATTTTTTGTCCTTGTCGCAACAGTTTGTTGCGGCAGGTCATGGATGAAGGGCAATTGGACCATTAGCCGTACTGCAAGAACTGATTTTGTTGTCTCAACAGTTTATTGCGGTAGGTAGGTAATATGGTCAAATCTCAATCTTTCATCATCGAGATCAACGGTTAGGATCATAGACATGGTTGCGGGAATATATATATATGGGGAGTAATCCATAGCGGACGGTTGCTATGGATACTATTTCAGCAAATAGATTTTACACCATTAATCTAAAAATCCAATGGCCTAAAGAGGAAAAAAAAATTACTGGCCGCAACTTTTAGTAGTGGCTAGAGAAATTTTTTTTCCCTGGCCACTAGTAAGACTTGCGGCAAAAAGAAATGTCTAAAACACTTCATCTTAGTTAGATTTAAATAGTTTTAATGTATAAAATATTTGTCTTTTTAAAAGTAATCATCATCTACACAATTAAACTGCGGATTTGAACTTTTTTTTTACATCAAATTAGTCGAAATCCTTGTTTCTCTGTTTCCAACAAAGTGGTCAGTAAATCTCCATTATTAATCTACGCATTAAACTACCCATTTTGCTTAATTTACTAAACTTTTGTATGGATTTAATAAATACTTACAAAGTATTAGATGAACGAGAAAAGAAGTGGGAGTGAGGGAGAGGGAGAGGGAGAGAAAGGGCGAAGGAGATAAAGAAAGTTAATTTTATATAGTTTAACAATGAAGTACTAAATTTATCACAGCCATGGACATACATGTGATGTTATGCGAAGATTAATTAGTATCCTAAGAGCATGAGATCTTCTTATAAATATCCCTTTTTCTCGACCACTTTGTTGGAAACAGAGAAATAATGATTCCGACCAATTTGACATAAAAAAAATCTCTCCAATCCGCAGTTTAATTATACGGACGAGGATTACTTTTAAAAAGAAGGTATTTTTGAAAATTAATATAGTGAGTCTCCGTTCACAGAACTGAACTGCGGGTTTCTCCATATTAAAGTGCGAATTGAAGTTCCATTATACCGTTCAATCCGCGAATGAACACCTAAGATCTGTTGTAAGGATAATGTTAAGTTTACGACGTTAGCTATTGATTGGTGCCCATATATACATATATATATTAATATATAAATATATATATATATATATATATATATATATATCCTTGATTTAACTTGAAACAGTTGGTTAAGCCACCCACCAATATTTATTGATTTCCAACTCACAAAACTTAACTTTTCATATATACCACATGGTACTACTTTCCTTCTTCAAATTCTTCAATCTCTTCTAAGATGCTAGAAATTAATAAGAAAAAGGAAAAAAAGGGCACCAGCAAAAGCTGAGCTAGTGGTTTCATTACAAAGTTTGCTATACTGTCGGTGGCTAAAATGAGTAGATGGCAAATGCCCCACTAAAAAAGACAAGGTAGTATTAAAAACAGCAACTCATTGCACATTATGAAACTAGAGAATAAGGCTCAAACAAAATACATGTAGGGACATTTAAGGACACAAAGAATCAATCAATTGGAAAGACATGCTTAAGAATACACATGTTCAATGGCTGTTTTGAAGTAAATATTCAATAGAGACTTAATTACAAGTTACACCCTAGAGTTTAGGGTCAAAATCGATTTACAGTCTAAATTTTATTTTCAATTAAATGCACCGTATATTATAAGCAAAAAAATATATATCATTTTTACCTTCCGCACCCTTTTCTGGCCAAACTTCATCAAAAACAGTTCGAAGGAGGGGTAAAAAGGCTAAAACATAAAATTTTATTAATATAATGTATAATTATTAATATAATGTATAAAATAAATATACAACAATACATATTTTGTATTGACAAAGAGACTAAGTGTATGTTTGGTTACAAAGCGTTTAGTACATTTGAAAGTTCAAACGTACTTGAAAATGTTATTTGTCTAGACGTAGATGCAGTTTGTTTCAAACGCAACTTATTTAACTCACAAACGCAACATTTGGAGCTCAAATGCAACATAACAAAAATTATGTTGTACAGTGCGATTAAGGGTCTAAACGCTACTGCCGCAAACGTTAATAGCCGAACAAACCCTAAACCTAAATATATAAAAACTAATGCATAATACATAAAGTATAGGGTGCAATTAATCTAAGAATCCTGCCACCGTAAGATAAAACAGGTAGGCTGTTCATTATTGTTTGACATATTTGGCCACATTGTTAATTTTTCGGGCCGTTTGGAGGGAAATCCTTCCAGACAAATGTCACATGATGATGATGATATTATTATTCACAAATGTGTTAAACCATTCAATTTATGAACTACTTTATGGATGGACCATACTCAATAGACTCTTGTCAATGAATGTTCATTCAAGAGCACTTACCTGCCAACAGGTCCATATATCATAATAATACCCTTGGAGTTTTCATGCACAAGCTGTACTTAGAACCTAAATTAAAGATGTGAAATTTATGTACTTTAACAATAATGATATGGACGAAATCCTGAAATAAAGCATGGATGCAACTTTATATCACACAACTGTACAAAAAAATGTTACATCCGTCGAACTTGTTTTGTTTCAACAGATGCAATATTTTCCTATACAAAATCAAATCGTATGTATATGTGAAGTTGTATCCGTGTTATTTTTCCGGGATTTCTTCCGGTTTGCGTAGTTTTTTACCTGTACTTAAATGGGGTAGATAACAACTGGTCATAAAGTATTTAGACTTTATTAAATAGAGAGGTCCAGCTACTACTCTGCTCAACCATAATTTCGGTTAACAAATTAGTGAAACAAAGGAAGTACAGAGAGATACTTAAATGTTACACATAGCCTTTTGCATTTCTATTTTTAACAAGTAAGACCCTCATCAGTTTTCCAGAAAAATGATTTCCTGGCAGTTTCAAGAAAATAAAGCTGAAAATTGCAGCACTTGAAATGTACAGAAGGCAGGAAAAGGAACAAAGAAAGACGAGAGAAACAAGTTGGCCAAAAAATATACAAGGCAAAGGTATCATATTTTTCGGGGGATAATTTTCCCACTCAACGATATCAAATTCTGAAAACATTATGCACATTTTGAAGTAGAGGAGATGGTGATCATAAAGACTAGTGCCTGAAAACTGCACTACTACTAGATAACCTGTAACTAATTTGCGTGTTTCGTCTTTGAACCACAAATTTCTTCTTACAAAAGAATAGATTAAAGAAACAAAAGAATTCCCAAAATGAGAAATAACTTACAGAGTAGGAAAAAAATCATAAATATAGTAACGAACACCATTTCTTATTGCTTCCTTTACCGCCATTGTGTGCAGCAATCCTTCAGTCCTTTTACCATAAGTTGATTAGGAGGAATTGGAATTATGGTCCAGAGGGTGGAGGACAAGCAAGAACCACCGTAGGCCACCCTACGTTCAGCCAACAACAGCAGTGTTCACTTTTCGTGGTATCTTCAATTTAGTATTTGCCAGCCAAGATAGCTTTTCTTTACACTATATTTCCTACAAAGACTACTTATCTTACTTTACCCAACTTGCTCGCCGATCAAATCAAGACCCACTAGTAGAAACGATACCCCTTGAAAGAGCAAGAAGTAGAAATGGATTCCCTGAGCAGACAAGAGGCTCCTAGCCGAAGCTGTCAAGAGAAGGAAAGCTAGTGCTAACTCTTTTGTATATATCCTGTTGTGCTTTTTCTTCCTAGATGCCTTTTCCTCCTCCTTAATTTCCTCCCGCATTTCATCCAAATCAGGCACCGAGTTACCCCTTTGAGGCTTTGGTTCTTTCTCAACTAAGGAGATAAGATCACCCTCGGAGGAGCGACCAGATTTCTTGGTGACTACCCATTCATATGCACTTCCTAGTTGAAATAAGCCGGAAATCATGGCGTTGAACTTGGTTACCGACATGGTGTTCTCAAATAGAAGGTAAGGGACGATAAACGGAAATGACTTTAGGGCTGGGAATATGTTGAGAAATGACATAGTTGCTGGGATATAGCACACAACCCATGATGGGAGCGTAGCCTCCGGTATGAACATTGTCATTGGAAGAATAATGCAAAAAAGAGTGAATGAATAAAACGGAAGAATCAGTTTTCTTAGCAGGAAGAAGAGAAAAATCATATTGGCTTTCTTCCAAATGCTAATCTGCATCAATCAAAAGATTTAACCAAAGTAGTGTCAGATGGAATCACTTCCACTACCAAATACTTAGATTTGAGTACATCACAAATAGAAGCAACAAGTGTTTAACGAGTTGAATACCTTTGATCGGATGATATCGGGTAAACAGAGACGAAACAACTGCATAGGACCCGAATGCCATCTGTGCTGTTGTTTCCTGTAAGCTTCATAAGATTCCGGCAATTCACATTGGCACTGAAATCGTGATTAGACAAAGAATATTATCAATTTATGATCAATTCCAAATAGGAAAATGATTTATACGTCGACTTATTTCATGTCGAATGTGGATTGTGACTAATGTGGAACCGTAAGCGATAAAATAGAAAAGTAATGTATGGTCCTTTATTCCCTAGTATCCCATGTATTCACATGGGTTGGTATTAGATATGACATAAATCTATCGTAATATATATCAATACTCTTCCAAATAAATAACATTAATTGTACTGAATATTAGACGAGTTGGAAATTACCTCGACATCATTGAGGAAGATGAATTTCCATCCATGGAGATGAGCTCGGACAGCAATGTCCATGTCCTCAACTGTGGTCCTCTCCAACCACCCGCCAGACTCCTCCAATGCCTTAATCCTCCAGACACCAGCAGTCCCATTGAATCCAAAGAAATTAAGGAAAATTCCATTCACTTGCTGCTCCACTTCAAAATGAAACGCTAAATTAATGTGCTGCAACCTTGTTAGCAAATTTTCATCCTTGTTCACAAAGGACCACCTTGCCTGAACCAATCCTATTTCCTCATTATCCTACAATGAAAAGATTATCGGCTTATTACGAAATAGCATGAACTATAATTTCATACCTACAGAATCACTACCACATACATTACATATAAATTTAACTGACAGACACAAAAATACATTCCCATTGAGCAATGAAATACAGTCATGTACCTATTATAGTAGCAATCAGCTGTAACAAAAAGGAAGGCAGGAAGTGCTTAATACCTTGAAATGGGGAACAGTCTTTTTAAGAAAATCAGGAGTAGGCTGAAAATCGGCATCAAAAATGGCAACAAATTCATAGTCTTTAACATAGCTGCAATTCATTGCAGACTTGAGATTGCCAGCTTTATACCCCTCTCTAATCACCCGATGCCGATACAAAATGTTGGCACCCTCCTGCTGCCATTTATGTACTTCCTCCTTGATCAAGGACCGAGTAATGTGGTCATCCGAATCATCCAGAACTTGAATCAGCAATTTCGACTTCGGCCAGTCCAAATTGCACACTGCAGCAATAGATTGCTGATAAACCTGATTCAAGAACTCTAAAATCAAAAACTAAACACAAATTCTACTAAAATTCCAACAAACAAACAAATTATCAGATTCAGACCAAACACAATTTCTACAACAAAAAATAAAATCCCAACAAAATATCAAATGGGGTTTCACAAAATTCACCTCTTTTTCATTGCACATAGGAATCTGAACAAGAACCATTGGGAAGTACCCACCACCATCACCAAATTCAAGATCCTCTGCCCCTTCTTTTAAAACTGGTTTGATCTTCCTAAATCGGATCCAAAAACAGCCCAATGACAGAACTAGCCTATCCAAACTCTGGATAAGGAACAACACAATACAGGCATTGGCAAGAAACTGTAGAGGAGGAGCAAGATAATCCACCCTTATCAAAACCCAGCTCGAATAAAGCGAATCAAACGCATCCTTAACAGCTAATGGACTTGTTAATGTATATAAATACTGTAACTGAAGATCCGGAGCCCCAAAATGCCACCCTTTATAATAAGCAGCTACCTCAAACCCTAATAACAAAACAGACAGCCATAGAAACACCTTAATAAAAGAATAGAACCTCGTCTTAACACGCGAATTCTCCGAATCCTCGGAGTCCTCAGTGTCAGTTCTGCCGGAAGAGACGCGGCGGCGGACGGCGGATGAGAGGCTGTATAATGCGGAGGCAATGGAGGTCAAGCAGCCGGCGGCTTTGTGGGCTTTGAGGAGGAGGACCCAAGTGAGCTGCTTGGCGTTTTTGTTACGGGATTTGTGACGGCCGGAGATTGAATCGCCGCCGTCTGGGACGAGGAAATCGTCGTCGGACGGCCCCTCGAGCTCGACCATGGACCAGTTGTTTGGGTTCTCCATTTTCACAACCACCGGCGTCCCTCTGTGGGTTTCTTTCTCCCACCATTCGAACGACGGCGCCATTGTTTCGAATTTTTCGACACCCAGATACGAATGTGTTCAATAAATTCAAGATTTTGGTTGAGGTGGTAAATTTGATAAAATGTGGAATACCCAGATGAAGAGTTGCTATGAAATCGATCTCATTTTGAAAAATGGCTACAATGGAAAGGCGAAAGGACGATAAGAGAGAGAAAATATTTGCAGATAGAGATGGACGCGTGTGCCGAGACTGAAGCTTAGTGCCTCTAAATCATGGCAAAAATTCTTTGATAATTTATATAAAGAAGAGAGAGAAATTGTTGTAAATTAATTAGATGAGTACAAAACAGCTCAGAATTTGTAATAAGAAAGACCAAATAAGAGAGAGAAAGATAAAGTTAAGAGCTCTACCCGTCTTGGAGAATTTGATTCTAATGCAGAAAAAAAAAACTCAAAAACAGAATTTTTTTTCAAAACCATAAAAATGAGAATGACAGCACGTTCTGTTGTCAAACTCAAAATTAAGATTAGGATCAAACACTCTCAAATTTGACAAAGAAAAAGGAGAGAGAGAGCGCATAAACCCTCAAAATCTCACAAAAATCTAACTTAAATTGACAATATAGTAAAATAAAGAAAAAGAGAAGAACAGGGGGTCCGACAATGACTTGTTAAAGCTTTATTATTTTAAAAGAATGTTCTTTTTCACCAAATGGTTATTTTTATATATATTTTTTCAGTTTAATTAAAATGAAGCCAAAAAACCCACCAAAAGCCTCTCAGCTCAAACTTTCAGTCAAAAAACTGAAGGATAAACTGTAGTTTTCCATCTTTTCTGTTTTGTCTTAAGACATGGAAAGTAAAAAACATAAAAGGAAAACAAAATGATGAAGAAAAGTGTGCGAAGTGCTGACAGTACAGAAGAGAGAAAAAAGAGGGGGAAGAAAAAAAGGAAAAAAGATTTTGTTTTTGATAAATAGTTTTATTGTTTTAATTTTTTTGGTCAGAGAAGAAATAGGAGAGATCTATGGGCGTCACCTGTGGGATGGGGTAATGACCAAGTCTGCCTTAGTAAAAGAAGAAGTGGTTTTAGGAGGCTGTTTTTATAGAACGTTTTAGAAGGTTGTTGATAATAAATACTTCCTCCGTTTTAAAATTAAAAATATAATTTAATTTTTGATATCAAATAACATCATATTAAATTTAAATTGATGTAAATTTATTTAAATTTAATTGATACAATTATGATAATTATATAGTATATAACAAAAACTATTAATCACAATATTTATTTTATTCTAAATTTTTATGAGTCATACTAATTTTGAAATTTAATATGTCGTCGTTTAACTTTAAAAGTCAAATTGTATCTCTAATTTTGGAACGAAAGGAATAATATTTTCAAAAAATAAATATAATAATGCGACAATTTATAATTGCTAGTATTTGTAACTCACACTATCTGTGCAATCAACGACTTACTACTATCCGTTCTCAAAAAGATAGTTAAATGTATTAAAAAAGTTGTCTTTAAAAAGATGAGATAAATTACATAAAATGAAAGGTAACTAAGTCATTTAGTAGGGTTCATTAGTATAAAAAAATAAAAATATTTACCACTTTATATAATCTTGTGGGGTCATTAAGGATAAATTTGAAACTTCTTTATTCTCGTTCTTCTAATTTTACTTTTCTTAATATGTGTATAAATTGTACTTTATTCATCTTTTTTGGGGATGGAGGGAGTAAATTTTATAAAATATGGGTAAAATAATATGAGATAATTTTAAGAATAAAAAGTGGGAGAAAGAAAAAGAGTTTAGATGTAATACAATTTCAAAAGAACGGTTATTTTTATTACTCTCCTTTAATAAAATAGATTGTTACAGTCTGATTTGATGATGAATGTGATTATATGATGAATGTGATTATGTAATGAATATGTTTTATGCGATGAATATGTTTATGTGATTATGTGTTTACGTGATTATATGTTTATGTGATGAATGTGATTAATGAGTGTGATTATGTAATGATAAATATGATTATATGATTATGAGATAATATATGTCAAAGTATGCGTACTTGATTCTAAAGATAAATATGTTTTAAAGTATATTTGTACATGTAAGTTTTGTAAAGTTCTTAATGTTAATTTGTTGTACAAGAACTTAAAATAAAAAGATCAAAGTTGTTAGGTTGATCTTATGAATAGATAGGATCAAATAGATCATAAAGTTACTGTACATGATCGTAGTGTAAACATTGTTAGCAGAGTAATCTAAGTGTTCGTAGAACAATATGATCAATGTATATTTGTAAAAGTAAGTTTTGTAAATTAAAATCCTTATATAAAACATATGTACAAGGACTTAGATTAGAAAGATTAAATTTGTTAGGCTGATCTTACAGTTAATCTAATGTATAGTTAATAGGTTCAAAATATTCACTAAAATACTCTGTCAGCTCGTAATGTGAAGATGATGAATCACAAAGTTCACTCTATCTCGTAAAGTAAGGTTCAAGATATAAGGAGAACGAAGATTATAGGCTATCTCAGAACTAAAGGAAAAATCACAGAGTCTACAATGAAGATTGCAAGGCTACATTTGAAATCGTAAAATGAAAACTGAGATAACATAGTAAAGAGGAGTTTACAAAGTCTACTTTAGCATCATAAAAAGATGAATCGGAGAGTCGTTGCACTTATCGTAAAGTTCATCTTACTTTGCAAAGTATAGACCAATTTATAAAGTGAACGGAAAATCGCAAAGTCAAACAAAGCTCGTTGAGTAAAGGATGAACGTAGAGTACTTCAGGCAGTCGTTGAATGAAAGTCATATCGTAAGATCAAGATCGTAAAGTCGGCTTCAGAATCGTAAAGCAATATTCGTAGAGCTGATCGCAGAAGTATAATCATAGAGTACTACTCTCTTTATAGAGTTAAGTCAAGTCTGACAAGAAACTGACATGGAGCAGTGCTGATCAAAGATCCTGATGCATTCTTCATATATCCTTGGTAGAAATCGAAGATCAAAAAATATGTCCACTGGCTAGTTTGCTGAAAGCGACATCTGTGGCGCCCCCAAAATAGGTCCATACAACCCATTTTGAGTCGCCAATAACATTCCACAAAATACAAATATAAATATGAATTTTCCCATTTACAACTAATAAGTGTCGTGCAAAATACGACAACACAATACAAATACATCTTAAATTCTTAATACACTTATTGTCACACTAATAGTAAGGTATTGAGACACTTCTATTATCTCGGACCATCACTCCATTCCCCGGCTAGTCCCCGCTACACTCTCTTTTCCTGAGGAGAACAATGGAACAAAAAGGAAAAAGGGTGAGCACAAATAGCCCAGTAAGAAATATCATGACTAAGATAATGAAGAATAAAAATTATCTTTAGTCTTCAACAATAATAAATCAGAGATTTAAAGATATTATAATTGTTCAACAACAACTGCAGCGGAACGAACAATCCATTAGAAGAGTCAAGTAGATTATAATATCTACCATCTTCCAGAAGTTAAAGGATCACCACCAATATTTTATCCCTGTAACACCAATCAACAATTCCTGTTTATGAACATCCAAATCAACAGTTTATATTCAACAGCCTCTCTTTGCAGTACGTGCCAAAGATATTTATTTGTAACACCATCGGTCATGATCATGCCAAACGCCAGTTCATCTTTGCACTATGGGCCAAAGAGAACTTTCACCATACGCCTTTGTTTGTAACACCAAAAGTCATGATAATACCAATACACAGTTTGGTCAAAATCATGTCACGCCAGTTCATCTTTGCACTACGGGCCAAAGAGAACTATCACCACAATTTAAGTATGAGGATGAAGATGATGACAATGATACAGTGAGATTAAGGATAAAAAAAACTTTATAATTTAATCAGTATCAAAGATTGACCAAATTGCCAACACGATGACCAAATTGTGGAGTCAAATTCAAGAATAATATTCAAGAAATTATTTTATGCTTCAACTATAACGTATAAAATGAAATAGAAAGATTCAAGTGAAAAGATATTAGATGAAGCACAAACTATTAAGGATATTCTACTAATTTTCAGGGATTTTCACCATTTAAAAATAAGGTTTTGGAAACAAACAAAGATTTCTTATCATAAATGGAGAAATGTGAAAAAAAAGATATCCATTAAAGAGTACAAAAGAAATGATACGTTATACGAGTATAACAGAATATATGAAACTGCAAATGGATTTTCACCCGTCATGCGATAATTCGCGTAGACAGATTATTTTCACAACAGATTAATAAGTAATGAATACAAATGGTTATTCATCAGGCATGCGTCAATCCGCACGGACAGGTTATACCCATAGATTAATAAGGAATGAATACAGAAGGGTATTCACCAGGTACGACACTCGTACTTACAGGTTATTCCCATAGAATAATAAGGAATGAATACAAAAGGATATTCACCAGGCATGCGTCATACCGCACGGACAGGTTATCCCCACAAATTAATACAGAATGAATAACAACCTTTATGAGTATAATATCATTTACGAACATGAAAGTAAATGATATTATATATGAGTATGAAAGAAATGATATTCCCTACCTTAGTTAACAAGTGACTGGATGTTACTTTCTATGAAGTTTACTAACTTCGGATAATACTAGTTGATGAGTGTGTTTTATACACACAATTTGGGTACTTTTGGCCTTGATAATTTGTAAGTCTTTGGGTATTTTATGTGATTTTATTGTATTTTTATCTTATTTTTAGATATTGTTGTTTTAGATTTCTTTTACGTGTTTCTATTGATTTTATGTATTTTTATTGTGTTTTGTAGGAATCTGATTTGTACGATCTTGATCTTACGATATGACTTTCATTCAACGACTGCCTGAAGTACTCTACGTTCATCCTTTACTCAACGAGCTTTGTTTGAGTTTGCGATTTTCCGTTCACTTTATAAATTGGTCTATACTTTGCAAAGTAAGATGAACTTTACGATAAGTGCAACGACTCTCCGATTCATCTTTTTATGATGCTAAAGTAGACTTTGTAAACTCCTCTTTACTTTGCTATCTCAGTTTTCATTTTACGATTTCAAATGTAGCCTTGCAATCTTCATTGTAGACTCTGTGATTTTTCCTTTAGTTCTGAGATAGCCTATAATCTTCGTTCTCCTTATATCTCGAACCTTATTATTTTCATTGCACCATTTAGTAATTGGTTTGGTTATAGGGATAAGATGTTTCATGTCTATTTCTTTAACTATAATTGTTTTGTGATCACATTTCAGAATGGCATCTGAAAACCAAGAGATTCATTATGAGACCATTGTAGCTGAAAACCAGGAAGCCATAAATAATACGGGTGTAAACTCAGAACATCATGATGCTAATCATGATGCTAACAACAGAATGAATGATGAAATGTTTAGGAACTTCATGCAATACATGCAGAACCAGGCGAGAAGAGCTCCTGTCTACAATACTGGCAGAAACGCTGATAATGTACGGATGGTTACTACCAAGCAGTTCAAAGAATTGATCTTGACTGTTGTCCCAAGAAAAGCTTGGATGATCTTGCCAACCCGGTTGATAGTAGTTTGGGTAGTAGTCAGCTTGATTCTGACTGTAGGAATTTTGAGTGGACTTGCCTTTAAGGGTGTCAACAGCCCTTGAAAGCGTTGCAACTTGTTCTTGCAATTGCTCAAGAAGTTTTGACGAACTTGGTTGCGTCGTCCCCTCATAATCCCATTGATAATTATGCTCATCCATTCACTGAAAACAAAATAAGAAAAATAAAATAAATAATAAGAAAATTATTTACAAGTCTAAATTAAGACCAATTCGATTGTCATTAATATTGGAAAAATACTAGAAGAACAATTCCCCGGCAACGGCGCCAAAAACTTGTTAATCGATTTCGCAACCGATAAATACGCGCAAGTATACGCGGTCAACAAGTAATATAATGATAAGAGAGTTGTCGAACCCACAGAGAATTGTTCTAGTGTATCCCAAGTACCAACTATATATCGTCTTGATTTTAATTAGACAAATGATTATTTGATATTTTTGTTGTTGGTAGTGAATAAGATAATAATAATCAAGTAAAAGATAATTAAATCTAATATTAACAAGTCTAAGATTGCAATTTCCCCCAACACTTCGTTTGAATCTCCTAACTCTCTCTTTTCAATCAGTTATAACATACGAATTGACAACCGAGAAATCAAAACTACATAAGAGCCTCTGTCGATGGTCAATCACGAATCTTCCTAAGCGGTGCATAGGTATATGTCTATCCTATGCACTATCAAGAGACTAATTTCAGGAATGATTAATAGACACGTGCCACCAAATCTAATTAATCCTCCCCTCAATTACCAACTTTCACATCGGAAGTCATTAAGACTAGATTCTCAATTGGTTGCATGCGGTAATTAGGTATATATCTATCCCAACTACTATCAAGATATCTATTATTGCAGACAATTAATAAGACACGCGTCACTTAATCCGATTAATAACCCACAACAATCTATACTCTCGCATGTTATCATAACTAGGTCTTAACCTATAATCCGTTCGTCAAGTTCATATAGGTTCCCAAGGTAATTACGGGCCAAGCAATTAATCTAGAAAGCAAAGGTTATGACAATCAATTCACAAATGAATAACTAAAATCAATAGAGAGAGAATTCAATTCAACTATGTGTTGGGTTCCATTGAAATCTTAGAATACAAGCTTTAGTTCATGGTAGCTAAGCAAAAACATCAAACACATGGTGTTCATCATAAAATTGAAATACAAATTCAAAGGAAAGCAAGAGATGATAAAACCCATTTAGAAGATATTCATATGTTGCTTGCTTGGTTGATGTCAATCTCTAGCTTTTCCTCTTCATTTGGCATTCGTTTCTCTTTTTGCTCCTGAGCTTGTTGCTGGAATTTTCTTGATTTGTAGCCCTCAAGCTCCTCTTGATGATGTATGTGCAGCCTCCCAAGGTCTAGATATGCCTTGACAATCCCTTCCTTCTTGGTTCTTTGGCTTGTGCTGAGTTTTTCCTTGTATTGCAGCACTTTTGCTCTCAAATTGGTGTTTTAGTGTAGCCTCCCAATCCCTAGTTTTCATATATGAAGCCCCAATGAGATCTTATATAGTGCCTCTACCAAAACCCTAGCCAAGCATCAGATATTTGGTTAAAAATCCGCTCAAATCGCACTAACAAGCCAGCTGGAATCGCACTCAGCAGATTGGCGAGGCCCCGCTGGTTTGTGGCGAGGCCCCGCTGGCCTATTACAACTCCCTGTATGCTCTGGCAAGGCCTTGCTGGTTTGTGGCGAGGCCCCGCTGGTCTGGTGCAACTCCCTGTATGCCTTGGCAAGGCCTCGCTGGTTTGTGGCGAGGCCCCGCTGGTCTGGTGCAACTCCCTGTATGCCTTGGCAAGGCCTCGCTGGTGCCAATGTCAGCACTCTTGTAACTTGGTCGACATCGTGCACACCCAAAGCGCAAATGTCATCTACTTCTATACCGAGCGTCGCCAAACACTAATTTCCAAAATAAAACATGCCAACCATGGATAAACAAACACGGGCCTTATGTCATTACAAAACAAAGATCTGACGATTTTTATTTCAATTCCTACAAAACACAATAAAAATACACAAAATCAATAGAAACACGTAAAAGAAATCTAAAACAACAATATCTAAATATAAGATAAAAATACAATAAAATCACATAAAATACCCAAAGACTTACAAATTATCAAGGCCAAAAGTACCCAAATTGTGTGTATAAAACACACTCATCAACTAGTATTATCCGAAGTTAGTAAACTTCATAGAAAGTAACATCCAGTCACTTGTTAACTAAGGTAGTGAATATCATTTCTTTCATACTCATATATAATATCATTTACTTTCATGTTCGTAAGTGATATTATACTCATAAAGGTTGTTATTCATTCTGTATTAATTTGTGGGGATAACCTGTCCGTGCGGTATGACGCATGCCTGGTGAATATCCTTTTGTATTCATTCCTTATTATTCTATGGGAATAACCTGTAAGTACGAGTGTCGTACCTGGTGAATACCCTTCTGTATTCATTCCTTATTAATCTATGGGTATAACCTGTCCGTGCGGATTGACGCATGCCTGGTGAATAACCCTTTGTATTCATTACTTATTAATCTGTTGTGAAAATAATTTGTCTACGCGAATTATCGCATGATGGGTGAAAATCCATTTGCAGTTTCATATATTCTGTTATACTCGTATAACGTATCATTTCTTTTGTACTCTTTAAGGGATATCTTTTTCTTTCACATTTCTCCATTTATGATAAGAAATCTTTGTTTGTTTCCAAAACCTTATTTTTAAATGGTGAAAATCCCTGAAAATTAGTAGAATATCCTTAATAGTTTGTGCTTCATCTAATATCTTTTCACTTGAATCTTTCTATTTCATTTTATACGTTATAGTTGAAGCATAAAATAATTTCTTGAATATTATTCTTGAATTTGACTCCACAATTTGGTCATCGTGTTGGCAATTTGGTCAATCTTTGATACTGATTAAATTATAAAGTTTTTCTTATCCTTAATCTCACTGTATCATTGTCATCATCCTCATCCTCATACTTAAATTGTGGTGATAGTTCTCTTTGGCCCGTAGTGCAAAGATGAACTGGCGTGACATGATTTTGACCAAACTGTGTATTGGTATTATCATGACTTTTGGTGTTACAAACAAAGGCGTATGGTGAAAGTTCTCTTTGGCCCATAATGCAAAGATGAACTGACGTTTGGCATGATCATGACCGATGGTGTTACAAATAAATATCTTTGGCACGTACTGCAAAGAGAGGCTGTTGAATATAAACTGTTGATTTGGATGTTCATAAACAGGAATTGTTGATTGGTGTTACAGGGATAAAATATTGGTGGTGATCCTTTAACTTCTAGAAGATGGTAGATATTATAATCTACTTGACTCTTCTAATGGATTGTTCGTTCCGCTGCAGTTGTTGTTGAACAATTATAATATCTTTAAATCTCTGATTTATTATTGTTGAAGACTAAAGATAATTTTTATTCTTCATTATCTTAGTCATGATATTTCTTATTGGGCTATTTGTGCTCACCCTTTTCCTTTTTGTTCCATTGTTCTCCTCAGGAAAAGAGAGTGTAGCGGGGACTAGCCGGGGAATGGAGTGATGGTCCGAGATAATAGAAGTGTCTCAATACCTTACTATTAGTGTGACAATAAGTGTATTGAGAATTTAAGATGTATTTGTATTGTGTTGTCGTATTTTGCACGACACTTCTTAGTTGTAAATGGGAAAATTCATATTTATATTTGTATTTTGTGGAATGTTATTGGCGACTCAAAATGGGTTGTATGGACCTATTTTGGGGGCGCCACAAATGTCGCTTTCAGCAAACTAGCCAGTGGACATATTTTTTGATCTTCGATTTCTACCAAGGATATATGAAGAATGCATCAGGATCTTTGATCAGCACTGCTCCATGTCAGTTTCTTGTCAGACTTGACTTAACTCTATAAAGAGAGTAGTACTCTATGATTATACTTCTGCGATCAGCTCTACGAATATTGCTTTACGATTCTGAAGCCGACTTTACGATCTTGATCTTACGATATGACTTTCATTCAACGACTGCCTGAAGTACTCTACGTTCATCCTTTACTCAACGAGCTTTGTTTGACTTTGCGATTTTTCGTTCACTTTATAATTTGGTCTATACTTTGCAAAGTAAGATGAACTTTACGATAAGTGCAACGACTCTCCGATTCATCTTTTTATGATGCTAAAGTAGACTTTGTAAACTCCTCTTTACTTTGCTATCTCAGTTTTCATTTTACGATTTCAAATGTAGCCTTGCAATCTTCATTGTAGACTCTGTGATTTTTCCTTTAGTTCTGAGATAGCCTATAATCTTCGTTCTCCTTATATCTTGAACCTTACCTTACTTTACGGTCGACATCGTGCACACCCAAAGCGCAAATGTCATTTACTTCTATACCGAGCGTCGCCAAACACTAATTTCCAAAATAAAACATGCCAACCACGGATAAACAAACACGGGCCTTATGTCATTACAAAACAAAGATCTGACGATTTTTATTTCAATTCCTACAAAACACAATAAAAATACACAAAATCAATAGAAACACGTAAAAGAAATCTAAAACAACAATATCTAAAAATAAGATAAAAATACAATAAAATCACATAAAATACCCAAAGACTTACAAATTATCAAGCCCAAAAGTACCCAAATTGTGTGTATAAAACGCACTCATCAACTAGTATTATCCGAAGTTAGTAAACTTCATAGAAAGTAACATCCAGTCACTTGTTAACTAAGGTAGGGAATATCATTTCTTTCATACTCATATATAATATCATTTACTTTCATGTTCGTAAGTGATATTATACTCATAAAGGTTGTTATTCATTCTGTATTAATTTGTGGGGATAACCTGTCTGTGCGGTATGACGCATGCCTGGTGAATATCCTTTTGTATTCATTCCTTATTATTCTATGGGAATAACCTGTAAGTACGAGTGACGTACCTGGTGAATACCCTTCTGTATTCATTCCTTATTAATCTATGGGTATAACCTGTCCGTGCGGATTAACGCATGCCTGGTGAATAACCCTTTGTATTCATTACTTATTAATCTGTTGTGAAAATAATCTGTCTACGCGAATTATCGCATGACGGGTGAAAATCCATTTGCAGTTTCATATATTCTGTTATACTCGTATAACGTATCATTTCTTTTGTACTCTTTAAGGGATATCTTTTTCTTTCACCTTTCTCCATTTAAGATAAGAAATCTTTGTTTGTTTCCAAAACCTTATTTTTAAATGGAGAAAATCCCTGAAAATTAGTAGAATATCTTTAATAGTTTGTGCTTCATCTAATATCTTCTCACTTGAATCTTTCTATTTCATTTTATACGTTATAATTGAAGCATGAAACAATTTCTTGAATATCATTCTTGAATTTGACTCCACAATTTGGTCACCCTTTTCCTTTTTGTTCCATTGTTCTCCTCAGAAAAAGAGAGTGTAGCGGGGACTAGCCGGGGAATGGAGTGATGGTCCGAGATATTAGAAGTGTCTCAATACCTTACTATTAGTGTGACAATAAGTGTATTGAGAATTTAAGATGTATTTGTATTGTGTTGTCGTATTTTGCACAACACTTATTAGTTGTAAATGGGAAAATTCATATTTGTATTTGTATTTTGTGGAATGTTATTGGCGACTCAAAATGGGTTGTATGGACCTATATTGGGGGCGTCACAATATATATACATTTACGTGAATAATTAAAGAGTGACTATTGAGTACGTGCACATATCTATAACTCATAAGGTCTATAGTCTTAACTCTAAAAATAGATCAATGCAAAAAAATATTAAAACCGAGTTAACTTAGAGACTATCTGAGTCAATTCACAATTATTTTAAATTAAAATTTCTTATCGGCCTACTATATATAAAATATTGATTTTTAATTTATGTGCTTACTCCAAAAATGTCAATTAAAAGAATGTAAAGAGTCTATATTTAAGTCGTTTTAATGTGGACTTAGCCTGAGAGTTGAGATTAAGACCATCTAGACTTTTATATTTCATGTTAGATTTTCACTTTTATTTGAGTTTAATCTTTTCTATACGTGAGACTTAGGGCATGTTCGGCTACTATTTATAAGTTGATAAAACCAACTTATAAGTGAGTTTTTACTGTTCAAGTATTCATGTGAGATTTATTTTTTAACTTATAAAATGATTTATAAATCATTTTTTAGAAGTAATAATTTCTTGCTTCTCAAAAAATGATTTATAAGTCATTTTAAAATAAATAAGTTTGACCAAATGTAAAGAATATTTTGCCCTCATTTTAGTAATCTTTACAATTTATTTTAACTTATAAGTCATTTTAGCCAAACACATTCACAACTTATTTTAATTTAATTATAAATAAAAATGATGTCAACCACTTTTATTTATAAATCATAACTTAAAATGACTTATAACTTATTTTAAATAAGTCATTGTTGAACCATGCCCTTACTGATCGTTGATATCGAGTTTCGATTATTAACATATGGTGCATTTGAAGATTTAAACATTGTAATTATAAGTTAAATAAATTACTTTTAAAATAAATTAAGATTCACAAACATCCCAAATATTCTAAAACAGACAAGCACATTATAATTAAAAGTTCATTGTAATTGTACTGCATTTCTAGAATGGAGAGGTTTCAAAAAAAGAAGAAGAAGTATTAATGAGTTATAGTAAACACGGCAAAGATACGACATGAAGATTCACTGTTTATTTATTAATGAAACATATAGTTGACTATTTCTTCAGTTACCATCATGTTGTAAATCGATAATTTCAACAAATACTATTACAAAGTTGAAAAAACACACATAAATCTTCTCTTGGGGTCTTGGGTTGACATAAAATAATAAAAATTTAATGTTAATTGTGTATTAAATAAAAATTATGCAACTATATGACAACAGTATGGCAATATGGCCATGTAAAATAAGTTTGAAAACTTTGTTGACTTAATTATGAATTCGTACATTAATCTAAAGTAGTGGATATTATCATAATTCATATGGCCCTTAACTTACCTATTTTCTTAATAATGTCATAATTCATAAGTCCCCCCTACCTTTTGTTATACAAAATTACTATTTTATCCCTAGTCCATTTAAAAATAGCTCTATAATATTTAGAAAGAATTGATATTTTCACAAGTAAAAATATTAGTTTTAAAAGATTTTCTCACATGAAAGTATACTCCACTTACTATTCTTGTAAGGGAAAACCTTGTGGAACTAACATTTTTACTTGTGAAAATATCAATTTCTTATTTAAAACTTTCAAAAACTTTTTACATAACTTCACAAATAGTGGTTAAAAATGTTTGAAAAATTAAAAGGAACAAATATTTTGGGACAAAAGTAGGCGATTTATATTGTAGAGAAAAAGTGTTGATATCATAGTAATACATGTCGATTAAACTTTTAAGTGTCGTAAAAATAATTATAAAAGTGTCGTTAAATATAATTATAAAAATATCGTTAAATATATATATACTCTCGTAACATAATATTTGTTCTTATAAATATCAACAATATAAAAGAAGGATCAACTTTTCTTATGGTCTAGATTAATCAAATCTCATAACCGACAATTTGCGTCAAGCGGTTTTTGAAGTAGAGGAAACAAAGGAAGAGTTAAAACTAAAAAAAGTTAAAGGAATACCGACCATATGGCATTACTTCTCTCTTTCTACTTCCTTATCAAATCACAACAAAACTCCAAGTTTAAAACGTTTAACAGTACAGCATTTGGAACGTTCCACAGCTGATAGGACATTTTCGTATACCGTCCCCCGGCCCAAATTATGTCGTGTTGCATGATCATGTCTTATTAAATGAATTTATGTCGTATTAAATTATAATTATTATATTAATAATAACATAATTTATTTATGAAATTCTAATATCAAGAAATATAAACACTTATTTATTTTGTTAAACGTGTTGATTCATTAATCTATTTAAAAGATAACTTAAAATTTTCAAATAAAAAAATTATACCATTCACTTATTTATTTATTGAATAATAACTTAAATTTTTCATCACACAAAAATATATTTAATAAAATACTTGGTAACATGTTTAGAGAAGTAATTCATAAAAAAAAATTCAATATTTAAGGTAATAGGTAAATTATAACATTAGATTATATTTATTATCTAATTATTTTAAATAAATGTGTTTCATGGTGTTAAATATGTCAATCTGTTAATAATACGTGTTTGACTTGTATAAATTTTATGTAAACATGTTTAACAAGTTATTTCTATTTAGGAACGAAGCTAGCTTAGGGCCCGGGCAACTAGCTTAGGGCTCGGGAGGGGCCCATGTCATCCTGTGATTTTTGAAAAAAAAATAAATTTAAGCCTATAAAATTTTGATATTTTTACTTTAATTAGACTCTCAAGATTTATGAAAAAAAAATAAAGTACATATAATATTCTTTGAAAAAAATATATGAAAATACTCTCTGTTTCAAAAATAAGACTTTTTTATTTTAAAAAAAAAGTCAATTTGAAATATGGACCTATTAATAAATATCAATTTTTATATTTTTTGAGTATCAATTATACGAATATCAAAATTTATTGTTTCTCTTTACTCCACTTTGTATATTATAAAGCCTCTATATTTACTACAATCTAAAGAAATTTTATTTTAGTTAGAAAGCATAAAATTATTTATAAAATTTGGACGGGACGTAATATCCCGGATCTTACTAAATTATTCATAATTTTAAAATATTATATTTTAATCATTTCAAGAAAAAATTTCAAACTTCATCTCTATTTTTGGTTATAACGAGAATATCATTTATACTTGAGATTAATTTTATTAATTCTCTTTATTGTATTGTATGCCGTGTTCTTGTTGTATTACATATCGTCACCCTTAATTAATATGGTTGATGATGCATCAGAAGTTCACTGTATCCATACTGATCAGTTGCCACGTAATTAAACTCACAGATTTAAATCCATCACATGAAATTGAAGGGTTTCCATATGTATCGAGTGTCGGAAAAAATTGATGTAAGAGATAAGATTGAGGGGCAAAATTGGTATTATGGGAAGGAATTAATTACGAGACGGTAATTTTGCTTGAAGTATCCCTGAGGCACGTGGACAACAAAAGTAGATGACGTGATTCTTCAGGCACGTGGGGAAACAAATGTAGAATGCCCCATGAATGGCGGAGGAACTGATACGTGGAGAACAGATGGTCAATCGTTGTAATGTTTACACGAGTTCAATTTTATCGGATCCGTTTTTATTTTTTTATTTTGACTTTTTATATTTTATTTCATGAAATGTGCAAGGTAAAAAAAATTCAAAAATTGAAGTTTACCTTTTAATAAAGAATAAATTTGAAAGTTTGATTACTCGGTATTTGCATTTGACATGTTTAAAGCATTTTTAAATTTAAATGCACTTAAAAATTCTTATTTATTTAGTAATAATTTATTTTAAACGTAATTAATTAACTCACAAATACAGTGTATGTGTCTCAAACGTAACGCACAAAACATAATACAATGCATTTGAAAATCTCATCGTTACAAACGCTACC
This sequence comes from Aralia elata, assembly GCA_034770075.1. NCBI lineage: Eukaryota > Viridiplantae > Streptophyta > Magnoliopsida > Apiales > Araliaceae > Aralia > Aralia elata. Next base: position 35,083,451 of record CM068377.1, read on the forward strand.
ATCATAAACATTATAAATATTGATAGCTGAACAAATTCTTAAAACTCATAATTAACCAGTGACAACTAAATATTTCATCATAATAATTAGAGTTTACTTAGATGAGTAATTGCGTGACCTACCACTTATGATAAAATATCTAATTGGTAGATAAGGGCTGCATAGATTGAAATTATGTTTGCGCTACGTATCTACTATTCCACTCTTATTGCCATATAACTTTTGTTTCCTGCTTTCTCCGTCTTTAAAAAAAAATGTATAAATATTTTTATTTTTTAAAAAAATGGGATAATTGTATTTTGGGTCGGATGAATGAACTTATTTAAAGTGAATTGTGTCATACTAAAAAAGTCTATACATTAATAAGGATTAATTTTACTTCCCCACCTAGCTACTCTAGATTGGGGATAGGTCTAGATGGAAAAGTTATAAACACTTTTCTATATTTTGTATAAGGAGGATTTCATTTAATTTCCTTTGCAATATTGGGATTACATAAAGTAAAGGGTAATTTAGTTATTTAGTGTGATTCATTAATATAAAAAAATAAAAGTACTCATCATTTTATATAATCTTGTGGGACTACTAAAAATAAATTTAAAACTTTTTTTACTCATTTTTCTTTAATATTATTTGCCTTAATATATGTATAAATTATACTTTATTTATTCTCAAATTTTGAAGATGAAGGAAGTATCTATAAATTCTTCGTACTAAATAAAAATTATAAAAAAAGTAAGATGAGACATCTGAAAAGACAAAAAATCTGGCAATAAATTTTAAAAAAATTTACACACATATGATCCCGTTTTAGTTGTTCATTTATTAGAGGGGCTTAACTTTGATTAGGATAAAATTCCATTTTTATCAGGATAAAATTCCATTTTTAGAGGGGCTTTTCTTTTGGTTAGGAATAACCATGTTGCAACTTTTGAGCTTTAATCATGCATGTCAACAGCTTAACACTAATATTTTAATTGAATACTTTTAATTTTTTTTCTTTAATTTAACAGAAAATTGTTTAATTGTTTTATCTACCTATATTATAAAGCGGTCGTGTCATTTTTGGTGATTTTGTATTACTCTTGACTCTTTTTTTTTTGCTTTTGCCTTACGACTTCAGATATATTACTATTTTGTTTTTTTAATTTAAATTTTTTTTATCTTTTTATTTAGTCTTTCAAATTTTATAAAATTTTAACTCATATAATTTATACATGCAATGCGTATGTCATCGAATGCTAATTAACCCCTAAAGCATGTCTTCTTATGCGTGATGGTGGACAAGTTTCAATCTTTATATTTTATTAAAAATATTGATTAAGACTAAAAACGTGTATCAAAAATTGAGTTGTAATATGCTTATGATTGCTATTGATAATGATATGAATTAACTTTAATTCATATAATTTGATATTTATGGTGTGTCGGTGTATATTATTTCTGTTTTTCCCCCATCCGATTTGACATTTCCTTCTATTAGTTAAGTACATGACTTCACGGCTAATGTGTCTCCGATTTTGTGTGGTGCTGCCCATTTCTTTTCTTTATCTTTTTGTTTTTTCCTTTTCTAGTTGTGTAAATTTTGTTGTAAATATATCAGAGCCCAAAAAATTCACATGTAAAACACATATCTATTTTTAATTTGTTCTCTTATTATATAGCTGATATTTGTATTACTAGGTTTCAATGTATATGTTACCCATGACACGTGGTTATTGGATACGTTCATAATAAATTATTTTACGTGACTTTAAAGAATATCATTAGTAAAACAAAATGTAATTGAGTGTTACTATTTCACCATTGTAAGAATACATTTGAAAATTCATTATAAAGATGTTTTTAATATTTTAATATGTCATCTAAGTCTTTGATAATTTTTTTTCTTCTAAATGTCTCTAAGCTGGGGAAGAATTTTTTTGGGAGAAAATTTATTTCAAATTTTGCTTTTTCCCCCTTTTCTCACCTTTAAAATTTCATAAAAAAATCGATGACCACTTGATTCATTGATATGACTCATTTTTATTAATATAGAGTTTGAGAGTTCGAATCTTACCTCACTTAAACCTCAGAAGAACTCATAAAAAAACTTTTAATCTCTTTCATGAAATTCTTTATATTTCTTTTCTCTCATTTATAAACTTACAAACAAAGTGATAACAACGAAGTTCAAAATGCTCCAAAATTACTAACATCATAATTTTTAGAGTTTGCCCTTCTTTATGACAATTGATACTGTCAAATTAAAATAACGTTGTTAGAACGACAAATGTCGCATAAAATATTAAATATCACAAAAATAATTATAAAAATATTATTAATGTCTGATAAAATTATTTTTGTTCTAATAATATCACTAGTCTTCTTTATGAATTGGGAAACATTAATTTAGACATTTTGGAATTTTGGATTAGCAAATCAGAATTTTATGAGCATATAAAGAATCGGACTTTAGCATATTCTTTACCAATATGAAGCACATTTTTAGTGGGCACCCAGTAAGTAAAACCCTTGGCTGTTGGGATAGCTTTTAGCAAGAATAAGGACATGAGAGAGATTCAAATGCAATGGACCTGAGTCCTGACTCCTGACCAACTACCAAGCAGTCCCACCCAACCACCAAAAAATAAGTAGCACCAAATCCAGTTGAGTGTAACAGGGACCACGATCTTCGAATTTAATTCTGAAAGATTTTTATGTTTTCAAAACTCACTATATTTTCACAAAATGAGTTTCCTTCGCAAAAAAATAAAAAAAATATTCTGCAAAAAAAAAGAAAAAACTCTTTTTTATTGATGATGAAAGCATAAAATATTCTCAAGTTTAATAATATAATTTTATCACCATTAGGGACGGAGCTGACCCGATTGATTAATTATTATTATAATTTTTTTTATTTTTTTTTATAAATCTTAAGTGTAATACATTAAATCAATTCATTCAAATTTTAAATTTTTTTTAATATACGATGTCAAATTATAATTTTGTAACTCTCACTTTCCCTCCCAAGTTTCTATTCATATATTAATTCAAACGCAACTAGACGTACAAATTTGTCTTATAAATGTATTACCAACAAGGACGGAGCTACGACCAAGATATTAGGATCAACTGACCCAATTGATTGATTGATTATTATTATTATTATTATTATTATTATTATTATTATTATTATTATTATTATTATATAAGTCTCAAATATAATGTATTAAATGATTCTACTAAAATTTTATAATTTTTTTAATATACAATATCAAATTACAATTTTGTAACTCTCTTCCTCCCGCAAGTTTCGATTCATATATTAATCCTAACTCTACTAGAACGTACAAAATTATTTTATACTTATGAAAAATTATCTCTTAATAATAGTGAAAAATATAAGAATATCCTTATTCAACTAAAAATTACAAAATTGTCCAAAAAAATGTTGCTTATGAATTGTGACCAACTCGAGATCAATTTTTCTGACTTCATTATTGACTATCATGTCATCACTATTAAATTAAATATTCATTATTATATGTAAAGATGAATATAAAAAGAATTGGTTCTTAACCTCCAAATGTAACAATTTCATGTGGCCAACATTTTTTCAAAAGATTTTGTTTATTTCGTGGACCATGGCGCCTGGAAATTTAAGATCTAACTGATCTATGCTTCATCCACAATAATGACAATGCCAACAATTCCATGGATTTCTGGAAGAATAACCTCCGAATGTAACAGTTCCATTGTTTATGCAAAATAACTGTCATTCTCAGTCAAATCAAAAAATTAAAATTTCCGACCTGCCTTTTTTTTTTTTTTTAAGAAAATGTAATTATAATATATGCGACATGACGGGTTTGGGTCCCCGTCTCTAATTTGACCCAAATATTTAGCTTAGGTTTAAAAAGTTCATGAAACTATGGCGACCCCCAAGGTCAGCTGAAAATTGTCATCCCATGATGAGATTCTTAACCGGCAAAAAAATAGATTTAGTTTGATTAGGGGTTATAAAATAGGATAAATTTATGTATACTTTTAAATTATACATTTAAAAACATACTTAAGAGTAAAATAATAATAAAATATTTCTCTTGACAATATTTTCTCTTTCCTTATTTATTTATATTTTGGATGTACAATTTGAATATATACATAAATATATTTTATAAAATATGGTTATGATTCCATTACGAACTAAAATAGGTACGGGTCTAATATTAGTCAACTAATTTTTCAATGTTCAAACTTCCTATTATTATGGCCTAATAAAATAAATTATTTAATGTAGTGATTTTTTTTATCTTCATTTAACTTCTCTCTGATTTTTTATACTTTGTCTCTGTCTCAAAGATTTTATACACTCATTTTTTACGCTCTCAAATTTCACGCTCTTAAATTTTTATAACTCTCTCTCAAATTTTATACTGATCCTAAAATTTTATACTCAATTTTTTTGAAGCAACCTATAGCGCTCAATTTTTTTAGAAAAAACAGGCAATGAACAGAGTGATGGGATAATGAATTTTATTTCTCTCTTAAAGTAAAGTTTTTTAGAGAGAAAACAGAGCATTAAATAGAATGATGGACTGATGGGATATAAGTATATAAATCAACCTATAGTTCAACATGAAACAACTCAATTTTTTGAGTCCTGTTATATATTGTAAAAAATTTATGTCAAATTACGATTGCGACGTATATCGATACATGAAATTGAATATGATTATAAAATTGATTTACTGTATCAAATACATCGTAAAAGTATTACCAAATAAATTTATTCACGTAACTCGCAATAAAAAAGTCAACATGTAAAGTCACAATCATTTTCCCTCAATTTTATTCTATTTTTTCGTATCTCAAAGATATGAAGAAGGAAACATAAAAACCTCCAATTGATCATTTTTCATAACAGAAAAACAAGACCATGAAAAATTAACCCTGAAAAGAACTGATTCCTTTGCAAATTCACAAAAAAAAAAAAAAAAAACCCTTCATTTATATCTCTTTTCATGTTTGCCTTTTAATTTCCGCAATCCCAAATAAAAATAAAATCTATAATTACACCAAACAGCAAGATACCCAAATACTGAGAAGGAAAAGAAACTAGTTAATTGATTTGAGCTTGTTTTTTTTAAAAGAAATATGGGTCTAAATTTTAACCAACCTAAATAATTTAAAATAATTAACTAACTCAATAGTTCTAGTTAATTTGAGTTGACCTATCAATTTATAAACTAAAATATCAGTTCTAAATGAGACAGAATATGAAATAACAGAATATGAGATGGTCTAAAATGACAAGTGTAAAATGCATTTTGTGAGGGAATATATAATATTGAACGGACATAATCTAAAGCTTAATCAATATATCTATCTGTCAAACCCAAGTCCTGATGTAGATTTGTTAACTAATTTCATTAACATTTGACAACAGTTGTGTAAACTGTAAAGTATTTTAATACATGAGCTAGGCTTCTCGGCAACACGTCACCTAAGTCATATTCTATTTTAGAAGACACTCGTGCATTACCCCTCGTATATGTATTATTCTATATCTGTATTATAAAGCTGTTTTGGGTAGCGGATAAGGTAATTAGTGATTTTGTGTCACGTTGTCCTCTTTTTTTGTTTTTTATAAATGTAATTATATTTTTATTTTGTTTTTTTATATTAATCTTTTTTATCTTTTTATTCAGTCTTCTAAATTTTATAAAATTATTTTTTAATCTTATATAATTTATACACGCAACGCCTGTATCACCGGATACTAGATAATTATAAAGCATATATGGGAGGTTTTTTTTATCTTTTTATTCAGTCTTCTAAATTTTATAAAATTACTTTTTAATCTTATATAATTTACACACGCAGCGCGTGTATCACCAGATACTAGACAATTATAAAGCATATATGAGAGGTTTTGTGTAACTATGTCACGCCTTTTGTTTTCCTCTTTTACCTCTACAACTGTAATTACATTATTATTGTCTTTTTTATATATTTTTTCTTTCTATTTAGTCTTCTAAATTTTATAAAATTCGTATTTTATTTCACATAATTTACACACACAACGCGTGTGTCACCGGGTGCTAATAAATCAATAAAACTGTTGACATCGTTTGGTTTTTTTTGTCACAACATTTTTTTCTGTCCATTTTGTCTTTACAAATTTAGTTATAATATTGTTATGTCTTTTTAAATTTAAAGTTTTTATGTTTTCTTATTTAATTCTCTAAATTTTATTAAATTCTTATTTCATCATCGCGCTAATCCCCATGTGCTAATGCCACTATATCAATGGCGCTTTGTTCTCCAATTAGTTGAATTTATTTATTGCACAAAAATCAAGCCTTGCGAGCGTTTTTGTCAAAAATGGTTAAAATGCTGAAATCAAAAGTTACACCGATTTGAACAAGACACCTTCTTTTCCTTGTGTGAAAGATGAAAGCAAAATAGCCTTGCATCACTAAAATATTTTTGTCCTAAAACATCCAACTGTCCCTCTTTGTTTGTCCGTCTACTTGGTCAGAAATTATTTGATAGGACAGTGTATATTTGATTATGCAGCATTTAAAAATTCAAGAGCCCGCACACTTCAAAATTATGTTTGTCTACTAGTAACTTATTTTAAATATAATTTATTTAATTCACAAGTGTAATATTTAGTATTCAAACGCAACGCGCTAAAAATAGTGCGATTCAAACAGTACAAATGCTATCACGAGAAATGCTGAAAATTCTAATATCTAATTAAACCCAAAGAATTGCATTCCAGATGCCTTTTATTATACAAATACAAATTTCATTTATACAAATGCAAATTATTTTTAGAAGACTATTCAAATAAACTTGCTCAATTTTAGTTGTCTGAAATTCAAATCCAAAAATGGTGAGGTTTAATTACGTTCCCATAATAACCGTCACGGTGACAAACAATTGTTCATGGTGCGGATTTCACGGGAATGGTGAGGTGCAATTATTTGTTCATTTACATTAGACTTGTGTCCCACAATGACTGTCACACTTGAGAACAATGGTTCATGTTGAAGATTTCATGGGACTGATGAGGTGCAAACAATTTTACGAGATGTACAACTAACACACTCACCAATTTTCTCTCTGGCCTCTGGTTTAGAGGGAAACAACAATCAGAGCTTTCAGTTTGTTTGTTTTTTGGCACACATATCAACATTTTGGTATCTTTTCTTTACCATCCAAGATTAAGATTTTAGAGACAAGATAAAAGAGAGAACATGGGCTGCCTTGGCAAGAATGCACTCTCTCTAAGCTCACTTGAGAACGACTTACACTTCACATAAATCATCCACATTCATGTAAAGAGTTGACATTGTGTTTGAAAGAGTATAGTTTCTAATAAAATGCGTTTGACATGAGATTAATACTTCATCCGATTTAAAATATAGAGATCAATTCTATATTTTTGAACTCGATTTTCAATTTGAAATATTGTCAAATCCCAAACATAAAATCCCGTTTGAATTGAGCTCAAGATGTCCCTGACAAATGCTTGTTCGTTTATCAGTATTTGCTATACATTTGTGAATCATGTTCGTCAAACAACTTATTCTCAAATACGGCTTATTTAACTTATAAACGTAATATTTGAGACTTAAATATAACACACCAAAAATGATGCGATGCGTTTAGTCATCCAAAAGCACTATAAACTACAACCCGAAGCACACCAAATACTAGTATCCTAACAAACTCATACAATAGAACGTGGGACAGAGGTAAAAAGAAACGCAATAATATGAAAGAAATATTTTCCAGAGGTTTATAGAGAGAATCTGAAGACCTAAAACAGTTTTTTTTTCCAGCTATTTCCTGGGACATGTCTAAGCATCCGGATAGCCACTTTCTTGAAGTAGCAGAAAAATACAATTAGTAGAATATGAGAGTAACCACAATGAAGTAAGAAAGTCATTTTTTTTTCTCGAGTAAAAAAGCTACACCTTTTTACAGATTAAGGAACTGGAACAACATAGTTTATAAAAACATAGAGAGAATATGTGCTGTCATTCTCTTCCTAGTACTCCCTTTGTTCCAAAAAACTGGATATTCATTTCTAAAACTATGACGTTTAAAGATAATTTTATATTCTCAAATATACCGCTAAAATTTATTATGAATTTAAAAGTGGTGGTGTGATGCTAAAAATGATAGTAAAAAAATAATAGACAAATTAGAAACAACTCATATCACTTTATAGTCTTAAAATAAAAATGAATCCCTTTTTCTAAAACAGACCAAAAAGAAAAATGTATCTTTAAATATGTAACGGATTGAAAAGGAAATGTATTTTAATTTTGGAAGGGAGGGAGCAATGTTACCCGGCAGTTCAATACGATACATGGAACAAAAGGAATGGAAAACGTCTCATACTCTCGTTTCATGTTACAGAGTACATAAGGGGTAGATTTCTTCAGGTAATTTTAGTACGAAATACGTTTATTCAAAACATGGTACGTTAGGATAACTTTCTTAAAGATATAGTTAAATCATTTTAAGTTAATATCGTAAAATGCGCATTTTAAAGAGGCTACACCCTGTTACCCTTATTGGACGCCCACAAGGCGCTCACTTGATGACACTAGTTGATATTTTTTAGAATTCTCTTATAAATATTCCTTTATAAAATAGATTAGGGTTTTTGATAGAACATTCTAAATTTATTTATTTGATAACTAAGCTTATAGATATCTTAGATATTTTGGAGGAATGTTATAGATAGGCGATCTTAGCGTTCCGTTAGATTTGAGTCTAGCCATTGTTTGTAAGGCCTAGTAATTATATAAAGATGCCCCTCATTTGCAAAATCATAAAACATAGTTGTAGTCATTTTTGTGTAATTAAAGTTTCAGCCTCCTGTTACTAAGATGTTTTGTATCGCTAAATTTATATTTCGGAACGAAAATTTTGTATGTTTTAGAACGTTCGTATCAAAACGTAATTCGCTAACATGTTCTTCCCATAAAATAGCAGTTTACCTTTGGGTTCGTTACTCCACTTTCTAAACTGAAGAAGTGTAAAAATAAAAATAAAAATTGGGAATTTTTGAATATAAAAAAACTCAAGTCCATAAAGAACTCAATGTAAAGACATATTGCTCTACCATATATTTTATTCATGGATGAATAGGAATAAACTGGATAACAAAATACTATTTACCAACATGTTAATAATTGAATCAGCTTCAACAATTTACATATGGATATGGCAACCAATAACATCTATAGGCTACGTTTGTTTGCAAAAATCGAGGATAGGATATGACTATCTGTACCTATCTGTACTAATTTATTATTACCAAGTACTATTTATCCCCATGATTGCCATGATGGATTATAATCAAAGGTGACATTATATAATCTCCCTTTTGATGTATCAAACGAGCTAAGAAATGATAACAAATAATCCTTATGATAAATAACAGACTAATCACGCGGTAAAATAGTCCCTAACGGTGTTAAATTAGTACAAATAGTCTTATCCTATCTATCATTTTTGCAAAGAAACGTAGCTGTAATACCTAGGCTCTAGTCACGTAAACCATCACATAAGAAGTACAGAAAGGCAATAGTAATAAAAGGGGCTAACCTCCAAAGTTGAGCATCAACTTTTTAACAGAGTACAGCTTACACAACAGAAACAACATAACTTACTGATAACTGAACTTACAAGAAACCGTACCAACTGCCGCAGAAGTACTTCATTGTTTCCTCTTCCTTTTGGTGCCTGTGTTTGAGCTAACCTCTTTGTCTGGATTCTTCGACAAAACTGGAAATTTAGCCCCTACAGCAGAACTCCAGAGAGCCCTTTCTACATCTGATGGTGTGAATATATCCCCTTTTGCACTTAATTCCTACAAAAAGTTTTCCCAGTCTAGGCATCATTATAATGTAATAACACCTAAAAGTGAGGGGGACTAATTTAAAGAAGACAATCGTATGTAAAGATGCAACTACACAAGCATAAAGAGATAGTTGATATAAGACACTTATGTTTGGAGTTCGGAATCATGAGTATATCATAATAGAAGGACAAGAAACATCTAAATATAAAAAAGTTACTTGCATGTTATAACAACCCAAGAGATGAGAGCATTGCCCATTCATAAAAGGATATTCTCAAAGTCGTAAGTCTTTGAGTTGTCATGAAAACTTGCATTATATGGTATATCCGGAGTATCATTTACACAAAGGTACATTACATTTAAACATCCAATATACAATTACATATCCTAATAATTATATTAGAATCAAAATTTAAACAATAAAAATAAAAATAAAAATAAAAATAAAATCAGAAAACCTAAAAAAAAAACACCGAATTAAGGAAGAATAAACACAAAAGTAGTCTTTTTAACAGTTATAAAAGAACAGACAAAAAAAAGGGGGCTTGAGAGGAGGGAAAGATCTCGAGGAATGTATTAAGATTTTCCCTTATGTGCATAGTAAAGGGCCACTGGTTTACAGGGATAACAATAGCATTGTATCGAACAATTTAAGATGGATAAGAGCATTGTTCTCAGGCTGCAACATTGAAAGAGATGGAAATATTAATGACATGCATATTTACAGTTATCAGCAAACTCAATTGCTTCTTGAAGTGTTTGAACATTAGTATTAAGCATATAATATATATATATATATATATATGTCATATATACTGTATGCAGCAACATTACAGGAACATTACGCTTATCATACGATTGTAAATTTTATTTTTCATCAACAACAAAAAGATAAAGAAAGAAAAGCATTGCCAGATCACAGTTTCACAGCTTCCACATCTACTGAATTTTAATTTCCCTCCTTTTTCTTCATTTGTTTCAAATCCTTAGGGACATTGAAAGAAACTATAATTGTATAGCGTGACTTTTCATACTCTCTGCCCTTTATCCCAACTCCTGAGGCAAATCATAAAGACTATAGATATGCGGAACTGTGTTAGCTTGGGTTCTATATTTTACCAAATCGGGAATTAAGATATGAAAGAACTGTATGAAGACAATATTATAATCGCAAAATAATAAGAAACGGTTTAGACAAACTTAAAGAAACAAAATAACTTATCAAAAATTCATTAAAAATTATTAGCAAGGAAATACAATTAATCTAATTTTGATGCCAATAAAAGGGGGTACATATTATAATTTAAGACACTGTAGAATTATTAGGTCAATTCCTGGATATTCAATATATTTTTTTCATCACGATTCTGTCCGGGATTCTACCCTTTTTCTTAATCACCAAGATGCAAGATGCGCCTAACAAACCCACGGAGCAAACTAAAGGCTTCGGTCCATAGTTGTAAAATATAATAGTCCCTCATTTCTAAATTATAAGATCATTATTGACTTTTGAAAGTTAATTTGAGACATTTTCAAACTCAAAATTGAGATGACTCATTAAAAATTATGAAACAATAAAACTTACATAGTAATACTTTTTAGATAGTTTACAATATTCATCATTGTATTGATTAAAATTAAAAGAATTTATATCCATTCTGAATTTAAAAATCTCTTGAGTTGACTTTAAAAAGTCCACAATGATCAAATAATATGGAACGGAGGGAGTGTCGATATTGACTTTTGAAAAGTCAACTTAAAATATTTTTTCAAATTCGAAAATTATAAGAATCTATTAAAGTAGTCAATAGAATGATGAATTTTATAAATTATCTAATAAGTAAAAATAATTACAAGATTTATTGTTTTCAAAATTCCAACGAATCATATCAATTCTAAAATTGAAATTGTATCAAGTTAACTTTTAAAAAGTCAATACTGATCTTATAGTTTGAAACAGAAGATGTAGTAATTTATTATAAATTTGAGTAAAGACATAGTTCTTCGAGGACAAATGACCAAGTGTATAGAATTTTACTGTGTTTATATACGCATATGTTCCTTGCTTATTCACTTACTAGAAATGAAGAAAGGGTGTAATTATTTGCACGTGTGTACATGTGATCAAGATTGCGGTTAATTCCAAGAATCAGCCTGATCATACAAGTTAAAAGAATCACAAGCCCGCTAGAGAACCCTAAATTAGCTATTCTATTAAACAACTATTTTTATATGGATAATCCAAATTAAAAACAAGCTTTATAATTATTTCATCCAAGTTTAACATGAATAAGCTGTAATTGAAAGAAAAAAAAATCACGCTGACAAATATCAAACTTTTTAGCATGACCTGTTATGTCTTCATTTAGGGTATGTTTGGAACTTTAAAAAATTGAGGGGAAACAAAGAAAAAGGAAAAGGAAACGAAACCTACAAATTTGTTAAGAGTTTTACTAACCATTATTACTTATATAGTTTAACATTTTGTCAATGATATTAGAATTTTTAAAATTCTAGATATAAGTAGTTTTTTTCCTTTATGACATTTATTTTCTTGTTTTTCCCTTTATTTTCCTCTGCATTCTCCAAGTTCCATCATACCCTTAGTGGAATTGAATCAACTAAGATAAAGAGAAACATTAACCAACCTTTGATTTGGCCTGTAGCTTGTCCACAAGTACAAGATACTGCTTCAATGTATAATCCTTTGAGTTACCAAGAGCCGCCACCATAGCCTACATCACCAACAAATTATCAATCAAACATCAACACGCATGCACGACACCTAAAGTGAACAAATTTACTTGCATAAATGGATGTAATTTCACCTCATCGGACATGAATGGTGTGATATCAGGAGCATAACTGGCCAGAACAGCAGAGGCAGTGGCTGGACCAACGCCTTTCAACACCGTAAGCTCAGAAACTGCTTTGGAGATATCAGGTAACGATTGGAAAGCTTTTTGAGACGAAGATTTCACTAAATCCTCATCTAATGATGACACGAAATCCAATAACCGGGGCCTAAAATTCATATATTACGACTCATTAATCAACGTGTGTGTGCGTGTGTGTGTGTATATATATATATATACACACACACACACACGGACACACATATAACCATGACCTATTCGCTGCGAGATCTTTTGAGTATTAATACGCAGCATGAAATTCACCATGTATTGACTTATAATTTACGCACTCAAAATGATACTCCTTCCGTTCCAAAATTAAAGATACTGACAACACTGAAGATAAACATAGAATGCAGCTCAAGATCCCAAGTCCAAACTCAGTCACAACAAGGACACAAATACAAAGGTTGCGAAGGAACATAGAATAAAATAGTATACAAATATGTAATTGGATGGAGCTTGGTGAGTTCCTTTTTGAACGTTCATTTTCTAAGTTAGTTAGTTGGTTAAGAGTGCTTGTACAGTGTGTTGTTGATTCATTCAACATAATCACGTATTTGTTTCTAATACAAAAATTCTCTATCGACCTTCATATCTCTGAGTTTCATTCGGCTTTTTTAAAATGGTATCAGAGCTCAGTTTGCTCATTGATTTCGATTGAATCTGAATAGAAATTATGACTCTGCATTGAAGGTAATCATTTTTCAACTTTGTTTACAGAATTGGTAACAATTTCTGTGATTCATGTGCTTGCAATTATTGTTACTTAGCTGAGAAAACCCTATTTTCCATCTGTTTAAATGAGGGACAATCGAAACAAATCTTCTCCTTCACACTCTGCTATAACTAAAAATAATGAAAATCAAAAATTAATCAGAGAAATAAGACTACAAACTGGTACTATAAGAGAGTACAGATTGGTCCCTTGCATCCTTATTTCTTACAACCTTCAAACCATCCTGTTCTGTTATTTGTTAATTAGTCCTAACGGAAAAGATTATAGCCAATGGTGTAGATCTATGACAATAGCTTTGTCAGCTAAACTGAAGCTAGGAATGGAAAATGGTTCTTGCCCTAAACCTGATCCTAATTCACCGTTGCTACAATATTGAGACGGATGCAATACTATGGTGATATATTGAATTCTTAATTCTGCATCTCCAAAAATCAGTAGTAGTATTTCTACCTACGGCAAAACTAATGTCGAATGACTTGGCTACAAGTTTCACTCAAAGCCACGTTTCAAGAGTTTATCGAGTTAGAAAGGACTTCGCATCTTCCACAAGGAAGTCAGTACTAAAGTTTAGAGCTCTACTTGATGAACTGAGAATTTAACCGTGGTACCAAAGTGCAATTGTGTGTGCTCATGGTTCACTGAATGCACAAGACAAGAATGTTAATATAAACGAAAGTAAATCAGCTTCTCATGGGATTAATTAAACAACGCTTTGAATCTGGTAGAAGCCAGATACTGCTAATGAATACTTAACCAAGTTTAAATGAGGCATATTCATCGTTACTTCGAGAATAGGAACAGAAAGTGAAGCATTTTGGCTATAATCAGTTCAATACTCGCTGGCTAATCAGTTCAATACTCACAAAGATAAGAGTGATATTATGTGATCATTGTCATGGAGCAGAACATTCCAAGGAAAATGTTTTCAACTACATGGTTTCCGACCATGGCACAAGTTGTACAAGGGACCATAGCAAATGAAGCCTGGTTGAACAAAAGGTTCTATCTGGTTCTCAATATGGTATCTTAAAGGAAAAACTGCTTCACAAGCTATTTTTGTTCCTATTAAAACGTCTGAGATTAGTACTCATTTGCCTAATCTGAATTCATATTCTTGGGAGAATCAAAAGTTCTGTCACAGCATCTCAGTATGGAATTAAGAGACCTCAGTTATCTCCTGTTTAGTATTGTCAAATAATGCATATTATCATGAAACACCAGTCACAACTCACAACAACAATTTTCCTGTAGCAGCTATATCCACTAGCATGAACAATCTGTATTTTGCGTAATACTGCCTACGGTCTAACATCACTTGCTTGTCTAGTATGGTCACTGTCAGTAAAGAATGGATTATAGATATTTCTATTGAATATTAATTACATCATGGTTCAAAGTCTCAGTAGCGGCCTAGGTTACAGAAGGGTTTTTTTGGTTTTGGTTTCGGATGATACGCACTATAATGCTAGAGCTTGAAATTTATTTATTTGTTATTATCGTTTTTGATTAGTCAATATGTAAATATACGTATTTTATGTACTAGTATTACTTCTTGTATTTCGCAAAAAGAGTCTTATTGTTTGATATTACTATAACTCATAGTTGTCATGGCGTTGCCTAGGCGTCCTGGCGTTGGAAAAGGGCCAGGCGTCGCCTTGGACGCCGAGCCGCCAAAGCTCGCGCCTTAGTAGCTGGCCCAAGTTAAGTAATTAAGTCATTTTTTACCCATGATTCATCATAACCCATGGATTTGTTATGTCATGTAATTTTATTACTTATTATACTTGTAATGGGTGATGGGCAAGTCAGCATTCTTTATTTTGGTGTTTATTGACTTGTTCTACTAGTTTTTAATGTGAGTGTTTTATTTTTGAATTTTAATTGTGAAGTATTCATATAATTGTATTCCATAGTGTTAGTTATTATGATTTAGATATTAATGTATATAAAATTTTATTGTCTAATATGCTTTTGAAGTAAAATAATAATGTATAAATTGCACATTGTTAATGACTTGTCGCCATAAGGACGCCATGGTGGGCGTCTTATCGCCTAGGCGTCCTAGTAGTCAACTACCGCCGCATCTCGCCATGACGCCGTGCATAGTTGTCATGGCGTCGCCTAGGCGACGACTAGGCATCCTGGTGTTGGAGAAGGGCAAGACAACGCCTTAGACACTGAGCCGCCATGGCTCACGCATTGGTAGCGGGCCCAAATTAAATGATTAAGTCATTTTTACCATGACTTATCATAACCCATGGACTTTTCCAATTATCCAAATGACTCAACCCATGACTCTAACCTAACCTAACCTAAGTCATGACCCTACTCCTTTAAATGAGAGTGATGCTCATGAGGGAGACGGAAATGACTTCATAGTTGATTACTTTGCTTGAGCTATGATTAGAGACAGTAGAGATTGGAGACTTTTTCATAGTGTTAGTTATTATGTTTTGGGTTTTAGTGTATATAAAATTTTATTGTGCAATAGATTTTTGAAGTAAAATAAATAATGTAAAAAGCGCACATTGTTTACGACGTGTCGCCATACGGACGCTATGGCGGGCGCCTTGACGTCCTGGCGGTCAATTACCGATGCGTCCCGCCTTGGCGCCGTGACAACTATGCTATAACTATTACACCCTTTGTTCCACAAAAAAGTCCCATTGTTGATTTACCGTTACACAATTATTTCAACTTGATTCCTCCGTTACGTCGTTATTTCTCATTGATTTCTCTGTTACACTGTTATTTTTTTTCCGTTACGGCGAAATTTTTCCTATACGTAACTTTACATTGATAATGTTTGAAAGTACAACAAATAACGAGAGATATGTAAAAAGCAGGTCCACAAGTCGTTTTGAATGTATTCAGACTTTTAGCTGACATAGATGAGCTCCTTTATGCCTTTGCACTCGAGGGCCAATCTCCGTGTCCCTTGGCCAGTAGGTCCTGACACAAGGTTAGAATTCTACGATTCATGACTTGATTGGATCGGTGAGTCAGGAAATTTCTCCTATATGCAATTTTACATCGATAATGCTTGAAAGTAAAATTATCCTCGGTTCCTTTTTTCATCTGTTTCTTCCAAAATGTCCAATAATGCGTGATTGAGGGAATGTGAACTCTAGCATGCAAGTTTGGTCATGCTCCTCTCAATGCATTGAGAGCTTTGCTATTTTCCATCTCTTGTAATAATCATATTCCTTGTGATTTATGCCCTTAAGCTAAACAGACAAGAAAACATTTTCCTCTTAGTAACAAAATCAGTTCTCATGCGTTTGATCTTATTCATTGTGATGTTTGGGTAATATTACCTAGATCGTACTTCGATGCGGTACGTGGAACGATATTGGGAACGAAAAATGTTACTTTTCGTGGTACGAAGCACGGTAGGGGTAGGTTTCTTCAAATCGCTTATCTGGTACAAAGTATATTATCCAAAACGTAGTACACTACAAATATCTTTCTAAAAAGATATAGTTAAAATTAGTTGAGTATAGTTAAAACCGGTTGAGTTGTTTCTAAGCGTAATGTCATAACAAGTACATTTTTAACAAGATTACGCCATGTTATTGCTTACTTGACACGAACAAGGTACTCAGTTGCTACATTAGGTGCCATTACCTAGAATCTTCGTTTGCATAATAGGATTTCAAAAAAAGTGTTCTAGATTTGCTCATTTAATTAATATACCTTTTAAATATCCTAGACATTTTAAAAGATTATTCTAGATAGTGGATCCTAATCTTCCATAATTCCATTAGATATGATCTTAGTCATTGATTGTATGGCTCAAGGGCTATATACAAGAGAATGCTGCTCATTTGTAAAATATAAGGCAAAGTTTTAGTCATACTTGTGCAATAGAAGTTTAAGTGAAATAGGAGAAAAACATTTTTGATGACGCTACATTTGATATTTTGGAATGAAAGTGTACCATGTTTTAGAACATTCGTACCAAAACGCAGTTCATTAAAGGATTGTTCTCTTTCTTTTCCGATGAAAGGATCAAACTCCTAATTTAATAAAATATTTCACTATGTCAAAACACAATTGTATGTATGTGTTGAGCAAATCACATCCAAAAATGGATTGGAGTTCCATGGTTTAAAACAATTTAAACGAATCATGGCATCTTTCAAGTTTCAACAAACTACTTAGGTGATTGTTGCAGAAAAAATGACAATAGGGGGAGAAAGAGGAACATCTTATGTTTCACACCCAGAGCATTAAGATTTCAATCTCAAATTTTCATTTCTTTATGGATATTCACTTCAACTCATCGATCATTAATAATCTACCTAACTCAACTCTACATGGAAAACCCTTACGAAAAATTCCTTATAAGGACTTATTTGAATCAAATTTCAACTCGGCTTAAAAAAATTATTTGTTTGTGCTTTGCTTCTACTTTTACTTCTTCTAATAGAGATACGTTCCAACCTTGAGTATCATTATGGCCAAAAGGTTGTAGGAATATAATCTATCTACTATAAGATACTATATTAATTAATAAAGGTGTTGTATTTCATGAGCATAGCATACCTCACCTACATGTTTGCTAAAAAAAATTGTAAAATTTTCAGATGGGACTCGAGGAGTACTTTCTTACCTAGTAAACAATATTTATATTTGTTTGGACTAACATTATATTAATTCCCTGTGAATTTTGAAATTTTCGATCTCACAAATTGACTTAAAAATTCAAAATGCTCACTAATTTTGGAACAGATAAAATACATGATATGCAGTGCATATATAAATATAAATAGTGAGAAATTTAGAGAAAAAACCTCCATTTTCCTCGGGTGAGTTTCCATTCCATGAGCTTGGAGAACTCAGCAGTTGTAATATAGGGGTTAGGGTTTCTGTTGCGGATAAGAGGAGGGAGTTCGTTGCAGTAAAATTCATCAAGAGAGACGAGATTAGGCTTCTTCTTGTTCAGCAATTCGATTCCCAATTTGTATGTAGATAGAGCTTCCTTCCATAGACTAAGGTCGGAGCATTTGAATTCCATCTCTTCCAAATCTGATAGTTTTGGGGACAGGACAGGGCTTTTGTCCTATTTCTGGCGGGAGTGTTTTTCTACTGTTTATGGCAGTTTATTTTTGTTTAAATAAGTTTAATAACGTGCTCAAAGTACGGTTAAACTTAAAAAGGATTTATCGGATAAATTTTAAATATAATATTTAAACGATAATATTTATATTTATAATAATAATTTTTTTAATTTTAAATATAATCATTTATAATATGTCATTTTAATTTGAAAAAATACAATACATTTGTTTTATGAATTTGAGAAAATGTCATTATAAGTTTATTAATTAAAGAAGTCATCCTAAATGAATCTATGACTCGTGAAAATAGCAAAATCAAAAGGCTTTTGGGCTGTTGATTTTTTAAAAAAAAAATAAAAATAAAAAATCCTTCCTTAAACTATACTAAGTTGATTCGGGACTAACAAAACCGACTCAGTATTTGTCTTGTGTTGTGAAATAATAGATATAACAAAATGTATATCAACAAAAATATATATTGATAAACTCTTGTATTTAAGTGGTCATCCACAATATATTTGATATCTATCAAACCACTTGGATGAGTTTTACACTTTCATTGAGAGAATTGTTGTACTATCTACTTTTTCTATTCTTCTATCTATCCTTGCTGGGAGAATTGCTAGGAGTGTATATAGGCATGGAGAGAGAGAAATATAACCTTTTCATTTCTCAACCTTTTCATTTCTCAACCCTTTCATATTCCAATACTTTATTTCTAACGCTCCCCCTTGGATGATCACTTTCTAAGAATATGCCTCGTTAAAAACCTTACCAAATAAAAACCATGTGGGAAAAAATTTTGGCTAAGGAAAAGAGTACAATATTCTTGTATATCTTCTAGTGCCTTAGGATTGCCTCATTAAAACCTTGCAAAGAAAAACCCAGTGGGAAAAAACCTTAGCGAAGGAAAAAGAGTACAATCAGCACATATCCTTCAGAAAATTTACTCCCCCTCATGAGTACCACTGTTCATGATAAAAATATCCTTAAGTCGACGCATGCCAATTTTGTGCACCATCTTCTTAAAAGTCGCAGTTGGTAATGGCTTAGTGAATATATCAGCCAAATTATCACATGATCGTATCTGCTTGACATCAATATCGCCACTCTTCTAGAGCTCATGTGTATAAAAGAATTATGGTGCAATATGTTTGGTTCTATCACCCTTGATATAGCCTCCCTTAATTTGAGTGATACAAGCAGCATTTATCTTTGTATAATATCGTTGGACTATTTATGATTGATGATAATCCACAATTCTCACGAATGTGTTGAATTACCGATCTCAACCAAACACATTCACGACTCGCTTCATGAATTGCGATAATCTCTGCATGATTTGATGAAGTAGTAGAAATTGTTTGTTTAACAGATCGCCATGAAATAGTAGTATTTTCATAAGTAAATAAATATCCTGTTTGTGATCTGCCTTTGTGTGGATCGAAAAGACAACCTGCATCAGCATATCCAACTAACTGTGGTTTTGATCCATTTGGATAAAATAATCCCAAATCAGTAGTCCCACGACGATATCGCAAAATATGCTTTAGGACTTTTTCTGTGTATGTTGATTGATGAACAAAAATTCCATTTGGAAGATGTTCAATTTGTAGGCCAAGATAAAATTTTGTCTTACCAAGATCTTTCATCTCAAATTCATTCTTTAAAGAATTTGCCCTTTTTGTTAACTCTTCTAGAGTTCCTACAAGATTTAAATCATCAACATATACTGCAACAATAGCAAATCCGGATTCTGATTTTCTGATAAAAATATATGGACAAATTGGATTATTCTCAAATCCTTCTTTCAAAAGATATTCACTGAGGCGATTATACCACATGCGTCCGGATTGCTTTAACCCATATAAGGATCTTTGTAGCTTGATAGAATACATACTTCGAGATGTAGAATTATATGCTTCAGGCATTTTATATCCTTCCGGAATTTTCATGTAGATATCATTATCTAATGATCCATACAGATATCCTGTAACAATATCCATTAATTGCATATCCAAATTTTCTTTTGCTACCAAGCTAATTAAAAATCTAAATGTAATTGCGTCCATTAGAGGAGCATATGTCTCTTTATAATCAATACCAGGTCTCTGCGAGAAACCTTATGCTACAAGTCGCGCTTTGTACCTTATAATTTCATTTTTCTCATTTCGTTTATATACAAATACCCATTTGTATCCAACAGGCATTATACCTTCAGGTGTTCGGACTACAGGTCCAAAAACTTCACGTTTATTTAGTGAATTTAATTCTGCTTGAATCGCCTCTTTCCACATTGGCCAATCATTTCTACGTTAACATTCTTTAACGGTTTGTGGTTCATATTCATGATCATTACTTCTGGTAATATCAAGAGCAACTTTATATGAAAATATATTGTCGACAACAATTTTATTTCTATCCAATACTTCTCTTGTATGTACATAATGTATCGAGATCTCGTTATTTTCAGGTACCTGATCCTCTTCATGGGATAACTCTTCAATAGTTTTATTTTTAGGAGATTTTTGCTCATAAGTTTTGGATAAATCAGTTATTTCGGTGGCCTGTTTCATGGGTATAGCCTCTTTATAGGCTGCAACTTGTTTTTCTTGTACTTTTCTCTTCCAGGAAATTTTATCTTTAACACCGATCGGTCTTCCACGCTTCAGGTGTGGTTTTGATTCATTTGCTGCTGTATTAACTGATTGTCCTACAGAGACTTCAATCTGTGCTGGAGTATTAGCAACTGGAATGTGAGATTTCACTATTTTCTTATTATCGGTGAATACATCCGGTAATTGATTTGCAATTCTTTGCAAATGAATAATCCTTTGAACTTCCAGTTTATATTGATTTGTACAAGGATCAAGATGAGATAACGTCGAAGTATTCTATGTAATCTCTCGTTTTGCTTCAGGCAAATTTTGTGCTTTAGGAAAACGTCGTGCTTCAGGCAACGACTTTTCTCTCCCTAATGGTGGGAAGATTGTTTCATTAAAATGACAATCCTCAAAACGTGCTTTAAAAACATCACCAATTAGAGGTTTAAGATATCTAATGATAGATGGGGAATCAAAACCCGCATAAATTCTAAGTCTACGTTGATGACCCATTTTAGTGCGTTGTGGGGGTGCAATAGGTACATATACAACACAATCAAATATGCGTAGGTGAAAAATATTTGGTTGTTGGCCAAGTACAAGTTACAATGGTGAAAATTTATGATAAGCAATTGGTCTAATGCGAATTAATGATGCAGCATGTAAAATAGCATGACCACAAGCAGAAACTGGTAATTTTGATTTCATAAGCAAAGGTTGAGCAATAATTTGAAGTATCTTGATAAGTGATTCAGCTAAACCATTTTGAGTATGTGTATGTGCAACATGATGTTCAACATCAATTCCAATAGACATGCAATAGTCATCAAAAGCTTGAGATGTGAATTCACCAGCATTATCTAAACGAATTTTCCTAATTGGATAATCAAGAAATTACGCTCTCAACCTAATTATTTGAGAAAAGAGCCTAGCAAATGCCACATTTCTAGTAGAAAGTAAACATACACGTGACCATCTGGTTGATGCATCAATTAAAACCATAAAATACTTAAATGAACCATAAGATGGGTGTATTGGTCCACATATAGCACCCTGAATTCTTTCTAAGAAAGATGGACACTCAACAACAATCTTTTAATGTGATGGTTTGGTAATTAATTTACCTTGAGAACAAACACTACATGGATAATTAGTAGGTAAAAGAATTTTCTGGTTTTTTAAGGGATGTCCATGAGAGTTTTCAATAATTCGACATATCATTATTGATCCTCGATGACCAAGACGATCATGCCAAAACATAAAAACCTTTGGGTCTGAACACTTATGGTGTATTGCACACTTCTGGTGTATTGCATTTGTTTCAACTGTTCTCATTGTAGTATAATATAACTCAGAAGAGAAAATAGGCAGTTTTTCTAGTGTGAGTTTCTAGCCCGATACTATTGAAGTAATATAAAGAAATTCTTCACTGCCTTTATTGTTGGTTTCAACATGATAACCATTATAATGTATATCCTTAAAGCTGAGTAAATTTTTGCTTGACTCAGTAGAATACAAAGCATCATTAATACAAAGTTTTGTGACTTTTGGCAACATTATAATCACTTTTCCAGAGTCTTCAATTATAATCACTCTTCTAGAGCCTTAATTAAGTTTGATGAATAATCGCTCTTCCAGAGGTTTCAATTAAGTTCAATGAACCTGATATGGTATTGACATTGGCTTTGTATAATTTTAAAAATCATTCTATATGGTAATCGCTCTTCCAGAGCCTCTAATTACCAGTAGGACCCATACATCTTCATATATGTAAAACATAAATTAAACTTTATTACTTGAAACATAAATCAAACATATCAAAATAAAAATGCTTATTATAATGCCATAATATAATGAAAGAAAAATAAATAATTGATATGGCCATTTACATTTGGAAAGTCAAGATAATTTATAAGATCTTCAAGATCATTATAATCATTCATGGGATTTTCAAGATCTTTATAATCAATAAATTTTCGTTTCAATTTCCTTTTCTTTTTCTTTTATGGAAACTTGGTACAAATTTATCAAATATTTAAGAGTACGACATGTACGTGATCAATGACCTTCCATTCTACACCTACGACCACGACCATAATTTCCTCTATGTTTATCAAATGAGGTTCCATTCAGTTCACGGAATGGAGTAGAACTGGTCGAACGAGATTGGTGATTTTTTTATAGCAAAAACTCATTATTTTGTTCATTCACTAGAAGACACGATATCACTTCAGGGAACATAATTTCCTCTATCGCATCAGGGAATATTTTGTGAACTTATGCTCTCGATATTGCTACTGCAGGAGCATATTTGAGGCATGAAATGTTTTCTCTAACATGTCTTCATAAGTGAAATGATGGCGAATAAAAATCATTGATTTTTGCATGATCCTGCAGGGATGCATGATTGCCAACCTTAATTGTATCTTCAAAATTTTATGCCTCTAGATGAATCTCAGCATCAAGAGTCCATGACAAATAATTTATGCTCAAGATATCAAGGGTAGCAAATTCAAGTTTTGTAAGGTTCAACATTTATATAAATATATAGCTTGATTTCTAGCACAATATGATTCTTTCCTTGTCACTGCTTTAACTTACTAAAATAATTAAATATACACTATCAAATTTAATTGTAATGAAATAATACTTACAGTGAGTTGAAAGAACTTCCTTTTCAAAATTGGGTAGAGACTCGTGTTGATAACGTGTTGTGAAATAATAGATATAACAAAATGTATATCAACAAAAATATATATTGATAAACTCTTGTATTTAAGTGGTCATCCACAATATATTTGATATCTATCAAACCACTTGGATGAGTTTTACACTTTCATTGAGAGAATTGTTCTACTATCTACTTTTTCTATTCTTCTATCTATCCTTGCTGGGAGAATTGCTAGGAGTATATATAGGCATGAAGAGAGAGAAATATAACCTTTTCATTTCTCAACCCTTTCATATTCCAATACTTTATTTCTAACATCTTGTTATATTTTGATATTAAACTATGAAAGTTGAAATTTTTATGCTTACTTTCTAGTTTCTACTCACTAAAAGTACCCAAAATAAAAAATAGTGTAATTTCTAAAAACAACTTTCATTAGATATATTTCGAGAAGATTATTATTTTATCTAAGGTTACTTTAAATATGAAATAATTTTAATTTGTAATTAATAATTTAAATGTACGAATATAAAGAGTATACTATAATATGAAAATATAAGAATTTTCGTTAGTTAAGTAATATCCAATAATGACTTTATAATATTAAAATATTATAAAATCTAGCCCTAAAACATATACATGTCTACCCTATTATAATAACTAGTATTCGTTAGCACACGCGTTGCGTGTGTAAATTATGTGGGATAAAATATAAATTTTATAAAATTTAAAGGACTAAATAGAAAGGTAAAAAAAAATTAATATAAAAAGGATAAAATATGAATTATATTAAAAGTGAAAGGGTATTTTTGGAAAAGTTAAAAGGTTTCACCAAAATTATTTACGGGAGTTCCCTCGTGCTTTATATATTAAATTAAATAGTGCATCAAATAAAAATTTACATGTTTACATCAAATAATAGTAGTTCTAACCCACGTATCATTTTTGCTCAAATACATTCACAAATGTTTTCATATAATATAAAGACAAGGCAAGGCTGGGATTTGTTGTTTTTGTTTTGTTTTTATTTTCTTTTTAAAGTGCAGGCTTAGGGAATAATTCTTATAGTACACTAAGAATAGAAAAAAAGTACAATGAAGCAATAACTTAAGAAAAAAATATTCCAAATGGCTTCTTAAGAAAAAAAATTCATTGTGATACTTAAGAAATCTTCAATGGCTTCTTTGTTCATAAGTCATAACTTTCCAAATGGTCCATAAACACAATGAAGCCATGCAGAATAAATACAAAAGCAAAACCCAAAGACTTGGCCTTTTCTATCTTCACAAATGCTTTGCTTTTTTCATCTTTTGAATTTTGTTGACCCAAAAGAGTGAAAGATTCAAGCTATAATAATGTAAGCATGTTTGACTCAATCATAATCATATGACAAATTATGAGAATTTATATTATTTATAAACTAATAACCCGTGCAAGACACAACTTAGTGATAGTATACTCTAAAATTGTAGTATGTGATATTTGGTATTATAATTTGAGTATAAATAGTATAGTATAAATAATAGTCATACATCGAATATGAAATTGAAGAGTTGTATGTATATTAAAATTATTATACATATTTTTTAATACATGCATGTACATTCTTGGAATAATATAACAAATGATACAAAAGTTTGGTGTAATTATAAACATGACATACATTATATCAGTAAAGATAATGAATTCAAAACTAACTCGGTATTAGTTCGGGACTAACTCGGTGACCAACCAAAATAATTCCGTTAATTTGAATAAGATCTCCAATTTTCTTATTATATACTCCATCCGTCCCTTTTTAAATGTCGTTTTAGAGAAGTGTTTTTATCTCTTAATATTTGTCATTTAAAAATTTCAAGTAAGTATTAATTGCTTAGTTTCCAATATTACCCAAGTATTAAATATAACTTTGGTTTTTTCATTATTATATTTTCTGCCCAATAAATAACACCCTCTTTTTCCAATACAAGGATAATATAGACAATTGATATTATATTTAATGGTATACAATCATTTCTTTAATATTTATGCGCTAAAACGACATATATTAAGGGACGAAGGGAGTATAGAGATAGATTTGACCTAGACAACTATTTTGATCGTTGGTACTCTGCTCTTGATTTCAATTTAGCCCATGTACAAAATTTCATAAATTTTCTTTTATTCTGCAAACAACGAACAATTTAATTCAGTTTTATTTTGGGGCTCTTTACAGAAATATACAACAATTAGTTAAAAATTACAAGATTAGTGCACAAATAAAATAATTACAAAAAGAGTGTAATAAAGACAAATTAATTACAAAAAGAGGGCAACAAATTCAAACCATTCAATTTCACATTAATAAGGAAACCTAAAATCAAGGACAAATAACCGCCATAACTAATAATTTAAATTCAAATCTTTAAGATCTAACAACAAAAACAAATCCATAATTCAAAATTCAAATCAAAAGGAACTAAAAACAAAAAAATTATCTTATATATCCTAATCTTCATCTTCCTCATCATCTTCCTCCGTCGCCTCCTCACCCTCTTCATCACCGCAGCGAATCTCCGCCGCCTCCCCTTCATCATTCTCTTCATTATCCTCCTCTGCTACGAATCTGCACGAAAAAACTAGTTTCTACACATTCAGGAATTGGTTACCTCCATACTAGTTTTTGGTTACCACCATACTAGTGTTTGGTTACCTATAGTTACTGCACGAAAAAACTAGTTACTACACATTCAGGAATTGGTTACCTCCATACTAGTGTTTTGTTACCTAGATTTACTGCACGAAAAAACTAGTTACTACACATTCAGAAAATTGGTTACCTCCATACTAGTGTTTGGTTACCTCCATACTAGTGTTTGGTTACCTAGATTTATTGCAGCAACAAATCGCCATAATAGTGTTTGGTTACCTCCATACTATTGTTTGGTTACCGACATACTAGTGTTTGGTTACCTGGAGAAATCGAAAAATCCAACCATGAACGTGAAGACTCCATTGACGCCGCCATGAACTCGAAGACTCCATTGACGCCACCATGAACTTATCGGCGATGGTGTAGAAGAGATCGGCGGAGAAAATGGAGGAGAGAGGAGGGAGGACGGAGGGGGAGGGGGGGCGGAGGCGGGGGGAGGAGGGAGGAGGGAGGAAGGAGGCGGGGGGAGAGGGAGGAGGGAGGAGGGAGGAGGGAGAAAAGATCCCAAATTGAAAAAATAAGGGTTTTCAAATGAAGGAGAGAGAAATGACAAATGATTTGATATTCCTTTAATTATGGTAACAATTACCATAATTAAAACTGATTTGTAAATTAAATATTGAATATGCACTAATTTTGATAATATTTTATGTATGCACTTATGTTGTAATAATTTTTAAAAATGTACTAGTAAATGTAATTCTCCCTTTATTTTGACCATGTTTTACTTAATGAGCTAACTGTAAATGTGGTTCCATTAGGACATTAAAAAAAGGTTAAAGAATTACTTTTGATTATAATTTATTCAGCAAGATTAAAACAGTTTTTTCATTAACCTTTCTTTAATTCACCAACCAATTTTTTTTTCTACAAGAAGGTTTTAAATTTATCATGAAAAATTAAATTAAAAATTCTTACGGATGTAAGGAAATAAAATTGAAAATAATCTAAAGTAATGTAAAGAAATTAAATTTAAAATCTTATGTGATGTAAAGAAATTAAATTTAAAAGTTCTATGTGATGTACGAATTTTAAATTTAATGAAAGGACATTTAAGTAGAACTCTAAGTGATCTAAAATAATTAAATCTAAAAGTTCAAAGTGTAAATAAGTTAAATCTACATTTTCTAATAGAAAAATAAAATTGGGCTAGGGAAATTGAAAGATATTTATGGAAAAAAGGGGTTTAGCTTAGTTGGTAAATGTTTTATCCATACCAGAATTTTTTTTAAAATGTCAAATATCCATATTTGCAACCAATTTATCTACTAATACCATGAAATTGGCCCAAGGAGATATTCTAATGATAAAAGTCTTTTTTTTTACTGTGTAGTAGAGTATAATGATAATTAAAATATTGAATATTACATGAACAAAATTGAAACTAAGTGCAAAGTACAAGAACTAAAATAATTTTTAAAAATAAACATGTATGATGCAATCACAAGCAAATGACAAATAATTAGCTTTATTTGTCTCTACTAGGGAGTAGGGAGGGAGGAAGTTGGGGGGAGGGAGGAAGTTGGAGCATATTTTGACTAACATATGTTGCATTATCTTCTTTAGCTCAATTGAA
Source organism: Aralia elata (assembly GCA_034770075.1). Classification (NCBI taxonomy): domain Eukaryota; kingdom Viridiplantae; phylum Streptophyta; class Magnoliopsida; order Apiales; family Araliaceae; genus Aralia; species Aralia elata. The sequence continues at coordinate 35,111,584 of CM068377.1, forward strand.
TTTGTCAACAAAATAAGTTTTGTTTTTGGTCATCTTTTCATAATATTATTTGAGCCCTATAGTATCCCATTTTTGGTGTTCTCTTTCCTGAAATATCATTTTTTTTATATAATAATGTATGATATGAGCATAATGTGTTTGGAATATTATATTTCTTAAAAACATTATTAAAATGTGTAATGTCTAGGTGTGTCATGATCACTCTGCAATTTGAGACAAATATACTGCTAACTTGAATTTTAATTCGAAGCAAATATATTATTTCTTCCCAATTTGTTTTTGAGCGTTTTTGTTTTTGATTTATGATTTAAATTACGTCTTGAAAATTGAAAGACATTAGCAAATAATATTTTTGAGCTTCTCTACTTTTTTTTTCTTTTTCTTTTGAATTTTAATTTTAAAAAAATTAAAATTCCAGAAAATATACTATCACGAATTCTATCGTAATTCATAAACAAAATGGGTATATCCAAATATCATCTTTACATTAAAGTATGTGACATATTGACCTATTAACCGTGTAAAATTAGATTAAAACTAGCAGGGTCATGTTATATAAGGAAAATAAAAGTGGCAGATTCAGTTATTTATTTATGAGTAAAATACACTGACACTCTTGTAGATCTTTCTAGTTTTTCAAATAACAGTCAGTATTTCTCTAATCTACAATATGTAACATTCATTACCCCTAGTTAGGGGTGCACAAACAGGCTGCCTGGCCTGGCCTAATCTAGGCCTGCCAGGCTTTGACCATTGACCAAGCCGAGCCAGGCCAGATCATAAATTATAACAGGCCAGGCCAGGCCGGATAATCAACAAAAAAACAAGGTCTGCAAAGGCCCGTTTGAACAGGCCAGACCAAGCTCGAGCCAGGCCTAGACCAGGCTAGGTTGTTATTCTAGCTCTAGTCTTTTAGGTTAATTTAGGTTGATGGGCTAAACTCTTCTTTATTTATAGAACATAGGTAGCATAAGAGAGGCTGTTGTAGATGATGTGGGACTCTCTTATAAGTGAGTTATTGTAATTCTCTTTTTGGTTTAAATCCCTCAATACATTCACTTTACTTCCATTTTTTACTCTTAATTTTATGTTTTCCTTAGTAGATATAATTGCTAAAACATTGATTTTATAGTAATTACATTTTATAAGCTTCATATTTATTTATGTAAAACATGAAGCTTACCCGAGCAAATTAGAACATGAAGCTTCATATTTATGTAAAACATGAAGCTTACCTGAGTAAATTAGAACATGAAGTTACCTGAAGCTTCATATTTATGTACATTTTATAAGTTTCATATTTAGTCTCTGGAGCTATCCCACATGTACAGCTAGTCCTTAATGGTGTACTAACATGAATATTTGTAAATTAACTTTAACATTTTCCCATCAATTTCATAACAAAAGTTTATATTCTTTGCCATGTTTGTTTTTTCTGCACATGCCAATATTTATATTTTTTTCATGTACAGCTTCATGTTTGTTTTTTCTAATCTACCATCAATGGTTCCTAATTTCCTAATCTCCGAAAGGGAAGCTTTGACAATGATAATAGGTGGTTGCTATATAAATAATATTGGGAACTCAAATAAATGGTTCAATAGATGAACCAATAGATGACCCAATGGTCCTTCAGGTCACATGAGCCAATGATGCATGACAGTGAGATTATCTAAATTACTAAGTCCCACACTGGTTGGAGATAAAACTCTACAGAAATTTTCTATATAAAAGGACTAGCTGATGGCTTTTGTGAAGTCCCACATCACCTACCCACCAAATTTATGTTGGACCATTGGCATATAAATAATACATGCATCCGACATTAATAAAATATTACATGGATGGGATGAGTTGCACACCAAGCAGGCCAGGCTTTCGGACTAGGCCTTGCTTAGGCCGGATTAAGTCCACAGGCCGATTCAGGCCAGGTTTTTTATCAGGCCGGGTCAGGCCGGATTTATCCCAAAAAATTGAGGCCTTTTCGCGGCCTTTTAGGCCATGCCGGTCTGGCCCGGGCTTTGACCAGGCCTGAATTTGACCAGGCTGTGTCCAGGTCGGATCAAGGCCGGGCCTCAGGCCTCAGGCCGTTTGTGCACCTCTACCCCTAGTATAGTTGACCAACTACTATCCAAAAATATTTTTAATATAATATGTAATACACCCCTCAAGTTATAATGTTTAATATATCTACTAAATATAAATTTGTATATTATAATTTTTACTTAACTTGATCTAATTAATTAAATTATAAACTTGTGCAATAAATAACATAAATGTCAAAAAATAATTATTATTTATTTTATCAGGAAAATAAAGTCATACACTTTTTGCTAATTAAATTTCTCAAAGATTAAAATTTACGTAATATACATTCAAATATATTTTTTGTAATTAAAAAGTAAAATTTTAATAGCCATAAAAGTACAAATTAATGCAAAAAAAAATTATAATTATTTCTTCCAAATATTAAAATTTACATAAAACAAACTTATTATTACAGAACGAATCTTATTATTCATATAAAAAATATTAAAAATTATATTAATTATTTTTCTCAAATATTAAATTAAACACAAGTCACACTTAGACATAATTATTTATAGTAAAAATGACAAATATTGTTACTCAAAAAAAAATATTAGTCGAAAAATCTTTTTACAAGATAGAGGTAGTAATAAATATTATTATATTTTCTTTTATTCAACATTGTATAAAAACAACACCAACTGTATACTATAAAATGTAATCAAAATCATAAACATCCCAAATTTTGGCATATACTCAAGAAAATTTAACATATAAAAATTATAATATGAAACTAAGAATTCAAATAATATTTTTTGTTGTTAAACATCAAAAACTAAACTATCAACATACTCAATCACTCTAATTGGAACAACTCCGTTAATAATTTAATTTAAAATTCTTAATTTTGTATCACTTATTCAAAAATACTTGTTAATTAAACTAAATTATTTGAATGGGAGTCTTAATTATAAATAAAACTACAACTAAAATGTATTGTATTAAAAAAGAAAAATTAAACATATAAATATTATTCAAGAATTAAAATTTGAAAAAATGCAAGGAAAAATATGTAACTTTATCTATTTAGTCAATCCTAAAAATTTGGAGGGGTACTAATTATTACCTAAAAAACTAGAGAAGAAGTGAGTGTTATTATGATTATCTAAAAGGGGTGTCAGTATATTTTACTATTTATTTATTTATCAAAGTGTGAGATTGTTTGCTCACCAAATAGCATGATCCGTGAAAATTTATATGTTTAAGATATTTACTCATTGTACGTGCTCGTCGCAAAAGTTTGCCTAATTTTTATAACATATATACTATCTCTATTCACAAATAATTACTCCATTAGTTCTCAAAAGAATGACATAAATATATTTTTCACATAAATTAAGAAAAGTAAGATAGAAGAGGAAAAAGAGTAAAAACAATTTCTTCATATTTATTCTTAGTGACCCCACAATATTATATAAAGTGATGTGTCTTTTATTTTTTTATATTCCATCCGTTCCATATTATTTGATTATTATTGATTTTTTTAAAATAAACTTAAGAGATTTTTAAACTCAAAATTGACATAGATTTTTAAAATTTTAATCAATAAAATAATGAATATTGTAAACTATCTATAACGTATTACTTATTGTAAGTTTTATTATTTCATAATTTTTAATGAGTCATCTTAATTTTGAGTTTAAAAATATTTCAAATTAACTTTCAAAAGTCAATAATGATCATATAATTTGAAACGAATGGAATACTAATGAATCTTACTAAATTACTTACCCCATACTTTTTGTAGCTTAAACTATCTTTTTTAGGATAAAAAAAATTTGTAACTTAAGTCAATATTTTGAAGACCGAGGGAGTATGCATTTAGGCTTATTAAATTTAATTCGCGAAAAATTATAAAAAATATATATTTAGAATAGTAATTAATGAATTGAAAAAAATAATTAATTTGAATTATCCATACAATCAGTGGAAGGATAGTAGCATGGGCATCTTTCAATCTAAAAAACATGTACATAAAAATTAAACACATGGACCAACTTCGCAAAATTATGAGGTACGAACACATGCTCAAAAATAACAATCAAAAGAATCAAGAGTTACAAACATAAGCTCTACTATCAGTCCTTTGTTAAACTACCAACTCAAAAGAATCGATCAAAACACCACAATCACTTGTCATTAAGAGTTTCATAAAGCTACATTCTTTAGCAAAGATTAAAACATTACAAATAACAGTAGTCTCATCGTTCTCCACTTCATAATTACCTCATAATCTATCAACATCCTCCCCTAAACTAGAGCCGACTTTGTTATAGAGAATAAATCACACAAATTCATGCTTAATTTTCTCAACAAAAAAATAGCTCTAATACATAATGAAGATGAAGAAGAAGATTCTAGAGAAGCTCTGATACCATTATAACAAGTGTGAAAGGAAAATATTATTCTCATTACTTCTACTGATATTACAACTTAATGTATATATAGACAGATTAATAGAGAATACTCTAACTGTACACATGGACCAATAACAAATAGGAAGTTGTTATACATTTCAATCATCATGTGCTTATTACAATTACTCTCAAGCTACCTCCTATGCTAGTAACAGCTGTATAGAACTTGATAACTTGGCTTGTCCTCACTGTATCTTTGATGTGATTACATTAGCCTGCAATGCATGTGATTGAGTACACTGAACCAAGGCTGATGCTACTGTGCTGCTTGTATGTTCATTTTGCTCTTGTAATACCTTATTACTCCCCCCCACAAATTGTGTTTCCACAAGGGTTGTGCACAACGTCTATTGTAGAGTTGACAAGTGCAGGTCGAACCACAGAGACTAGATCAATTCTTTAATATATCCTTAATTAATATTTTAGGCAAATTAGAAATAAATATAGTGGAGATGATTAACAACTAAATTATACAAACTAAAAATTAATAATGAAAACTAGTAATGAGAAAAGCTACCTAGGAATCCGAATCATTAATTATTGACATAATAAATATTTTTTATTTTCTAAATTAATTCCCAAATTATTTTTCATTCCCTTTAAAAATAACGATTCATATAATTAATATGGATAAGCATAAGTTATGAAAAATTTACAGATTAACTATAACTTATCAAAACCTCGCAATCAATATAAGAATCATATGCAATTTGTGCGAAGGTAAATATGAAGGCGAAAATAATTAGGCACTAATTCCGGAACGAAAAGAAAATATTAATATGTAATACCTAGTTTCATCATCATCCTAGGTATTAGAGATTTAGCTAGTCATGAAATTAAAAATTAATACTACTAATTGGATGAGATAAAAACAATAATTAAAAAGAGAATTTCTATTAGATCAATAAAAAAAAGTTACAAATACTCCCTGACACTAGTACCATATATGATTGGAATAAGAGGAAAGACAAAAGCTCTCAATTGCTAAATATCTCACTCCCTTCTGCACTGGCGAGAAACTAAAGAAAAAAAATAACAAGTGGTACCCCCTCTCTCTAAAACAAGAGACCTATTTATAGGAAAAATAATTTGTGCCCTAATTTAGATTCATTTAACTTGGTCTCTTTTGTTTCTTTTTTATCCTCTTCTTTCCTTCTGGACTTCAATCTCTACATGGTAATCTCCAAAGAGTCTTGTTTCATCTTTAAAAGCTGGAACAATTATCTTTTACTTATTACCAAGATAAATAAGGTAAATGCTACAAAATAAAATAAAATGTATTAGTTATATAAAATAAACATATAAAATAATAAATATGAGAATATTAAAATGTATAAAAAATGTGTCTATCACTTGCCTAGTGCATTGGTGAAAATATCTGCTAGCTGATGAGAATTAGGAACAAATGTAGGCAGAATAAAACCTTCCTGAACCTTATCTCTAACAAAATGACAATCCACCTCAATATGCCTCGTTCTAGCATGCAACACAGGATTAGCAGCTAAAGAGATGGTAGACTGATTGTTAACATGTAACACAATTGGAAGTGGAACAAAAATACCCAAATCAATAAGTAAACTTTTTAGCCATACAAGTTCACAAGTAACATCTGTAACAGACCTATATTCAGCCTCGACTGAAGACCTACTCACAACGGTTTGTTTCTTGGCACCCCATTAAATTAAAGAATTACCCAAGAACATACAGTAGCCTGATATAGATCTTCCCCCCTCTATCTCTCCTGCCCAATCACTGTCTGAGTAAGCTCTTAAAGTAAGAGTATTAGAAGCAGGGAAAAATAAACCTTGTCCTATTGTGCATTTGAGTTACCTCAATACTCTGATAGCAGCTTTAAAATGATCAAAGAGTGAAGCTTGTAAAAATTAACTTAGTTGATGCACAGTGAAGCTGATATCTGGTCTAGTCATGGTGAGGTATTGCAACTTTCCAATCAAACACCTATACGAAGCAAAATCAGGAATAACATCAGTAGTGGAATCGTGAAGTTTGAGATGCTATTCCATAGGAATAAAGAAAGGTTTGGATTCAGATAAATCAAACTCGTCAAGTAAATCCAAAACATATTTTCTCTGATGAACAAATATACCATGAGAAGACCTAGAAAATTCTAACCCTAAGTAATATTTTACTGATCCCAAATCTTTAATACTAAAATAAATATCCAATAATAACTTGAGCTTAGTAATTTTTGCAGATTAGAGCCTGTGACTAATATGTCATCAACATAAATCACCACTGGAGTAATAGAGCTATCTGTATAAAGGGTGAATAATGAATAATCAGCCCTAGACTGAGTATAACCAGCATAAATGTCAAATGGAAAAGGTTGTTTAACCGAAAGCAAGCAGCCTGGGTAACCTACCCCTCTCAAGCGGGGAATAGTGGTTACATTTTCGATCCGAGCCAAGTTAGTTTTGCAAACTTTTGTCGAGAAGCTTGCTTAAGCCCATATAAAGATTTCTTTAATTGACAAGCTAAGGAAGATTGTTTTAATTGAGTGCATCCAGGAGGAGGTTCTATATAAACTTCTTCATTAAGATCCCCATGGAGAAACACATTGTTTACATCTAATTGATGTAATTGCCAACCTTTAACAACAACTAAAGCTAGGATAAATCTGATAGTCACCATCTTGGCCACTGGTGCAAAGGGTTCTGTGTAATATATTCCTTCCGTTTGGGTGTAACATTTTGCCACCAACCTAGCCTTATATCTCTCCATAGACTCATCGACATTATATTTGATCTTAAAACCCCATTTACAACCAATAGGAACTTTATGAAGTGGAAGTTTAGTAACTAGCCAAGTCTGGTTTGCCTCTACAGCCTATAATTCTTTATTCATGGCTTCTACCCATTTTGGATCTTTTACAGCTTGAGAGTAAGTAGTAGGCTCCTGTATACTAGACAAATTGCTAACAAAATGATGATGTGAAGGTGAAAAATAGTCATATGACATGTATTTACAAATGGGATATTTGGAGAAAAAATGTGTAGAAGATTTTGGTAATGAAGGGAAATCAGAATCCTTATGCCATGTGGGAATTTGTTTATTTCTAGTTGAAACTCTAGCAGGAATAGAAGCATGTGGGGGATGTGAAACAGGTGTAAGTGTAGGTATAGATGTAGATGTATGTGCAAGTGTATGGGGAGATGAAGTAGTAGGCATAAAAGAGGAAATAGATGATGTTGGTGATTCTAGTAAAGATGTAGAGCTTGGTGAATTAAGTGGATTAGGTGCCTATGAAGATACAGATGGAGATGTATTAAAATGAAAAAAATTCATGAACAATGTTAGAAGGAATAGAAGAAGAACCCTGATTGGAATTGAGATAAGGAAAAACATGTTCATGAAAAATGATATGTCTTGAAATGAAAACTTATTTAGAATCTAAATTCAGTAACTTATAACCTTTTGGGTTATAGGATATCCAATGAAAACTAATTTTATAGAGATGAAGTAGTAGGCAGAGAAAAGGAAATAGATGATGTTAGTGATTCTAGTAAAGATGTAGAGCTTGGTGAATTAAGTGGATCAAGTGGCTATGAAGGTACAGATGGAGATGTATTAAAATGAAAAAAATTCATGAACAATGTTAGAAGGAATAGAAAAAACCTGATTGGAATGGAGATAAGGAAAAACATGTTTATGACAAATGACATGTCTTGAAATGAAAACTTATTTAGAATCTAAATTCAGCAACTTATAACCTTTTTGGGTTGTAGGATATCCAATGAAAACCGATTTTATAGCCCTTGGTGCAAATTTGTCACTTAAGTGTTGTGAGGAAAAACATAAACAACCAAAATATTTTAAGTGTGAATAAGAAGGGACATGATGAAATAATAATTCATATGGAGTTTTATATTATAAAGATGAAACATGTATCCTATTGAACAAATATGTAGTTGTGAGGACACAATCTCCCCAAAAAGAAATGGGAAGTCCTGTTTGAAATCTCAAAGCCCCCATATTGAGAATGGTTATGTGTTTTCTTTCTACCATACCATTCTGCTGTGGTGTTTGAGGACAAGAAGTATGATGTATAATATGGAATACATGAATTTATTAACAAACTTAGTTCCATTATCACTTTTTCATGTTTTAACATGTTTGTTAAATTGAGTCTGGACGGAGATGAGAAAATTATTTTAGATAGAGAAATTGTGTTGCTTGGTGGAAACGAGAAAAGTCCATACAGCCTTGGAAAAATCATCTAAAACTATTAGGAAATATTTGCAACCATTTCTTGTAGATGTCCTATAAGGACCCTAAAGATCACAAGGTATTATTTCAAACAAATCTGAGGTACAAGATAAACTAGTAAGAAAACGTAAATTGGTCTGTTTTGCTAAAGAACAAATATCACAGGTGTCATATTGTTTATCTTGTAAAGATGAAAGAACTGGAATTTTATTCAAGATAGAATAAGGCACATGCCCAAGTCTTTGATGCCATAAGACTCTGGAAGAAGAAGAAACAGTTGTAGCAACAACTAGTAATGGAAAATGAAGATGGTAGAGACCATTGACCAGTTCACCAGTTGCTAAGATTTACATCTGATGTTGGTCCTAAAGAATACAAGAATTGGAATCAAAAACAATATATAAAGAGTCTTGCCAATACCAGTTTGCTAATAAACAACAGATTGTAATGAAATCCTAGTATATACAAAACATTATGTAGGGAAATAGAAGAATTCAAAGGAATAGATCTTGACTGTGTAACTTTAATACGACTTCCATTGGGTAAATTGACAAAAACAGGTATAGCTAGGTTAGTGAGAGTATGAAAAAGGTTCTTGTTACATGTCATATGGTCAGTTGCACCAGTATCCACAATCCAAACAATTATATTAGTATTTGTGAAGGAGGCAAAAAAAGAAACCATACCTACCATGATGCGATCCTCTGGATTATTAAGGGATTCATGTTCTTGAGGCTTACCAAACATTGAGAATAACCGATCCATTTGCATCTGTAATTTTACAATAGGATCTGATGAAACCCCAGGGTCATCTGCTATCTTTGTCACTTACATTGCCCTGGTCCCAATAGTATCTCCAACTGTGGTTTTGTGTTTGTAATTGGCATTGTTGTTCTTCTTGTATGATGTAAAAAATTATGTTGCACCAGCACCAATACTTTTACCTTTATTCCATTTTACAGCTAGATGACCTGGAGGATATATATCCATTGAGTTTGTAACATTCCTCCTTAATGTAGCCTTCTTTGTGACAATATGAACAAATAATATCCCTTCTTGGAATGGGAACATATTTGGAATTATATGAACCAGAATAATTTCCAGAATGAGCAGCATAGGCAAATGTACTATCAATGCCAGATTAGAACCAGAAATATGCTGTTGTAAACCAGTATGGGAACTAGATCCATGCATAGGATGGTACTGTTGTCCTTCACCATAGACTATTTTAGCCTTTCCATTATTATAAGCCATCAAAGTTGTGCTATTAGCATGATTAGGAACATATCATTGCCTCTATCTTTCATCCTGCCTAATTAGTGCAAAAGTCTGTGTTACATTTGGGAGAGGACTTATCATGAGGATCTGTCCTCTAACATTAGCATAACTCTCATCTAGTCCCATTAGGAATTGTGTTAACTTTCTCCTTTGATCATGTTCTTCAAGAATTCTAGATGCTCCATAAGTGCAAAGTGGTGGAGTTTCTAAAACTAAGTATTCATCCCAGATTCCCTTCATTTTGTGATAATAGAAATCCACAGAAGTTGTCCCTTGTTCTAGTGTATGCAAGTCTCTTAAGAGTTGATATATCCTATGGCCATCAATTGTAGAGAACCTTTCTCTCAATTCAGCCCAAATTGACTGTGCAGTGTGTATAAAATTCATGCTATTACTTATTTCATCAGACACACAATTAAGTATCCATGAGGTAACCACATCATTCACACGATCCCATTGTGGAAAAATAGGAGAATCTGAAGCAGGTATAACATATGTACCATTTACAATAACCATTTTATTAGCATTAAGAGTAATCTGCATAGATCTTTGCCAAGGGTTAAAGTTTTCAGAACATGTAAGTTTCTTCAAAATGAGATACAAACCAGGCTAATCATTGTTGTGCAAATACAATGGATGAGTATTTGTATCAATTGATGTAGTGATCTGCTCAAAAGTTTGTACTCCAGTAGTTACATCATTCAATAGATGCTCATGATTGCCTTGATGTGTTTGCAAATTCGATGTGTTTTACGAATTTGAAGCTCTATTCCAAGTATACGTAGTATTTACAGGATTCGCCATTATGAGTAACCAAACGATGAAGAATCGAAACAAATTTCAGATTCAATGCCTAAAATTGAAGAATCAAACTCAGATCTGGAAATGGATCCAAAAGAATATTGAACGATAATAAACTAAATTATGACGAAGATAGAAAAAACAAAAAATTAAAAGATCAAAGCAGAAGGAATTGTAAATGAAGAACAAATCAACGATCTGAAGAACGATGATACTTAATGAAAATGAAGAAGAAGATTCTAGAGAAGCCCTGATACCATTATAACAAGTGTGAAATGTTTGCCTAATTCTATACTAGAAAAATACGCAAATATACGCAGTCCACAAGTAATAAAGTGTAAGTAGAGTGTCGAACCCACAGAGAATTATTTAATAATAATTACCAAATACTAACTCATAATCAAATTAATTTTATTTAAATAATTCGATAAAAGATTTTGAATTTTGAAAATAAAGTACTAAACTAACTAATTACTAACTACCAAGAATTGAATTCAGATAAAAAGGCTTAAGATTACAATTTCCCTTAATGTTTCACTTGAATTAATACATTTCCTGTTAAGTTATATTAATTATTCTGGATTATTAATCAAGAACTCATCAATATTTATAACCATCTCTCGATGTATCATAAACGAATCAACTTAAATCCACAAAAGATAGAATTAAGATGAACACCCTAGTTAACTAATTCACTATATCTCTATGTGAATTACAATTAAAAAGGATTTAAATCACATGTTCTCTTTCAGATTACATGCGGCGTATAGGTATATCTCTATCCTAGACACAAATTATGAATTCCATCACCATGCAGAAAACACAATCACATATTATTATGATCAGGTCTAAATCTATAATCCATCTCTTGAGTTCATATAGATTACCACGGTAATTATTGATCAGACAATTAAACAATTAATCACAAATGATAATAGACAATCTGATAATAATCAACAAAAACTAACAAGGAAGCATATTAATAAAAGCTACGCAATAAGTTCAATTATAGTCTTAAAAAGAAATTAGTTCATGATTGAATTAAAATCCATAATCCACAATTGATAAAGCATTCAAGAATACAAAATAAGAGGTAGAGAAGAGAATAAAATCTGTAATTGCAATCCTTGAATCTCTCATTTAGCTCCTTAATTGAATCCTTTGTGCTCTTGCAATTGCTTCAAGACTCCATCTCTTTCTCCCAAACTAGGGTTAGCAAAAAGTAGCAAGATCTCCCTTATTCTATGCCTCACATTATGTATATATAGGTTCTAGTTAAAGTCCTAAACCAATTAGAAGTTACAATCCTTGTTTCATTCAAGTTGGGTCAAACATAAGCTTTTCAATAACCCGACTCAGCGCGGCCGCACCCATATTTGGCCTAGAAAGCAGCGCAGTCGCACCCAAGTGGCAGACACTAAGTTTTTCCTTCTGCAGACCAGCGCGACCGTGCCCAAAATACACTTGGAACCGGCGCGCCCGCGCCCGACAAAATTTTGCTCAGATGTCTGTTGGTAAAATAGTCATAACTTTTGATTCGGTAGGAGTTATGGGGCCTACCACCTATCAAATCGAAGCTCTCGACGAGATCTACAACTTTCATTCTTTGATAATTGAGAGATTCGGATTGGATCAAAGTCGAAATTGGGCTTAAAGTGGCTGAAATGCAAATGGCAACTCCAAACTTTGAGGTTCAACGTCCGTTGGTAAAACGATCATTATTTTCTCATCCGACCTCTGACTGTGACGATTCAAAATGTTCCGAAAAGCTAAGGAGTAGCTCTACAATAAAATCCAAGTTCCAAACCAGTAACATGCATCCAACCTAGTGTTAAAAGCCCTATAATCTTTCCTTCTTGCGTTTTCTTACTTATTGTACTCCAAAAGATGTTCGAATTGCGTTTCCTTGCTTTTTCCTACAAAATAACATAAAACACTATAAATACCTAATACTAACTTACAGTACTTAAGAACTTACAAATTATCAAGCCAAACGTACTCAGTTCGTAGGTATAAAGCCCACTCATCGCGAAAGGAAAATATTATTTTTCATTACTTCTACTGATATTACAACTTGATGTATATAAAAGAGACTACTCTAATTAACTGTACACGTGGACCGATAACAAATAGGAAGTTGTTATACATTTCAATCATCACGTGCTTATTATAATTGTTCTCAAACTACCTCATATGGTAGTAACAATTGTATAAAACTTGATAACTTGGCTTGTCCCTGATGTATCTTTGATGTTATTACATTAGCCTGCAATGCCTGTGCTTGAGTACACTGAACCAAGGCTGATGCTACTGTGTTGTTTTTATTTTCATTTTGCTCCTGTAATACCTTATTAGTTACACTAGAGTAATTTCTAATGTTTTATTTTTTATGTATATGGCATGGTCTGACTTAAATCAAAGATTCTTTTCACTTAATAATTCACATAGAAACCCATTTTAGATGCACACTTAAATTGTAGGATTTGGTTTGTAGGATGGGCGTCAGGTGCATGTGATTGAAAGACTTGATAGAGCCTGATAGAATTGTTGGAGAACTTTTACAACCAGGCGGTTACCTTAAGTTGATCGAGTTGGGACTAGAAGGTATAATGAATGTTTAGTTTGATTAATTTTTATCACACTTTGCCAACAATTTATTTTGCCAGTATATAGTTTGTTGATTAATCCCTTATATTATTTCTACTATAGATTGTGTGGAGGAAATTGATGCCCAAAGAGTGTTTGGTTATGCTCTTTTTAATTATGGAAATGATACTTGACTTTATTATCCTACTGAGAAATTTCACTCAGATGTGTCTGGGAGGAGCTTTCACAACGACCGATTCATACAAAGAATGCGTGAAAAAGCTACAACCTTTCCCAAGTATATTCATCTCCTTTTATTGCTACACATTATCATTTTCCTCTAGATGAAATGCAACTTAACTACATCTTAACAATATTAGAAGATTCATGTTTCTTTTGAAGTATTTGTCTTTATGTTCAGTGATAGTAACTCCTTAATTTTCATTTCTTATAGTGTCAAACTGGAGCAAGGAACTGTCACATCTCCGCTTGAAGAAAATGGGACCATTAAAGGTGTACAATACATGACTAAAACTGCTGAAGAAATGAGTGTGTTTGCACCACTAACCATTGTATGTGATGGCTGCTTTTCGAACTTGAGACGTAACCTTTGCAGCCCAAATGTGAGGATTATTTCTTTTGATCATTAGTTACTACTTAATATTTTCTAATTTAGTCTCCTCATTACTTAGGTTACTTGCAATTTTTCTCAATCATTAAGGTTAACTTAAATGTTGTTTAATCTTCTGCAGGTGGATGTGCCTTCTTGTTTTGTTGGTTTGGTCCTTGAGAACTGCCAACTTCCACATGCAAACTACGGGCATGTTATCTTAGCAGACCCATCACCCATCTTGTTTTATCCCATTAGTAGCATATAAATTCGCTGTCTGGTCGATGTACCTGGTCAAAAGGTGCCTTCCATTTCAAATGGCAAAATGGCCACGTACTTGAAGACTGTGGTTACTCCCCAGGTACACATTGATCTATGGTGTAACGCCCCCAAAATCGGGACTATTTCTAATCCCAACCTTGTGCGTTAAATACTATCTTGATTCAGCTTTTTATCATACTTGAATGAAATAACAGCTGAAAATGCGGATAATTTATTTATTTATATATATATATATTTCTTTCTATTTCTTGAATCGCAACCTTTACGATTACATATTTCAGAATCACGTTTACTCTATGATTCATTTTATCAGAGTTATATGTATATATATACAACTCAATCCTCAATACGAATTCTTTCTTATATATTAATGGTACTATATCACTTTATTTTTATAAAGTAATCATTATAATACATCCAAAACAAATATTCTTTATTGAATATTAGGGTCTCAGTTTGTTGTCGTTTTCGTAGTTATTTTTCCTTCAAGTGGACTATACATAGCTGCCAGTACATATATCAAGACCATCAATCATAGCTTTATACAATTTCTAACTCAAGAAAATGTATTCATTTCGTACGTCGATCAACCTTCATCATCCGTATAGCAAGTAATATTTCATGGTATCATGAACCTGCAAAAAGTTTGTTTTTGCAAGATTAAGCTCGACAGCCCAGCAAATCTAGCAGTTTTCATGCTTTACGTAGCACATAATTTCATGCTCCGCTCATACATTATAATCATTCTACTATGCATAACATACATACATCATAATTCTAAACCATGTAATTTCATACGCTTGATATATCTAAGATATCACTTATCACATATAGATTGAGTTCCATAACTCAATCAATTTAGTCATAGTTTGACTTTCACATTTCATAAAGAATAACATGTAATTCATCATATTCATGAAGATCACATTATATATATTCACAACAAGTTCATACAACACATATGAACTGTAAGACTTGCTTCGGTCCTTTATAACTTTACGGTAATTCGCCCGACTGATAATTCAATTCGCTTGAACAGATGACCAACTTTCTTTTTCTTCCAAAATGAATGGATATTGTCTTGACATTTTTCAAATACCTCATCCATGCTCATATGTGAATCTTTTATTAGTACCTCGTTGAACACAAAGATAAACAGAAATAACTACATCTCAGATTTAAACAAGACTAGTCTTATGCCAAAACTTTCATTTCAAAACGAATTATAAAACTCGTTTTAATCTTTAACAAACATTGTTTTTATTCATCGTAACTTCCTTCGTTGCTTAACCGTTTACGTTTACTAGCCAGTCAACACACAGTCCATGGCGTCTCAACATCCTATGAGCCTACTAATACTTCTAAATCTTTAGAATATTATTCTAGACTTTCCAACTAATTTTCACATTTTTCGGATTGTCTGACAATTTTCTGTAATTATTTCCATTTATAAAAACTATCATTTAATAGCTTCAAAATAGAAATAATAATTCAACATACTTTTATTTCCTCATAACACCATCAATATTAATCTTATATTATTATAAGATTTTCTACCAAGTTTCATAATTTTTCACCATTCATAGAATTTTCTATGAAGTTCCACTAATTTTTAAACTAACTTTAAATAGCTTAAAAATTCAATAAATACTTTTGCTCTTCAATAATTTATCAAAAATTTACAGAAATTCTAAAATAATATTATAAGATTTTTGTAAATTTCTTTCAGCTCAAATAATATGTTTTTTCGATAATTTAATTATAATTTCCAAAGTGCTGAAACTTCAAAAATTTATAATAATTAAACTGTTTATCCGAAAATTAAAAATCTTATGCCCATTCCACACGAAATTAAATTCTCTACAACTTCTTTATGTTACATAGTTTTCTACAAATTTTGCCTCTAACATAGAGATTTGGGTTCACCGAAAAATAATTTCTGATCATCTTCTCCGGCGACCCAAACAGTTTTTCAGTGAGTTTTTCATTAACTTTCTGCCCGGAAATCATCTAGACACTCTCAGGAGTCCATACATATAATTAGTTTCAAAATTCGTTAGAGATTTTTTGTTGAAACAAGGTTCCGAATTATTTTTTGGTGAAACTTTCTTTCCTATATTCTCCATATTCTCTCCACCATATTATCTTGAGTTTATCTCTTTGGCTTCCTGGGAACTTTCTCTACAAACCCATGTATGTTTTATAGCTTCTAACTTAGTGGATAAGAAATCCACCAAGCTCTATCTCATATCACCATAGTTGCCGACTATATCCAACACCTCTATCATAAAAGGTTTCATCATTTTCTGTTCATAAACTTATCCATACATGTAACTTAATCATCTTAATACTAAAAAACATGAGATTAAACGGTAGGTCTCTTACCTTTTTCTTTGATTTCTTCTCTTTCCGTCGAGGTCCCCCTCTCTCTCTCTCTCTCTTTTTCTTTCTTTTCGTCTTCTCTTTCCCACTCCAGCTCTCTCTCTCTCTCTCTCTGTTATGCCGCCAACTTGGTTGCTGGGGATGGGTATGTGGTTTGCCCCCTTTTTTTCCCTGACCTTCCCGAGTCTTCTTACTGAATAAAAGGCTTTGTTAAGCCTTATCCTCCTACTGCCTTATCTTGCTTATTGCCGACTTACTCCCATAGTCCCATGTGATAATAATAATGTTTTATTTTAGTTTACTTGGTGTTGCTTGCCGATTACTTCAATTGCATGAAGGTTACTTATACCAACTTAGTTGCTAATGTACTTGCTATCACACAAATATGTACATATAATAGATACACAGTCCGGATCTTAAGCTCACCCCTTATCCGACTCACCCAAGCTCACCCCTCTTTAGCGACGGACCCGATGACGGTTCGGTCATACAACCGTCATCTATACTTTTAGAGACGCTATATGTTGTCTGTCGCTAAAAG
Organism: Aralia elata; assembly: GCA_034770075.1. Lineage (NCBI taxonomy): Eukaryota > Viridiplantae > Streptophyta > Magnoliopsida > Apiales > Araliaceae > Aralia > Aralia elata. The sequence continues at coordinate 35,128,796 of CM068377.1, forward strand.
TATAGACGACGGTTGTATGACCGAACCGTCACCGAGTCCGTCGCTAAAGGGGGTGAGCTTGGGTGAGTCGAATAAGGGGTGAGTTTAAGATCCGGACCGAATACCTACATGCATATATATTATTTATATTAAAACACATAATACCCATATACATCATATAATACATTATTTAATAATGTATTTCATTACCAAAACTTTTCCAAAAAATATGAAATTAATTCATTTAATAAAATAACACATTTAGTGGGACGAACCAACTATATTAAAATAACTAATATTCATTTAATTATTTTAATCCACTTATTTAATGTATACAACACATTTGTATAATTACATTTAATCATCTCCTTCCGTCCCATAAATTGTTTTCAAAAATTTAAGTATATATTAAATATATAATTTAATATATTCCTTCCTTTATTCAAAATGAATTTAATTTAATCATCTTCTTCTTTCCATAAATTGTCTTCGACAATTTATTTCTATTCATTAAATATATTAATACTTTAATATATTTAACCATAATTTAAATATTACCTTAATTCACCGATTTAATTAAGTGAATTAACTAACTTGCTCATGAAATTTAATTCATAACGAATTCATTACAAGACTTTATAATCAAATTATATTATTTTATAATATAATTTAAATTTAATCTCCATCTATAAATTACTTCTAACAATTTATTTACATCATACTCCTAAAATAATTTAATATTATAAATTATTTTAATTTGCTCATTAATAGATAGAAAAGTTTTGTATCTTTAAAGCTATCCGTCTCTTTAAATAAATTGATTCCCATAATTTATTTCAAATCAAAACAAATATATAATAATATATTCAATTATTTTCTTTTCTTTCTATAAATTATTTTCTCACAATTTATTTAACTATAGCAAATATAATAATATATTCACTATATTACATAACATGCATAAATTTCACCCAATAAAATGGAGGTTATTAAATATATTTAATACCACCAATTTATTATATTAAAATAATTTAATATTATAAATTATTTTAATAATTTTCTTCATCATAAATTTTACCCATCTCATTTCTTCTTAATAAATTGATTCTACAATTTATCTACATGAAATAATAAATATATAATAATAATATATTTATTACTCACAAAATCACATATTGCATAACATTTATTCACTTATGCAATATAATATCACATCACATATCACCAAATAAGAATTTTATTTATTAAATTCTTATTTATATATTTTTTTGAAAATTCAGGTCATCACATCATTTTCCCCTTATAAGGATTCCGTCATCGGAATCACAATACCGAACCTTTTCTACTCGGTTTAAGTCTATTTTATCTCGTAGCTTTATCCTTGAATAATCTCAACTTACTATTCTTTTAGGTTTTATATCACTTATTTTTGTCTTTAATCCATAAACTTCATTTCTAAGGATTATTGTATCTACACTCGTGATTTATTAAACTCATAAACATTCGGAATATGACATATAGTGTTTTGTCTTTGTTATAACTTTTACATAATTATTCAATGTTTATTTTTTTATAAAATACATCAAATACTTTCAAGTTAAATTTCTTCCCATGTAGCACACTGGATTAAGTTGTTCCATTTTTCCATATTCCTCTCGTGTTTCATGATGCCTTCTTATCCACAATTGATAAAGGAAATATAAGGATAATGCTTAATAGAAGCATGTCAGCTGCTCCACATCCTACTCCTGGGGCTTTACTGATGGGCGATGCATTCAACATGCACCACCCTTAACAGGTGGAGGAATGACTGTTGCACTTTCTGATATTGTTGTACTGCATAATCTTCTAAGGCCTCTCCATGACATGAATAATGGATCGACTCTCTGCAAATATCTGGAATCCTTTTACACCTTGCGGAAGGTGAGTTTTGTTAGTAGTGTGCACATTTCCTACAATAATTTATTATTATTATTTTTTAAAATATTATACACACACACACACCCCTATTATCATGTTGTCAAGTTATTGATATATGAACTTATGAAGTATGATAATCATGAAGCCAATGATACTATCAGCGCAGAGTTTAAATCTAATCCTGCATATACTTGCATAATTTGATATAAAAATGACATGCACTGTTTTGATGTTATTTTTTTTTTGTTTTAATCAAATATTTGCCTAATTAAATTTTAAGATTCAACTCGGATAGTTCAATCATTCCCCACCATATTAGTTTTAGTGATGCACTATTTTCCAATTTTACTTGTAGCCTTAGCCTGTAGCATCCACCATCAACACACTCGCGGACGCTCTCTACAAGGTGTTTTGTGCCTCCCCTGATCAAGTAAGGAAAGAAATGCGCGAATCGTGTTTCGACTACCTTAGCCTTGGGGGTGTTTGCTCAAAAGGACTAGTTTCTTTGCTCTTTGGTCTAAACCCGCGCCCGCTGAGTTTGGTTGTCCATTTCTTTGTTGTGGCAATATTTGGTGTTGGCCGCTTGTTATTTATTGCCTTTCCCCTCGCCCAAACGGATGTGGATTGGAGCCAGATTGATTTCCGTGCGTACCTAATTATCTAATTATATTTCCTTCTATTAACTTTTTTTGCAATTGAAAACAATATTTTATCAGTATTCTAAAATTTGAGTTTATCTATTTACAGAGTGCATGAGGAATCATTTTCTCTATAATCAAGGCAGAAAGAGTTAGGCAGATGTTCTTCCCTGCTATGGTACCTGCATATTACAAAGCCCCTCATGTCATGTGAGTTTGTGAAAATCTCATATGGTGGGAAAAAAATGTTAGCACCAAGCTGCATATTAGATTATGTCAACATTATGCATTCCTTGTTTCAAGTTAGAGAATCTGTTACATATTTTTTGCTCTTAGTTCTTTCTTTCTTTTTTTTCATTTACTGATGACCATTTCTGTAAAATCAAATAGTATATATGAAATCTTTTTTTCCTTAGAATGTTCTTTTTAATTACTGATTATAATAATAAAGTTTTTTTTCCCCTTATTCTTCTCCAAGAAATTCAATAGCTCTCTATTGTCTGACTTACCTAGGAATATAAGTAGTCATATGCAAAATAAATATTTCTTATTGAATTCAGAAAATAATCACATGGTCATATGCCGCCCTCAAAAAGTAAGTTGGCAAATGCTATTAAACAAAATTTATTTGACTAATGTTTTATATAGCAATTGCATAGATAAATACAAGATTTAGTTTATTTAAATGGCCTGGTATTTATAGTTTTCGGAGTATATTAAATTATTGTTGTTTGTCGCTAAAGTTTGTTGCGTAAAACACAGAGCTGTTTTTGTCCACTTTGATTTGTTTGGTTTTGATTGTTGTCAGGCATTTGCTTAAAGTTTGTGTTTCATCAAGGGTATATCCTTAGTCTACCATTGTTTTCTATGCTCAATGCCAAAATAATATGGGTGTCTTAACCTTCCCTCTTTACAAAGTTCAATCTACATTTTACAGGACTCTTGATTTATATATATATATATATGTATATATATATATATATATATGGGTAACAATTCGTGGCAACCGATTATCAGATTGACTATTCAAGCAACCTAGATCTACACCCTTAATTAATAAAATGGACGGTAGATATTAAAATAAAATCCACACCTGCCGCTACAGCCTGTAGCGGCAATGCAATCCCCTCTAGCGGCAGTCCGTTTTACTTATTTGCCCCTTCTCATTAATTGCTCTTTAATTGCTCTCATTCTTTGCTCTTTAATTTTTTCAATGTTGAAGGCTCCTACCTCTACAGCCTATAGCGGTAGTTTCTGTTGCTTTATTCCCTTCCTTTAGCGGCAGGTCTGCTGACTTGACGTGACCCTCCGCCTCGGTGACTTAATTGTTAAAGGCTCCTGCCGCTATAGGCTGTAGCGGCAGTTATTGTTGCTTTATTCCCTTTCTTCAGCGGCAGGTCTGCTGACTTGACGTGGCCCTCTGCCTGCCTCTCAACCTCTTTGACCGCCTGACTACCTCAGTGACTTAATAGTAAATCAGTTAGTAATAGCAGTTTGTGACTAAGGCTAAGCTATTCTATTAAGTTATCTTCCTATTCTTTCCTTTTCTCCTGCAGCCTAGTCTCCTCTTTCTTCAATATTTCTGACCCTCTCCACATTTTTTTTCTTTTGCTTGATCTTGTTGCCCAGTTTCACCTCCCAAGTTCAAAGTGAAGTTGTGTTCCACCGATTCTTCCTTGTTATTCACAAGCAAGTTTTTCAAAATGGCAAGAAATATGTCTGTGCATAATTTATTTTTATCTATTTCTTCAGATTTTATTGCTAGTTTAGATTGTCAAAATACATCTGAGTTTGTAAGTGAAGTTGAAAGTAGTAAATCTGAAATGGTTCCATACGTAGGTCAATTGTTTTCTAATTTGGAAGAAGTTGAAAATTTTTATAGATCTTATGCTCGCAAAAATAGATTTGAGATTAGAATTGCAACTAGTCGTTAACATGCTCATACGAATGATATGTCATCTAGGTTGTATGTATGTAAAAAAGCCAGTACACCCACTACTGTAAAAAATTTACCAGATGATGAAGATGGTAGTAATCAAATAAGCAGACAGAGAGACTATAGGACGCACATTATACAAAGTTAGAATATATGTTGTTCATAATAGGAAAGAAGATAATTAGCGTATTTCTACTGTTGAGTTAGAGCGCAATCATTACCTAGTGACCCCTACTAAGGTAGATTTGATTGAGACACACATAAATATTACTCTGGTTGCAAGATAATTAATTGGCACTTTAAATAAGTCTGGTATTGGACCTAGTATGATGATGAACGTTTTGAGCACAATGGGTGGTGGGATGCAAAATGTTCCTTTCTCTGATGTAAATATTCGAAATGTGGTTAAAGATTTAAGGCATGATTTGGAAGATGAAAATGATGCAGAAGCTACTGTAAAATATTTGAAAAAACTTGCTTCTAGAAGTGCGAGTAACTTTTTTTTTTCGTGTGAAACCCGAAGAAAACAATCGCATAGCGTGTATTTTGTGGGTTGACGGTCGATCAAGGTTAATGTATCAACGGTTCGGAGACGTTGTGACATTTGATAGTACGTATAGGACAAATAAGTATGACATGCCATTTGTTCCATTTATCGGGGTCAATCACCATTATCAGTCTATATTATTTGGGTTTGCATTGTTAAAGGATGAGATAGAGGACACTTTCGTTTGGGTATTAGAGACGTGGCTTCAGATTACAAGGCACCTATAACCATCATCACTGACCAAGATAAAGCAATGAGTAATGCCATTGTTACGGTACTCCCTTCCAGTTATCATGTATTGTGTTCTTGGCATATTAGCAATAAATTTCTTGAAAAATTGCATCATGTTTATTCTGAGCACCCATCATTCAAAGATCAGTTTAACAATTGTGTGTATAATTCATTATCCATCGGCGAGTTTGAAGAGCGTTGGCAGATTCTGATGAGAAATTATGAATTGTATAATAATAAGTGACTTAAAAGTTTGTATGATGTACGGGATAAATGGATTTCTGCATATACAAAGAGATATTTTGCTACGGGGATGACAACCACTGGAAGAAGCGAGAGCATGAACCATTTTTTTGATGTGTACGTTCATGCTTCAACAAGCATGAAAGAAATTCTAATCCAGGGTTAGAAGGCTATTGAAAAATAATTAATCAGAGAGAAGAGGGCTGACTACATAACAAAACATCGAAAAAGGAGTATGGTATTGAATGTTTCGTTGGAAATGCATGCTGCTCAGGTGTAGACAAAAGAGATGTTTAGGCGATTCTAACGTTAACTCGTCGATTCTATGAAGTACAATGTAAATAAAGTTAGTGAGTTGTGTGTCATTGATACGAAGGTCTATGGAGTGTATAGGGAAAATGCAGTTGAAAATGGTCGGAGATTTAAAGAAATCGTCAACAATCGTCAGCTAGGGTCGGTAACATGTAATTGTCAAATGTTTTCTCATTCTGGTGAAATATGCAGACACATCTTGAGATATTTCATGTTTAAGAGTATGTCATAAATATCAGATGATATGATTCTTTGTCAATAGACAAGGGATGCGAACAAAAGCAATGGTGAAGAATTACTCATTCCACCAATGAGTGCTGACTTTTAAGAAGATCAAGCAATGTATTATAATCATTTCACGAGCGATTGCCAGGAGTTAGCGAGTAAAGCTGCTTACTCAGTCCGAGGTTACAAAACTGTCCTTAAATTAAATGCACGAGGAAAAGTCCAGGTTGAATAGTATAATCCGGATGAAAATATTACCGAATTGGCAGATGATGACGTTGAACGCTCAGTCGGAGATACAACTCAAGATATTGATGATGATGATGATGATGATGATGATGATGAAGCTGAGTTCTTGCCACCAATTGTGTCTCAAACAAAGGGTCGTAAGAAGCAATCTAGATTCAAAAGTGCACTTGAAAAAATTATGACTATTAAGCCTTATCGAAAATGTGCAATTTGCGGTTTTGAAATCAACCACGATAAGCGTAATCACTATCGAGTGTTAGGGATTCCTGAGCCTAAAAAGTAACATTCGGTTTAGTATATTTATTTATTATTTATGTTATGTTTTTTGTACAATTGTGTTTGAATATGTTATTAAGAGGTTTATTAAATCTTATTGGTGAATTCAATTATATCCTGGTCAATTCAATTAAATGTATTAACTGTTAAATTTTATTTTAATACATTTTATTTTATTTAAAGTTAAACATGATTTTGAAAATAATAGTTAGAAATACTTTTAGATTAATATTAATATTCATAACTATAATTAGGAGTGAGCAAAAAACGGATAAAACCGAATTACCTAACACAACCGAATTTTTTTAACTGAATTATTTTGATTTTTCGATTTTTTTCTAATTTCGCTTATATCCGATTTATTGCTCGGTATTCGGCTTCGGATTCAGTTTTAAAAAATAGGCTATTCGGATACCCGAATAACCAAACTTTAATAGTTAAAAAATAATAATTTTATAATTGACAAAATTGTATGTGTATTTGAGACTCTTACCCTAATTTCTATTCCCAAACCTCATATCTCAATTCCTCTTGCCTCTCGTCTTGAGTCTCGACTCTCAGTTTCGCTTTCGCCGACCACTACCAGTCGACCACCGTTTATCTCACATCCTCTCCGACTCTCTCCGTTCGGCCTCCGCCTCTCATTGTCTCACCGTCTCACCCTTCGCAGCTCTGCGCCTCGGCCTCTCTCCCTACGACTCGACGACTCTGTTCTTCAACCTTGACAGCTCGACCTCTCTTTCGAGTTCCGACTTCAGGTAAATTTTCATTCACTATCAAGATTCAAGTGCATGTTGTTTTGATTAGAACTCTTTGTACTCTTTTTTTTTCAAATTTTAAACTTCTTTAGTTGAATCCTGCAAAACAGCTCTAAAATAAAATTTACAAGCCTAAACTTGTGTAGTTGTCCTTAAGAATATCTTGTGTGGGTCACTGAAATAGAAAGCTAAGTTTGTATCTTTGTTCTCTCTGATTGCCAGACTTTGGTTCAATTTTCAACAGAGCAAAAGAGAAATCAATGTTTGTTATCTGGGACTATGGAAATTTTGCCTTGGTTGTAATGTTGTTGAGATCATTGATAGGAGTACCTACCAAGGGGCATTAAAAAATAACAATAAAAAATGCTAATTAGACAAGACAGTAAATTCCATTCTATTGATTCAGTCTTAAGTCTTAATTACCTTTTATGACTGTTATTTGATTTTGGTTAATGTTATTTGATTTTGGTTAATATGATAGTTAGTATATCTTTTTCTTTTCTTTTCGTGGAGAATTTTATTGGAAGGAGGTTGTTTGATTTAACTAATTACCTTGCTTTGACGCGGTCGTAGAAGTACTATTTTTGTTTGTACACCAAAATATTCTAGGATTTTATAGCTATAGTTTCTTAGCACCTTAAAAATGGAAAGGAAAAAGTACACATTTAGGTTTTCCATTTCATTTTTCATATTGTGTTAGACTGATTTTAATGTATACCATATGTTTTTAAGCTATATTTGCAGAATAATCTTTATATAGATAGGAAAACTAAGCAGCAGACCTGCAATGAATTGTTTAGGTTTAACTATACCCGTTTTTCATCTAAAAGAATGTAACATTTGCTTCTTTTCCCTTTGAAAAATGGCTGAAGACAGTGTGCATGTTGAAGGTGTATGTGTATGCATTTAGCTTTGTGTCATATGTCTTGTTGCATGTGTATAGATATTGACAACAATTCTGGTTGCTTGTTGGTGAAACCAATACACTATATATTTTTCCCTATCTGATTTATACAAAGTTATATTAATATAACGTGTCATTTCTAATTTTTTGGACCTACCTTATATTTTTTGTTTATCGTTATATGGTTATGTATGAAGGTTATAGAAACAAGATTCCTAGCTTAAGCTCCTACATATAAACAAGTTTATGTATAATTGCAGCTAGAAGTTTAATGCTTTTAATATGGATATTGGCTTTTGATCATATTTTCAATAAAAGAAGATTTTAATAGGAAAGTGAGAATACAGGAGGGTGAGAAGTTCTCGAAAAAAATGCATATCGAAAAGAAAAACAAAGTCGTAAAGCAGGACTTTTTCATTATAATTTATGATGATATAGTACTTATCCTTTGTAAATAGTGGTTGAATGAGTTTGTTTGGAATTTATGATTTGTGAAAAACTGAAATTGCCTCGATGTTTAGGTGTCCAATTAGTTGCGTGGTGGTTTTTAATGAACAATTGTAATCTGCAAGATAGATCTCTCAAAGATCAAAGTTGTCTAAAATGCGAATTTGGAAAAGTTTGAGATTCTCTCTTTTTTAAAAAAAAAAATTGGAGTTGTTTATTGGAGTGTGGTTAACTTATCCTTTTCAAACTTTCTTCGTTAATCTAATTTGATTTGTTTGACATTTTTAGATGATGTCAAGAAGTGTTATAAATGATTTGCAAATGGTGGATGATACAGACGAGCCTAACCTTGATGACCTTGATGCAATTGGACATGGGAAAGAGTCAGGTGGCAGTATTCCTACCAATATAGAGCCTGTGTCAAAGGAAACCTCAACAAGTACAAAGACTATGGGACAATCAGAAAGTGTAAAGATACAAAGAAAGAGGATGACACCTATATCTAAGGTGTGGACCGAGGGGCACTTCATTCCAGTTAAAGATAAGGATGATAATGTCATCAAAGGTAAGTGTACTTATTGTGGAAAAGAATTAGTTACTGATTCATCTTCAAATGGTACTACTTCTTTAAGAAATCACTTTAGAGCTTGTAAAAAAAATCCTACCAACATGGATAAAGCTCAACCCCAACTTGTAGGGATTAAAGAGGGTGAGGGGGAGGGAGGGACGTGTGAGGGTACACTCACTGCTTGAAAGTTTGACCAAGAAGCTGTTAGGACAGCCGTGGTTTACCATCTTATTGTAGATGAACGTCCTTTCAAACATGTTGAGAAGGAGGGTTTTAAAAGACTTATGCAAGTTGTTTGTCCTAGGTTTCAATTGGCTTCACGTTTTACATTTTCTAGAAATTGTATTCGTTTGTATGATAATGAGAAGATTAAGTTAAAAACAATCCTTAGAAAAAATTGTGAACATGTTTGCCTCACAACTGATTCTTGGACTTCTAATCAACGCTTGAATTATATGTGTGTTACCGCGCATTTTATTGATGAAAATTGGAAATTGCATAAGAAAATCTTGAATTTTTGAACCATCACAAGTCATAAGGGGAAGGACATTGGGAAAATGGTTGAGTTTTGTCTAAAAGAGTGGGGACTTTCTAAAGTTATGACACTTATTCTGGATAATGCTAGCTCAAATGATGCTGCGACGGCTATACATCTTGGAAAACCAATGTCTTAGGTGGTAAGTTCATTCATATGAGATGTATAGCTCACATTATTAATCTTGTTGTGAATGATGGGTTGAAGTTGATTGAGAAATCTATTGAGAAAATTAGGCATGCAGTGAAGTATGCTAAACAATCCCCGGCTAGGGTCAAGTTATTTAAGGACTGTATTGAGTATTATGGTCTTAAAGATGAGAACGGCTTAAGTCTAGATTGCCCAACTAGATGGAACTCTACTTACTTAATGTTAAGTTCGACCTTAAAATACAAAGAACCTTTTGATCGATTTGGGTTTGAAGATCGTGGCTTTGAAAAAGAGATGGGGGGGGGGGGGCAAAAATATTTCAACGAACTCGGATTGGAATAGGACTAAATTGTTTGTTGGATTATTAGAACATTTTTATAATGCATTTCTTGAAATATGTGACACTTATATTATTTTGAGTGAGTGGGAAAGAAGCAATGATAGAGAATTGCAAAAAATGACCAAGGCAATGAAAAGAAAATATGATAAGTATTGGGAAAATGTTACAAAGATGAATATGTTGTTGTATATTCCCGTTGTGCTTGATCCTTGGTATAAGTTGAGTTTTGTTCAATTTGGTTTAGAAAGAATGTATGAAAATGGTGAAATTGAAGTTGAAAATCTGTTGGAGGGTTTGGAAGTAGATCTTTATTTTGATATTGGTAATGAAGTATGGGTTTAGAATATCAATCAAGTAATAAGGCCACAGGGAAGGAGATTGCCGATGGTGTGAAAAGAGCAATGGAAGATTTGTTTAATGAGTACAAAAAAAAGTATTCAACTCAAGAAAGTGGAAAATCAAGTTTAAATAACATGTCATCCCAAGGTTCTAATGCAATGGAATCTCAAAATACAAATAGAATTACAGAGGAGTTTAAAAAGCGTTGGACCGGAGTTATACTTGGAGACAAATCGGAATTGGACAAGTATTTAAGTGAAGATGTGGAAGAAGGCGATGAGACTTTCGATATTTTGGGGTGGTGGAAAGTTAATAGTGCAAGATTCCCTATCCTTGCATGTATTTCCCTTGATGTGTTGGCTATTCCCATTTCTACCGTTGCTTCGGAGTCCGCATTTAGCACGAGGGGTCGCATTCTTGATGCATTTAGGAGTTCATTGTCTCCTAATATGGTGGAGGCTCTCATATGTTCTCAAGATTGCATTAAAATGAAGAATTGTATTGATGTGGAGGAAGATAGCGACTTTGTCAATAAATTTGATTGTGGTAACAATTATTGTTTTTATTTATTTTATGAACTAATAAAACAATTTATAAAAATAATGTGTTTTAATTATATTTTTTAATTTTCAGCAATGTCCAAGTTGATCCTTGCTACTAATGATGCCAATGTTTCCGTGACTCAACTTGATTAATGAGGTAAATTCGTCTCTTGATTCATCATTGCAATTCAATTTTTAATTTTGGGAAACTGTTGGAATTAGTTTCTAAAGTCTAAACTCTGATTTGTATGTTGTTGTGTATAATTATTCATATATGAATAAACTGTTGAAAATCTAATTGTAGAGAATCAAGAATAATATTTGTTTAAGTCATTATTGATTTTTACGGTTATTCAGTAAGAGTTATTTCTAGTCAATGTTATCTTCTATGAAGCAGTTTGGGAATATCAGTTTTCAACTTCACTTATTCTTGTGAAGCCACCATGTATTGTTTGCCCACTTTTTGATGCCATGTTAGGTAGGCCGTAGGTTAACTAAACAAAGTAAGTACACGCTCTCTACCTCTTTATTCTTTATATTGACAATGAGTAATGTTAAGATTTAAGAGTACCAAATGGATGTCAGGCACCAAAATCACATGATATTTAATCTGTGGATCTATTAATGGTTGGTTGTACAAATTGATAAATATACAAGTAATGTATTTGTAGTTTCTTGTTGTTTCCCTTGAAAGTAAATGATCTTTATTTATACAATTAAAAGGATTAAAGAATGAGTGTTTATTTATGCAGTTATAGATGAAATCGTTGAAGGAAGCACTGGATGATTCACTGGTTGTACAAAGAGTTCAGCAGTCTTAATTTTACTTCATTGCTTGTGTTGCTGCTGTTACATGTTGATGTTGCTGTTGTTGTTGGCTTGTTGCTGACTTGCATGTTGATGTTGTTGTTGCACTGCTAGGCCACTGGCTGCTGCAAATCATGTAATGCTTTTGCATGTTGCTAGATTATAGTTAGACTTTGTTAAGTCATAATTTGGATTATGTATTGCTAATTTTAAACAATTAAACTTTATTAAGGACAGTTAAGGACTCAAGGTTATGACTTATGAATTGTCTAGTATGGCCAATTTTAAATGGTTCTTTTTTGATTGATAAATGATAACATGGAAGCACAAATTCGATTATTAACTGAAATACCCGAATTTATAATTCGGTAATTCGGTTATTGCCAAATTTGATTAGTATTTCGGATAGTGTAGTTATGAATATTTCGATTTTCGGTTATAACCGAATAGCCTATTCGGTTCGGTTATAACCGAATGATCAGTCCTAACTATAATGACTAAAATCAAATGGATTGGTATCAATTAAATTGATATTTAATTCTACTGGACAACTCATTTTCATTTTCAGCTAAAAACGGCTTGGCAGGTGTTTATGTGGCTCTTCCTAGGCCTCCTATATATAGCCCTTGCCCGGATGAGTAGGTCATGTTCATCAAAAAAATATGGCTCTTGATAATTTTTGGCCGATTCTGATTTTAAATAATTTAAAATAATATATTGTAAATAGTGTATAAAAATAATTTATATTCATATAAAATAATTTTTTTAATATTTAGAATATAAAAATTATTTAAAATACAACTCTCTTAATATTTATATATATTATTTGTTTTTGAATTATTTAGAATCGAGATTTATTATTGACCATACCTAGATAATTTATAAGCACTTTTAATTATTTTGTTTAAAATAACTTACATTAAAATTGTGAAGAACTAATTGGGACATTGTCAAGTCTAACTAATTATAATAGTATTAGTATTACTATTATTATTAATCCCTTCGTTCTACAAATAAAGATATAATTTGAGTATCCATCAATTACTATAATTATAAAATATTCAATATTCAATATTAAATACGCGATGTACAATATTAAATATGAAATGTGAAATATTAAATCTAGAAGTTGTCTATTCAATTAGTGTATAAAATTATAAACATTCAATTCCATCAGTACATGAAATAAAAGCCAAAACATTTTCTATATCTCGTCCTGTCGAAGTAGTCTGGCTTGACATTTGAAGAGTTCCCACGCGATTCGGTATCGAAAGACCGTGACATCTTCTATGGACCAATTCTCTGTGCGAAAATTAACATTGCCCCTGACGAAGTAGTCGACATACTTGCAGACTAAAATGCCACAATCAGATGTGTTAAGCTGTGTAGGTCGGGTCTTTGTTACGTGCACGCGAGGATCTTTAGTGGGCCACTCACGCATCGGATCACCAACTCGCAAACAAACTGGTATCAATTTGACCTACATGTACAAAGTAGATATTATACTAACGAGTAAAATGTATGACATGTATAAAAGTACAAAAACAATTACTATACATACCGCTTCATCAACCAATTCTTTGTACATGTCTTGGATCTTCATATGCGGGGTATCATTGTAGAGCGGGTCAAGGATGATGACTACCCATTCAACAACCAAGAATACCATCAAGATAAAATGACGGTTATCCGGATTACACACTGACATGAAGATATACTCGCATTCGTGTAAAGCTGGGCTGACATCTGGATAGACATAAGATTGGCAGAAACCCGCTGCCCGATTTGCTTCGGTGGGGGGCACATAGTTTTTGCCAAGATGCATGAAGGATGGTGATATAAAAGAAAAACGAGCCTACCTTTTAATTTCTCGCGTCCTGTGGTACTCCTCTCTATCTCGTAGTAACATCATATAAGCGTCCATGACATGCTCGAATATCCATTCATCAGGCCGTAAGGACTTGAATTTGTTATGGTGTAATGTATACCATTTCCGCGGATGTGATGCAGGAAATATTTCTTGATCCACCACTGCATCCCCAAACAACTGTTGATTTATGAACGCCACCTTGTGCTCCCTCAGTTTTTTGGTTGGGCACCCTTTCCGTCCATAAAAGATGTGTGTGCCCTCCCACTTCTTGTACCTAAAAGATATATTGATAATATTAATAATAGTGATAATATTAATATAAATATTAATAATAGTTATAATAAATTAATTTATAATAATATTTATAATAAATATATTAATAATACTGGTAATATTAATATTAATATAAATAATAGTTATAATATTAATATTAATAAAAGTGATAATATTAATATTAATAAAAATAATAGTGATAATATGAATATTAATACTTTTATTAATTAATAAAAGTAATAATATTAATATTAACATTACCAGTTTGTGTGCCTGAAGTTCCTCATCCCTTATGAAGTCAGAAACACCCTCAAATTCACCAGAGAGCTTGGGTAGTGGGGATGTAGCTCTTTTGTACTACATAATCAGTTTGCTTCATTGAATTGTGAGTGAGATCCTTCACCATTGAGGCTCCCCTGTCGAGGTATTTTGTTCCCTCTTACTTCAAAATTGTATACACTGTACTGGTGGTCCCATCTCTGTTTCTCCATCTTCAACTCGGGAGGCATCTGAATAAAAGCAAAGCACTTATCAAGTAAGGATTTTGCACTCCCAACTTGTCATGCAAAATGAATTAGTAACAATAAATAAGATCAATAAATGTAATTTAAATAATTTTAGAATGCCAAAAAGTTAAACTAAATGCTGTTTGTGTACCATGTTAATAAGGTGATGCTGGTTGTAAACGGACTGAGGCTCATAAGTAGGGTCTGGGTCCCCTTCCCGTCGAGGTCGATGCAGTTTCCTACGTGTAATTCTCCTATACCAGTCCATGTATGAATCAAGAGTCACGTACTTAGAAATTTCGTACTATTGTCCCTCGAGATGATCCATGTATGCTTTCCAATGGGCGATGTACTCTCATCTCAAGGCCATACAATTATCGACGCTAAATCGATGTTCTTTGGCCTTTCTAAGGTCACCGTGATTTTCGGTCGGGGAGGGTATACTTTGCAGGAACCCATAATGTCTCATCACCCTGTCCGGCATCTGGTATTCTACTATATCAAAATGGATTAGGGGGACTCTACCCGATCCTAACAACCTACCTTCAAAATTAAAATCATTCATATTATCATCCCACCTCATGTAAGGGCCCCAAACTACCTGCCATGAAGGTTGTACATCTAACTCCCCTCAGTTAAATGCCAGATGGTGATGGGGACTGTGTCGTTTATTAGGGTAACTGTCATCTCCTGAGTATACCCACGTTATGGCCCTAGGTAACCATAACTCTGATTGTGGCCAAGGGTTTGGACTTCCAACTTTTAAACGCTCATAGGCCCAAATTTGTAAAAGTGTGACACAACCATTAAAATATTTCATTCCTTTCCTAATGGCAGTATATAAAGACCTATACAAATATCCTAACACAATCGCACCCCAAGAATATTGTACACAATCTTCAGCTTTGGTAATAAAATACATATATTTTGGGTGAACAATATTCTTAGACCTAGTAGAGAACAATATTGCCCCACATAGCCAAAGAATGTATGCCTTTGTGTATCGACCCAAAATTTCCTTACTTGCTCTAGCAGGACAATTATTAAACCGCTCCTGCAGCCACATTAATGAAATGGAACCTCATTTTTTTGATAGCTGGTATTCAGCAGCTATTTTAGTACCAAAACATTCTGTAAAATGAGCCAGTGGGGTGTCAAATTGGGGACAAGTTAAGGGTTTGCCCAAAAATAAAATGGACATACTCTAAGGTTATTGTTATTTTTCCATAGTTTAGGTGAAAACTATTAGTCTCCGGCCGCCATCTCTCCACCAGGGCGGATACAAGACCAATGTCAGTTTGAGGTACAACTGCTGGATGTTTAAAAACCCCAAACCCACATTTAGCTAAAAGAGTTTTTTGGGCTTTTCTTAAGTTCCATTGATCATATTTTTTTCAGTTAATTGACATGAGAGTAGTTTTCCCCTATCTTTCCCGTCATATACGTCATCTGACATATGATTTTTTTTTGTCACAAAGCACACTTGGGTCATTGGTCCATAATTCCAGTTGTCCATCTTTTACCTAAAAAAACAACATAAAAAGTAAATAATAATAATAATAAAATAAATAATAATAATAGTAATAAAAAGTAAATAATAATAAAAATAATAATAAGAAAAAAGTAAATAATAATAATAGTAATAAAGTAAATAACAATAATAATAAAAACAATAAAAAGTAAATAATAATAATAATAATAAAATCAAATAATAATAATAATAAGTAAATAATAATAATAGTAATAAAAAGTAAATAATACTAAAAATAATAATAATAAAAAAGAAAATAATAATAATAGTAATAAAAGTAAATAATAATAATAATAATAATAAAAAGTAAATAATAGTAATAGTAATAGAAAGTAAATAATAATAATAATAATAATAATAAATTAAATAATAATAAAAGTAAATAATAATAATAATAATAATAATAATAATAAAAAAGTAAATAATAATAATACTAACAAGTAAATAATAATAATAATAATAATAATAAAAAGTAAATAATATTAATAATAATAATGCAGAGTGGGGGAAATGTATTTAACCCATAATTTAAATGATTTTATTTTACCAAATTTTCATAGCGATTATTACGTTCAATATATCATCACATGCATTTATTGTCTTCAAACCATAATTCAGTAAGTTAACAACAATAAAATACTACTCCCTTCCAATTATGATGCATAACCATTTAACAATATATAAAGAAAAAATAATTTACAACATTAATATAGATCACCACATAATAATATATTTATCTCACTAATTTTTGTCAAATTTTACGTACATATATGTATACATAGACAGAATTGTTAATTTTCTTTAAAAATACACATGAATATGTTTCCCTAAAATAAAAGTTTTTAAAAAATTCACAATATTTATTTATTCTTACAAAGAAAATAGGTAGAAGAAATCTCACAAAAATTTTACTTGATTTTTTTGCTGAATTTGATAGGAAAATTGTTACAGCTAGACCTTTCTTTTTCTTTCTCTATATTTTCTCTCTTGTTCGTTAGAGGCAAATTCTTAAGGAGGTATAGCAGCAGGCGACTTGGGCTATGTTAAGGGAGGGGATATGTTGAGGGTATATGTTTTAACAGATGATAAAGGAGGGATATGAGTATATATTAAGGGGATAGGTGAAGAAATAAGTGTTGCGTAGGTAGGGAACAAAATGCTATAGTGGTAGGGAGGGAAGTCACCGAAGCAGTTAGGCGGTCGTTGAAGGCAGGCAGAGGGTCACGTCAAGTCAGCAGACCTGCCGCTGAAGGAAGGGAATAATTTGACACCCCCAAATTCGGGTACTTGGTTTCCACAAGATTTGATGTTCACTATCCAAATACATCACATCACATCTAACTACCCATTAAAATATGAATGAAAACTCTTAATGAAAAATAAAAATCTCTCATTAAAGGGTTACAACATCGTTAATAAACAAATCCCAGGTCATCTAACCTTAAATAAACATCAATGCGAAAATATAACTTAAATCTATTACATAAACATCATTTAAACAAATATAACAAGTCTTTATCACTTGTTTGCTTTTTTCTTTGCCCTTACTAGTGGATGACTCGTCAGTTCTTTCAACTTTAGCTGCAATGTTATTATGCAAGGGTGAACAACAATTGCCCAACAAGTAACATAAGAAAAATAATAATAACATGCGAATAATCAATGGATATCGGATAATCGAATTCTCGACTTTTGGATCAAGACTAGAATACAAGAATCAAAAGAACATCTGAGGGTCACAAGACCACGAACTATGTCCCAGGTTATCAAGTATTTCTACTTTAAACCTTTAACAGTCATAAGACTATATGGACCTTACTTCTCGTACTTAGGGGGATCAACCCTTTGTACCATGTATGTGCACAACATCTAAACGCTAACGCGTAAAATAATCCCCTATATAAGGGTTGTTCATCTCAGTTTGACATCAGAGTCCGCATCAAAGGAAATTTGGTTTGGATTTACTTCAATAACGTTTCTAGAATTTAGAACGCTCATCAACTATGGACTAGTCGAATCAATAAAGGTTCGCCAGTCAATCAAGGTTCAATAATTTAATGTGAAAGGTATTTGAGAACAAAAGACTGAATCTCAAAGCAATACAATTGAATAAATTCTGTATAACTGAAGCATTATAAAAAGAAAATTAAAACATCTCATTTGAATCCATGAAATTGAATGAAACGGAACTAAGAGTTTGCTCTGTTAAGTAATATCATTATGAAGCTTGCATGGTAAAAGAAATGTAGTTCAGGAACTTGCGTAATTGAAATCAAGGTAGTAAGTAAAGATAAGATACTTGCTTTCAATGAAATAAAAAGATTAGGAGTAGTAAACTTGTCTCGTGCGTAGATTACAAATTAAAATTCACGTTCTTTAATCAACCTATACATTCGGTTTATAAAGAGTAACAATAATTAGTTACAGTATTATAAACACTTCACGATTCATTCTCATCCAATTTCATTTTATATCTGATAATCAAAGGGTATATGCTTACCACCCATCACAGTATCTTAATGTTTATTTCATACATTAGTCTAAGCTTTAGATATGTCTACGATAACATAACATGATCACAAAGAAAGAAGAAAATTTATACTCTCTTCTTTTTACTTTTTTTTTGTTCCACCGCCGGGGCGGTGGGTTTCTTCACAAAAGTCTCGTCGGGGCGAGCCTGCCGCCGGGGCGGGAAATGTAGTTCATTTCTATCGTCGGGGCGAGACTCCCGGAACTCGATTCCTGCAGTTCGCGAAGAACACAGAAAAATGCCAAATTTGGCCAAAGTTTTTCACAATTCACTGATTAAATCACTACCCATTTATCATATATGTTATGAAATCAAAACTCATTATATATACAGTGATTTTAACATCACATACAATCTAAACAACCAATTAAAGGCTAAAAATTTCACTGTTCATACTTTATACTAATATTTTAATATAGTTAGCAAAATCAATCACAGTAAATTCGTTTGTTAACCAAATCTATCCGTTTAATTATTGTTTTCTTCGTTTTTACATGCATAAACATAATTAGTCATCAATTTAATCAATTAACATGCAAAACAAGCATCAATTTCATACATGTAGTTCATATTCATACATAACTACTCTGTAAGTTTCTGAACTCTCATATAAACGTAATTTCATGGATTTAATTACTCTAAATCACATATAATTCATAGAAAATACATATATACATGCTTACCAACATCTAACATCAAGTTATTTAAAGATTCAACCATAGAATTCAAATTACAGAAGACTAAACTTAACTTTTCATGGAAAAAACTAAGAAAACATAATTTAAAGGTTGAAATTTAACAATTACCTTTGATTAGATGCTAAATTATGCAACCAGATGAAATAATTTCTTCTCAATTCTCTAATTCCTCTCAAAATTCTCTTTTTCTCTCTGACTTGGTTTCTAAGAACTGATGATAAAATGCGTAAGAAATCAACTGATCAGTACATGGACGTCAGTTAATCCCATAATGGTTAACTAACTCCAACCTCCCATAAGGCCTTGTTGGGCTTACTTATTAAAACCCTTCTTTTGGTTATTTTAATAAATTACTTACTATATAATCTAATGTCACATATTTAATCAATTAAATAATCTCATTTAAATCAATTAAATAAAATAGAATAATTCTACATTAAATCGCATAGTCACATAAATAAAATTTTCCTTTATTAATAATGACAATATATTAAATCTCTAATTAATTATTAAATTAATTAGAAATAACATTATGCTTATTTAAATAATGCATTTAATCAAATAAATTCAATTAAACACATACTTTGACTATAAAAATTCTCCACATCAATTTAATTAATGTAACACATATAATTAAATTAATCTACCACAAATTCATCAATTAATTATTTAATTCAATAATTAAATCATCGAAAAATATTTCTTTAATTCAATAAATATTTAAAATAAATTACAAAATCACGTTCGTCACATCTTTCCCCGCTTAAAAGGATTCTGTCCCCAGAATCACTACTCAATTAATTCGTCCCGTTATATTCTCTCCCCTTACAAAGATTTTGTCCCCAGAATCGCTACACATAGACTAAGCAAATAACTGTAAATAATTTCTCATCATCTGATCTTCGAGTTCTCACTTCAGCATTGTGGTTCCTCCAGATCACCTTAACAAAAGGTATAACTTTATTTTTTAGCACTTGCTCTTTTCTGTCGACTATCTGAACAGGCTCTTATTCGTAAGATAAATCTTTCTCAACTTGTAGGGGTTCATACTCTATAATATGCTTGTAATCGGGTTTGTATGGTCGTAACACCGAGACATGAAAGATATTGTGGATGTGTTCTAACGCTAGAGGTAGAGCTACCTCATACGCGACCTCACCAACTCTTCTTAACACCTCAAAGGGTCCAATGAACCTTGGACTCAGTTTTCCCTTCTTACCAAAACGAATTTTCCCCTTTCAGGGAGATACTTTGATTTCTGCGGTCTGCTGTACCAGTTCTGGTCCTAGCAATTGACGTTCGCCAACTTCATCCCAGCATAATGGAGTTCTGCACTTTCTGCCGTATAGCGCTTCGTAAGGCGGCATGCCAATACTTGCGTGGTAACTGTTATTGTAAGCAAATTCCACCAACGGTAGATGATCATCCCAATTTCCTTTGAAATCCATGATGCAAGCTCTTAACATATCCTCCAATGTTTGAATCATTCTTTCGCTCTGTCCGTCG
The DNA here is from genome assembly GCA_034770075.1 of Aralia elata. Lineage (NCBI taxonomy): Eukaryota > Viridiplantae > Streptophyta > Magnoliopsida > Apiales > Araliaceae > Aralia > Aralia elata. Next base: position 35,149,656 of record CM068377.1, read on the forward strand.
GTCTGTGGATGGTATGCCGTACTCATACGTAACTGCGTTCCCATGCACTCTTGTAGTCGTTTCTAGAAGTTTAATGTGAAGCGCGGATCCCTATCTGAGATAATAGATATTGGAACACCATGCCTCGAAACAATCTCTTTCACGTACAACTTTGCCAACTGATCTAAATTGAATCTGATCTTGATCGGTAAGAAATGTGTTGATTTTGTCAGTCGATCTACGATAACACATACTGCGTCAAAACCTTTTTGAGTCGTCAGGAGTCCTACTACGAAATGCATTGTGATATGTTCCCATTTCCATTCTGGGATTTCTAGCGGTTGTAATAACCCACTTGGTCTCTGATGTTCTTCTTTAACTTTCTGACATGTCAAACACTTGGCCACACAATTGGCAACGTCTCGCTTCATATTCAGCCACCAGAAATGCTATCAGAGATCCTCGTACATCTTCGTACTTCCCGGATGAATCGAATATCTTGAATTATGAGCTTCGCTCAAAATTTCTTCCTTAACCTCTTGTACTGGCGGAACTCAAATTCTTCCCTCAAATCTCAATGCGCCTTCGTTATCTACTTTGAATTTCACTTCATCACCTCCGGATATTCTTTTCCTGATTCTCTCACATTCTTCGTCCTGAATTTGTGCTTCCTTAACCTTATCCACTAAAGTTGAACCGATTCTCAATTGAAATAATTTTTCGTCACACTCCTGCAGAAATTTTACCTCCAACTCTAGTTTCGCCATTGCTGTAATTAGCTCCTCTTGAGCGGTAATCATAGATAATTTCTCCCGACCCTTTCTGCTTAAGGTGTCAGCCACAACGTTCGCTTTACCTGGATGGTATAAAATTTCGCAGTCGTAATCTTTTATCAATTCCAACCATCTTCTTTGTCGCATGTTCAGATCCTTCTGTGTAAAAATATATTTAAGACTCTTGTGGTCTGTATATATTTCACACTTCTCCCCGTAAAGATAGTGCCTCCATATCTTCAAAGCAAACACCACCGCGGCCAATTCCAAATCATGGGTAGGATACCCCTTCTCATAGTCTTTTAATTGTCGTGACGCATAGGCAATGAACTTACCGTTCTGCATAAGCACACAACCTAGTCCTTTATGCGACGCATCACTGTACACCACAAAATTTCCTGTGCTATCCGGTAGAGACAACACATGCGCCGTACTCAACCTTTTCTTTAATTCTTGAAAACTTTCCTCACACTTCTCCGTCCAAACAAACTTCACCGTCTTCCTAGTCAAATTCATTAACGGAGTCGTGATTTTGGAAAAATCTTGAATGAATCTCCTGTTGTAACCTGCCAATCCGAGGAAACTCCTTACTTGCGATGGTGTTTTCGGCTGATCCCAATTAAGCACTGCTTCAACCTTTGATGAATCCACCGAAATCCCATCCTTGTCAATCACATGTCCAAGAAATTGCACTCGCTCTATCTAGAATTCACATTTTAAAAATTTAGCGTATAACTTCTCTCTTCTTAACGCTTGTAATGTCACTTTTAAATGCTTTGTATGCTCCTCTTTGGTTTTGAAATAAATTAGGATATCATCGATGAATACTACTACAAACTTGTCCAAAAACGGCTTAAACACCCTGTTCATTAAGTCCATGAATGCTGCAAGAGCATTCGTTAGACCAAATGACATCACCAGAAACTCGTAGTGACCATAACGAGTCCTGAACGCTGTCTTCGGTACATCTTCCTTCCTTACCTTCAACTGATGATAACCACTCCGTAAATATGTCTTTGAGAAATACTTAGCTCCTTTCAATTGGTTAAACAAGTCGTCGATTCTTGGGAACGAATATTTATTTTTAATCGTGACCTTGTTCAACTCTTTGTAATCAATGCAAAATCGCATCGATCCTTCCTTCTTTTTAACAAACAACACCGGCGCTCCCGACGAAAATACGCTCGGTTGAATATACTTCTTATCTAAAAGTTCTTACAGTTGTACCATTAATTCTTTCATCTCTACTAGGGCCATACGATATGGAGCTTTCTTTGGATTCGGATAATTCGGTGCTATATGGCCATCCTGACCGCAATTGTAGCACACCCTCTTCCCCTTCAGGTAAATCCCCACGTGATTCTTCCCACATGTAACACACACACTTCTACTTTCTTCTTTCTGACCTCCTTGTTGATTTCCAGCAGATCCATTGTCATTCCACTTTCTCTTCTGATTGTGACCACCACTGTTACTACCACTTGCTTTGTTATTCTCATTTTCACCCTTCATCTTCTAATGATCCTGGTTATACTTAGTCAGAGCATCATTCCCACCTTCTGCGATAATTGCTTTCTCTAAAACTCCAGCAAAAGTGTTCAATTGGAATATTGACACCTTGCTGTAAAACCACGACTTCAATCCCTGTTCGAATCTCCTAGCCTTCCTTTCATCGGTGTTCACTTGGTAAGTTGTGAACCTAGCTAACTCGTTAAATTACGCAGCGTATTCCGGTACAGTCAAGGTACCCTGCTTCAGCTCCAGGAATTAAATCTCCATTTGATTTCGCGAACTAGTCGGAAAATACATCTCAAAGAACATCTCCTTAAACCTCTCCCATGCGATTACACCCTGACCTCCTCGCACCTTATTCGCTTGCCACCAATAGATGGCCTCTGACTTAAGCATGAACGTTACAAAGGTAGTCTTTTGATCTTCACTAACCCTAGCAACGTCAAATACTTTCTCCATTTCCATCACCCAGGTTTGGGCTTCGATCGGGTTCAGGGAACCCCTAAATTCTAGCGGTCCTACCGCTTTGAAATCCTTAAATGACGTCACTGGTGGAGCTTGCGGCTGATTCGCAAGTGCTCCAGCCAAAAGGTTCACCAACTGCTGTATAGGATTAACATTGGCGTTATTGTTGTTATTGGTAGAGCTCTCCTGAGCTTGTTGACGTGGTTGGTGTCTTGGCGGCATTTTCTGTTCAAGAATATGCGCTTATTATATTCATTTATTTTCATTCCTTTATATTTAGTTTAATTGCATGTTTTATTGTGTATATGCACTTATTAGGTTGTTTATTGATTTCAAGAGGGTTCAGAGTCAAAAGTGAACAAAGATGGAAAATCAGAGCTAAAATGAGAAAAAGTTGGAAAGTTGGAAAATTTGAGGTTCTCGCCTCGACGAGAACTTTGTACTAGGATTTCTCGCCCCGGCGAGGAAGCCTTTGTCAGTTTTCGCCCCAACTTTGTCAGAGTTCGCCCCGGCCCAGACCTTTCTGGAGTTTCTCGCCCCGGCGAGAAAGGCGGAGTTGACCAAGTTTGACTAGCTTTGACTTTTTGTAATTTTTGAGGATTTCTATTTCAGATTGGATTCTTAATTCTTAGGAACTTAGGATATTATCTTAGGACTATAAATATATGCTTTTAATTTATTATTTGGGAGATCTTGACAACTACAATTGTAACCCTAATTGGAGGAGATTGAAGGCATGTCAGGCTAAACTCTTACTTTCAGTTCTAAGGGATATTGAACCTTATTCATAATTAATAGTTTAATCAGGTTTTATTTATTTATTCCTTCTTGCATGAGATTTATTCTGATAATCTGTTTTTAATTGATTATATGTTATTTAATCTTTTGATTTGATTTGGACAATTGAATTAATTTGATTAATATCATCTGCTAGATTAAGATATAGTATTAAGCAAACGATATTATATCTGATCATAGGTGGCAATTAATAGTATTTGATTGTGGACAAACTTTTGGATATTATTAAGATTATTAGAAGGCAAGTTAAATAATTCCTGATTGTGCAATTGTTGCTTGGAATAACCTAATTCTCTAATTCTTCATGCTGCTATTGTATTAAATCTAGACTGATAGTTCTAGGTTATATGATAGTTAGGGTCTCTTGAGGCGATTGTCACATTTGATTTACACATAAGGAGAATTTCGGATAATTAGCGATTGCGGTTATCTAGGGTTATTAATCTCATTGAAGGATAAATATTGTTAAACTTGACTTTTTCCATAATTGTGCTAAGGTGATACTGAACTGAAGAACTGAAGCTTTTTATTCATTGATCACTCTTAATTACTTTTATTGGCTTAGTGAATCAAACTCAAAACCCCCCATTAATAGAAATAATAGGAATATTAGAATAAGTAAAAGACTAATTTACTTCTCTATGGGATCGATCATTACTTGTCATTATACTAAGTTTTGTGCTAGTAGAGTGTTAGTAAGGTATTAATTTTGGAGTGTAAAACGACAGCTCCCAAATTTTGGCGCCGTTGCTGGGGAAGTGTTATTTATCTTTATTTATTCTTCATTTTATTTTATTTTATTTTATTTTATTTTATTTTTCATTATTTTAGTTTATGACACGATCCTCTCAATCCGGTGATTTGAATTTTGATCCAGAAATTGAGAAAACTGCACGCAGGCTAAGGAAACAAGCTCGTCAAGCTCGATGAGGCATCATTGCAGAGTCAGACGAAGTTCCATCACCGGGACTCAACATAGCACTTGAATTACTATCAAATACATCATCCACCGATTCAGAGGAAGAAGAAGAAATGGCGGTGCCAAATAACAATAGAACACTCAAAGAATTAGCTACTCCTAATCTTAATCAACAACCCTTGCGCATTGAATATCCTACTTTAACTGTTGCTTTTGAACTTAAATCGGGAGTAATTCATCTTCTGCCTACTTTCCGTGGTCTTATAGGTGAAGATCCATATAAGCACTTGAAGGAATTCCATGTGGTGTGTTCCACCATGAAGCCAGATGGAGTAACTGAGGAACAAATCAAGCTAAGGGCATTTCCATTCCCATTGGGAGATCTGGCGAAGGACTGGCTGTATTATCTTCCTTCAGGGTCAATACAGTCATGGAATGACATGAAAAGGCTGTTCTTGGAGAAGTACTTTCCTGCTTCAAGAGTTGCCAACATTAAAAAGGAGATATGCGACATTCGACAGTTCAGCGGAGAGACACATGAGTATTGGGAAAGATTTAAAAAACTGTGTTCCAGTTGTCCTCCCCATCAAATAGATGATCAACACCTGATTCAGTACTTTATGAGGGATTATCACCAATGGATCGGAGTATGATCGATGCTGCAAGTGGAGGAGCACTAGTAGATAAGACACCGGAGGCTGCGAGGATTCTAATTGTAAATATGACTGCTAATTCTCAGTAGTATGGGACAAGGAATAAGCATGCACCTGCAAGAGTGAATGAGATGACCACGAGCAACCTTGAACAACAAATTTTTAATCTAACTGCGATGGTTAGACAAATGGCTACAGGAAATACACCAGCAGCAAAAGTGTGTGGGATTTGTTTAATGGGTGGTCACAGTACTGATTCTTGTCCGACATTGCAAGAGGATGAAACCGCATAGTAAGCTAATGCGATGGGGAACTATCAGGCACAACCCTAGCGAAAGTATGACCCGTACTCCAATACTTACAATCCAGGATGGAGGGATCATCCTAACCTTAGTTATGGAGGAAATAGGCCACCAGCGCAAAGCGTGTATCTGGTTAGACAACAAGGGTTCCCATAAGGCTCTCAACCAGCTCAACCCCAATATCAACCTAGACAAGCAGCTCCTGCAAATCCTGGAACATCTTTGGAAGACATGTTCAAGGCATTCATGAGTCAGACACAGCAGTTCCAACAGGAAACGAAAAATTCTGTTCAAGACTTGAGAAATCAGATAGGTCAACTCGCCACCACAGTGGGGAGGTTGGATTCTCAAGGTTCAGGAAAGTTGCCCTCCCAAACAGTTGTCAATCCAAGGGAGAATGCTAGTGCGATTACACTAAGGAATGGAAAAGAGTTGGAAGTACCTAAAGCAGTTACGGAAAGTGAAGAGGACAGAGCTAAAGAGGAGACTGAGACACCGAGGAAAATTGTTACCCCATCTACTCCAGTTAAGACCCCACCGTTGTCGTTTCCACCTAGAACGCACACGACTTCAAAGAAGGAGGAAAACGAAAAGGAAATTTTGGAAACCTTCAGGAAGGTAGAGGTAAATATTCCTCTATTGGATGCCATCAAACAAGTGCCCAGGTACGCAAAGTTTTTGAAAGAATTGTGTACTAACAAAAGAAAATTGAAAGATGATGAAAAAGTCACTGTAGGAGAAAATGTGTCAGTAGTGCTTCAAAGAAAAATGCCCCCTAAATGTAAAGATCCAGGAATGTTTACAATCCCATGAAGAATAGGTAATACCAGATTTGAGAAAGCCATGCTAGATCTAGGAGCTTCAATAAATGTCATGCCATTGTCTGTATTTGCTTCTTTAAATCTAGGACCCTTGAAACAAACTGGTGTTATCATTCAACTTGCTGATCGTACTAACACTTATCCTCAAGGGGTATTTGAAGATGTCTTAGTGCAGGTGAATCAGTTAATATTTCCTGCAGATTTTTACATTGTGGATATGGAAGATGACAGATCTCCAAATCCTTCGCATATCTTGTTAGGGCGGCCATTCTTGAAAACAACAAGGACAATTATCGATGTGCACAATGGGACCTTGACCATGGAATTTGATGGAGAGAAAATTCAGTTCAATATATATGATGCAATGAGGTACCCTAGTGATGTTAATCATGTTTTTGTCATTGACATCATTGATTCTATAGTACATGGATCTTTTGAACAAGAACACAGGGAAAGCTTGGAGATGGCCATTACTAACAACTTGGACATGGATAAAGAGGAAGAATTTGACCAGAATCAGGAATTGAAGGAAGTTGTGGCTGCATTGCACTCTTTACCAAAATTCACAGATAAGTATGCAGTTCAATCAATTCAATTGCCTATTTCTCATAAAAAACTGTTACCATCTGTGGAGCAAGCTCTAATCTTAGAATTAAAACCCTTACCTTCTCACTTGAAATATGCATATTTAGGGACTCATAAAACTTTACCTGTGATTATTTCTAGTAATCTAAGGGGGTGTTTTGTTTAGAGCTGAATGGAGCTAAATGGAGCTGAATGGATGAATGACTGAATGGCTGAATCAGTAAGTGCGTTTGTTTTGGTCTGAATGGCTAAATCGGTCAGATGGTTGAGCTGAATGGTTAAGTCAGATTTTTTTTGGCTGAATGGCTGAATGAGCAGCTGAATGAGTAAAAAAATATTTTTTAAAAAATAAAAAATTTTAAAAAAATATTAACTATTATATTAAGTAATATTAAATAATTTTACAACAATTTTGAATTTTTTTTAGAGGGGTAAAATAATAAAATTCTGTCATTCAGATGTTTCAGACAAGTCAATTATCAAACAACTTTTTTCATTCAGATTCAGATTCAGCTCATTCAGATTCAGATTCATTCAGTTTTTATCAAACACCCCTAACCAAAGTGCAGGAAGAGAAATTGTTGAGAGTCCTAAGGGACCATGTCACAGTGTTTGGTTGGACGATAGCAGATATCAAAGGTATAAACCCCGCGATGTGCATGCATAGGATTCTTTTGGATGATGGAGCAAAGCCCACGAGAGAAGCACAATGAAGATTAAATCCACCCATGATGGAGGTAGTCAAGAAAGAGGTGATTAAATTGCTTGATGTAGGCATAATCTACCCTATTTCCGATAGTCAGTGGGTGAGTCCGGTACAGATAGTTCCAAAGAAGTCTGGAATAACTGTCATCACAAATGACAATAATGAGTTGGTGCCCACACGGATACAAACATGATGGAGAGTGTGTATTGACTACAGGAAATTGAATGTTGTAACTCGAAAAGACCACTTTCCTCTTCCTTTTATTGATCAAATGCTAGAACGATTAGCGGGGCATACTTATTATTGCTTTCTAGATGGTTTTTTAGGTTATAATCAGATCGTGATTGCACCCGAAGACCAGAAAAAGACCACATTCACGTGTCCATTTGGTACTTTTGCATACCGGAGGATGTTGTTTGGACTTTGCCGGTACTTTTCAGTGATGCATGGTAAGCATTTTTTTGATCTTTTAGAAAATTGCATCGAGGTATTTATGGATGATTTCACAGTTCATGGTGATTCTTTGGACTTGTGTTTGGAAAATTTAACGCGTGTGCTAGATAGATGCTTGGAAACCAACCTTGTTCTTAATTGAGAAAAGTGTCACTTTATGGTAGAACAGGGTATAGTGCTTGGTCATGTTGTGTTAGCTAAAGGCTTAGAGGTTGATAAAGCTAAGATAGATATTGTGTCTGCTTTGCCTTACCATGCCAGTGTGCGGGATATTCGCTCTTTTCTTGGACATGCAGGTTTCTATCGGAGATTTATCAAAGACTTCTCCAAAATAGCTCTGCCATTATGTAAGTTGCTGCAAAAAGATGTGGAATTCCAGTTCGATGAAGCGTGCAAGGAGGCATTTGACATGTTGAAGAGCCTATTGACTTCTGCACCTGTGATTCAACCACCAAATTAGAATCTTCCCTTCGAAATAATGTGTGATGCGAGCAATTATGCAGTCGGAGCTGTTTTGGGCCAAAGAGTTGACAAAGCTGTCCATGCCATCTATTATGCCTCTAGAACATTGAATGCAGCTCAGATTAACTACTCGACAACAGAAAAAGAACTTTTATCTGTTGTTTTTGCTTTAGATAAATTTCGATCTTATTTACTTGGCACTAAAGTTGTAGTTTATTCTGACCATGCAGCTCTCAGGTATTTGTTAACCAAGAAGGACTTTAAACCCAGGATTATCAGATGGATTCTGCTGTTGCAGGAATTTGACTTGGAAATAAAGGATAAGAAGGGAGCGGATAACTTGGTAGCAGATCACTTGAGTCGACTGATGAGAGATGAGGAGGCACTTCCATTGTATGATTCCTTTCCAGATGAGCATCTCTTTTCTATTCAGAAGGAATTTTCTTGGTATGCTAATATTGTTAATTATTTGGCAAGTGCATTTATTCCCAATGAATTTTCTAAAAACCAGAAGGATAAGCTTAGGAGTGATGCTAGACATTATGTTTGGGATGATCCATATCTGTGGAAATTTTGTGCTGATCAGATAATCCGTAGATGTGTGCCTAATACCGAAACATTGTCTATTTTAACCTTTTGTCATTCCTATGCTTGTGGAGGTCATTTTGGACCCAAATGGACTGCTCATAAGGTTTTAGAAAGTGGTTTTTATTGGCCAACAATTTTTAAAGCCTCATATCTATTTGGTAAATCATGCGAGAATTGTCAACGAACAGGTAACATATCACATAGAAATCAAATGCTACAAACTCCCATTTTAATTGTTGAGATTTTTGATGTTTGGGGTATTGATTTTATGAGACATTTTCCTGTTTCTCATGGTAATATTTACATTCTCTTGGCTATTGACTATGTTTCTAAATGGGTGGAAGCTAAAGCCACTAGGACTGATGATTCTAAAGTTGTTGCAGCTTTTGTCAAAACTAACATATTTGTCAGATTTAGAACTCCTAGAGCTATCATCAGCGATAGAGGAACTCACTTTTGCAACAGGATGCTAGCAGCACTTTTCAGGAAATACAATGTTTTGCATAAGATTTCTACATCTTATCATCCGCAAAGCAATGGTCAGGCTGAAGTATCCAACCGTGAAGTGAAATTCATTTTGGAGAAGGTTGTCAAGCCAAGTAGAAAAGATTGGAGTCTGCGGTTAGAAGATGCATTGTGGGCGTATAGAACCGCATACAAAACCCCCATTGGTATGTCTCCGTACAGATTGGTTTTTGGGAAGCCATGTCATCTAGCCGTAGAACACAGAGCTTTTTGGGCAGTCAAGCAATGTAATATGAGTTTGGATGAAGCGGGGATACATAGGAAGTTCCAGTTGCAGGAATTAGAAGAGATGAGGAATGAAGCATATGAGAGTTCTAAACTATACAAGAATAAAACAAAGGCCTTCCATGACAAGCATATTTTGAGGAAAGATTTTGCTGTCGGACAACAAGTTCTCCTATTCAATTAGAGGCTGAAGTTATTTCCAGGTAAGTTACGCTCTCGTTGGGAAGGTCCATTTGTTATTACTAATATGTTCTCTCATGGTGCTATAGATATACAGAACCTAAAGACAGGGAAAGTATTCGAGGTCAATGGACATAGGCTGAAATCTTTCCGTGAAGGATTTTCGATGGAGAGTGTGGAGATGATAGACTTAGTGGATCCGAGCTATGAATGATTGAGGAGAATCGATGTCGGGCTAACGACGTTAACCAAATGCGCTGCTTGGGAGGCAACCCAATACATCAGATTTGCTTTTCTATCTCTTTTTACTTATTTATTGGCTTTTTAGTTATTTCGCTCGTCTTTTGCATGATCGTCTTACATTGGGGACAATGTAAGGTTTGAGTGTGGGGAGGGGTTTGGGTTTAGGTTAGTTTAGGGTAGTTTTTGCTCTAAGTTTAAAAATCTGAGTTGTTTTGAAAAATCTTGAAATTTTTTGTGTTTGGTTAAGTTTTCAAAAGTTTTTGATTTTAGGATGAGTATTGATGCCATTGATTGAATTTGTTTGATGCTGAATTAATTGATAAATGATGATAATGAAGTTAGGACCCATAGTTGACTGATTTAGATTGAGTTGGTATTACATGAGTACTTGAGTATGAGATACATGTTTACTTGACTGAGTTATTTGTGGAGTTGACTTTGTGCACTGATTTCATGATTTAGAATTGTTTAACTGCTTATCTTGTTTGCAGGACCATGTGAAAAAAAAATTGAAACATTTGAAAAAGAATTGGAAAAAATACTGAAAAATTTGTCTCAAAAGGGAAACATGTGGTGGGTTGAGATGAAGCGTAAAACCCACTCACCCATAAACACATGCAATGAGATGGAGCGTAAAACGCACTCTTTGGTGAGAAGAAAGTGAGATGGAGCATAAAATACACTCGCTTAAGAAAACAATGCGAAAGGTGAAATGAAGCATAAAATGCATTCACCTAAACGAAAAAAATGAATGGCAGAAAAAAAAAACATGTTCTGGTTTTGAGTCAGTATGCACGGTTGTTGTTCCATACAAACTGAGTTGAGTATCTGTGTTAATCATAGGAGATGCTTATGTGGTTTCAATTTGATTTAGAGATGTCCAGTGGGGAATGACGAGGTTATTGTTATGAGTTGATTGATGAAGTATTGATCGAATCTCTGTTGATTGGATTTAGTATTCATGGATGCTAATTGAATTTGAACTTTTGGGAGTTTGGTTGAATATAATTCAAATGATTTCAATATAACTTTTGTTTTAGTTTACACGAGGACGTGTAAAGACTAAGTGTGGGGGAATTTGATAAGTGCATAATATTCATTTATTTTTATTCCTTTATATTTAGTTTAATTGCATGTTTTATTGTGTATATGCACTTATTAGGTTGTTTATTGATTTCAGGAGGGCTCAGAGTCAAAAGTGGAAAAAGATGGAAAATCGGAGCTAAAATGAGAAAAAGTTGAAAAGTTGGAAAATTTGAGGTTCTCGCCCCGGCGAGAACTTTGTACTAGGATTTCTCGCCCCGGCGAGGAAACCTCTGTCAGTTTTCGCCCCAACTTTGTCAGAGTTCGCCCCGGCCCAGACCTTTCTGGAGTTTCTCGCCCCGGCGAGAAACCCAGTACAAAATCCTCGCCCCGGTGAGAAAGGCGGGGTTGACCAAGTTTGACCAGCTTTGACTTTTTGTAATTTTTGAGGATTTCTATTTCAGATTGGATTCTTAATTCTTAGGGACTTAGGATATTATCTTAGCACTATAAATAGATGCTTTTAATTTATTATTTGGGAGATCTTGACAACTACAATTGTAACCCTAATTGGAGGAGATTGAAGACATGTCAGGCTAAACTCTTACTTTCAGTTTTAAGGGATGTTGAACCTTATTCATAATTAATGGTTTAATCAGGTTTTATTTATTTATTCCTTCTTGCATGAGATTTATTCTGATAATTTGTTTTTAATTGATTATATGTTATTTAATCTTTTGATTTGATTTGGCCAATTGAATTAATTTGATTAATATCATCTGCTAGATTAAGATATAGTATTAAGCAAACGATATTATATCTGATCATAGGTGGCAATTAATAGTATTTGATTGTGGAAAAACTTTTGGATATTATTAAGATTATTAGAAGGCAAGTTAAATAATTCCTGATTGTGCAATTGTTGTTTGGAATAACCTAATTCTCTAATTCTTCATGTTGCTGTTGTATTAAATCTAGACTGATAGTTCTAGGTTATATGATAGTTAGGGTCTCTTGAGGCGATTGTCACATTTGATTTACACATAAGGAGAATTTCGGATAATTAGCGATTGCGGTTATCTAGGGTTATTAATCTCATTGAAGGATAAATATTGTTAAACTTGACTTTTTCCATAATTGTGCTAAGGTGATACTGAACTGAAGAACTGAAGCTTTTTATTCATTGATCACTCTTAATTACTTTTGTTGGCTTAGTGAATTAAACTCAAAACCCCCCATTAATAGAAATAATAGGAATATTAGAATAAGTAAAAGACTAATTCACTTCTCTGTGGGATCGATCCTTACTTGTCATTATACTAAGTTTTGTGCTAGTAGAGTGTTAGCAAGATATTAATTTTGGAGTGTAAAACGACAGCTCCCATAAGTACATATATGAAAGTAAAAATATAAACATAAATTACGTACTAACTCCCCAGATCAGCACCAGCATCATCATCGCCATCTATCGTGCCGCCGTCGATCTCACCCTCCATAGCATCTACGGACATCGCCTTCGCCGCTGCCTCCACCCACGAGGCTCATCAACAAGACCCTACAAAATTAAAATATTAATTACGAAGTCCAAAAGAGAACATATTTAAATAATTCTTCTAAGTGTTCTTTAATATATGCAAGTTAGGCAAACGAGCGGATAACTCGTCCTCCGAAGCTCGGAATCGAGTCTCATAAGTTGTAACGTGTTCCAAATATCTAGCAGGTAGCGCCTATGGTTTCGTGTCGTTTCGATGCCTGGTGCATGTTTTGGTCTATATTTTGCCAAGTGTTCTTTAATATATGCAAGTTTGGCAAATGAGTTGATAACTCGGCCTCCGGATCTCAAAATCGAGTCATGTAAGTTTTTTCAGATTAGATGAAAACACACCTCTACTACTCTTGCTCTCTTATACTACTTCACTACTCACACTAACTAACACCCAAAGGCTTAACCTACACCTACATATCCATGCACGTGCCATGTAAAAGATGTAACAAAAGATGCTCTACTTTCAAGTAATTAATTAACTAAATTATCCTAGGGTTGGAATTAACAGTATGCACATTGAATTCACTTACATCAGTTTGTAAAAAGTCATTTCAAAATCAGATATACTTTCAAGAGTTCTTTTTTATTTCTTCATGCAATATTTACTCACTAGACTCAGCAACAACGATCTTAGAGGTTTTCTACTGACATCAAAACTTCTGCTCACAAAATCATGGCAAAAACAACATTAAGACTAGGACTACAAGGTCCTGTATAAAGTGAGGATTTTAAGATAATATGTAAAGGCACCATCTACACACACATAAAAAGAAGAAGAAGAAGTAACTTTGGTAAAGCTAGAAGGTTAGATCAAAGAATGATTATAACCAAAAGCTACTCACTGTGACCATTAAGTGTGACGCCCCCAAATCCGGGTCACCTGAGTCACGGACCTGGTTCGTCACTATGTAACACAAGAATTATACAATCGATAACTTATAGCGAAATAAAGGAATATTTACATTGATATAACATAAATAACCCTGTCCCAAGTCTCGAAACCAAGGCTACATCAAAATATAACATAATACATAAGGGTAAATATGTCTTAATACACGACGTCAATTAATCAGTCTTAATACAAACGGAAATTCTAAAACAACAAATTACAACTACTCCGTAGATTTTCCCTTTCCCTTATCTTTTCCTGAACTCTCGCCACGTGCCGCACTAACTGAAATGTTTTTAAGGAAAGCAAGGGGTGAGCAACAAATTTGCCCCGCAAGTATAATAGCAATGAATAATCACATGAATAACTTTATAGCTCACCAGAGTAAAAATTTATCTAAGTCAAGGAAATAAACAACTTCTTTTTATCACCATTATAGTGGTTGCTATGGACCGAAAGATTTCTGAAGTATCCAAGGATTTCAAAGTTTCCCGAAGAATGGAACTATTCAATACTGAGGGTGCACCAAGGCATAGAACTCTATTCTAGAATTACTGGAAATTCATTCGATAATCCACAAACTGGTACAATAGGTGATCAGCCTAAAATACCTAACGTTATGCATAAGCCTTACATTTTCCATTTACGCGCGTGTCGGTTTCCCGACGTTTATACAATTTCCCCTACTATGAGGGTTGTTCTTCTCAGCTTTACATGGGAGTCCGGACCAAAGCAATTTGATCGGACAACTTTACTTAACAATAATAATAGTTGGAGGACTTAACCTCACTTCAATAAACAAATCAATAAATCTCTAGCTGAAGCAATTAGCTTTGACATAACTTTCAAACAGTTTATGGAATAAAGAACTTTAAGGTTCAATAGCATGTATAATAACATCAATAATATCTTGAATGAATAACAATTCATAATCTTTGGAATCACACAGTATATAACACTGCATGAAATGGGCTTTCATTGCAGTACTTGAATAAAAGTATGAATACTAGCACAATAATTGCTAAATCGATAAGTAACTTGAACGGAGAGAAGAAACTCAAAAAGCTTGCCCAATAAATAATATTTGCTCGAATATAAATTTGAGTAGGGTAAGTAAGCTTGCATAATAATAACTTGAATAAGATAGGAGACTTGCTCGATAGATAAATGAGTTAAGGAAAACTCGCACAATTAAATGAGGGTTGAGTAAGGAACTTGCCTTGTACGTGCGTTAATATCTTGACGTTAATCGTCCGTCAAAAATATCCTACATAGTTCATTAAAATCATCATAAATATTAGTCACATAAGGACTAGGTTCATTACAGTCATCACATCATTAAAATACATTGATTGCCACTACGTTTACCCAGTCGGGGGTCTCTAGTATAAAATTAAGCACATAAGGCTTTAACAAGTTATAAGTGTTTTTAATCATTGTACAAAAGTATAAGTTTTAGACTCGCTGGAAAATTTCACTGGGTCCGACCCAGTACGACCCAACCCGGCCCGGCCCGACCCGACCCGGACCAGGCGCAGAACAGCGGCATGCAGTAGTAGTTCTGCAGTTCCTGCAGAACCGCGAACTGGCAGACTCTCGCCAGCTCCAGCTCCTATATCTCCCTCTATACTCAATCAATTTAGTCCGTTACGGACTCTATGGATTCCTAAGACACGAGGCTACAACATATCACAAATTCAGGACGACCCATAATCACTAGCATGACCAAATCCTGAGCTAAAACATAAAC
Organism: Aralia elata; assembly: GCA_034770075.1. Taxonomy (NCBI): domain Eukaryota; kingdom Viridiplantae; phylum Streptophyta; class Magnoliopsida; order Apiales; family Araliaceae; genus Aralia; species Aralia elata. The sequence continues at coordinate 35,165,053 of CM068377.1, forward strand.
TGCATGCTCTGTTTTTCGCAACCATGAAATATTTCACACAAATGACAACTGTGACTTCATTTTAGTATCATTTTGATTCATTCAAATTGGGATATCTTCACAACTGATAGAAGTACAATATTCCAACAACAAACAATCAAAATAATCACAACATCAAGGCTCTACTGTCCTCTAATCGTCCAAAGGGCCAAACAGTCCATTATCTTCCTCCTTAAGCTTGGGTCCGAATCATTCTTTGTTTTTGTTTCACTTTGAAGGTATTAATGGTTTATAAAGCTTCTTAAAAATGTTCATAAGGAACCATAACCAACAGTGCAACAAATATCTCAAGGAGGGCTCAAACCCATCGGTTTGAGCTCAAGAACCAGAACTGTAACTAACAATGGAAAAAGGGAAGGGATAAGGCTTGTATACCTCTTCTTGTTGGCTTTGGGTAGGTTGAGATGACTTGTCAGGTTGCTCTTTTCCTTGCTCGTTTCTGCTGATACTTCCTTTCCTCTTCTCCTTGCTTGCCTTCTTACGTACTTACCGCACACACACACTTACTCTCCTTCTAGCTGCAGTAAGCTTTTTGCTTAGCAAGAAAGAAATAACTCTCTCTCTCTCTCTGAAGTTGCTAACAATTGAATATGGCTTGAATGGAGGAGGAGAATGAGCTGAGGGGAGAATAAGAGGAGTGCTTCGGGAGGAGATGGAATGTATGGGTATGCAAAAAAATGTGTTACCCGAGCCAAGTGTTGGTGTAGTTAACAGCCCCATGTATGGTGTACTGTGCGTGTTTATTCCCTTCCCCCAATTGGCTCTCAATATACACGTGGCCTCTCCCAATTGGTTTGAGGCTTAAATGTCTCACCAATTAATTCGAATACACAGATAAATTTACCCGAATATTCCCAATTTTGTACCAAATTTGGTAAATAACTCTACTCAAAATTAAAATGGGTACTCCCATAAATTATTGGGTCACGTAAAAATATTTATTATGGAATTTGTCCATTTATTCGGAACACCCATACTATACATTTCGGGTATGGATTAAATCACGTATCCGCTCTAATAAAATTTCTGACACTTAAAACATTATTCCTCCGCATATATGCCTCCCCTAAATTAATAAAAATTGAAATAGACGAAAAAGTTCGGGTGTGAATAGTGCTCGTGAATAGTGCCTCGGGAAGCGGGTCCCGTTAATAGTGATTTTATGAATTTTCGCAAAATCGATTTATTCACTCTAACGACATAACAACACATAAAATTTAACATATGCACATTTTCTAGGCTGTAACACAATTCTAAACACGTAGTATAGATTAATATAAAAATAATAATAATAATAATAATAATAATAATAATAATAATAATAATAATAATAATAAAAAATTCGTTTTATTCATACATAACTCGGGTTACAAGGAAATCTAAAATTCCCGATCGTTACATTAAGGCTATGCCCACGTGAGATTTTTATTTAAACTATACTAGCAAGGCAATTAGAGTACAATTCAACTGTCAAATATAGTGCACTAGCCAACTTTACGAGAACAAAAATTAAGGCAGAATGATTAAAAGAAACAAACACCATTATAGAAGATAGTAAAAAGCTTCTGGGACTTGAAATTATCTTTATCAAGTCTGGCTAGAAATAGTGAAATACTTAATCTGAAGAAAATTTGTTGGCTCATATATTTATTACGTGTTTTAAGAAGCACGTTTAAAGCATGACATAATAATGAATCAAGCAACTATAAAAAGGGAACTGCAAATACCAAAACGTATAGCTCGAATAACTCGTAAGGGATCATCTAAAAAAGTCTCCCTTAGAGGTAAAGGGGTCACTATCTTTCCAGACCTCAGATCTGCAATGCCTGGATCAGATTAAACACAAACAACTATATCAACACTGGAAGTTGAGACTAATTTAAACTTGCAAGCTGATTTGAAATGTATAAGAGATTTATGTAGAAGCAAATGAAGGCTCATGCAAACCTCTTCCAGTAAAATCTTCGACAGAACTACTATTAATATTGTAAAACAAGCTGTCAAAAAAAAGAGAAAAATAAAGATCAATAACTATTACGCTCTGCCCAAAGTATATGATAGAATGATAACTGGCAATTGCTCTCACTTGTCAATTTTAAAACTATCACATATAGACTACAATAAGCATTAATAGCAAAACAAAATATCTATTAATGGTTAAATCTCATCGATATGCATCTTCTTCTGCAGTACCAAATCTCAGCAACACATTAATTAAAGTGCGTGTATATAGTCAACATCCTTCATTAAACAGGTGATCAACAAGTAACTAATAAGTATAACAATAATGAATACAGTGTAAATGTGAGTGCAAAACGTTATTAGCAAAATTAAATTACAAAACCAATTATTCGAAGTACTAACAAAGTTGTTTGGAACGACCTAAATTTGGGGCTTAGGTAGACACACTTCCAAACACAAAGACGAACCAACAACATTTCCACACTAAAAATATTAGCTCTCATTGTTATAATGTAAGCAACATGCAACTTCTACCCATCTAGAAAGCAAAGTGAATATACAAAATTAAATCCCCATGAAGTTGGAGGCTTGGAGTCGTTTAGTATAGTTATTAGCTGTTAGAATTTGAGCCAAATGTGAAGTGGATTTCATTAATTATTTGAAATAAATTCACATATTAATATGTTTTACTCCAAAAGTAGATTAAATTAAGTATTTAGAAGCTCAAATCCATGGAGTAATGAATGAGAAATTAACTCCCAAAGATCACCCTTTGAAATGATAATAAATACTTGTGGGAAGCCAAGTCCCACATCGGATAAGAACTAAAGTATTAATTGGTTTATATACAAGAAAGTTGCTCTTGGGTTTGGGCCCCAAGGGGCACCCCACTTTTATGGAAGGGAGAGGACCTAGCCAAGACTTGGTTTGAACCCACACGCGCCGCCGACCGGTCGGTTGGGCCGGGCTCGGGCTCGTGGCTCCTTGTATATATTTTTTGGACAAAATTTATTTGAATTTTGTTTATTTTATTTTAGTTCTATTATCAAAATTGTGTCGTTTTGATAAATGTTACTACCTCCGTTCCAAAATAAATGTTCTGATTAGTCTTGGCACGCTAATTAATAAAGTTTTCTTCTACCTAAATTACCTTTTTTGATTACTTATTAATTGAAGTATTTTTTTCACTTTTCTATGACCCCAATAATTAATTTTTCATTTTTTTATGACCCCAATAATTATTTTTTCATTTTTCTATGACCCTAATAATTACTCTTTCCTATGTCATTTAATTCTCTGGATACATTTTTTTGTAACTCTCACATTCCCAATAAGTATATTAAATAGATTATGAGGGTATAAGAGGAAGAATAGGATAAATATAGTTACTAATATAGAAATAGGACATTTATTTTGGAACATCCAAAAAAAATTAGGACATTTAATATGGAACAGAGAGAGTATTCTCTGTCGTTTTGGGAAGCATTATCCGCTGAACGGACGCGTCAATACTGCGTGCACTATCTGACCAAACGAACGCCACAAAACTACGTCGTTTTTACCTGAACGGACGCGCCCTTTCTGCCAAAGCCTAAAACTACGTCGTTTTTGGCCCGAACAGACGAGCCCTTTCTGCTAAAGCCAAAAACTACGTCGTTTTGGCTTAAATGTGTCTTTTTAGGGGGTTGTGTCTCTTCTGATGAGTCATTAATCCCTCCTATAAATAGATAGGGGGCTGTCATTCGAATCATTCAATTCAACAGAGCATCAAGCATTTTAGTCTTCTAGTTTTCATTATTCTCAATTTCCTTTAATTCTTAAGTTGCAAATATATATTATTAAATATATATATCATCCCTAACACGAACCACCAACCCTCGTATAAGTTAGATTAGTCAAAACTGAAAACAGTAATTTGAAAAGGGGAACTCTTAACATAAAAATCTCTCGGAATGACCACAAATGGTTAAATTATAAATCGTCCTTGTCAAACCATCTCGAAGATGCCCCCTTCAAGGCAACCTTGGATAACTTTTCATTGTGCTTTGCAAGGAATGCACTATCCTGCAGACCATAAATGCTAGTCCTTAAAAAATTTAAAGTGTTTGCTAGCGACGAAGAGCTTTACTCAATAATAACTTAATTGTATGGATATCTAGATTACATCGTGACACCATCTATACCTAAAAAAAATGTTTTACCAAGACAAAAGGCCAAGTAAATAAATACCAAAAATAATCAATTACCCAAGAGCAATAGACTGCCCAGTTGCCAGTTCCTACTTAATTTAAGATGTTCTCCTGTATCAAGTAATAAACCTCTTCTCCGCCTCTGCTATGGTTTAAGTCAAGCCATTGGTAATAATTAACATCAGCAAATAAACAGCCAAAATAACCCAGCTCCACAAAATCAAAATACAACTCATGGTGCTTCACCTAAAGAATGGTTCCTGATACATAATTCAATAACAATATTTGTAAATGTAACATATCTTAGTCAATTTCTGTACAAATAAGATCAATCGTGTGACAACATTCTAAAAAGACTTCTCTTACGCATTATATATCAACTTACTTCTCCAAAACTAAACCTCGCGATTAACTTAACAATGAAACAGGGGCTTCACTGGATGCTACATAACCAAAACTCATAAGAACATAAGAACTTTAGACTATTGATTGCTGAGATAATTGTGTACCATTGTAGGAATGCGATTATTCTCACAGTAGTCTTCAGATCTTAAGTTAACAAAATCAATCCATATATCATAGAGGCACATCCTTGCAGTTTCCAAGTGTTTGGACTGGTCTGGATTGCTGAAACATTAACAAATAATGATATACTAGTTAGAAAAATCTACTATAACCCCAACTCTGAGAAAATACAGCAACAACAGCATTTGTAAGCTTATGGGAACAAATAGGGAAAAAATATCAAGTATAACTCCTACAAGAGGCAATTGTCCAGACTTTCAAAATTCCTTCACTTCAACATTGTATTAGGCACAAGGCTTTCAAAGGATGGGAGGAAATTGTTCCTATCTTGATGATTTTAATTATCGTCAAAGGCTTAAAGCAAAATGAAGAAGTTAAGTAAATTTCGCTAAATTATGTAACAACGAAGAAAAAATAATGTTAAGGTCACTTGTGAGTTGATACCAAACCCAAGCACGTAACATATATTCTACTACGGTTAACTAGTGACCAAAGTAACTAGCTAGTTCTATTTGCTACAAATTACTATGGAAACTCATGTCTGTACTTAGAGGGCCATGATTACCAAACAACAAAAATAGCAGGTAGAACCCATAGCTATATAACATGATGAACAGTTACCCCGGGGACAAAGTAAAAAGATCCCAAAGAAGAGTCAAACAAATTTCAAACAAGAGAAATGCCATAGATGGAAATTAGATGCTTGACAAGAATATAAATTTAAATAGATGGAGTATTAGTTAAGCAATTTGTTTGATCATATTGTAAAATAAGGTACATTTCAAATAACAAATTATGCAATTCTAATCTATTTGCTTTTCTCTTATTTCTTTTTCCCTTTGAAAGAGCAAAAATGAGGGAAGGATGTAAGGTTGTTTGTCTGTAAGTGAGGGAAAGAGAGTGAGGGCAATCCTTAGAATCTCGAGAATTTGATCATATATACTCGATTATTGAAGGGATTGTTTTCTTTTAGTAAACAAGTGATAAAAGTCCTGAAACAAAATCAACATCCCACCGACAGCCAATTCATGCCTTCAAGACATTCCTCCATCATGTTGAAAACTACAAGAAGCACATAGTCCACTGCCTTCAAGACATTCCTCCAGCAAATTGAAAACTACAGTTGACAATAATAACTAAAATCAAATAATTCATTTAATCAACTAATTTTATAGCGAAGGGAGAATGAATGCATAGGCTTTATTGGCCCCATACAAATCACCATGTTACTTGGGCAGCATCCCCTTCTATTGCCTTCAAATCATTTATATTCTTCTTTATTATCAAAAACAAAATAGAATAAACTATAACTACATATTAATCATCACCGGATTAGCAACCATCAAAATAAATCAAAGTACTAGTATCATTTATCAAAAGAGACCAAAACAGTTATGGCACTATATTCACTCCAGAAACAAACAGCCCCACATGTGATATATTCACTCCGTAAACAAACACATTCAATCCCACATGTGATATATGTAAACTGTCCAAAAACCCCAAAATAGGACTACCAAAAGAGACCAAACACAGCTGAAACAAACGAATCTAATACATTTATACTTCAACATAAGTGGAGACAGAGAAAATCGAGAGGTTCCAAATACCTTTCCAAAACAATATATATATATATATAGGTGTTAAATAGAACTTAAAAATTTACCAAAATGAAGTGTAGAACAACTGTAGAATCAACTGGGGGCAAAATGATGAAGGAGTTGCAGCGAACTGGGCGGTGCACAGGGCGGTGAACTGGGCGCCGAACTGGGCGACGATTTGGGCGAAAATGATGAAGGAGATATGTAGTGGGGATGTGGCTGATGTCTGAACTAGGAACCGGATTCAATTGGGCAAATCAATTGAGCTAGCTGAGAATCAATTGAGCTAGGCTAGGTGAGAATCAATTGGGGCAAAATGGCCAAATTGCGAGGGAACGAGAAAATTAAGAGAGGGAATGAAAAAAATAATTGTTGTCGTCGAACCGATATTTAAAATATAAGACTCATTCTCGACGGCGATCCCGTCGATAATGAGTCCCGTCGAGATTTAATCATTACCGACGGCGTCGATATTAAAATTATTCCAGTCGCCAATGAGTTTTCCCTCCACCGGGAAAGTTGGGCTCCAAATAATAAGATCATTACCGACGGCACACATCAGCGACAGCGATCGTGTCGGCAGTGACGTTATTCTCGACGGGGATTTTGCCGTCGGCAATTTTCCCGTCGCCAATGCCCCTTATTTTTGTAGTGAATTCATCGTGTCAAAATAGTCACTCACTTTTAAATTATACTCTTTTTACATGGAAGAAATCATATATAATTGTGTTTGTAGATTCCCAGAATAGGTGTGAAGCCTCCAAATTCCCTACACTCCCTGTAATAGATTTGGTGCTCACGTGAAACTATTCAACTATAAATATTCCATAATATATAACTTCTATCCATCTAAGGTTCACAGTATCCCATAACAGATAATAGTTCTCGTCAGAACCTTAACTGTGTTTGGATACCCTAACTTGGATGTATAGATTCATATTTTATGGATATCTCTTTCATATCGATATTCCTTATCTATTTGACATTCACAGTATAAATGATAAGTTTGTTCTTAGAACTGAGGGGCGCATTCCGGTAAAGGTGACACCTTACCGGCGCTCATTAAGTGTAATCTCAGCGCTTACAGAACTCTCAATATCATTTAAATACTCTCATTCAGATGTATAGTTCATATGGATACTGTACTAAATCAAATGCTACTTTCTAACTTAACTAAGAATGTAAATACAACGCAAGAGATATAACAAAAGATGATCTATATTTCATAACTTTAAGTTTGATTACAACGTTCTCAATACTATGTTCTTATTACAACAAAGTCTTATAAGACTTGAATTTATTCAAAACAGTAAGATGAAACTAATTAACACGGCCTTTTCCTTTGTCCGTCCCTGAAGTTCCGGGATTACCATCTAAAACTGCAAAGGAAAGTTTTATGCAAAGATGAGCTACAGAATGCTCAGCCAGTTTATGTCAAAAATGTAAACACAATGTATTTGATTTGAAAGAAGTTCAAAAGCTTTTGTCAACTGAGGGTTCAGTACATGAACAATGTGTTTTAACCAGTTATGTCAGCCTTCAATGACTTAGAACAGCTTTGTTCAGATATCTTATAGGGGATCAGCCTAATCGAGATATCCTAGGAGTATGCATAACATCCTAATCGTGCCCAACATGCACTATATGTCAATATATTATTGACAATAACAACCCATATATGGTGTTCGTATACTCAGTTATAAGATGTCGTACTAAACAATTTGGCTTGACACAACAATTCATGCTCGAATAAACAATATATGAATAATAATTCATTTTTTAAGTTATGCTGAATCAAAAAGCAATAACTTCACCATAATTGATAGCAAGATAAAAGACTTGCATGAAGGTAACAAGATTTGGAGACTTACCTCATATATCTTTTACAGTTGATATAACGTCTAAACGTTCGTTGTAAATCATATACGATTATCGGCGTACATAACTAGTTAAACGTTTAACAAATAACTATTTTAAGTTTTTATTTCGATTATCATAGTCGCTTATAATTAATACTTCTTCTACTATACATGAAATAATTTCAGCATTATAACTGCTTATAGAATGAATATTTTTTAACTGTATTTAAAATAAATTAAGCATTACAACTGCTTGCAAAATGAATATTCGTTTACTATGTTTGAAATAACTTGGGCATTATAACTGCTTATAAAATAAATATTCGGCTATTATATTTGAGATAATTTCAGCATTATCACTGCTTATAAAATGAATATTCGTTTACTATATTTGAAATAACTTGGGCATTATAACTGCTTATAAAATAAATATTCGGCTATTATATTTGAGATAATTTCAGCATTATAACTGTTTATAAAATAAATATTCTTACTAAATACTTGAAATAACATAGTAACTGCTTATAAAAGTATATTTTCAACATTATAAGAGAAATAAATCGGACATTATAGCTACTTATAAATAAAACTTTTGCACTATATACTTAAAATAATTTGGGCATTATAACTGCTTGTAAAAGTACATTTTTACTAATATATACATAAAAATAAAAATTATAACTACTAGAGTATACCTATTATAGTTGCTAGCTTTACTTCCAATCGCGTAGCGCTTTGATACTTAGAAAGTAATTTTTATCTCACAATATCTCTCAGAATATAAATATATAGTGTTTTTGTTCTTGAACTGATCTTGAAAAATAGTAGGGAATGAATTAACTTAGCTTGCTATTTATAGGAAAACCAAGTTTCACTAATTGCGCGTTAGGGGCTCGGCTTATTACACTTTGCACCCTAGTATATTCTAGAATATTCTTCTAAGTTCCTTAATGAAAATATCTTCCAAGCTCGTCAATGCAGTGCAATCTAAGCTCCTCAATGAAAATATCTTCCAAGCTCGACAATGCAACTTGCAATCTAAGCTCCTCAATGAAAATATCTTCCAAGCTCGACAATACAACTTGCAATTGAACCTATCTTCTAAGCTCCTCAATGAAAATATCTTCCAAGTTCGACAATGCAGCTTGCAATTGAACTTATCTTCTAAGCTCCTCAATGAAAATATCCTCCAAGCTCGACAATGTAGCATGCAATCTAAGCTCCTTAATGAAAATATCTTCCAAGCTCGACAATACAGCTTGCAATCTAAGCTCCTCAATGAAAATATCTTCCAAGCTCGACAATGCAGCTTGCAATTGAACCTATCTTCTACGCTCCTTAATGAAAATATATTACAAGCTTGACAATACAGCTTGTCACCGTAAGCACGACAAATCACTTTGTCATTCTCAAGCACGACACAACAACTTATCAAAAAAACGATTTGTCAGGATGCTTCTCGGAGAAATCGTGGAAAGCACGACAAATCATTTTGTCAATGTAAGCACGACTAAGTAGCTTGACAAAATTTTTATTTGACCAAATTCATCGTTTACACTATAAAATCACAAAACACCTAGTTCGAAATATCATTTCGATCATTATTAAGCACATATGTTACAAACTTCGAATCTCATTAGGGTTTACGGTTTTAAACTTTTCGATACCTAGTTTTAGGTCACTAAATTAACCTCTAACTATATACGATCATATTTATAATCCTCATAAATATTCAAGGTATTACAATAGGTATATTGTAAGTCTGGGCTATGTGGATGCTCTTCTTTTTCAAACTGGAGCTATAAATCAGTTGAGCCGGATTTAGATTTGTCGAGGGTAGTTTTGGCTCATCGAACAAGCCAAATTTTAACTCGATTAAAAGTTAAACAAGTCAATCTCAAACACTTTCATCTTCGCTACTAAACATAAGCAAAACATAATTTTGTAAATAGTTTTAAAAGGCACTTTATAGGAATTTTTAAATTTATAACCCCCTAAAATTTAACTAGTACAAAAACTGTGACGAATGAGATTTTTGTAATTTAATTTAAATATTTATTGAATTAAATAAATTTTTTTATGATTTAATTATTGAATTAATTGATTAATTGATAAAATTGTGGTAAATTAATTTAATTATATGTGCTACATTAGTTAAATTGATGTGGAGAATTTTTATATTTAAAGTATGTGTTTAATTAAATTTATTTGATTAAATGCATTATTTAAATAAGCATAATGTTATTTCTAATTAATTTAATAATTAATTAGAGATTTAATAATTTGTCATTATTAATAAAGGAGAATTTTATTTATGTGACTATGTGATTTAATGTGGTATTATCCTATTTTACTTAATTGACTTAAATGAGATTATTTAATTAATTAAATATGTGACATGAACTATATAATAAGTAATTTATTAAAATAAATTAGAAGGGAGGAATAAATGTGTTAACCAAACAAAGCCTTAAGGGAAGTTGGAGTCAGTTAACCCATTATGGTATTAACTGACACCCATGCTGCCTGTTTCATGTTATACGTGTTTTATTTCATCAGTTTCTAAAAACTAAGCCAGAGAGAAAAAGAGAGAGTTTGAGAGAATTGAAGAAGGAAATCCATTCATCTTTATTACATAAACTAGCATCTTACAAAGGTAATCCTTAAATTAAAGAATTTAGTTATGTTCTTTAATTTCTACATGAATGTACGTTTTGAGTTTTCTGTAAATTAAATTGTATGATTAAATTTTTAATAAAATTAATGTTAGAAGTTGTAAGCATGCATAAATGTGTTTTATATGAATTATATGTGATTTATAGTAATTAAATCCATGAAATCATGTTTATATTAGTGTTCTGGAATTTACAGAGTAGTTGTATACGAACATGATTTAAATGTATGAAATTGGTGCTTGTTTGCATATTAATCGGTTAAATTGATGACTAATTATGTTTATGCATGTAAAAATAAGAAAACAAAATTCAAACGGATTGAATTGATTAAGAAACGAATTCACAGTGTTTAATTACGTTAACTGTATCAATATGTAAATACAAAACATGAACAGTGGATTTTTAGCCTTTATTTGGTTATTTAGATTGCCTGTAATGTTGAAATCACTATGTATGTAATGGGTTTTGATTTTATAACATATATGATGAATGGGTAGACTTAAATTTGTCATTCGATGAAAAACTTTGCCCAAATTTGGCATTTTTCTGCGTTCTTCGCAAACTGCAGAATCTGAAATTCATGTTTCTCACCCCGGCGAGCTCAATGAACTGAGTTTTCTTGCCCCGACGAAGGCTCGCCCCGACGAGAGATTTTGTGAAGGAATTCTCGCCCCGGCGAGCTCATTGCAGGAAATGTTAAATTTTTTTCTTTTTCTTTGTAGGTATGCTATGTCACCCTATGCATGCTTAAAACTTAGATTAATGTGTTGAACGAATACCAAGATGTTGAATTGAATGCTAAGCATATATACCGTTGATTATAAATATAGAGATTGATAAACCCTATCTTAACGTTGAGTTTTAGGAATTCTTAAGTATGATAGCAATAATTAGGCTTACAACTTCTGAAGTGAGATGGATGACCAGAAACAATCGGGATATTAAAAATGAAAATTTGATGTGAATGAATCATGAAGTGTTTATAATACTGTAACTAATTATTGTTACTACTTTATAAACCGAATGTATAGGTTGATTAAAGAACGTGAAATTTTAATTTGTAATCTACGCATAAGGCAAGTTTTCTACCCTTAATCTTTTATTTCATCGAAAGTAAGTTTACTACTCCTAATCTTATACTTTGTTGAAAGCAAGTATCTTATCCTTATTTAATTATTTCTATGCAAGTTCCTGAACTTCATCATTTTATCATGCAAGCTTTATAATGCTATTACTTACTTGAGCAAATTCTTAATTCTATTTCATTCAATTGTATCTTTTGTGAGATTCAGTCTTTGATTCTCGAATATCAATTACATTTTTTTTATTGAACCTTGATTGACTAGTGAACCCTTATTGATTCGACTAGTCCATAGTTGATGAGCGTTCAAAATTCTAGAAGCGTTATTGAAGTAAATCCAAACCAAACTTCCTTTGGTGCGGACTCCGATGTCAAACTGAGATGAACAACCCTTTTATAGGGGATTATTTTACGCGTTAGCGTTTAGATGTTGTGCACATACATGGTACAAAGGGCTGATCCCTCTAAGTACGAGAAGTAAGGTCCATATAGTCTTACGACTGTTAAAGGTTTAAAGTAAAAATACTTGATAACCTGAGACATAGTTCGTGGCCTTAAGACCCTCAGATGTTCTTTTAAATCTTGTCATATAATCTTGACTCAAAAGCTGAATCTTCGATTATTCAATATCCGTTGATTATTTCGCATGTTATTATTATTGTTGTTGTTGTACTTGCTGGGCAATCATTGCTTACCCTTGCATAATAACATTGCAGCTAAAGTTGAAAGAGTTGATGAGCCATCCACTAGTGAGGGCAAAGGAAAAACAAACTAGTGAGGAAGACTTGTTTTATTTGTTTAAATGATGTTTATGTAATAGACTTGATTATGTTTCCGCATTTGATGTTTTATTAAGGTTAGATGACCTGGGATTTACTTGTTAAAGATGTTGTACCCTTTAATGGGAGATTTCCATTCTAATTAAGAGTTTTCATTTATATTTGAATGGATAGTTAGATGTGTTGTGATGTATTTGAATAGTGAACACCAAATTCTGAGGAAATGAAGTACCCGGATTTGGGAGTATCACAAAAATATTTTGTTATTTTAACACACAACTAGCTCATGATCCCGTGCGAATCACGTGCTTCATTTTGTTATAAAATTATTGTATTATTTATATTTTTATAATATACTAATATAAAAATTCTATTAAAAATAGATTAATATTGTGCACAATGATTTTTATATAAAGCAAATATTTCATTTTGAAATATCGTATTTAACTAATAATGTATAATTAATTATTAATGAAAAATTAAATAAATTTAAAAATCTACAATAATAATCTTCCAATTATATTATATAAACGATAGTATTCCTCTTTAAAATAATTTATTCGTTTCTATATTCTTATGTTCATCTATTTATGTAATAATAAAATCTTAATTAAGTTCAAATAATTATACTTATATAATTTAATAATAAAAAATATTATATAATAAAATATTATTGTTATCAATAATATGAATTTTAAAGAACACTAACTAAATTAGAAAATGTATAAGAATAAGAGATAGTGGTAAATAGATAATTATGATAGTAAAAATATAGATGAATTTTTTTAAAATTAATTAACAAATGAAAAAAATAGTTTCTTTTTATTAAAGTTTAGGTTTCTATTACAACATTTTAGGGTTGTAAGACCATTCTCAAGTTTTAGAGTTGAAAGACTATTTTGTGCTATTGAATATATATATATATATATATATATATATATATATATATATATGTGGAAATGATCCATAGTATGTATTTGCTATGAATTAAAAATTGGCAAATAACATCCTAATCATCCTTCCCAAAGAGCAACGACTATGATTTAAAAATTGGACCTGACATCCGCTAGAATTTCTAGCGGACTGGATAATTGCCACTATTCTACTGAATATAACCCCCCAATAACACCAAGTCAACCATGGTCAAACAAAGGTTTTTAATCAGTCAGCTAAAAATTCTAGCGGATGACTTAATTACCCAATAGGACCCCCAAACACGTGTTAAGCGATTGTATATTTTAAGTGTGAAGTAAGTCGCACATGTTAAGCGATTGTAAGAAGTAAGTCGGTGTTCACGCATGAAGTCAATAGCTATCCAATCCGCTGGTAAAACAAGCGAACTATCTTCTATCCACTCCGCTAGTAACAAGCAGCATAACAACCTTGTACAATATTAAGTTGACACCCAATAATATTCAAATTCAACAGCACAACAACCTTACAACCTTAAGTTAACACTCGATAATATTCAAATGTAGCAGCACAACAACCTTTTATAATATTAAGTTAACACTCAATAATATTCAAAATCAATTAACTGTACAATATGGATACAACTGAGCATAAGAAGCAACACATTCTACAACAAAACTAATTATCTACTTTCTGCTGAACACAACAGTACAACAACAACCATTAAGTTAACACCCAATAATATTCAAAATCAATTAACTGTACAATATGGATACAACTGAGCATAAGAAGTAACACATCTATAACAAAACTAATTATCCACTTTCTGCTGAACGCAACAGCACAACAACCACCCTGTCCGTTGTTCATACTGCTTTTTGTTGAACACAACATCACAACAACCCTGTACAATATTAAGTTAACACCTAATAATATTCAAAATCAATTAACTGTACAATATGGATACAACTGAGCATAAGAAGCAACGCATATATAAAATAAAAATGGATACCTAGAAATAAAACTTACATCACAATACACCATTACTTGAGTATCTAGCTTTGACCTCCAACTTAGCAAATCCTATGGGTCAAATTCATTAAATAAAATTCTGTTAGTAGCTGATACACACACATGAATGTATAGGGCCAAAAAAAATGAATCTTTCTTCACAAACAGGATGAATGCCTTAATCGGCATCACATTTTCCTTCTGCAAATAATGGATTTTAATTAACAGATTTAATACACAAAATTGTCTAAAATTAAAAATTAGTGCAAACAAATACGCAGAAAGAACATAAAAACATAAAGACCGTGGTGACAGAAAGTCGCTAATGGCTACATTTGGGGAAGTTGACTCTAATTTGATAAAGGAACATAAAGAAGATAACAAATAACAGAGAGTTTTGCCTCTCTCTAACTTTGACTCACTCTGTGTGGTTATGTTTGTGAAGATATACAATTTGATAGTATAAACGGGATTTTTAATTAGTTTTTGTTTAATTAAAGCCAAGTACATATACGGATATATATATATATATATATATATATATATATATATATAAATAGTTTTCTAAATAACATCTACAAAATATTGTAATGGGAGTGAAAGTTAATAATAATAAACCAATTTCATGCTTACCCCGATCCCAATCACCCTATCACCTTCATTGAAGAAGTTCATCAAACACTTCACAGGCAGAAAAATCAAACTCCAGCAATGCTTGAAGTTGATGACATCCAAACAATAATTCAGATAACCTTTGAGCTTAAAAAACAGAGAACTTAAGTTAAACATCTAATTTACAAAATTAGGCAACAAAGTAACTGGAAATTCACAAATTGGGTGATAAAAAAGGGGTTAAGATTTTTCATCTTTGTTCAGATCAATATTTCAAATACATAACCATATGGAAAATACAAATTAGTGGGTAACAAATTCACAAATATATATTAACAAAATGAATGAAAAAATATCTTAAACATCCATTGAATCGATGACACGGTGAGAACTGAGAAGTACTTCACCGAGGAGAGCTGGAAGGAATATCTGTTTTACCGCGTCATAATCTGGGTTTGAACGGATCGTCAGACATTTTCCTTGAAACTGCAAAATATCAAACAGAAATAAATAAGTTGATTTGCGTGTTTAACTCTATCATAAGCTCAAAATCATCATATCCACACATAATGTCACACTATAGTGAAAAATTACAAATATAATAAATTTCATAATCGATAACAAGTTCCACATAAATAAGTAGGAAGTCTTACATAAGTTTTGAAAAGAAAATTTTAAAAATAGCAATGCTTTTTAGATACTTTCTAATAATTAAGATTATATCATCTAAAATAAAAAAAATTACCAACTCTTTTATGAAACTAATATTATATTAGGGTCTAGAGTCTTG
The DNA here is from genome assembly GCA_034770075.1 of Aralia elata. Taxonomy (NCBI): domain Eukaryota; kingdom Viridiplantae; phylum Streptophyta; class Magnoliopsida; order Apiales; family Araliaceae; genus Aralia; species Aralia elata. Next base: position 35,181,088 of record CM068377.1, read on the forward strand.
CTACGATAAATTTATGTTGATAGTAAATATTGACGTATGTGAATGCATGTAATAAAACGGAATTAAAAAAAAACTCTACACTAATTTATTTTATCTTATCGCTCATAGTTTTACACAATCTAACTTTATCATAAATTTTATGAACATATAAATCATTTCTCTTATGGTCTAATTGAGTATATAAATGAAGCATACGGATGAAATAAAGTAGAAAAGGGAAATACCAACTTAGCCAAAAAAAAAAAGGAAATACCAAGTCATATAGAGCCGTTGATAGCCCACTTTTAGAATTTGATTAGGTGATGATGGTGGGCTTGGCTTTGGATTCTTTTTTGTAACGGTAAGCAATCGAAAACCCAATTTATTGGACTCTTTACAACAACAATTGAATAGGACTCCTGGCCGAAACCACTTCCAACTGCCACTTCACCGGACTATCACTTTGCCTTCTCTTGCAAATTATCACATCTACCCCTTTCCCCAACAAACTTACCACTAAATTACTTAGTGATGATTTAATCATAATCTTACTTTTTAATGATTCTTATGCGGGGAAGGGATACCACTCAGTTTAAGTAATATGATTTACTTCAAAAAGTCCATTTATGAGGTGCTTTTAGAAGAAAAAAATCAACATTATACAAAAAGCTTATAAAAATATATATTTTTTATTTCATTTGGTGATACACGCGAAAATTTTATTTTAATAATAAAAAAAATAATTGAACCATTGAAAACTTATTTATTTTACATTGTTATCGATCACAACCTCAAATTAGAATATTTTTTATAGAATTTTAAATTCTTGCATGTTCTTTACATCATAGAGGTTGATCAATATAAAAGGTCTAGATAATTAAAAACAAAATCAAAGGTAATTAAGGTATCAAACTCAATTGGTAATCAAGATATCTATGATGTTTTGAACTTTATATGTAAATATTAAAATTTGCATAAACTTTAATAACTTTTTTATGAGCTCTTTTCATATTAATATTTATTCACGTGGAAAAAAAATCTTGTATATACCTCTTTCTCTAAATTAACTGAATTACGAATTAAGGACTCCGGGTTTAAATACCTCTTTTGCCCTTCAAGTGCAAGACATCTTGTTCAACTCCGGACGCTCTTGATAAATGATTGTACGATGATGGAAGAAATTCTACGCCCAAGGGAGCAGGAAGAAGAAGAAGAAGAAATCATAGAATTTCCCAACTTAAAAGATATACATCTTAGAGGTCTGCCGAGACTCAAAAGCTTCTATTGCAAAAAGATAAATATGTGGTCGCCAATACCGGATCAGAACACCTCTACATTCCTCGTGCACTCTCTCTTTAATGGCATGGTATGCTTCTTCAACTTTTTAAAATTTTATTTTCTTTCTTTTTTTCTTTAATTTGCACAACTTTTTTATTTTTCAAGCTACTAAATTAAAAATAGGAAACAAAATTAACAAACAAAAAAGAAACTTGTGAAATATACATTTCGTTCCAAATTATAAGACCAATATTGACCTTTTAAAAGTCAATTTTAAAAAATGTCAAACTCAAAATTTGCATGAATTCATTTAGTTTATGTCAATACAATTGTGAAGATCATAAACTATCTAAAAATACTACTACCTCAATTCCATAATAATAGTCGTTTTAGCTTCATGCACATGAATTAAAAAAGTTATTTAATACTATCATTTAATAATTAAAATTTGTATGAAATTCTATCACTATCCCTTTATCGGAAGTTGAAAACTAGTAATACAAGGGAGAAAATTTCTTGGGACAATTAGAGAAATTAGGAGTGATATAGGAAAGTAAATAATTTATTCTCCTAGAAAGTTGTAAAAGACAAATAAATTGAAACAAATTTTTTATTCTAAAAAGTCAATTATTATGGAATAGAGGTAGTACTAGTTATAAGTTTTTATTGTTTTCAAAACTTAAAAGAATTACGTCAATTTTGAATTTGCAAATATCACAAATTGACTTTTAAAAAGTCAATATTTGTCTTATAATTTGAAGCAGAGGAAGTATATAATATGTAATGAAGATATGTGTGGTTTTGAAATATGGGAGAATTTTATAGTTGGAGAGATGAAGTTTAAAAATAAATTAGAAGACAAATAATATTAGGCAACACTCACTAATATTATTAGTAAATGACAATAATTATAGAGAGGATATTGTAGCAAAATGATACTTTTCTAATAATAGTAGCGAATTCCACCAGTAATGGTAGTCAACTTTATGGATCACTTCAATGAAAATGTACGTTGATAGTAAAATAAGTTTACTTTCACTAGATGTTGTAGGTTTCATTCCCTGTCCTGAAGAAATTGATAATGTTAAAGTATAGAAAATGTACTAGAGATATGGGAACCACAATGTCACACACATGATTCATTTTCTCAATTAAAGAACTTGACGGTGATCTCGTTTGCTAAGTTGGAGAATGTGATTCCCTTCGCCATGCTTCAAAGGTTACATAATATGGAAACTCTCAATATACAAAACTGCAATTCACTAAAATGTATTGTTAATGGAGCAAAAACAGCAATGACAGAAGATCAAGTAGATTCTGACAGCGAGATCGCCTTTCTTATTCTACACTCGAGGAAGTACCAGAGCTCGATAACTTCTGGTGCACTAGATCCATGGGAAGTGGGAACTAATACTGACCAACACCAACCCTCCTTATTACAAAAGGTACGTAAATGAAGGGAATTATTGTTTAACTATTTTGATTCAAACTATCATTTAAAATTACTCTTGACACACAAAGTCTTTCTACGAATTTGAATTCCACGCAATTGGTTCTGGACAGTCTATTTTTGTTATACAAGTATTAAGAGAGCTATACAAATACAATTCACTGTTGTAAGGTTGCCCAAAACCAACTGGTTGGAATCATGACGCGCTTTATGCATCTAACCTTAGAAAACGGAACTTGCTATGCAGCTTGTTTATTGCGTATTTGAGATTCACCTTAATCTAAACTTGCCAAGTTATTTTTATGGCTTTTTCAGGGTTACACCTATAACTCTTCCTTTTTTTTTTCTTCTTCTTTTTTTATTTCCTTGATCAAAGTACTTACGAAGCAATCTATGTATACTAACATCTAGCTAGTGTTAGAAATGTATAAATATATAATCTCGGAGACTGTCATTGTCAAATTATTTTGAATTGAATGTTTAACACCAAGTTATTAGGAATCCAAACCATAATACTGGCATGCCATTTACATATACTGGCTTATTAAAAACACTTTATCTCAACGCAGTAATCTCACCGCTTCAACAAACAGGCTCTTCGTCTTCTTTACGAATCTTTGGAGTTTTTATAATTAATTATACTTACGGTCCTACGGATTGCATTGGTATTGCAGGTTTCATTTCCAATGTTAGAGAATCTTTGTATCTGGGTAAAACTTAACTGGGAACAGATAAGTTTAGGCGACTCAGCTTAGAAATTAAGAAGCCTTAACGATATATAAAAATATTCAGTGTTAACGCTTGATTCCGTCCGCGCGTTCAATCAATTCACCGGGCGTGTACCTGCACAAAAGTCCCAACGGTTTGGGCCGTTTGTGGACTCCTCTGGTGTAAGAATAAGTAATTGGCTTAAGATATGTTAACAATGGAGGTCAAATATTTAGTAGGGTAAATTATGTCTTACCTTGCCTTCATTGTTATTTGGGTATTTATAGGATTCATTTGGCTGCTTACTATCCCTATTAGGCGTGTTCTGCCCAGAATCCTTATTGGACCCAAATTCAATTACCTTGATCCAATAGAAGTATTATCCAGTAAGGAACCACAAGAGCTTAGAATTCTTGCCCAAGCCTTTTCGGACTAGAAAGTCCTCTTGTAACTCATTAAGCATGATGGGCCTTTGGGCCGAGCCCAAGAAGTGGATCCCGATCAGGCTCATGAAGATATATATCTGAACATTGCCCCTTACTCCCCTAGTATAAGACATGTACTAGGGGAGTAAACTGAAGGCTCTAGCAGTCCGTAAACTCGAATTACTGAAAGGAAATCGTTCTCCTAGGGATCCTGAAGGCGTCAAACTGGGGGTACCTCTTCTTCAGGTATCCGAAAGCGTTAACCCGAAAAATGATGCTCTTAGGAACTCTTGAAGGCGTCAGACCGAGGGTACCCCTCTTCAAGTACTCGAAAGTGCTTAAGCTGAAGAGAGACACTCCTTGGGATCCTTGAAGGTGTCTTCCCGAGGACGAATGAAATTGGTTCGGTATCAGGTCCCATTCTGCGAGCAGATCTTGTTACATATATATACTTAGGCCCAATCTTTTGGTTTTGAGGCCCAACAATCTTACCCTGTGTAACCGGCCCAATTTGAATTTTGAAAATAGGATTAGGGGAACAGCTGGCACGCAATATGGCAATTCAGCGATAATCGTTCCCGTCGCTTTAACTCTGATAGAACCCTATCTGTTAGATGGGAACTATCTCGGCCATTGGATATTTACTCATGTAGGGAGGGTAAATCCAATCGCCATTTCCACCAGTAAATTCATCATTCTCTAGAGAAATCAGTCCTCCTTTGCAAGGAAACCTGCTCCATCGCTGCTCTTGACCTAGAAATCGATCGTTCATCCCATTCCCAGAACACCTCAAATAAGTCGTTCATCACCTTTCTTTCATTTCTTAATGGCTAGGGTTAAGAATGCTCAAGAAGCACGTGCTTCGTCTTCCTGCTGAAGATGAAGTTACCGTCGTTGAGGCCAGAATTCCAGAGGGCCAACCATGGAAACCGGTGATTGTAGAGCGAATGAGGGATGCAGAAGAATACAACAGGACCAAATATTTCGCCCTAGACTATAGAGTAGTGAGCATTCCTTCTTCAATAAAACCCCTTTTTTGACTTGTTAATGACGGAGTTTTATATTCCCGATTCATACGAGATTAGGAGACCTGAAGGTCAAGAAAGAGTATACTAGCAACCCGAAGGGGGGTGGATTCCCATCCATCGATAACTACTTCTCTTCGGGGTGCGATTCCCGCTCCGCCCTTTCGTTCTCGAACTCCTTCATGCTGTCGGGCTCAGCTTGAGTCAACTATCCCCGAATTCTTTTATTCACTTGAATAGTTTTACTGCTTTCTGCTCATCCGAGGACATAATCCCAAGCATAGATTTATTTTATTAGTTCTTTCCCTCACTGCCTGTAAAGAGAGGGGGTTTTACCAGATAATAAAGAATACGGGTAGGGAGACCCTAATGGATACCCCTTCTAATAATAAAGGATGGCATGGAGATTGGTTCTTCATTAAGGGGCCGGACACTGAGTTGGTAGGACCTTGGTCAAACTCAAACAAAGACCAACTGAATCTAAATCGGATTTCTCGAAGAAGGTTGGAGGCGTTCGAGGCTTTGTATTCCAAGCGACTTTTAGTGAAGTGGGACCAGTTGTTCCTTAATGGCCAAGACTGGTTACACTCTCATGGCTGTAAGTCTCTTTATTTTCCCGAAGATGTTTCATTTGAGATCTGATGACATGCTAAATCCATCTTATCTTTTGATTTTACAGTGGCTGACTCTAGCAAAAACCCTAACAATGAAGCGATCCTGGAAGCCGCTGGAGTCCTGAGGGTCAAGCTCTTTGGGGCTGAAAAAGTTAGGATGGCCTGAAGCAAGAAGGTCGCTGGTACCAAGGCTTCAATTACACCAGAAGCAACTACTGGAGGGGTGTCCGGATCTGGCCAGCCAGAGGAGCTGGTGAAAATCGGGGAGCCTCCAGTTGTACCCGAGGTGCCTAAGGCAAGCAAATCTGGAGGTAAGCAGAAGAGTCTGGTGCTTCACTCCTCGGTCGAGGAAGGAGACGAAATAATCCCTTTAATTAGGATTTAGCCCTCGCTGACAACTGGGGGATCTTCTAATGCTGCCCCGGATGCTAATGATCGGGAGAAAGAGCTTGCTGCAACGGCTTCCTTTGATGCTGAATCTCCTGCCCTAAAAGAAAGGGGCATTATTGAAAAAACAAAAGGGGTCTTCCCCTCCCCCGATTACAACAGAACAGCTGAGGGCCGAAGCTGTGGGGACATCGGTCGGAGGTTTGGGATCATCCATGATCCCCTTCGATACAACTGGGGCTGATCAGGCCAATTTGAAAACCCTGATGGAGATGTTATTCTCCTTCCATGATGAGGTTAGTAGGTTGCCCTAATGAATGTTCTCAATCATTTTACTATCTTTTAATTCCCGAACATTATCCTACAGGGAAACGGTCTTCTTCTCCAAGTCTCCAACCGAGTGAAGGTTTTGGAGCGGGACCTAAATAAGTCGTCTAAAGAATGTATCGAGGTGAATGAGTCTTGTGCAAAGGCCCGCACTCAACTTCGCACTCAGCATGACGCCTTCCACATTATGAAAAACGATTATGAGGTGATGCAGGTGGAAAAGGATAAAACTGACAAGGATTTGGCCACCTTGCGTGATCAGGCGTTCGCCGCTGACATCCGAATGTCTGAGATTAGAGCCCGAGCCGAGGAGGCCGTTAAACAAGTTAAGGCTGCTGCAAAACGGGCTAAGGATGCAGAGGCCAAGAACAAAGAACTGGAGTTCCTCCTCCAAAGGCAAAAGGAACAACTTGACCAATAGGGCGATCTGATTCGGGTCCAGGCCGATCAGATGAGAAATCTTAAAGATAATGTCCAGATGATCATTGCCGACTCGACTTCAAAGGAAGTCGATTGGTTGAAAGGTCCGGTTGCCCCTGCTTCTCCAGACGTTCTTGCACCGAGTCATCGGCAGAGAGTTATTGATGAGTACAAGGCCTCGGATCAATTCCACGAAGATGTACAAGACACCGTGGTGAATGAGTTCAATGACGACTTTGAGTTCGCCCGAGAACCGGTGCGGGGAAAAGGCCATGATCCTGATGCACTGGGAATTATCATTCCCTAGGACTAATTTGTAATTTTGTTTCATATTTTGTAACTTGAACTTTTTCATTAAATATTTGTAAATGCTAATTATATCCTTTTTCATGAGTTAACTCTCCTTATCTGTGTGCATGGCTGTTTATTTATACTTATTTTCCCCCTACTAACCTTATTACGCGAAATGCCGATGAGGTTAGCAGATGTATTTAAAGTATATGTAGAAACAGTAAACACAAAGATAAGATATAAGAAGAGTTCTCATTTATTTCGAAAAGATAACATAATCGGCCAACATTCTGGCCTCAACAGAAACTAAGCGGACAAAACTTATAATTACTGATAATATTTTCGGAGCCAAGCAGCATGCCATGTGTTCGGGATGTCCTTTCCATCCATCTGCTGAAGTTTGTAGGTTCCCGATCCTAATACCTCGATGACCCTGTACGGTCCTTCCCAAGTGGGCATTAGTTTTCCAATTTCCCAAGGTGTAGAAGCTTCGGCTTGCCGAAGGACTAGATCCCCTATTTTGAATGTCTTATTCTTGATATTTTTGTTGAAGTGTTGAGCTGTACGTTGTTGATAAGTTACCAGACTGAGAACTGCAGCGTCACGCTCTTCTTCCAACAAATATAAGTTATCCCGAAGCCCCTCGCTGTTGAGAATTTCGTCAAATTTCTGGACTCGGGAGGAGGGTATTCCAATCTCAATAGGTATCAAGGCTTCAGTCCCATAAGAAAGCTTGAAGGGTGTTTCGCCCGTTGTGGTCCGAGGAGTTGTCCGGTAAGCCCAGAGGACGTGTATGAGCTCTTCAGGCCAAGCTCCTTTTGTTTCCTCAAGCCTTCACTTTATACCATTAAGCAACAGCCTATTCATTACTTTTACTTGTCCATTTGCTTGAGGGTGGGCTACCGAGGTCCGACGATGTTGGATGTTAAGTTCTATAAAGAAGCCTTCAAACTCTTTCCCCACGAACTGAAGATCGTTATCTGAGACTAAGACCTTCGGGATGCCAAACCGATAAACCACCTGCTCTTTAAGGAACTAAAGGCATGTTTTCTCAGTAATCTTCGCCGGTGGTTTAGCCTCAACCCATTTGGTGAAATAGTCGATTGCCACGACCACGAACTTTACTTGACCTTTACCCTGCGGGAGTAGACCGAGGAGATCTATCCCCCAAACTACAAAAGGTATTGGAGATAATATAGGAGTAAGCTCTTCGGGAGGTTGGCGATGTACCGAAGCAAACAGTTGACACTTATGACATTTTTTAACGAAGTCTTTGGCATCCTGAAGCATGGTTGGCCAAAAATATCCTTTTCTTAATATCTTATATGCCAATGTCTTTGCTCCTACATGATCTCCACAGATTCCTTCGTAAACTTCCTGAAACGCGTACTCGGATTCCTTCAGATCAAGGCATCGGAGTAGGGGCAATGAATAATATTTTCTGTATAACTTGTCTTCGATGAGACAGTATTTTGTAGACTTGAATTTTTTCCTTCTGGCCAGAGCTCTGTCCTCAGGTAGCTCGTCACTTTTCAAGAATTTAAGTATGGGAGTCATCCAGGAATCTTCGGATTCGATGTTCATTACTGTTTGGACCATTGTGCTCGGTTGTTGTAAATTTTCCAAGTAGACAGACCCTTCCAAATCTCCCGATCGGTTGTTGCTAACTTTGAAAGGGCATCGGCCATTGTGTTTTCTGATCTAATTACCCCGATAATTTGATACTTAGGAAAATAAGTAAGGAGTGTCTGCACAAGCTAGAGATAGGCCTAAAGGTGCGGTTCCCTAGCCTCATATTTTCCCAAAACTTGCTTTACCACTAGCTGGGAGTCACTATAAACTGCCAGATTTTTCACCTCCAGACTTCGAGCCAGCTTTAGTCCGGCTATAAGTGCTTCATACTCCGCAATGTTGTTGGTGGTTGCGAACTCGAATCGGATAGACTGTTGGACTTTGAATCCCTCGGGCGAGGTGAGTATCACTCCTGCTCCATTACGGGACCCGATGCTAGACCCATCTACATATAAAGTCCACGCTGAGTCTGTTGCAGACAAGGGATTGGATAACTCAGCTGGAACTTCTTCCTTTTCTTCTAGAAAGGAGCACTCGATAATAAAGTCAACAAGGGCTTGTGCTTTGATCGTCGTCCGAGGACGAAAGTCAATATTAAATTGGCTTAATTCTACCGCCCACGATTCTAATCTTCCTGAAGATTCGGGTCGATACAAAACTTTCCGAAGGGGTTGATCTGTGAATATCGTGATTGTTCTCCCTGGAAGTAATGTCGAAGCTTCCGACTGGAAATGACCAATGCGTAAGCCAACTTCTCTAGATTTGGATATCTGGTTTCTGAATCCCGAATAGCATAGCTTACGTAGTAGACCGACTTCTGTCCTTGTGAATCCTCCCTGATTAAAGCTGACCCGACCGCTAACTGTGTTGCAGATAGATATAATTGTAAATCTTCTTCTAGGAGAGCCTTACTGAGGATCGGGGGAGAAGAGATGTATTGCTTAATTTGTTCAAAGGCATTTTGGCATTCCTCCGTCCAAACGAATGTCTTCTGGTTTTGTGCCCCTTTTAGCGTATTGAAGAAAGGGAGACATTTCTCTGTTGATCGAGCTACGAACCTCCGAAGAGTAGCAAGCCTTCCAGATAGCCTTTGAACGTCTTTAAAGTTCTTTGGGGACTGCATCTCAAGGATAGCCGATATTTTTTCGGGATTCGCCTCTATCCCTCTCCGGCTAACCATGTATCCCAAGAATTTGCCTAACCCAAGACCAAAAGTGCACTTGGCGGGGTTGAGCCTCGTGTTGTGAATTCTAACATTCCGAAAGCACTCTTTGAGATCTAACAGGTGGTCTTCATCCCCCATACTTCGGACAATCATATCATCCACGTAGAATTCCATATTTTTTTCAATCTGATCTCTGAATACGTTGTTCATCATCCGTTGGTAGGTTGCCCCGACATTGATGAGACCAAATGACACAACTTTATATGCGTAGATTACTCGGTGTGTAATGAAGGATGTCTTCGGGATATCCGGTTTATGCATGGCAATTTGGTTATATCCGGAGTAAGCATCGAGGAAGCTCATTAAAGTGTGTTCCGAAGTAGAATCGATTAACTGATTGATGTTAAGGAGAGGATAATAATCTTTCGGACATGCCTTATTTAGATCTGTGTAGTCCACACACATCCTCCACTTCCCATTATGCTTTTTCACCAGCACCACATTGGCGAGCCATTCTGGATAAATTATTTCATAAATAAAGTTAGCAGCCAATAATTTTTTAATTTCTTCATCAATTACCTTTTGTCGTTCAGGGGCAATGTTCCGCATTTTCTGTTTTACGGGCTTGTGGTTAGGGTCGACGCTCAATTTATATTCGGCCACGCTCCTGTCTATCCCCGGCATATCGGCCGGCATCCATGCGAAAATATCTGAATATTCTCTGATCAAATCGATGAGCTTGATTCTAACGTCCGTCTACAAACCAGTACCGATCTGTACTATTTTCGTGCTGTCTTCCTGAAATAGCGGTACCTCTTCGGTCTCTTCAGCAGGCTTTGCTATCGGCTCCGAGCCTCCTTCCGTAAATGGTTCTAGCTCAATCTTCATTGTAGTTTTCTGTTTACTGACCTCTATGGAAGTCGCCTGAATAGTTTGAAGATAACATCTTCAGGATAGATCTTGATTGCCAGCAACTTCACCGATCCGTGCTCGGTTGGGAATTTCATTTTTAGGTGAGGGATCGAGGTAACCGCTTTTAGAGCTGACAGGGTTGTTCTTCCTAGGATAGCATTGTAGTTACTTTCTACTTGGACCACGTAGAATCTTATCATGATAGAGGCCTGTTTCAGAGCTGTGCTGAAGATCGCTGGTAATTTAATCGTCCCTGCTATTTGAACTGGGTTGTTCCCGAAGCCGTATAATGGGGACTCGTTGCATATTTCCAGCTTCCTTCCCCCCAGATCCAGCTGATTGTATGCATGACTGTAGAGTACATCGACTGAATTCCCGTTATCCACCAGCATTCGTTTCAGATCCATGGTTCCCACCTGAGTTGTGATAACTAGGGGTGTAAGCGAATATAAACGGATACAGATATCAGTATATCCGTATCCGTATCCGGAAAATTAATCCGCATCCGTATTCGTATCCGGTATCCGGCGGATTTTAAAAATATTATCTGTATCCGGTATTCGGAATAATATCCGAATAAGGATAATATCCATTTCTGTATCCGTATCCGGCAGATTTAAAAACTAAGAATTTATTATTATTATTTATGAATTTTTTTTTGCTAAATTACTAATATTTTATTTAATTACTAGATATTACTGAATGTAAAGCTATACTAATGAATGTAAGATATTAATAAATGTAAAGCTATACTAATGAAGGTAAGTTATTAATTAATAAACATAAGTTATTAATATATATGTAACAAACTAATAGTTATAGTTTTGCAAGTTAATATATATATATATATATATATATATATATATATATATATATATATATATACTATAGTTATTAGTATTAATTAATAAATTTAAGTTATTAATGAATGTAAGTTATTAATATATATGTAACAAACTAATAGCTATAGTTTTGTGAGTTAATACATATACGTAAGTTTTATATATATATATATATATATATATATAAAAGCTAATAACTATTGTTTTGTAAGTTAATATATATGTAAGTTATTAATTAATGAATGTAAGTTATTAATACATATATAACAAGCTAATAGCTATAGTTTTGTAAGTTAATATATATATATATATATATATATGTAAGTTATTAATTAATGAATCTAAGTTATTAACATATATGTAACAGACTAATAGCTATAATTTTGTAACTTAATATATATATATATATATATATATATGTAAGTTATTAATATATATATATATATGTGTGTGTGTGTGTGTAAGTTATTCATTAATGAATGTAAGTTATTTATATATAATTAATGCATATAAGTTATTAATATATATATATTTATTCGGATACGAATTCCGGATACGGATACGAATCCGAATATCGGATTCCGGATATCCGCTATCCGCCGAATATATTTACGGTCGGATATTAAACGAATACGAATACGCCTATATCCGTATCCGTATCCGTTTATTTGCGAATACCTTTAAACCGAATACGGATATATCTGTTTTTTCCCGAATACGAATAATATCCGCTTTTTTTCGAATACGAATGCGGACGAATACGAATTTTCCGGTTACCATTTACAGCCCTAATGATAACCAGGGCATCTTGATGCGGCATGATAATTCCCGGGGGGTAATCATCATCAGAGAAGGTTATGGGGTCGGTTAGGGTGGTCTTAGGTTGTCCAGTCAATTGGTGAACTTCTCTGGCAAAGGCCTTTCTTTTTCTGTTAGACAGAGTCGATATCAGTCCTCCGGAGATAACATCTACAACTCCCCTTGCCGCTCCCGATGGTGGTGGTGGTGGTGTTATCCAATCAAAAGGACTCGGTTTGTACTGATCGACTATATAACAGTCCAGATTACCTACCCGCACTTGCTTTTCCAAAAAATCTTTCAGCTGATAGCATTCTTCGGTATCATGGCCTTTGGCTTCATGGTAATTACAATATTTGTCTTTATTCTTCTGTCTAGCGAAGACTCGGATTTTCGGGCACTTCTCATAAAAAGGCTTATTTTTTTATTTCCTTGATGATGACGGCTCTACTCAAAGTCAGAGGAGTATAATCTTTGTCATTATCTCGATTCCCTCGGTCCTTTGAGCCATCATTCTTCTGTTGCCGAATTTCATGAAAGTCTTTCTTGCCATTCCCTTTGTTGTTGGTATACTTTTTATCAGTGTCTTCGCCTCGGGGGTCTCTCTAGTGAAAACTACTTGTATTTTTTGAGGTACCCTGAGGATTAGCAAGCGCCTCTTCCAGCTCGATAAACTTATCAACTTTATCATAAGCTTCAGGCAAAGACTCGAGTGCCTTAGAGATGATTTCTTCAATCAACCTACTGGATTTATCCACTTTTAATCCCATGGTTAAAAAATGGATGACCTGCTTCGGATCTATGTCATTGACTTCGAATACGGCTTCCCGAAATTTTTTAATATATTGTCGAAGTGTCTCGTTCGGTCTTTGTTTAATCTGCATGAGAGACGTGATCATCTTGGCACGCCTCTTATTACTGCCGAAACGGGTGTGGATTGTTCTTGCAAATCATCCCATGAGCGTATAGATGCAGGAGGAAGGAGATGACCCACTCTCGAGCAGTTTTCTTCAGGGTGGACAAGAATAGATAGCACATGGCTGCCTCATCATGACCATGAAAAAGCATGGCCTGTCCGAAAAGTGAAGGTATGGTCATGGGGGTCTCCAGTTCTGTCGTACATCTCCAAGTTCGAGGGAACTTTATTCTTTCTATCAATCTTTGCATTAGCAAGATCTCTGGTGAAAGGAGAGGCCCGAGGCTTCTTAGTTCTTGAAGGTTGATTCATAACCCTTCGGGGAGATGATTCTCCAGTGTGGCTTCTTTCAGGGCTTCGCCGGGAACCTTCGCGGCGGTCTCTTCTTGATGGTGATCGGGCTTGCTTTCTTAGATCCCTGGTATAGATGGATTCGGATTGGACCAGACTATTATCTCGATGCCGCCTATGGGGTCGGTCATCTCTTCGTCGGTGGGGTGTTGAGCGGGAGGCCGAGCCTCTCTCGCTCAACAGATTCTGCCCAGTCTCATTCAGTTCCATGTATTGTTTATCAAGCTCTTCTTGCTGGAGATCGAGAGCCTTCTTCCGGTCAAAAAATTGCTGGAGGCGCCGTTCCCTTTCCATTACTATTTCGCAGTGCAATCGAGACTAGGTCGGTCCGTGTGAATCATGGTGACTTCGTTGTGAACGTGAGGTCGCCATGTGGGTCCATTTTCGTTGTCAATAAAAATCACTACTAAGACCTCCTTCTAGCGCTAATGTTAATGCTTAATTTCGTCTGCGCGTTCAATCAATTCGTCGGGCGTGTACCTGCACAAAAGTCCCAACAGCTTGGGTCGTTTGTGGACTCCTCCGGTGTAAGTAAGTAATTGGATCAAGATATGTTAACAATGGAGGTCAAATATTTAGTAGGGTAAATTATGTCGTACATTGCCTTCATTGTTATTTGGGTATTTATAGGATTCACTTGGCTGTTTACTACCCCTATTAGGAGTGTTCTGCCCAGAATCCTTATTGGACTCGGATTCAATTACCTTGATCCAAAAGAAGTATTATCTAGTAAGGAACCACAAGGGCTTAGAATTCTTGGCCAAGCCTTTTCGGACTAAAAAGTGTTAGGTTTGTATATACGCAAGCATACAATCAAATTACATAATTAAAACGGAAGCGCGATAAAACGGATTTTAAAATTTTAATACAAACCATCACCATGATCTATCCTTGTGTTCAATTATCAATTTAAACGAAAGAGAAAGAGAATAAGAATTATACCCTGGTAGATCAAAGCTTCCTCGGATACAAGTTCAACTCCTAGTCCTTCGTGTTCTCCTCGAATTCCACCGATGAAATTCCTTCCTTTGATCAATGTTAGCCACCCAAGTGTTTGGCCTCTAGAGGTGATCCACCAAGGAAGAATAGGTATTCAAGAAGTTGGGTGTTGGCAAAACCCTAGTTTCTATCTCTATAGAAATTGCAAGTACTCTCCACAATCTAATGCAAGAGTGTGTAACCCCAATCTATAATAAGACTCCTCTTATTTATAGATGTAGGAATAACCCTTACTTAAACTATTTAGGATTAGGGTTTCTATTATAATTAAACTCTTTTAATTAATTATGCTCCTAATCCAATTAAGAATTCATGTGAGAGTACTTCTATTAATTAATTCCCAATCCCTATTAGGAATTAAATAATAGTAATAGTAATAATAATAATAATAATAATAATAAGACTCCTCTTATTAATTTATATTTAATATTTTCAAAATATTAAATAATAAATATTAAGCTATTTAATTTATTCTATCTCCATAGACTAAATTAAATACATTTAAGTTATTATTACAATTATCTCATTTACTTCTTAAATAAATATTTTTCTTTTGCGTTGTGACCCTTTAGGTTCTCCATATTAAACCGGTTGTGAATAAATCAATTAGAACAATTCTAATCTTATTTAAATAAATAAATTATACTATTTAATTCATTTAAATAAATAATATTTATTCTACAATAAGGGTAAGCCCCCTTAGCGATTAACGACTTTCCAGATAATATAGATTTCAACATTAATCACAAAAGAACCTTTCAGTGAATAGTTACCGTACAATTCAATTCTTCTACCATATAATGTCCCAATTAAAATATAAGACATGGATTTACTGTCAAGTCTTATTTTATTTAATTATATGTATTTCGATTCCCAAATGCACAACTCTAAAAAATACAAATTAGAAACTCCTTTCTAATTTCATTCTGCCTTGGCCAAGGACTACTGAGTTGCCATTTATCGAATCACATAGGACATTCACATCTTTTACTAGACGTGGTAGATTCTTTGTTGATCATTCACCTATCTCCATGCACAACTTATTATACCCAATCATACCCTTTGATATACCCCAAAGGTCTTAAGGGACATGTCAAAGTATAACTCATCATACATAAGATACTATGATGATCTCAAGTCCAAGGATCACTTGTACTACTATCACTAGAGGAATTCCTATTGACATGCGAGTAAAACTCCATTAGGTATTCCTTAGCGAGCCACGTTCAGTGAACTTATTCTCCAATAAGCACCTACATACTTGCTTTAGTGTCTCCACACAAATGATTATGAGATCAATCATTCTCTTCTTAAGAGCAAGCAACGTATGTACTAATCCATCCGGATTCACTAATCCCCTTTTTAGTAATTCAACGATTAGGAACGATTTTAGTTTGTGAGCAATCTAGAATTTAGATCTCATTAGCATGATCACCATCATGATTCTAAAAGCATTGCTCAAAACTATGGGTTTATCACATTTAATATAACAACACTATGTAGATAATGTAAAATGCCTTTTAAGAAAATCAATTATTTTATTAATAAATGAATAAGATTACAGAGTATATGCTATATCATATCAAATATGATTGGCTTGTGTGCATACCACTTTCAATCTCCCATTTGCACTAAAGTCAATCGCCATGGTATCTAATACCCATCTTCTCTTAGTGACGATCAAACTGTTGTTGTGTTAAAGCTTTAGTAAATGGATCTGCAATGTTGTCTTGAGAGTCCACACGATCCAGGGTGACATCTCCTTTTTTAATGATCTCTCTAATCAAATGAAATCGCCGCAACACGTGTTTAGATTTCTGATGAGACCTGGGTTCCTTAGCCTGTGCAACAGCTCGGGTGTTGTCACAGAATAAAAGTACAGCTCCTCTAATGCTAGGAACCACTCCAATTTCAGTTATGAACTTCTTCATCCAAACAGCTTCCTTTGCAGCTTCACTTGTAACTATGTACTCTGCCTCTGTCACTGAATCAGCAACTGTTTGCTGCTTGGAACTTTTCCAACTCACTACGCCACCGTTTAAGGTAAGCACGTACCCTAAAACGGATTTACTGTCATCTTGGTTCGTTTGAAAACTTGAGTCTGTGTAGCCCTCTAGTTTCAATTCGGACCCACCGTAGACAAGAAATACATCATTAGTTCTTCTCAAGTACTTTAGGATGTTTTTCATTACCTTCCAATGCTCTTCTCCTGGATTTGACTGATATTTGCTTGTTACACTAAGTGCATGAGCGACATCTAGTCTAGTACATATCATACCATACATGATAGATCCTATTGCTGAAGCATAAAGAATCTTACTCATACGGTTTCTCTCCTTAGGTGTCTTTGGGGCTTGTTTCTTGGAGAGATGTATTCCATGGCTCATCGACATGAGACCTCTCTTGGAATCTTCCATGCTAAACCTCTTTAGCATTGAGTCAATGTACTTTCCTTGGGTCAAGCCAAACATCCTTTTTAGATCTATCTCTATAGATCTTTATCCCCAAAATATAGGATGTCTCACCCAAGTCCTTCATGGAGAAGTGTTTAGATAACCAAATTTTGATCGACTGTAGCATAGGAACATCATTCCCTATCAATAATATATCATCAACATATAATACAAGGAACGAAACAGCGCTCCCACTAACCTTCTTGTACACACATGGTTCATCTTCATTTTTGATAAAATCAAACCTTTTGATTATCTCGTCAAAACGGATGTTCCATCTGCGAGAATCTTGCTTCAATCCATAAATGGATCGTTGTAGCTTACAGACTTGGTTTGTTCCAACCGTTGAAACAAAACCCTCTGACTGTATCATATATACATTCTCCTCAAGTTCTCCATTGAGCAAGGCCGTTTTCACGTCCATTTGCCAGATCTCGTAGTCATAATAAACTGCAATTGCAGCAAAATCCGAATGGACTTGAGCATAGCTACTAGTGAGACAGTTTCATCATAGTCAACTCCTTGTCTTTGTTTGAAACCTTTTGTAACCAGTCGGGCCTTATAGGTCTCTACCTTGCCATCCGCTCCAGTCTTTTTCTTAAAGACCCATTTACACCCAATAGGCTTAATGCCCTCAGGTGGTAAAGTCCATACATAGAGTCCAACTCGGATTTCATGGCTTATATCCATTTCTTTGAGTCTTCACTACTCATAGCCTCTTCGTAAGTCAATGGATCATCATCATCTATGATGTGTGCCTCATCATCATCCTCTATGATGAATCCATACCTATCAGGTATCTTTGGTACTATTCTAGATTTACGAATAGGTAGTGGTACAGTAGGTTTTTCTACTTGGTCAGGTACCTGACTTTGATCCGTAGTATTTTGTGGTTCTTGAACTTCTTCAAGATATATCTTACTCCCACTGACCCCTTCAAGGATAAACTCCTTTTCTAAGAAGGCAGTGTGTTTCGCAACAAACACCTTTTAATCAGTAGGATGATAGAAATAATATCCTAAACTTTCTTTAGGATATCCCACAAATCTACACTTGTCGGATCTAGTCTTCAGCTTATCATGCTCAAACCTTTTGACATAAGCTGGACAACCCCAAGTCTTAACATGCTTAAGACTAGGTTTCCTCCCTGTCCATATCTCATATGGGGTCTTTGGGACGGATTTGGTAGGTACCTTGTTAAGCAGGTATGCAGCCATTTCTAGGGCATAACCCTAGAAGGATACTGGAAGGTCGGTAAAACTCATCGTGGAACGAACCATGTCCAACAATGTTCGATTTCTCCTTTCAGATACACCATTCAACTGTGGCGTTCCTGCTAGAGTCCATTGTAAGATTATACCATTTTTTTTAGACAATTGAGAAACTCATTGGTTAAATATTCCCCTCCTCGATCCGATCGAAGAATCTTAATACTCTTACCAGTTTGCTTCTCTACTTCACTTCTGAATTCTTTGAACTTTTCAAACGATTCAGATTTGTATTTTATTAAATA
The DNA here is from genome assembly GCA_034770075.1 of Aralia elata. Taxonomy (NCBI): domain Eukaryota; kingdom Viridiplantae; phylum Streptophyta; class Magnoliopsida; order Apiales; family Araliaceae; genus Aralia; species Aralia elata. The sequence goes on from CM068377.1 coordinate 35,199,513, forward strand.
CACATATCCAAATCTAGAATGATCATCAGTGAAAGTAATAAAATAAGAATACCCTCCTCGTGCATTCGTTGTCATAGGTCCACATACGTCTGTGTGTACCAACGCTAATAACTCTGTAACTCTTTCTCCTTTTCCACTAAAATGGGATTTAGTCATCTTACCCATGAGACAAGATTCACAAGTTGGATATGTAATCAGATAGCTCTAAAAGCCCATCTTTATGCAACTTGGTTAATCTTGTTTCATTGATGTGACCGAGTCTACAGTGCCACATAAAGGTATAATTAATATCATCTCTTTTTCTTTTCTTAGTTTGTTCAATTTGAAGTATATTTTCATGCATGTCAAGTATGTAAAGTCCATTCAGCAAATTACCAACACCATATAAAATATTTTTATTATAAATAGAATAACTATTGTTCTTTATTATAATATCAAAACCATCCATATCCAATACAGAAATTGAAATAATATTTCTAATGAGTATTGGAACAAAATAACAATTATTTAAACTAATGGACTTGCCCATAGGCAGTGCTAAACGATAAGTTCCTACAGCTAATGCAACAACCTTTGCTCCATTTTCCACTCGTAGGACAACTTCATCCTTGTTCAGCTTTCTACTTCTGCTTAGTCCATGCATATTATTACATATGTGAAAACTACAGCCGGTATCCAATACCCAAGTAGAATTTTGACTTTCAGAAAAATTAATTTCAATCATGAACAAACCTAGATCGAAAGTCGAAGCTTCTCTAAGCTTCTTTTGGTCCGCAAGATACTCCTTGCAGTTCCTCTTCCAGTGTCCCGGCTTATTGCAATGGTAGCAAATTCCTTTGCTATTTGGATCAGGTTTCTTTTTATCCTTTCTTTTTGCCTTGCCCTTAGCCTTCTTGTTTTTCTTCTTTTCAGAAGATACCTCGGGCCTCTTCTTTTTCTTAGAAGAATCATCCACTAGTAAGACTTAGTTCTTGTTGGATGAGAAGTGACCTTCAGCAATTTTCAGCATGTTAAGTAACTCAAGCAAGCTGACGTCCAACTTATTCATGTGAAATTCACAACAAATTGTGAGAAGGTATCCGGGAGTGACTGCAAGATCAAATCTTGTCTTAACTCCCCATCCATCACGAAGCCAAGCTGTCCAAGTTGTTCAATCAGATTGATCATCTTAAGGACATGAGTCTCAACAGCAGTGCCCTCGGTCATATGAAATCGGAAGTGCTCCTTAGATATTTGATATTTAGCAGTCCTACTTTGCTCACCATACAACTCTTTGAGGTGCAGCAATATGGTAGGAGCATCCATAGTTTCATGCTGCCGCTGAAGCTCGTTACTCATGGATGCAAGCATGATGCATTGAGCCAAGATTGCATCATCTTGCCACTTTCTGAAAGTAGCAATCTCTTCCTCAGAGGCTGTTTCTGCAACATTTGCAGGGACTGGCGAATTTAGGACATAAGAAATCTTTTCAGCAGTGAAAACGATTCTCAGATTCCTTAACCAATCCGTGTAATTCGGTTCGATCAGTTTGTTAGCATCAAGTATGCTACGCAGTGATAGTGAGGTTGACATTTTTAAATTCTTCATGTGAAATAGACAACATTTTAGCATACATTCATTTTATTAATCATCAAAATAAATTAGGTCTTTATTTAAATAGGTATCTCTCACTTTTCTTCAAACTATATTACCCTCATTATATAGTTCGACAAATCTAACTAAAAATTTGCTAGTAAGATTAAGGATCCCATTTCAAATGTATATAGCCTTGTGTGTGCACAACAAACTATATATAAATAAATAGGTTGACAACTATTGTCAATTACATCACTATGTAACTCCTTGTATTTTGCCTCTTAGATTATAATGGTCAAGTGTGTGCACATCCGAACTAAAATAATCTAAGTTAAGTCCAACCTAGCACTTCCATATATGTGAAGAGAAAAAGACCGCCCTTGTGTGTGCACAACAAAGCAGTAATGTTCAATTCCTTAATAAGCATCAAATGTGATAAAACAACATCTTAAATATTTAATACTCGTCTTGTGTGTGCACAACAAACTCATATTAAATATTTAATACTCCATTGCTTTACCATGCTAGAAGGCGACGTTCGATATTCCAAATATCTTTGAACGTTTAGGACTTAATATGATTTCTTTGAGAGATTTGTTATTATTTGTCATCTTGTTTAGCGCGCATGCACATATATATATATATATATATATATAAAATACGCGTCATATTATTTTACATGCGAAGCATGTTGGATAATATATAAAATATATATAGTAAGCATGCACATATAGAATACTATATTCTACCCGGATTGATTATGGACTTTGATTCTAGTTTAGTTCACTAGAGCCACCAAATGAACCAAAAGGTCAAACCTAGGGTGCAAGAATTAAATTTAAATATAAATATTACATTTAAACCCGAGTTCCAATACAAACGGGTCTTCAAGCGCTCCTTGCTCCTTGCTCCTTTGTCTCCAATTCTTCAAAATTAATTCTAACTAGTCCTATTACAAAAACTATTTACAATAAATAGAAACCTTGATCAGCAATCAAGGGGAAGTACATAGGAGAGAGATAAAATTTACATTAAGAAAAATTAGAGAAGACGAGGAACGCAGACCCCATTTATAAAAACTCATGCATTCAAGCATCCTCTAAAATAATTCCAATCACACATTGGTCAATAGTCCATAATCAATCCTTATTTATTATCATACATATCTCTATATGTATCAATAAATAACATTCATCTCATGAATAATAAAAACACTCCATATATGCATTGATATCAATTAATGAGCAAAACTTTTGCTAATATTTAGTTTTGAAACAAAATAAACTCTTTTATTTTAATCAAAAACCAAATTCAAATTAAACTCCTTTAATTTTAGCAATCTGAAATCATATTCCAGATAAAATAAACATCTTTATTTTAAATTTTTATCAATTAAATAAACCATTTATGTTAATTGAGAAAAACAAAAAAAATTCAAACTCTGCATACCAGCGCGGCCGCGCTCCAAATTAAACTAGGAGCGGCGCGGCCGCGCTCCAGAATGAATTGGAGGCGGCGCAGCCGCGCCGCGACGCTGAATCAGAAAAAAAAATTTCCAGTCCAAAAATTCGATCATATCGATACATACATGGAATCATCATAATCAATAATTAACACAAGGATTAGGCTTTGATACCACTGTTAGGTTTGTATATACGCAATCAAATTACATAATTAAAGCGGAAGTGCGATAAAACGGATTTTAAAATTTTAATAAAAACCATCACCATGATCTATCCTTGTGTTCAATTATCAATTTAAACGAAAGAGAAAGAGAATAAGAATTATACCCTCGTAGATCAAAGCTTCCTCGGGTACAAGTTCAACTCCTAGTCCTTCGTGTTCTCCTCGAATTCCACCGATGAAATTTCTTCCTTTGATCAACGTTAGCCACCCAAGTGTTTGGCCTCTAGAGGTGATCCACCAAGGAAGAATAGGTATTCAAGAAGTTGGGTGTTGGCAAAACCCTAGTTTCTATCTCTATAAAAATTACAAGTACTCTCCACAATTTAATGCAAGAGTGTGTAAACTCAATCTATGATAAGACTCCTCTTATTTATAGATGTAGGAATAACCCTTACTTAAACTATTTAGGATTAGGGTTTCTATTATAATTAAACTCTTTTAATTAATTATGCTCCTAATTCAATTAGGAATTCATGTGAGAGTACTTCTATTAATTAATTCTCAATCCCTATTAGGAATTAAATAATAGTAATAGTAATAATAATAATAATAAGACTTCTCTTATTAATTTATATTTAATATTTTCAAAATATTAAATAATAAATATTAAGCTATTTAATTTATTCTATCTCCATAGACTTTAGTAAATACACTTAACTTATTATTACAATTATCTCATTTACTTCTTAAATAAATATTTTTCTTTTGTGTTGTGACCATTTAGGTTCTCCATATTAAACCAGTTGTGAATAAATCAATTAGAACAATTCTAATCTTATTTAAATAAATAAATTATACTATTTAATTCATTTAAATAAATAATATTTATTCTACAATAAGGGTAAGCCCCCTTAGTGATCAACGACTTTCCAGATAATATAGATTTCAACATTAATCACAAAAGAACCTTTCAGTGAATAGTTACCGTACAATTCAATCCTTCTACCATACAATGTCCCAATTAAAATATAAGACATGGATTTACTGTCAAGTCTTATTTTATTTAATTATATGTATTTCGATTCCCAAATGCACAACTCTAAAAAATACAAATTAGAAACTCCTTTCTAATTTCATTCTGCCTTGGCCAAGGACTACTGAGTTGCCATTTATCAAATCACATAGGACATTCACATCTTTTACTAGACGTGGTAGATTCTTTGTTGATCATTCACCTATCTCCATGCACAACTTATTATACCCAATCATACCCTTTGATATACCCCAAAGGTCTTAAGGGACATGTCAAAGTATAACTCATCATACATAAGATACTATGATGATCTCAAGTCCAATGATCACTTGTACTACTATCACTAGAGGAATTCCTATTGACATGCGAGTAAAACTCCATTAGGTATTCCTTAGCAAGCCACGTTCAGTGAACTTATTCTCCAATAAGCACCTACATACTTGCTTTAGTGTCTCCACACAAATGATTATGAGATCAATCATTCTCTTCTTAAGAGCAAGCAACGTATGTACTAATCCATCCGGATTCACTAATCCCCTTTTTAGTAATTCAACGATTAGGAACGATTTTAATTTGTGAGCTATCTAGAATTTAGATCTCATTAGCATGATCACCATCATGATTCTAAAAGCATTGCTCAAAACTATGGGTTTATCACATTTAATATAACAGCACTATGTAGATAATGTAAATTGCCTTTTAAGAAAATCAATTATTTTATTAATAAATGAATAAGATTACAAAGTGTATATGCTACATCATATCAAATATGATTGACTTGTGTGCATACCACTTTTAGAGAGTCCTCTTGTAACTCATTAAGTATGATAAACCTTTGGGCCGAGCCCAAGAAGAGGATCCCGATCAGGCTCATGAGGATATATATCCGAACATCCAGTTCTTCCACCCATCTGGCTTGTAAGGTTACAAAATCTAGAGGAACTGAGTGTGTTAGGAATTTCGTTTGACGTGAGCGATTTAGTTGACCTTATGGGGCTAAATGCTAATCTTCCTCGTGACCATGGAAGTCACGATCTTCTGTGTTGTCGAGGATTAAAGAAGCTCGTTGTTGTATTTTGTAACCTCTCGACTCTTTTCACATGTTCTCTGGCTAAAACTAATCTCCAACAGCTCGAAGAGTTGTGTGTAGGAACGTGTGAGAAGATGGAAGAAATTGTGAGCGATGAGAATGAAGGGAATAAGAAAATGGTAGCAACCGGAACTGATGCTGATGCTGATGCTGATGAGATTTTAATTGTATTTCCTCGGCTGAAGATAATTGAGATTGTGGATTTACCAGTGGTCAAAAGTTTTTGCGGCAGTGCGAAATATATATTTAAGATGCCATCATTAGAAAGAATTTTACTACGAAATTGTCCCCTGATGATAAATTTCACTTGCCGACAATTAACCACGCCCAAGTTCAGAATAACTGCAAAGGAATACGATTGGATTAATGATATAGAATGTACGGACCTCAACAAATACTTGCAAACATTACTTGGACCGAAAGAAGGTATGTAACTAACATTCATTCCTACAAGTCTTTGACTATTAATTTTAATCTCCAAAGGAAAATGACGAGTATGCCTATATACATTTTGGGTTTTTGAAAAATGCATGGGGCATCTATATATGTTGACGATATATTTTTTTAAAATTGACTTACTTATCTAGTTTATTTTATAAATTGAGCTACTTATTTTGATTAAATTATAAATTATAAATATCATGACTTTTTTTAATATTGGGGTACCATATTAAAATTTACATAGTTTTTTTTTTTTTTTTGAAAAGAATGGAGTAGTTTTTTTTTTTTTTTTTTGAAAAGAATGGAAGGATAATGGTCCACCATCCCAACATCTAGCTCCACCTGACTATATTACCTAGTTCATAGATCCCAAAGAAAACAGATAAATAGGTGAGTTACTAATTTAATAATTGAGTATTCTATTATTTTCTTTACATAAATATACAAATACAATTCTAGAATTCTTAAATTTACTTAGTTTTTTAGTAGTTAGATGAAAGATTCAGAAGGAATCAATTTTCTTATAAAAATTATCTTACCCAATACTCCAATATTAATCGATTACTATTATTAAGATATTAGTATAATTATAATATAATCATCAATCATGAATCAATGATTTAGTTATAAAGTGAAAAATTAAAAGTATATTTACAACGAAAAAGTATTAGTGTTATATTGAAACAGTAAGATCATTGCACTTAATATTAATATATTAGTATTATTAAAATGCACATATAATAAGTTGAGATTAAATAAAATTTAGTCATTAATTAAATTATTTAGTTTGAAAAGAAACAAATTTCTTATAAAGATTGTCTTACCTAGTTAATTTTGATTTGTTACTATATTAAAATAATTCTATAAAATAATTTGTTAATTTTGAATTTTATTAAGTAATACATTAAACAAACCATATGATTCAATATCAAATTAAAACTGCTTATTATTATAATATAATACTTATAAAAATACTAATAATATTTTCATTCTATAATAAAATCTCGTGTTTTGTACAGGTTGTATATACTAGTAAGTGTTTAAAGAAGAACTTGTAATTCTATGTTCATACACCTTTACTAATTTAAAGAAAATGATATATACTGCGAATTTATGTATGAATTTTGTTTCTTGTCATTTACGTTGATAATTAACTAGTTGTAGATGTAATATAGTGGGTCACTCTTATATTCTTATTCAACTTCGTGTATTGTTATGTGGAGAAATTATTCATGCTCTTACATTCTTGTATTTTTTTCTATTTGACATTTTTTTAGAGTTGAAAATGACAAATAATAGTAATGGTAATCCAGACAATATAGAAGATAATGCTGATAATAGTGATTGTAATCAAGACGATATAGAAGATGATGCTGAAAATTAGTGACATAGATAGACCAAAGACATGTATGATGGATGCACTTCAACGACAACTTAATTGGGATGTATTCCATGATGTTTATCAAAGTAGGTTGACCCTCTCTCTTTCCTTTAAATAAATATAAAAAATTGCCTCTTGAGCTTAATTAATTTTATTTGATTGACTACCTTTCCAAAACTCAACGTAAGGACTTTTTAAATCTTTGAAATGTCTATCAGCATTCCTCCCAATAAATAAAAAATAAGACTATGGGGATTTAAAATTTGACTTCAGTGTAGTCATAATTATTTTTTATAAATAATCTTTTATTTATAAAAAAACATATTAATTAAAAAACCATTAGAGCAAAGTAAATAAAATTAACATACAATATACTCACTCCATTCCAAAATTCATTTCTAAAAGAGGAGGTATGTGCTGGAAATGATAATAATTAGTTTGTCTATGACACTCTATTTTTTAGTTTCAAAACGAATGGAAAAAAGGATGAAAACTTAAGTTTTATTATGTTCATTTCTCTTAATTTTGAGTTTTTCAAGGGACATTAAATAAAAGAAACAAACTGAAGACTTGGTCACTTGTGCAAGCGACACGAGGACTCATAATTTTGGGAGATGCAAAGGAAGTTATGGGGGTATTTCAAAAGGTCACGTCGCGGTTTTGGGGTTATGATACGAAATTTGAATGAAAGATTGAATTGGTTTTGCACACTCAACTTAAATGGTTTACTTTGTATATATAATAAACTTTATTACATGTGAAAATTACAATCTGGTAAGAATATTTAAAGGAGTTATATATCCTCATCTAACTCTATTTGTTTTTTTTAGCAAAAGGCAAAGATACTTTTATTTCTGAAAATAAATACCAAAATCCAAAATTTTGGATTTAGGATATTACAAAAACTTACAATATACAACTATTTGTACATAACTCTATTGTAAGGAATTATCCTAAACTAACTTATGACTTGTAAACTTACGTATAAAATATACATAAAATATTTTGACTTAACACACAAAGTGAATTTGGATTAAGAAATAGAAAGCATAATAAATCAGCTAAAGGGACAATTAAGAAAGGAATTAGAGAGATTTTTGGGAAATGTAACTTTAATCTTATTATTACTATTTAATTCTAGAGATATATTTGAACCTAAGAGCTTAGAGGGAAGCCTAGGTGAAAGGTTGGGAGGAGAATTAAAGGGGCACCTATAAAAAAGTTACATTTGATCCCCTCTAGCGCTTACATTATTGAAAATTTGAATGAAGAAAACTATGGGAATGGATGTAAAAAGCATCAAGGAAGGAGCTTAATGAAAAGGAAACAAGCAATATATTACACATAATTTAAGAAAAGAAAGGAAAGGGAAGAAATGGGAAAAATATTTTGAATAAAAATATTTTGATTCTAACAAGTGAAAATATTTTGAAGAAAGGAAAGGGAAGAAATGGGAAACAAGCAATATATTACACATAATCCGTCCAGCCCAAAAAGCTATTATTCATGAAATTTAACAATTCGGTCCAAAAAGATATTTATTAAGATGACCCAAATTAAGTTAAGTCATAAATGAAAACAAATGACCTTAAAAGGTGTCAAACAGCCTGGCCCAATACCATATCTATACGTGGTCCATAAATGAGCTTAGTGATCCGATCATAGTCTTGGTCCAAATTGAAGTTAATGATTCGGTCAAAATTATATTCGGACAAAATCTTTCCCGCTCAAAAAATTCAAAATGACTTGGGTCATTTACATGGATATTCGGCCAGCCTCGTTGAGTCAAAATATTTTTAAAACAAATGGGTCAAAAATTGGAGCAATCCATTTATCTTAAATTCTAATTTTTTTCTATAAATACCTAACTAAATTCATTTTGCAAACACAAGCCAAAATTTCAAAAACTGGTCTACATATTGGCATATTGCTCTCAAATTTCTTATACTCTCTCTCTAAAGATCAATACTTGTTTTTTCATTTGATTGATATACTTGCTACTAATTGCTTTTAATTGATTACCAAGTATATCATACTTTGAGTATTGATGTTTTTTGAGCTACTCTCACAAAGTATTGTAAGAGTACATATATACACACTCCCTCTAGTTGTTATAAGTGGAGTTAATAGAAATTTATTTCTAAAAACCCACACAATAGCACAAAAGAGATTTAATTATTTCAAGCTATAGATTAAATTTATAGTTGATCACACTTGAAGATTAAAACAGTTTCAAAACGCATCCTAAAGATAAGAGACATACTCCTTATGTAATACCGACTTTGAAGTGTATATATTATTTTGTTTGATAGAGGTTGGCCTTAAAGACTAAACGTTTTCCCACATTTTCTTACAAAACAATCAGATGTGTTAAAAATAGGGGACATACTCTCATATAAGATTGTCATCTGGAAAAATATATATACCTTCAGAAAGTATATATATAATGAATACATTTGAGAGAAATATCAAAAGAGATACTCATTTGGCTTCGTGCTCACTTTAAATTGCTCTAGTGTTATATAATCTGCTATAGTTTGGACTTAAGTTATATTCCAAGTGCTTGAGCTTAATTGATCATTATTATTTTGCAAACTTTTTAAGTTATATTCCATGTGCTTGAGCTTAATTGATCATTATTATTTTGCAAACTTGAAATTATAGCTGTTACACGCATTACATTGATTATACATGTTTACTTGTAACATTCATATTAGTGAGCATCCTTGATTGAACTTAAACTGATATTATTCTTAAATCAAGAAAAACACTTTTGATCTAAACTCTTATTTGCTTAATCAAGAAGCATTATTTTCACAAATAAACTTTTATAAAAAGAGACATTTTGAGATAATTTATTTTTAATATATGTGAGAAATAGAGTGATCTCAATTCAAGACCAGAGTCTTGGTGAGGTAAGCATGTGTTGAATCTCTATTTAATTTGTGAGGCTAGAGAAAAACCTTTAGTTTCAAGATTAAATTTAAATAATAAATCTGATCTCAGGCTTGCAAGTATAACTACATTTTAGGAAGAAGCGGGGAGCTAATATCCAAGAAAATTAGTTGTAGGAAAGTTTTAAAGTTGAACTGTAAAACTTTGTAAAAGTTTCTCCCATCTACATAAGGAGAGGTCTATTATAGTAATAGGATCTCAAGCCCTTGAGAGGAGCTTAAGACTGAATGTAGCATTTTATCCCAGATATATACTGTGAACTAGCTAAATCAGTTATCTACCGCGTGATTGCATTTATCTCTTCTTCGCGCATTAAACTTAGGAAACCTAATTTGTTAAGAAACAAGTAATTAAAATTTAAAACATGCCAACGGATTAACACAAAGTTAATTAATCTATTCAACCTCCCCACCCCACCCCACCCCACCCCTTCTAGATTAATTACTCTTTTATTCTAAATTTTGATTTTTCTCAAGCGTAAGACGCAATTATATGTAAAAAAATTCAGATAATATTTTCTTGATTTGGCGAGGGAAGGGAGGTGGGACTTAGGCTTAAAATCAATTAATTTTAAGTAGTACTTATGTATAATCACTATTAACTCTATTTTATTACTTTATGATGTGGCATACAAAATCTAATACAATCAAAATTAGGTAGTACTCTCTATGTTCTATATTATAAGATAATTATTAACTTTTAAAAGTCAATTTAAATTATTTTTAAACTCAAAATTAAGATAATTCATCATTGTATCGACTAAAATGAAAAGAATTTATGTCAATTTTAAATTTAAAAATTTCTTAAGTTAATTTCAAAAAGACAATAATAATTTTATATTTTAGAATGGAGGTATTATCACTACTTTGGGTGCTCATCAAGGATAATGAACCGTATTCGTTTGTGCGCCTCAATGTTACAGTGGTTATATTTCTTGGGGTGTGTGTGTGGGGGTGGGGGAGTTAAGGGTTACACGTACCAAGATTTACAACATATGACATACTACGAGCTTAATCTGACTCCATATGAGGGTCAGATTACTATCCAAGAGGCGGAAGAATTTTATAGAACCTATGCACGTAGTAGTGGATTTGAAATAAAAATTGGGGCAAGTTATAAATATGTCCGCTCCAACAATTTGTCCAACAAACTTTTTACATGTAACAAAGCCAGAAAATCAATTGAAAAAAAAAGAAGAAACAAGACGATGAAGTTGAGGGTAGTAAGGTCAAAAGAAAAAGGGATTCAATAGGTCGCACGATGTGCAAAGCTAGATTGTTTGTTGTTCATCTAAAGAAAGAAGATACGTGGAAAGTTTCAAAATTTGAGGTTGACTCACAATCATGATTTGGTGACTCCGAGCAAGAAAATTTTCATTCAAACACGGAAAAATGTAACTCTTGTTGCTCGAACTTTAATCGAAACTTTAAACAGCGCAGGAGTTGGGCCAAGTAAAATAATGAATGTTTTTAGTGAAATAGGAGGGATGGAAAATGTCGATTTTAGCGATAAGGATATTCGGAATGTTGTGCGAAATATAAGACGTGACACAATAGATTCAAACGATTCCCAAGCAACATTGCAGTATTTGAAAAAACTTTTGGCGAAAAATCCTTTTTTTTTTTTCGATATCAAATGAGATGAACATAATCGTATCGCATGCATTTTGTGGATAGATTACCGATCAATGATAGCTTACAAAAATTTTGGGGATGTAGTGACATTTGATACAACTTATCGGACGAATAAGTATTCTATGCCGTTTGTTCCATTCACGGGGGTAAATCATCATTATCATTCCGTCTTGTTTGGTTTTGCATTGATTAAGGATGAAACAAAGGATACTTTTGTATGGGTTTTTGAGACTTGGCTTCTAGCGATGAACAATAAGGCACCGCTTACCATTATAACTAATCAGGATAAAGCTATGAGCAATGTGATTGCTAGGGTTCTTCCTAAAACACACCATGCACTTTGCACATGGCATATTAGTAATAAATTTCCAGAGAAATTACATACATTGTATGATGAGTACCCAACATTTAAACATGATTTTAACTGGTGTGTGTATAAATCATTGACTATTGCGGATTTTGAGGAGTGATGGGAAAAGCTAATGATAGATTACGAACTGCATGACCACGATTGACTCCAATCACTTTATGAGGTTAAGCACAAATGGATCATGGTGTACGCAAAGAATTTTTTTGCAGCGGGAATGACGACTACATCCAGGAGTGAGGGAATGAACAGTTTATTCGATGAGTATGTGAATGCGACGAGTATCAAGGAATTTATCGTAAACTCGGAAAAAGCCCTTGAGAAGTAGGTTATGAGAGAGAGACAAGCTAACTATGCAACTTGTCATCGGATGCGAACTATAACTCTTGAATCACCGTTGGAAACGCATGGAGCGGCTGTTTATACAAAGGAGATGTTTAGACACTTTCAGGTTGAGCTAGTAAAATCTAATAAGTACATAATGGAGAAGTTTCAACATCTAACAACACCAGATACGAAGTCGTATGCAGTGTACAAGGCGAACACCATCGAATAATCAAATAGATACTTTACTGTTGTTAGTAATGTTCAAACTGGAGATATAAATTGTAATTGTCAAAAAATTGAACATTCTGGTATGCTTTGTAGACACATTCTAAGACATGATTGTCTAAAGTACTACAAAGATACCTGATAAATACATTTTAAGTCGGTAGTGTAGAAATGGTAATAAAGTAAACGCTGAATTCCTAAAGATTTTGACTGAAATGTCCAATTATAAGGAATCTCATAAGATGCGATACAATTATTTGGTGACGCTGCTCCTACGATTAGCTTCTACCAGATCATGTTCAGTTAATGATTTTAAGCATGTTGTACAGTTGTGCATTGACAATCAACCCACGCTTGAGAAATTTGACCCTTATGAAATTAATGTAAAAGAGGTTCCAGAAATTCGAGTAGAAGATGAACCCGTTGAAAATGAACCGTTATTAGATCCTATTTGTTCGCAAACAAAGGGGCGCAAAAAAACTACAAGAATAAAGAGTGGGATCGAAGAGGCTGAGAAAGTGCAATATGCAATATAATGACCAATCATGATAAGTGGAACCACTACAAAGTTTTGGGCCAAGAAAAATCGAGTGTTTGCAGTTATCTTTATATGAGGTTGTATGATTATTAAATTGCGAAACTATTTGATTTTGGTCATATAATTTGATTTATCACAATGGTTTATTTATTTTTGATTGTATAATATTTTAATTTTGCTTTTATATGGGTAATAAACAAAATAATCCATTATTACAATATTATTTCAAAATTATATTTGTAAATTATTCTACACAAATTGAAATGAACTTTCTGAACATATTTATTCTGAAAACAACACAAACTGTAACCTTGCATGCTTTGTTTAAGTAGCACAAACTGAAATGAATATATTCTAATTCCCTTTTCATTGACATCTAAGCGACCGCTAGCAAATGGAATGCTTCAGATAACAAATTTATATTCATTTCTCTCTTTTAGCAAACAAATTTACCTGAATAATTCTGATTGTGGAGGCTTTAGGCTGGCAATCTACCCCTTGTTGTTCAAGCTTCTCTAGAGTGGTGGCATCAACATGCTCAATTTCAACAGTCAATACTCCACATCTAAGTAAATAAATTCAGGATTAGTAAGATTTAGCATCACTCTCAAATACGAAACAGTTAAGTGTTCTAACATTAAGTTTCATCAACTAGACAGAGTCACAGAAACCTAGTTCCCCCATTCACAAGTATATGTCCTAAAAAATGAAATTATTACATTTGTAATTTGAACTTTTAGCTCATGTCCTAGTTGAGACAGTCTTATGCATAAAAACCATTTCCATTCATTAACAATTCCACATATTTAATAAATAATTGCAGTTAAAAAGAAAGGGGATAAGTTCTAAAACTATAAGGCCATGTTTGTTTGCAAGGATTATAATCCCGGGATTATAATTCATGATAATCCCATGAATTATAATCCCAAGACTATTAATCCTAAGATTAAATAGTCCTAATCACATGTTTGTTTTTCATGGGATTATTTATGGGATAACTTAAAATAATCTCATGTTATGTTTTAATCCTTCATGATGGGATTATAATACCTAGCTAGACATGGTATTAAATAATCCATCATCTTAAGCTATTTTATAATCCTTGGATTAATAGTCCCAAGCTCAAATTTAAAAACAAACAAGACACTTGGGATTAATAGTCCTATCCCAAGTGTAATCCTTGCAAACAAACATAGCCTAAGAGACCTAGGAAAATCATATAATTATATTACTTACTGGGTTCACCAAAGTGCATGTTACACACTCCCAGGTAGTACACTCTGTATCATGTCATTAGCTTCTCACATTCCTGCAATGGTGAGAGTAAACCAAAAAAAAAAGAGAAAGAAAAGAATTAACGAAAAAACTAAATAAGCATGGCAACCAACAAAACCAAGAAATAAGGTATCCAACAATTTAATGCATAGATGAACCCAAAACTAAAGCATATGCCCAGCCAAAAAGGAGCTCCCAATCATTTACATATTATGTTTCTAAATCTTCAAGAAGCGGTGTACTCTCAAACTTCTTTAATACAAAACTACTACATAAAACAACAAAAGCATACCTTTTTGCATAGCAAGACGATAGTGATGAAGAACTCTGATTCTGCTATTCAGCATCTTGATGGCACTATGTATGCCATCAGGTTGTCCTAATGTGTGCTTAATGTGTGCACCACTACCAATGAAAGAATTGCTGCAAGCTACCAGTAATAGTATCTGCCAGAGTCAGTAATAGTATTTGCCATAAGTCTGAGGATATGTGATTTTCTTGGTCTCATAAGACATTAGGATTAAAAGGTTCGGGATTAATATCCATAGCTTACCTAAACATTCATCACAATGTCAATTATTAAACAATTTAAAAAAAAATTACAACATCTTTGATGCGTATACAATGTCAAGTATTAAACAATTTAGAAGTCACAAGGACACATAATCTCAAATACAACATCTTTTCCTGAAAATTAGGAAAGGTCGAATATTATACATATGCATGAAAATATGTGAGTATATACACACATCAATCAAATAAGGTATTAAAGACAAACTTTCAATTTCAACAAACCTAACATCCAAAGTACATATAGTATTACACAAATTTATATCCCAATCAATCAAAGTACTCAATTCAATAACACAAAGGATAAATGTATATATAACATCAATTATACCTTCACAATGAGACCAAGTTTAAATAAATTGAACTTCAACACTATTCTGCTACTAAACACACCTTTGATCCACCAACCACATTAATTACCACTTTCATCACCCATATGCCCTTTAAAATTTAAATTTCAACATTAAAAAAAAATTACTCCAACAAAATGTAAACCAGGAAAACAAAGACAAAGTACCCAATTACTGCAATATTTTAAACACTTTCGATGGTTCAATCTTGCAATCCAGAATGCTCTTTTATGTTTTTGAAATGTAATAACCATGCAATCCAGTTGAGTGGAGTATGCAACCTAATCAACAAACTTTCCAATTGACATTCCCAAAGAGAGCACAATGCTCATAAGTTCTCTTGCAAAGGGAGTGAACCTCAACCAATACAAACAATTATACCCTTGTTGATGCTCATAAGGTCTCATATAGAAGGACCATTAACCAATACAACCCATCATAATGTAATGTATGTTTAAACACAAAAGCAAGCATTATCCTAGTCCCTAAAGCATCTCATAAGAGGAAGCCAAGTTGGCCACATCCTGACAGATAAGTTGCCCCAAGTATAGGGATTAGAAGGATATTGGATAAAAGGTTATTCAATATTTTTAGAGCAAATAAAAATTGCATCAGCAATATTATATTGCAGAAATATAGATCTCAAGTCTCGTCAATTCTATTTTTAGAAGATGGTTACAGCTATAAGACTAATTGCTACCAAGAAAATATATCTTGAAATAAAAAAAATTCTAATACTAATAATGCTAAGAAGAAATATGTAAATAGATAGATACAGATAGATAGATATATATGTATATAAACTGAATAAATAACCTGATAACCTCCGCTGCTAATGACATACCGTGATAAAGTTGCCACAGTTTTGCCCTTCAGTCCGAAGATAATTGTTAGTCTTACTGTCATGAACTGCTACTGGCCTTTGCTTACTGCCATCATCAACGCCCACTGCACTATGATTACTGTTTACAACAGGCTGCAAAGGAGCAGCAGGCTTTTGAGGAGGCGCATTATTTGAATCTGGTCCCTTGTTCTGAGCTTGTTGAGGACTATTTGTAGTCTCTCCACTTCCAAACAGGTAGCCCGAGGAACTCTGACCTCCACCACCGCTACCTTCACAGATCGCCTGGAAGGTTTGCTCTCGGAATGCTCCCTCGAATCACCGATCGCCTGGAAAGGTTTGCAATTGGCAAATGCTCGAAAGGTTTGATCGGATTGCTCTCAGACAGATTGAAAGGTTTGCTCGGAATGGTCGGAATCGCCTCGAATTGATTGGATGCTTTTACCTTAGGGCTGCTGCTGTTTTGTCCCAATCAATAGATTGATTACAGTCCGCTAGAATTTCTAGCGGACGCAGTCAATTTTTTCTCCCTTTTTGCTCGCTGACTTAGACTGATGGGGGCATAATCGGCATAAAAAAAATTTAAACCAGTCCGCTAGAATTGCGAATTGTCATATTAAATCACAGCCCTTGTTTTTTGTAATGGAAGGTTAGGATCCTATTTGCCAATTTTTAATCCATAGCAAATAGATGTGATGCTATGTATCTGTATCTATCTATTTACAGCTAAGTATCTCCTTGATTACAACCAAAGCAAAAACAGATTCGCTCTTTAAAGACAAACACAGCTAAATATCTCTCCTTTATTACAACCAAAGCAAAAACACACTAATTTAAACCAGAACATCCAAGTCTATCAATGCTCAACCATTGGCAGATACTCAAACTTTGTACTCAATTCTCGAGTTTCTTTTTTACACCAAGAACAAACTCATAAACCTTTTGAGAGTCTGGCAGGGACTTGGAAACACTTTCTTTCTCCAAGCACCTCTTAGCCCATGCAATCAACTTGGGGCACTCGGCCTCTATACTGAAGTTGCCCAATTTCTCATAAGCATAAAACCAGCTGTAGAAGGGAACAAGGGCAACATCTACAACCCAAAAATGTCACCCCCAAAGTAAGGCTTGCCACCAAGCTCACCTTCCAACACCTGCAGGTAATCAATGAATTCCTTCTTGGCTGCTTCCTGTTCCTGCCCTTTCGAGGCCCATGTTCTCCTCCCAGCATCATAGATCTGCATTTCAATTTGCCACCATGTTACAAAAATGTACAAGATATAATCCGAAAACAGATCATCCAAATTTTAAAACGGGAATTAGAGTAAGTTGAAAAATAGTACACTCCAAAAAACAAACAAGCATAAAGTTTGTTTTTCACAAGATATAGATGAAATTAAATAAAACAATTAACCTTGGACCAAAATCATATTCAACAACTTACTAAATAAAATGAACAAAACTTACATTGGGCTTCACCAGTTAAACATATGTTCAGGTTGTCATATACTTAAGACAAAGATTTGACCTCCCCATTCCCCATAAAACTTACACATATGATAGTGAATGGATGAGATTCTGCAGATCATTAGGAGAGAAACCAATCTCATCAACCAAGACATGATAGTGAGCTGGACGAGAAGTTCCCTGTCATTGAGATGGAATTGTTAATTGATTAAACAAATTGAGAAAAGGAGGATAGAGTAGGAAATTTTTATCAACACTTGGTTCATCTAACAATATATAGAATCAACAGTTCATGATTAATCAAAAAGGCCATCAGGCGCGTCACAAGAGGGGATAAAGATCAAATGAAATCTGAAAAAAATCAAAAAATCTTGGTTTCCAGTACAAATCCTTTTTAGCTGTGAAAAGACAACTATTTAGTTAGAAATTCTTCTGAATCTTTTCCGGCTGCAGAATTAGGGAAAAAGTCTTAACTTTATCTTTTATCGCTTCATATATGAACCAAAACAAACTAAGTGCAGCTACACTGATACGAAAATCCTTACCATTGTATGCAGAAACAGTAATTTCATTCAAGCAACTAAATCATTCAAATTCAGATTTTTCATATACATTGTATGCAGAAACAGTAATTTCATTCAAGCAACTAAATCATTCAAATTCAGATTATCCCCAATTTGCACGATTTAAGTTATAAGCAAGTGGAGCATACAATGATAAAATCCTTATCGTGTAACCAATACGTTAGACTCCACATAATTAAGATTATCCCCAATTTGCACGATTTAAGTTATAAGCAAGTGGAGCATAATTATACTAACAAATATGTTGTTTTCATAACATAATCTCGTTAAGGTGTCTCTATCATAGATTTGAGAGTGATCAACCTTAAGGAATAAAAAATATTTACAACTTGTACAAAATTGGAGTCTCAAGTTATATATATACTTACAATTTGTACAAAATTCAATTACAATTCAAAAAATTATGTCATATACTATGTCGATTCTTCTTTTCTATGATATTCAATTTCTCTCAAATTCTTTGATATGTTTTTTTTTTTAAATCTTAATTTTTCCTAAATTTTAAGATTTTCACTTCTTCTAATTTGCCTTGTATAATGCCTTAAATTGATTTTATTTACTAATTTACATATAAAACATGCTATGAATAATTGATATGGAATTGATTATATTTATCGATAATTTAATGTATATAATATATAGGTATTACGAATGGAGTATATATTTTTGGGAGTAGGGCACTTTTTTCTTTTTCTAATTATACTAATTGTATTTCTTAAATTCACGTTTGCTTCTTTTTTTAATAAAATGTAAAAAATATTTGTAGTAATTTTATGAATCCTAAGACTAGTGAACGCTCTCGATTCGATTCTATTTAAGAGTCGATAAATAAGTCTATTGTAAAAAAAAATCAAGAGATTGGGCGATGATAAATATTTTTATAATGATTAATGTAATTTTAATAAACTCTATATTTGGTGAATTATATTAATTCTTATTATCTTTACTTATTAATTTTTTAATTATCTTTAATTATAGAGTACCCTTGATAAAAAAAAATTGAATACGCCGCCGATGAAAGTACTATTATTGCCAATAATAGTACTTTTATTGGAGTATTTTTACAAGTAAGGATTACATAAACAAAGTCAAGTGTGAATTAACAAACGAGTGAACATAATACGTACAAAGCATGTAGTGTTGGTGTAAGGAATTATAGTAAAGCTACTGGATTACATAAATAAATATGTGACAACTTAGGTTTTCAGTTTGAAAGCTGTAAAATGGGATCCACATCCACTAGCATCAAATGAACAGATAATTACGATCTTTGTCTTATTATTCGATGTGATTTTTTTATTTTATTTTTTGAGTTTAGGTAGATTAATTATTTGTTTATATAACCTGATAAATTCACAACATATAACAATAGAAGATTACTAATAATATTATATTGCACGTTTACAGCAACCATGCAAAGTTCTAAGAGCGACAGAGAGAGGGCTTCCCACCAAAAACTTGGCCCAGACCTCTAAAAATTAGCCTCACTTCCTGTTCTTTGAATGGACTTGGATTGGTGAAAAAATTGGGCCGTCGGACTTATTTTGGCCTGCTTTAAAATTTGAGGGGATCAAAAGCTAAAATGTATAGACCTGAGAGTACTAAAAGATGTATCGGGATGTAAATTTCCAACAGATTCTGAGAATCACTAATAAATTCATAACTCACTAGTCTGGAGTACCATGCAATTTTAGAATATATTGGTAATTTGCTAAACCTGATGATGATTCCTGACGAAAAAAACAAAGACAGTATGCAGCAAAATGAAACATTTAATTCAAAGAGCACTTATGTCAACAGCATAGATGCTGAACAATGAACTTGAAAATTAGTAAATGCACAACCTAGTCAGCTCATGAATTGCATTTGACAGGAAATATTAAATATCTTCTCAGAAGATTCAAAAACCCATAAATCAAAAGATTTCTCATGTCTTGACAATGAGATTTGTGCAGCAGCAACATAGAGAAATTTTTTTTAGACAACTGTGGAAGCCATACAGGTTCTGGCCGCTACTCGATACATCAGCATTCAGCATTCAAACACACTAGTATTGGATGGCCATATTCAGACGCCAATGTGTCCGAGTAACAGAGTTTAAAAGGTCATAGGGACATAGAATAATTCCACATGAATTTTCAGTATCAATCAAGTATAAAAGATCATCTAGATATTTGATAGCGTTACCAGCAAAAAATTTGAAGGAAAAATCTTAAAACTATTGTTTTACATATTCCCATTCCCTTATTAAGGCTCCTTGCCCAAGCTCTCGTTGTTGGGAACATACTCAGATGACACTAGCAGCTTCGTCAATCCTCTCAAGGCTCTATATATCTCTTCTGTTTTCGGATGCCTCTCATCAAAGGAATAGAACTCAACCACTGCTTTGTCAACCTCAATCAAGCTGCACCCAGGCACTTTTTTAGACCTGGTATCCCTCATTGCAACTTTTGACCATGCCACATCTTCCCATCTCCGAGCATCCCCATACACATTTGAAAGCATCACATAGTTTGCGGGGTTTTCTGGTTCAAGCTTGATCAGTTGTTCAAGGGCTAGCTCAGCCAATTTGATGTTTTTGTAAATCCGACAAGCCCCAAGTAAGGCAGTCCAGATAACAGTATCTGGTTTCAGTGGCATCTTCCATATGAAGTCCACAGCCTGTTCTAAAAGACCAGCTCGGCCCAAAAGATCAACTACACAACCGTAATGCTCAATTTGAGGTATGATAAAGTACCTATTGATCATTGAGTGAAAATATTTAAGACCATCTTCAACTCGACCCATATGAGAACAAGCGCATAAAATGCCTATGAAAGTGATTCCATCTGGTTTTTCTCCAACATTCTTCATTTCATCAAAAAATCTCAAGGCATCAGTGCCATGACCATGCACCGCTAAGCCATTAATCAGGGTATTCCAAGAGATTAAATCTTTTGCGCTCATGTTCTGAAAGACATCAATCGCACTCTCTATCATGCCACATTTTGCATACATGTCAATCAAACCATTCCCAACATAAATATTCTCTTTATACTTTGTACTCTCCACAAATACATGAACCCATTTACCCAAATCAAGAGCTCCTAGTCTTGAACAAGCAGACAACACAGTCACAAGTGTCGCATCATTAGGTTGCACACTGGACTCATTTAGCATCCTTTTAAAGGCACCAAGAACTTCAAGGAAACATCTATTATGAGCATACCCACCAATCAATCCATTCCAAGAGAAAATATTTCTCTCAGGCATCTCCTCAAACAATTTTTCACACCCCTCAACATCCGCATTGTTTGCATAACCATTCAATAAAGTATTCCAAGACATCAAATCCCGATTTGGCATGACATCAAAAAGCTTCCTAGCAGCAGCCATGTCCCCACATTCAATATACCCTGAAACCATAGTGTTCCACAACACAATATCCCGTTCAGGCGCCAAGTCAAAAAGGCGCCTCGCAGAAACTACGTCACCATACAAAAGACATCCATTTATCATCGCAGTCCATGCAACAACATTCCTCACAACCATTTCACTGAACGCTTTATAAGCCAACCCAATTACACCTCCACTTGAGTACATATCAACCAACGTAGTTCCCACAAATGAGTTTGATTTGAACCCAACCTTTAACACTAAACAATGCACTTCCTCGCCTTCTCGCAAAGCCAATAACTTGGCGCAAGATTTCAAAACCATAGGGAACGTGAAGCAATTGTGTCTTACATCCATGTTGTTCATATGCGTGAAGAAACCCATTGCTTGTCCGTACATCTCGTTCTGCAAATACCCTTTGAACATGGTGTTCCATAGTGCTGAACTTGGGTCGGGAATTTGGTCGAACAGAAGGCGGGCGGGCGCCATTTTCTTTACATGAGAGCATGCTGAGATGAATCTTGGGACGATGAAATCGTTAAACTCGATTCCGTGAGTGATAATCTGGGCGTGTACTCGTTGGAGGTGATTTGGATTCTTACATGACTGTAAGAGAGAGATGAACTTCTCTTCGAGAAGTCTGAGGGGTTTTGAGGCTAAATGGAAAGTAATGTTGGCTATGTTTAGCACTAAATTAGCTGCAACGGAACAGACTGATTTAATTTAAAGTGGGATGTTCTTGATTCTTGAATTTGTATGTTTCAAACATGAAAGGCAACCAAGTGGAGAGAAGGACGGTTACCTGCCACAATTTCAAAAGTCTTGTCACTACTGAGTTTAGAGAAAACAATCCTGAAATCAGAAATGTTCAATAATCAACCCTCACCTTCTGTTTGGTAAGGAATATTATTGTAGCGGAGCATGTTTGGTAAGTGGAGCATGTATTTGCTATGTTTGTAAGGTATGTCCTCAATTTTGACATTTTTAGTAAGTTTCTCTTATATTTTGGAATGGAGGGAGTACATATAAAAAAGGGTTTGTGGAAATAACATTTTCCTAAATTATATCATTAAAAAGAAATTGTTGCTGAGATCTTTAGCCAAATAGTTTGAACTATATAACTGAGAAGAAAACTAAAAGCCTCAATTATTCATTTACGGATTCACAAAACTAGCTATCAGCTTTCTAAAATTTTCACAAGACTCTTGGGATCCTTAACCAGTTATAGAGAAATTCAAGTTCTACACACAGCATGGAGAAAATATCAAAATACTCTCTCAAATAAACAGGTGGATTCTGTTCCTAGAAATTACGAGATATATATATATATATATATATATAAGCAAGCATCTGATTAAAATATATTCAAATGCCACGAAGAGAAAACTGAAAGAAGGAAAAGTATTAAACAATTTATAAGAAGGAAAAAAAAACAAAGCATAGTTGGAACCAGAAAGCTGCAGGAGCTATGGATGCATACAAGAGGAATTGGAAGAATAAAACAAATCTACAGTAGAAGCAGAGATCACAAGTTCAAAGAAAACTAATTATGTATAGAGATTAAAAACCCTCTGAAAACAAAGTACAGAGATTAAAAACCCTCTGAAAGTAGATGATCTACCAACCCCCAATAATTAATTACAAGCAAAAGTATGATATTTTGCACAAATTCTGAAGCTCCAAATCAAACTGGCACGTGAAAGTTCAGTTTTGTTTCTTGTTAAACAAAACTATCCAACTCCATAAATTTTACACAAAGCAACAGAAAAGTGGAGAGATAAAGTAAACTACAGTACAAAACAAAAATCAAACAAAAACCCAAAATAAAAACAGGCTATATATATACAACAGTGGATTAATTTTGTCATATACCGATCAAAATAGTAATACCCATATATGAGAAAACTAATATAGTGGGTAAGATAAATTCAAAAAATTTACTGATTAAATAAAAAACTTACCGATTAAATGCTGATTAGGTTGATGTAGAACACAAATTTTGGATGCTATGGATCAAATTTGCACAACTTGTTGTCGATCTGCCTTTAATTGCAAACTAGGGTTCATAGGATTCATAAAATCGCAGCACAATAGCTGAAATCGCAGCAGAATGGCTTGAAATCGTAGCAATTTTTGTTACCAGAATTTTGAACATATTCACTTTTCACGATGCACTTGCAAACTAGGGTTCATATGGTTCATGAAATCGCAGCAGAATGGCTTGAAATCGCAGCAATTTTTGTTACCAGTATTTTGCCCCAATTAACTTTTCACCGATGCAAATTCGGATAACATCAGTCCGCTAGAATTACTAGCGGATGATGACTACTTGACTAGATATCATGGGGGCATAATGGTCCAAAAAAAAAAATTTATTCCTGTCCGCGCGGACGCTGGGTCCTTGATGATTGTAATCAAATGCAGAGATGATATTTATGGATTTTTAATTTATAACAAATAGTTATTGCTCATATATATATTAATAATTTATATATATATATATATATATTAACTTATAAAACTATAACTATTAGCTTGTTATATATATATATATTAATAATTTACATTCATTAGTTAATAACTTATATATATATATATATATATATATATATATATATATAAAGTTACAAAACTATAATTATTAACGTGTTACTTATATATTAATAACTTACATTCATTAATTAATAATTTACATATATATATATATATATATATATATATATTAACTTACAAAATTATAGATATTAACTTGTAAACATATATATTAATAACTAACATTCATTAATAACTTAAATTTATTAATTAATAATTTACATATATATATATATATATATATATATTAACTTACATAACTATAACTATTAGCTTGTTACATTCATTAGTATAATTTTACATTTATTAATATTTTATATTCATTTGTATAGCTTTACATTCATTAATATCTAGTAATTAAATAAAATTTTAGTAATTTAGCAACAAAAAAAATTTTAATTTTTAAATCTGCCGGATACGAAAATGAAAACGGATATTATCCGTATTCGGATATTATTTTGAATACTAGATACAGATAATATTTTTAAAATCGTCAGATGCGAAAACGAATGCAGATAAATTTTTCAGATATAGATACAGATATACTAGTATCCGAATTCGTATATATTCGCTTATATCCTTATCGTCAGGCTTAATTAATATACTAGATGATGCATCAGAAGTTCACTGTTTCCATACTGATCAGTTGCCACGAAATTAAACTCACACATTTAAATCCATCACATGAACTTGAAGGGTTTCCATATTTATCGACTGTCGGAAAAAATTGATGTAAAATATTTCTTTCGTCCCAAATTAATTGTATTTCTAAGATTTTTTAAAATTAAATTGATTATTTTTAAAACTAATTTTTTACTATTTTTGCTAACATATAGGTGAAGATATTATAACAAAAAGAAAGTATATACAATTTATTACTAATTTCAATTTTTATAATTTTAGAAATATATTTATATATGCTTAATTATTAATTTTAAAAATAGTCAATTTGATTTAAAAAAATCCTAGAAAAGCAATTAATTTGGGACGGAAAGATTAAGATTGAGGGGCAAAATTGGTATTATGGGAAGGAATTAATTATGAGACGGTAATTTTGCTTGAAGTATCGTTGAGGCACGTGGACAAACAAAAGTAGATGACGTGATTCTTTGAGGCACGTGGGGGAAACAAATGTAGAATGCCCCATGAACGGCGGAGGAACTGATACGTGGAGAACAGATGGTCAATCGTTGTAATGTTTACACGAGTTCAATTTTATCGGATCCGTTTTTATTTTTTTATTTTGACTTTTTTATATTTTATTTCGTGAAATGTGCATGGGAATAAATTCACAAATTGAAGTCTATCGTTTAATAAGGAATAATTTTTGGCATATTAAGCGTAAATTTGGTTATTCAGTATTTATAGCGTTTAATGTATTAAAAGTATTTTGAAATTTAAACACATTTAAAATTTTTATTTATTTAATAACAGTTTATTTTAAATGCAACTTATTTAACTCACAAATATAGTGTTTGTGTCTCAAAGCAATGCACAAAACATAATACAGTACATTTAAAAATTCAATAATTACAAACGTTACCGTCGCAAACGTTATAAATGTTGAAATTTTAAAAACTCATGATTAATGGGTGACAACTAAAATATTTCATCATAATAATTAATTTACTTAGATGAGGAATTGTGTGACCTACCTCTTATGATATTTATCTAATTAGTAGATAAGGGCCGCATAGATTGAAGTTATGTTTGTGCTACGAATCTACTATTCCCCTTTTATTGCGAGATAACCTTTGTTTACTACTATTTTTGTCATCAAAAGAATAATTAAATATATAAATATTTTTATTTTTTAAAAAATGAGATAATTATATTTTAGGCCAGAGGAATGAATTTATTTAAAGTGGTTCATTTTGTACCAGAAAAGTCTATTTATTAACAAGGATTAATTTTACTTCCCCACCCAGCTACTCTAGGTTGGGGGTAAGTTGGTGGAGAAGTTATAGGCACGTTTCCATATTTTGGATATGGAGTATTTCATTTAATTTACTTTGCAATATTGGGATTACATAAAATGAAGGGTAATTTAGTCATTTAGTGTGATCTATTAGTATAAAAAAAAATAAAAGTACACATCATTTTATATAATGTTGTGTGATCACTAAAAATAAATTTTTAAAAAAATTTACTCATTTTTTTTCTACTTTTATTTTTCTTCATGTGTACAAATTGTACTTTGTTCATCCTTTTAAGAACGAATCGAGTATCTATAAATTCTTCATACTAAATAAAAATTATAAAAAGAGTAAGATGAAACATCTGAAAAGACAAAAAATATGGCAATAAATTTTAAAAAAATTTACACACATACGGCCCCGTTTTAGTTGTTCGTTTACTAGACGGGCTTTACTTTGATTAGGATAAAATTCCATTTTTAGAGGGGCTTTTCTTTTGGTTAGGAATAACCATGTTGCAACTTTTGAGCTTTAATCATGCATGTCAACAGCCATCAAAGGCTTCTTTCATTTTATTGTTTTATCTATCTATATTATAAAACCATCATATCATTTTTGGTGATTTTGTGTCACGTTTGACTTTTTTTCTTCTTTTTTTTTTGCTTTTACCCTACAACTTCAAATATATTACTATTTGTTTTTTTTAATTTTTTTTATTTAATCTTTCAAATTTTATAAAATTTTAATTTTACCTCATATAATTTATATATGCAGCGCGTGTGCCACCGGCCCACCAGATGTTAGTCAGCCCTAAAACATGTCTTCGTATGCGTGACAGTAGACAAGTTTTAATCTTTATCTTTTATTAAGAATATTGATTAAGACTTAAAAGTGTATCAAAAATTTAGTTGTAATATGCTTATGATTGCTATTGATAATGATATGAATTAACTTTAATTCATAATTTGATATTTATGGTGTGTCGGTGTACATTATTTCTGTTTCCCTCCCCCCCCCCCCCCCAAACAACCGATTTGACATTTCCTTTTATTAGTTAAGTACATGTGTCTCCGATTTTGTATGGTGCTGCCCATTTCTTTTCTTTATCTTTTTGTTTTTTCCTTTTCTGGTTGTGTGAATTTTGTTGTAAATATATTAAAGCCCAAAAATTTACATGTAAAAACATATCTATTTTTAATTTGTATTACTAGGTTTCAATGTGTATTTTAACCTCGTTATTGAATAAGTTCATAATAAATTATGTTTACGTGACTTTAAAGAATATCATTAGTAGAACAAAATGTTTATATATGCAATTGACTGTTACTATTTCACCATTGTAAGAATATATTTGAAAAATCATTATAAAGATGTTTTTAGTATTTTAATATGTCATCTAAGTCTTTGATAATTTTTTTCCTAAATGTCTATAAAGCTTGGGAAGAAATTTTTGGGAGAAAATGTATTTCAAATTTCACCTAGACCCCAAAAGAATTCATAAAAAGAAAATTTTAATCTATTTACTAAATTCTTTCCATTTCTTTTCTCTCCTTTATAAACGTACAAACAAAGTGTTAACAATGAAGTTCAAAATGCTCCAAAATTACCAACATCATAATTTTCAGAGTTTGCCCTTCTTTATGACGAAGTTAGAGCGACAAATATAGCATAAAATGTTAAATATCATTAAAACAATTATAAAAATATCAATTAATGTCGCATAAAATTATTTTTGCTATAATAATATCAAGAGTCTTCTTTATTAATTTGGAAACATAAATTTATACATTTTGGAATTTTGGATTAGCAAAGCAGACATTTATATGAATATAAAGAATCTGACTTTAGCATATTCTTTACCAGTATGAAGCACATTTTTAGTGGCACCCAGTAAGTAAAACCCTTGGTTGTTGGGATAGCTTTTAGCAAGAATAAGGACATGAGAGAGAATCAAATGCAATGGACCTGAGTCATGAGTCCCACCCAACCACCAAGCAGTCCCACCCAACCACCAAAAAATTAGTAGCACCAAATCCAGTTGAGTATAACAGGGACCACGATCTTTGAATTTAATTCTGAAAGATTTTTATGTTTTTAAAATTCACTATATTTTTCACAAAATGAGTTTCGCTTGCAAAAAAAATAAAAAAGTTATTCTGCAAAAAAAAAAACACTTTTTTATTAATGATGAAAGTATAAAATGTTCTCAAGTTTAATAATATAATTTTATCACCATCAGAGACGGATCTACGATCAAGGTATTATGATCAACTGACCCGATTGATTATTATTTATTTTTTTAAAATTTTTTTTTTGTAAATCTCAAATGTAATATATTAGATGAATTCATTCAAATTTTATAAATTTTCTAATATACGATGTGAAATTATAATTTTGTAACTCTCACTTTCTCTCTCAAGTTTCAATTCATATTGTTATTTCCTAAAGACACTTAGAGATCTAGAAGGGGGATGAATAGATCCATTTTAAAAACTTTTGCTTTAATAAGATTACCAGATATTAAATTAATCAGATTAACTTACCACAACGGAGTATCTTTTGAAAATCTCCTTTTTGAATAAATTAAAAAATCTCAGTTCTAGGTTTAGTTTTCAATCCCAAACAACAATAAAGAAAGAGACATAATGTAAATCAAGAATGTAAGTGACACAAAAGAATTTTAAGTGGTTCGGGGACTGAACAACTCATAATCCACTCTTCTACTTCGACAAGTAGGAATTCCACTAAAGATTCGGTCACTAAGACAAGGTACACACTGCCCTCTTCAAGCCTAACAGATTTGGAACTTTAGTCATTAAGACAACGTATACTGCCTTCTTCAAGCCCAACAGGCTTGGAACTCATTGGTCACTAAGATCAGAACGAACAGTTGTATGAATGTTGTTGAGAGGTACTACTAAGTTGGTGTTATGATTCTCTTCTCAGATTCTTAGCAGCTTGAACTAGGAGTTCAAAATCGTAGAGTATGTTCTTTTCAACTTTGGCAAAGTTTTGGCTTTTTTTATTGTTGTTCGTTGTTTTGTAATTTGAATCTTTGTTGCCTTTTATAGTCTGTCTGAATTTCTTCATGTTGCTTGGTTTCCGTTGGAGCATTTAATACTTCAGATATTCTAGGATCTTTGATGTTGACATTCTAAGTCCATGTGTCAGCCAACTTTTAGCTTGCCTGTCACATCAGTCTGCTATCTCACCTAACCCCACTGAGATGTCTCTCTCAGAAGAAGAGTCGGTAGACACATCTTCTAATCTTTCTAATTTGGATTGAGGGTGTTGGTGAATGCATCGGGACCTTCAATCAGCAACGTTCCCATGTCAGTCTTCATGTCTGACTTGGCTTAGCTCTACGCTCAAGAGAGGTACTCTACGAATCATTTCTGCAGTCGGCTCTACGAAAATTCATTTTACGATTCGAAAACTGACTTTGCGATCTTGCTTTTACTGACTGATCTTTGAGGTACTTTACAATTTGACTTCCACTTTACGATGTCTTCCCTTTATTCTATGATCTTCTGTTCACTTTACGAACTGGTTTTTATTTTGCGATCTGTAGTGAACTCTACTGTTCATGCAAGATCTTTAGTCGATTGATGCACTACGAATATGAGTTAACTTTGCGATTCCATCAAGCCTATTAACTATACATCAGATCAACTTAATAAGATCAACCTAACAAGCTTGATCTTCTACTATAAGTCCTTGTACATTAGATCAATCATGATTAAAGGACTGTACAGAACTTATTGATAAACTTATGCATTGATTACTTTCATCATCAAATCATTCATTATGCATACTCTAACAATCTCTCCCTATTTGATGATGATAAAACTAGCAGTTCCATATCATTCATCAGTTCTAAAATGCAATTGCTTGAAATATAAACATGACTTAGGATACAGTAAGCTACTGTATTCATAGGGCAAAATGATGAATTTATTGATTATAATTGTTTATATAGAAAATTTAAAAGAAATTACAAAATCTACCCTATTCTCCTCTTTTCCTTTGAGAGCCAATACTTTTCTGTTTCTCTCCTTTGATCAGATCTTGCCTTATCCTCAGTAGCTTTTCTTATCAGTTCTTCGCCAGAGTCCCTTGGGCCTAGATTAGTGTAAGACCCCGAAAATTTTAATAAAGAGATTTTTTTTTCTTCTTATTATTTTTTTAAACAGAAAGGTGTTAAATCGATAATGATAAAGTTACTAGTGAAATGTGAAAATTGAGAAGTCTAGTAATAACGCTAACAAAGCTTTTACACTTTCTTCGACCTTCGAATTACGTCATAACGTTTATATGAGTTGGATACGAAATTATACGGTATAAATACGAAAGTACTATTCATACGAATATACTATTCATTTATACAAAAAAAAGTCAAACCTGTATGTCGGAGAATATTCGTCCTGTCGGATAATATTCGTTCTGTCAGAGAATATTATATTTGGTAAAGTACGACGGCGCCGTCAAAATAACCAATTTTATATTCGGTAACGTACGACGCCGAAATAACAAAATATTAGTGGGCCCCACAATGACAATATTGTCAACGATAGTGGGCTCCATTGTCGAATACTGAAAGCGATAGTATTTTGTCAACAGTATTATCACCGGCAACTGTTGAAATACCCGGTAATAAAAATAACAGTAAAACGCGTTATTCCACAGTAGTACGCGGTATTTTACATGCACACGGTGTTGCACAATATTTTAAATTATTGATTCAATAATTGATAAAGTAGCAATTACACAGTATTTTGATTCAATAATTACAATAGCATCCGCATGGTACTTTTTATTATTTATCATGGCACTGTAACTCATATTATTTGTTATGATTTTTAGCATTATTGATGTTATTAAAAGTGGAGTCTAACTTAGGGGTACCTAATTGAAATTTTGAAATTCACATGATGTGAACTATTGGTTCACATGATGGAACTATTGGTTCACATGTGGGAACTATTAGGGGATGTTATGCAAGATTGATAATACTTGAGGGATTATATTAAAAATAGAGGCAAAGATGGAGGTACTAAAGTATAATAAGTCGAGCCTTTTTTGTGCAATTAATGAAACTTAGTTTTCTTATAAATAGGGGAGATTATCTTAAGAAATCTTCACACCTTCCTTGCTTATACTCCCTCTCTCTCTCTAAATTTCTTGAGTTCTCTTAGTGTGCTAGACTATTGTGAGTATTTGTGAGAATACTAGTATTGTCCAAGTTAGTAAACTTTATAGAAAGCAACATCCAATCACTTATTAACGAAGGTAGGGGATATCATTTCTTTCGTACTCTTATGTAATATCATTTCTTTCCTTGTTCGTAAGTGATATTATACTCATAAAGATTGTTATTCATTCCGTATTAATTTATGGGGATAACATGTTCGTGCGGATTGACGTATGCATGGTGAATACCCTTCTGTATTCATTCCTTATTACTCAGTGGGAATAACCTGTATGTACGGAGTGTCGTGCCTGGTGAATACCCTTCTGTATTTATTCCTTATTACTCTGTGGGGAATAACCTGTATGTACGGAGTGTCGTACCTGGTGAATATCTCTTTTCATTTGTTCCTTATTAATATTGGGTATAACCTTTCTGTGCGGATTGACGCATGCCTGGTGAATAACCCTTCGTATTCATTACTTATTAATCTTTTGTGGAAATAATCTGTCTACGCGGATTACCGCATGACGGGTGAAAATCCATTTGCAGTTTCATATATTCTATATACTTGTATAACGTATTATTCCTTTTGTACTCTTTAAGGGATATCTTTTCTTTCACATTTCTCCATTTATGATAAGAAATCTCTGTTTGTTTCCAAAACCTTATTTTAAATGGTGAAAATCCCTGAAAATTTGTTGAATATCCTTAATAGTTTGTGCATCATCTAATATCTTTTCACCTGAATCTTTCTATTTCGTTTGATACGATATAGTTGAATCGTGAATTTTATTCTTGAATATCATTCTTGAATTTGACTCCATAATTTGGTCATCATGTTGACAATTTGGTCAATCTTCGACACCGATTAAATTATAAATCTTTTCTTATCCTTAATCTCACTGTGTTTATTTTGTATCATTGTCATCATCCTCATACTTAAATTGTGGTGATAGTTCTCTTTGGCCCGTAGTGCAAAGATGAACTGGCGTGACATGATTTTGACCATACTGTGTATTGGTATAATCATGACTTTTGGTGTTACAAACAAAGACGTATGGTGAAAGTTCTCTTTGGCCCGTAGTGCAAAGATGAACTGGCGTTTGGCATGATCATGACCGGTGATGTTATAAATAAATAACTTTGTCACATAGTGCAAAGAGAGGCTGTTGAATATAAATTGTTGATTTGGATGTTCATAAACAAGAACTGTTGATTGGTGTTACATGGATAAAATATTGGTGGTGATCCTTTAATTTATAGAAGATGGTAGATATTATAATCTACTTGACTCTTCTAATGGATTATTCGTTCCGTTGCGGTTGTTGTTATTGAACAATTATAATATCTTTAAATCTCTGATTTATTTTGTTTGAAGGCTAAAGATAATTTTATTCTTCATTATCTTAGTCATGATATTTCCTATTGGGCTATTTGTGCTCACTCTTTTCCTTTTTGTTCCATTGTTCTCCTTAGGAAAAGAGAGTGTAGCGGGGACTAGCCGGGGAATGGAGTGATGGTCCGAGACAATAGAAATATCTCAATACATTATTATTAGTGTGGCAATAAGTGTATTGAGAATTTAAGATGTATTTGTATTGTGCACAACACTTATTAGTTGTAAATGGGAAAATTCATATTTGTATTTGTATTTTGTGGAATGTTATTGGCGACTCAAAATGGGTTGTATGGACCTATTTTGGGGGCGTCACAGTTGGTATTAGAGCTTAGGGATATGATCTCTGGAAGAGATCTGGGATTAGAACTAGGAGGGGAGAGACGAGTAAAATCCTTCGCTAGTGTGTCCTACCTAAGCTATTTTATTTTTTGTAATTGATTTGGTTATAAGGACAAGATATTGCATGTCTATTTCTTTAACTAATCTTTGTTTTGTGATCACATTTCAGAATTGCATCTGAAAACCAAGAGATTCACTATGAGACAATTGTGGCTGAAAATCAGGAAGCTATAAATAATACGGGTGCAAACTCAGAACAACATGATGCTAATCATGATGCTAACAACAGGATGAATGATAATTTTTTTAGGAACTTCATGTAATACATGCAAAACCAGGCGAGAAGAGCTCATGTCTACATTACTAGCAGAAACGCTGATAATACACGAATGGTTACTGCCAAGCAGTTCAAAGAGTTGGGACCACCTGAATTTTTCGGCAAGCCAGATCCACTCAAGGCAGAGGCGTGGCTCAAACAATTAACAAAGATATTTGATATACTGCGTTGCACCGACGAACAAAAGGTTCCTTTCGCCACTTTTATGCTGGGAGGAGAAGCGGATCATTGGTGGGAATCCGTGAAACGTACCCGTCACTCGGCACTTGAGATGTCTTGGGTCGAGTTCCAGGAATTATTTAACGAGAAGTATTTGCCGGAAAGTATTTGCCATATGAAGGAGGTGGAATTCATCAAACTGGAACAGAACAACATGACAGTGTCGCAGTACGAAGCCAAGTTTGCCGAGCTGTCGCGTTTTGCATCCCATTTGGTGGACACTGAGGAACGGATGACACGAATGTTCCTGCGAGGTTTGAACCCAGAAATTCGTCAATATCTCGTTTCTCATAAAATTTGTCTATATTCAGATGCTGTGGATAGGGCTCAAGTAGTGGAGCAAGAGAGAGGAATACTACAACCAGGAAGCAACACCCAATAGCGAGAGAAAAATTACGATAATAATCGTAATGGTGGCAACAATCATCAAAATAGTGATAACTAGGGCTGAGCATTCGGTTATAACCGAACCGAATAGACTGTTCAGTTATAACCGAAAACCGAAATTAATATAATTTTGATATCCGAACAAGTAACCGAATTGTACACTAACCGAATAACCGAATAACCGAATTTACTATTCGGTTATTCGGTTAATAACCGAAATTAAAAAATCTTACAAGGATGTAAAGTGAATACGATGAGATTAGTTACTTGGAAGGATATGAAAATACAATAGACAACCAAATAAGACTCTCTTTGAGGTGTAACTTTGAGACAAAAGCTACATGATTATAGAGAACAAACGGCTCATTGTTCATAACAAAGATGTAGGCACTGCTTTCAAGTTTTAACTCAAGTAAATGGGTTCATATATGCATGATGGGAGTGGTCCTTTATTCCATAACAAAGATGTAGGCACTGCGTGATTTTCCATATATAAAGGAAGCACTATTATAACTTGCAGCAAAATAAAAGCTCATTGTTCACAATGCACTTTCCATATATAAAGGAAGCACTATTATATGCAGGCAAGTCGAAGAGTTCATTCTGATTAACTCATACAATAGAGCTATGAGAGATAAGATGAGATGAGATTATGGGTTTTGGTTTGGGTTAGGCTTGCACAGAGAGAGAGAGGAGAGATAAGAGAGTGAGAGAATAGAGATGGGATTATGAGAGATCTGATCTGAAATTGAGAGTGAGAGTTGAGAGATTACTGTTTTAATTTTGAAGGTTTTTTTTATTATATAGTTCGGTTATTCGGTTAACCGAATAGTTAAAATTCAAAAACCAAACCCGAACCCGAAAACCAAATATTAAAACGGGTATAACCGAAATTCAAAAAATAACCGAATAACCGAAAAAATTCGATTAAAAAAATTCGGTTCGGTTCGGTTATTCGGTTTTATCCGTTTTTTGTTTAGTCCTAGTGATAACCAGCGAGGAGGGAATCATCAGGTCGGAAATGGTAACCACTTCGGTGGTAATCCTGGCCCAGATAACAGGAAGAGTGAGTCAAGCAACAACAATTTCAAGAAGAGAAAATTCAACAATAACCAGGGAAATGCACCAGCATCAGCAACAACACCAGTACCAGTTTCGAAGGAAGAGGAACGACCACCAGTCATATGTTATAAGTGCGAAAAGGAGGGACACATCAGTCCAAACTGTACACAGCCATCCAAGGTATGTTACAATTGTGGAAAGGAAGGCCACATATCTCGATTCTGTTGTGTAGCAAAATCAAGTCCAGCCGTAACGATGACACCAAGGGCTGACACGGACAAGTCAAAGCCGGTGGTACAAGGCAGAGCTTTTGTCGTAACCTCTCAAAAAGCGTGGAAACCAGATGACGTTATAACCAGTGAGCTAATCATAAACTTTTGCGAGTCTATACCTTATTAGATACTAGTTCTATCCACTCTTTTATTTCATCTGCTTGTACCCAACGTTTAAACTTGACCCCTGATAAATTAAATTTTAACTTATTTGTTGAAACACCATTAGAATAAATATTCGTTACATCTACAGTCTATAAATCTTGCCTTGTTCAAATCGGCACTCTCACATTACCTGTTGATCTTATCTCCTTGGACATGCATGAATTTGATTGGTTAACTACTCATCATGCTAAAATTGATTGCTTTCGTAAAGTCATTAGTTTTCATATTCCTAATCAACCTATTATGCGAATTCAAGCAACCAAACCATTGAAATCAATAACCGTCATTTCTAGTCACAAAGTCATTCGTTTATTGAAAAACGGATGTCAAGCTTTCTTAGCCCATGTAACTGATTTAAACAAAAATACGTCAAATTTGAATGATATTTCTGTTGTTAAAAAGTTTCATGACGTATTTTCCGAAGAACTTCCTGGCCTACCCCTAGGCCGTCAAATCAAATTTTTGTATCGACCTCGAACCCAATACAAAATCCATTTCTAAGACCCCATATGTATGGCTCCTATTAAATTTTCTGGAGTTAAAAACCTAACTACATGAGTTGTTAGATATCGACTTCATACGTTCGAATACATCACCTTGGGGTGCTCTTATTTTATTCGTAAAGAAGAAAGATGAGAGTAAATAGAAATCTATGCAGATCATAAAAGCCTCAAATATTTCTTCACCCAGAAGGAACTCAACACGTGACAATGACGTGGCTCGAGCTATTGAAGGATTATGACCATACCATTCAATACCATCGTGGAAAAGGCAAATGTAGTAGCTAACGCATTGCGTAGAAGAACGTATGCAAGTACGAGTACGATGCTGACAACGTAAAGGCCCATTTTGGATGACTTACAAAGGATGAATATAGAGTTAAAGACTCCACGAACCCACGAGAAGATGGCAACGTATATAAGCAACACAAGATCGACAAAAGAGTTATGATGATCTTCATCGAAGGGATAATGAATTCAAAATCGGAGACCATGTATTCTTACGTGTTACTCCGTGGAAAGGAGATACAAGATTCGAAAAGAGAGGAAAGCTCAACCCTCGATTTATCGGTTCATTTAAAATCCTCGACCGAGTAGGAATTGTGGCCTACAGACTCGCCTTACCACCAAGCATGTCTCGTATTTATAATGCTACGTAAATATGTGAAAGATCCAAACCATGTTATTGAATTAGAACCAGACGAGATAGTAGAGGATTTAACGTACGAAGAGATACCTGTCAAGGTCTTGGATAAGAAGGAACAAATTCTACGATCAAAGGTTATACCTCGAGTCAAAGTTTTATGGAGAAACCATGATATAGAGGAAATAACCTGGGAGTTAGAATCAGAAGTGAGAGCAAGGTATCCTCACCTCTTCGATATGCCAGGTACCTACGTAAATTTCGGGGACGAAATTTAATAAGGAGGGGAGATTGTAAGACCCCGAAAATTTTAATAAAGAGATTTTTTTTTCTTCTTATTGTTTTTTAAACAGAAAGGTGTTAAATCGATAATGATAAAGTTACTAGTGAAATGTGAAAATTGAGAAGTCTAGTAATAACGCTAAAAACGCTTTTACACTTTCTTCGACCTTCGAATTACGTCATAACGTTTATATGAGTTGAATACGAAATTATACGGTATAAATACGAAAGTAGTATTTATACGAATATACTATTCATTTATACAAAAAAAAGTCAAACCTGTATGTCGGGGAATATTCGTTCTGTCGGATAATATTCGTTCTGTCGGAGAATATTATATTCGGTAAAGTACAACAGCGCCGTCGAAATAACCAATTTTATATTCGGTAACGTACGGCGCCGAAATAACAAAATATTAGTGGGCCCCACAATGACAATATTGTCAACAATAGTGGGCCCCATTGTCAGATACTAAAAGCGATAGTATTTTGTCAACAGTATTATCACCGGCAACTGTTAAAATACCCGGTAATAAAAAGAACAGTAAAACGCGTTATTCCACAGTAGCACGCGGTATTTTACAGGCACACGGTGTTGCACAGTATTTTAAATTATTGATTCAATAATTGATAAAGTAGCAATTAAACAGTATTTTGATTCAATAATTACAATAACATCCGCATGGTACTTTTTATTATTTATCATGGTACTGTAACTCATATTATTTGTTATGATATTTTAGCATTATTGATGGATTAAAAGTGGAGTCTAACTTAGGGGTACCTAATTAAAATTTTGAAATTCACATGATGTGAACTATTGGTTCAAATGATGGAACTATTGGTTCACATGTGGGAACTATTAGGGGATGTTATCCAAGATTGATAATACTTGAGGGATTATATTAAAAATAAAGGCAAAGATGGAGGTACTAAAGTGTAATAAGTCGAGCCCTTTTTGTGCAATTAATGAAACTTGGTTTTCCTATAAATAGGGGAGATTATCTTAAGAAATCTTCACACCTTCCTTGCTTATACCCCCTATCTCTCTAAATTTCTTAAGTTCTCTTAGTGTGCTAGGCTATTGTGAGTATTTGTGAGAATACTAGTATTGTCCAAGTTAGTAAACTTTATAGAAAGCAACATCCAATCACTTATTAACGAAGGTAGGGGATATCATTTCTTTCGTACTCTTATGTAATATCATTTCCTTCCTTGTTCGTAAGTGATATTATACTCATAAAGATTGTTATTCATTCCGTATTAATTTATGGGGATAACATGTCCGTGCAGATTGACGTATGCATGGTGAATACCCTTCTGTATTCATTCCTTATTACTCAGTGGGAATAACCTGTATGTACGGAGTGTCGTGCCTGGTGAATACCCTTCTGTATTTATTCCTTATTACTCTGTGGGAATAACCTGTATGTACGGAGTGTCGTACCTGGTGAATATCTCTTTTCATTTGTTCCTTATTAATATTGGGTATAACCTTTCTGTGCGGATTGACGCATGCCTGGTGAATAACCCTTCGTATTCATTACTTATTAATCTTTTGTGGAAATAATCTGTCTACGCGGATTACCGCATGACGGGTGAAAATCCATTTGCAGTTTCATATATTCTATATACTTGTATAACGTATTATTCCTTTTGTACTTTTTAAGGGATATCTATTCTTTCACATTTCTCCATTTATGATAAGAAATCTCTGTTTGTTTCCAAAACCTTATTTTAAATGGTGAAAATCCCTGAAAATTTGTTGAATATCCTTAATAGTTTGTGCATCATCTAATATCTTTTCACCTGCATCTTTCTATTTCGTTTGATACGATATAGTTGAATCGTGAATTTTATTCTTGAATATCATTCTTGAATTTGACTCCACAATTTGGTCATCATGTTGACAATTTGGTCAATCTTCGACACCGATTAAATTATAAATCTTTTCTTATCCTTAATCTCACTGTGTTTATTTTGTATCATTGTCATCATCCTCATCCTCATACTTAAATTGTGGTGATAATTCTCTTTGGCCCGTAGTGCAAAGATGAACTGGCGTGACATGATTTTGACCAAACTGTGTATTGGTATAATCATGACTTTTGGTGTTACAAACAAAGACGTATGGTGGAAGTTCTCTTTGGCCCGTAGTGCAAAGATGAACTGGCGTTTGGCATGATCATGACCGGTGATGTTATAAATAAATAACTTTGTCACATAGTGCAAAGAGAGGTTGTTGAATATAAATTGTTGATTTGGATGTTCATAAACAGGAACTGTTGATTGGTGTTACATGGATAAAATATTGGTGGTGATCCTTTAATTTATAGAAATGGTAGATATTATAATCTACTTGACTCTTCTAATGGATTATTCGTTCCGTTGCGGTTGTTGTTATTGAACAATTATAATATCTTTAAATCTCTGATTTATTTTGTTTGAAGGCTAAAGATAATTTTATTCTTCATTATCTCAGTCATGATATTTCCTACTGGGCTATTTGTGCTCACCCTTTTCCTTTTTGTTCCATTGTTCTCCTCAGGAAAAGAGAGTGTAGCGGGAACTAGTCGGGGAAATGGAGTGATGGTCCGAGACAATAGAAATATCTCAATACATTATTATTAGTGTGGCAATAAGTGTATTAAGAATTTAAGATGTATTTGTATTGTGCACAACACTTATTAGTTGTAAATGGAAAAATTCATATTTGTATTTGTATTTTGTGGAATGTTATTGGCGACTCAAAATGGGTTGTATGGACCTATTTTGGGAGCGTCACAATTAGGCATATTAATCCTTTCCAATCTTTAAGTGTTTCTAGTATCTTTTTATTTGTTTTTGTGTTGGTTTTGTAGGTTGAGGTTGGTTGCAGGATTGGATAAAGAACGAAGAATGTGGTGCAGAGCATCCTCGTCGGGGCGAGACTTTGCCAGGGTGAGATTTTGTGAAGGAAATTCTTGTCGGGGCGAGGAAGCCGCTAGAGGAAAAAGGAAGTTGATTTCTGATAGGATCAGTTGTTTAGGAGTTGGATGCTAACAAGGATTCGTTTGACTAATCTGATGAGGATATATAAGAGACATATGAAGGGATATGAAAAAAAATTAATATATTAACACGAAGATTGAATTTCCAGAGCGGAGCAAGAAGATTGGAGATCAGGACAATCATTGTGAAGATTTCAGATTGGTGGATTGAAGATTAGAGATTTCATTGTGTTTTCTTTTAATCTTTTATCTCTGCTTTGTAATTAATTATGATGACTTATTTTGGATTTCTAGTTTTTATTCTTAGTATGAACTAAACCTTTAATTAAGGCTGCAATTGAACCAGTTATGATTATGAATTAATTATCTATTGTGATTCCAGTTAATTGTTAAATTCGAGTTGTCTATCCTATTCTATGCTTAATGATTAATTGTTTGGCCAGTAATTAGTGGAATATTCTAGGTGAATTCGGGAGATGAAATCTAGGATTAGATTTGAATATGATAACATGTATTCTTAATTATTTGCATGTGTTAAATAATTAGGGTTGTAAAGTGAATAGGGATATCTCTTTGCTGCATGTAACTGTTGGGAATTGATGTTTAACGAATTTAATCCTTTAGTTTTGCATAGGAATATCGCAGAGTTAATTGGGTTAGATAAATTTATTTGATCACTTGGAAAAGGACTTATAAATGCAATTGAATTCCTGTTAACAACTCAATTGAAATAAATAATTGGATGACGTAGTTGGATTAGTTTATGTCACATAACTGGGGATATTGTAGTCTTAAGTTTTTAAGTCTGAATTACAATTTTCGTGTTAGTTATTGATCTTAGTTTCAATTTAAGTAGTTTAAATCAATATTCAAAACTACGATTGTTTAATAGAATAGCAGTAATCTAGATTGATAGTTGAAAATATTAAATACGATAATTCCCTGTGGGTTCGACACTCTATCCTATCACTTTATTACTTGTTGATCGTGTATACTTGCACGTAATTATTGATTGTGAAATCAGACAACAAGTTTTTGGCGCCGTTGTCGGAGAATAGTTGTGTTTACAATTTTCAATATCAGTTTAATTAAGTTTGTTCTAATTAAGCAAACTTATTTTTCTTTTATTTCTTGTTTCAGGTGACTTTTGATTCGTTTATGCAAACGCGATCAAAACAACTGGAACTCGTGCAGTGTGAGGATAATCTTGAGAACAAGTTACGTCAATTGAGGAAATTTTGCCAAGAGACGCTTGAGAAAGAGAAAATGGCGAATGAAGAGCAGAAATCATTGAGGGATTATGTTATGCCCCAAATTAATGAGCTAAAGTCAAGTATCACTAGGCCGGCCATCACCACTAATTCTTTTGAAATTAAGCCGGGTACAATTCAGATGATTCAGAATTCAATACAGTTTCGGGGATTGGCTAATGATAATCCGAATGAGCATTTAGTGAGCTTCTTAGAGATTTGCGATACGTTCAAGTACTACAATGTTACGGATGACGCAGTGAGACTACGATTATTTCCCTTCACTTTGTGGGATAAAGCAAAAAGTTGGCTACACTCATTTCCACCAGGATCCATCACTACTTGGAACGACTTGGCCCAAATTTTTTTTATCAAAATTCTTCCCGCCAGCGAAAACTGTGAAGATGAGAAACGACATTACTACTTTTGAACAGCAACATGGAGAGTCTCTGTATGAAGCTTGGGAGAGATTTAAGAACTTATTGAGAAGATGCCAGCATCATGGGTTACCCAAGTGGCTTCAGGTTCAGACATTCTATAACGGGTTAAGTAGTAACACCCGAACGAGCATTAACGCAGCTGTGGGAGGGGCACTCATGGCTAAGAACTTTGATGAAGCATTTGAGTTGTTGGAAACCATGGCTGCCAATAATTACCAGTGGCCTACTGCAAGGGTTACCGCACCGAAAGTGGCTGGAAAATTTGAAGTAGATGCAGTAACAGCCTTATCAGCACAGATGACAGCATTAACGAAAAAGATTGAATCATGGGGACCACAAGCAACTCAACAAGTGGCGATGATTTGTGAATTGTGTGCGGGAAATCATGCTACGGATCAATGTGCCATTAATGCAGAGTCGGTACAGTTCATAGGAAGCTATAATAGACCGCAACAGCCATACCAGAATACTTATAATCGGGGGTGGAGGAATCATCCGGGTTTTTCGTGGAGTAATAATGCTCAGGTTCAAAACCAATATCCAAGGCCACAAAACCCACCAGGCTTTCAGAATCAAGTTCCACAACAGGCAGAGAGAAAACCGAGTTTAGAGGAATCGTTGGCAAGATTTATTATAACATCTGAGAAGAGAATGAATGATTAAGATAAGCTGTTAACTCAGGTAGATTTGAATGTGAAAAGCCAAGCAGTGTCGATCAGGAATTTGGAGAATCAACTGGGACAGTTAGCTCATGTGTTGAATAGTCGGCCACAAGGAGCACTTCCAAGCGACATAGAGGTGAATCCAAAGACGGATGGAAAAGAACACTGCAAGGCTGTAACCTTAAGAAGTGGAAAAGAGCTTCCGGAAACGGTTGAAGGAAAATCGAAAGCAGAAAAAGTTATGGAAAATGAAAAATAGAAAGAGAAGAGCGAGGTGAAGGATATAGGGTTAGAGGCCAAAGTAAAGGAACTCAAGCAAGACAGTGTTGTGCCTTCCGTGCCATTTCCTCAGAGATTTTAGAAAGCCAAGTTAGATAAGTAATTTTTTAGATTCTTAGATGTTTTCAAGAAACTGTACATCAACATACCATTTGCAGAAGCCCTGGAACAGATGCCCAGTTATGCAAAATTCATGAAGGAGGTGTTATTGAAGAAGAGAAGATTGGGAGAATTCGAGACAATGGCATTAACTGAAGAATGCAGTGCAATCTTGCAGACCAAATTGCCACCCAAACTAAAGGATCTAGGAAGCTTCACCATTCCATGTGCAATTGGTAACCAGTTTTCTGGAAGGGCATTGTGTGACTTAGGAGCAAGTATCAATTTAATGTCGTTATCAGTTTACACTCAGCTAGGGCTAAAGGCACTAAAACCGATAAATATCAGCTTGCAATTGGCAGACAGGTCAGTAACATACCCAAGGGGTATTGT
The DNA here is from genome assembly GCA_034770075.1 of Aralia elata. NCBI lineage: Eukaryota > Viridiplantae > Streptophyta > Magnoliopsida > Apiales > Araliaceae > Aralia > Aralia elata. Next base: position 35,242,580 of record CM068377.1, read on the forward strand.
GGAAGACATTTTGGTTAAGGTCGATAAATTCATCTTCTAGATTGACTTCATCATTTTGGATTACGAAGAGGATAAGGAAATTTCCATTATATTAGGTCATCCGTTCCTAGCAACAGGGAGAACTTTGATAGATGTTCAGAAAGGTGAATTGACAATGAGAGTGCAAGATCAGGAAGTCACCTTCAACGTGCTCAAATCAATGCAATTCCCTAAGGAAAATGAAAAGTGCTTACGGATAGACCTAATGGATGAAATAGTGACTAAAAGGACTGAAGCCAGTTATATAGAAGATCCATTAGAAGTTGCCTTGGTTGGAATAGACATTTTTGATGATTTGGATGAGTAGGATTATGTCAAGGTATTAGATGCATTACCCATCTCTCAGAAATTCAGCAGGCAATTTGATACACTTGACTGGCCAAAAGAAGGAGAAAAGAGGTCCAAAACGTCAGTGGAGGAACCACCTGTGCTTGAACTCAAACCTCTTCCATCTCATCTACGGTATGCTTACTTGGGAGATTCTGACACGCTACCAGTAATAGTTTCTGCGTCTTTGAATGAACCTCAAGAAGAAAAACTGTTAAGGGTTTTGCGTGAATATAAAACCGCAATGGGTGGGCAATAGCAGACATTAGGGGAATCAGTTCGTCGTTTTGCATGCACAAAATTTTACTCGAAGAGGGAGCAAAACCGGTTATCGAGCAACAGAGAAGATTGAATCCGATCATGAAAGAAGTAGTAAAGAAGGAAATCATCAAGTGGTTAGATGCCGGTATTATCTATTCGATTTCAGACAGTACTTAGGTAAGTCCTGTACAATGTGTGCTAAAAAAAGGGGAATGACAGTGGTCGAAAACGAAAATAATGAACTCATTCCTACTAGAACAGTTACAGGTTGACGAGTGTGTATGGATTACCGCAAGTTGAATAAGTCGACGCGCAAGGATCACTTCCCATTGCCATTTATTGATCAGATGTTGGATAGGTTGTCGGGTCATCAATTCTACTGCCTTCTGGACGGATACTCAGGATATAACCAGATAGTCATAGCCCCGGAGGACCAAGAGAAAATGACTTTTATATGCCCTTATGGAACGTTTGCATTCCGAAGAATGTCTTTCGGGTTATGCAATGCACTGGCTACATTTCAATGATGCATGATGGCTATGTTCTTGGATATGGTTGATCAGAATTTGGAGGTATTTATGGATGATTTTTCTGTATTCGGTGATAGTTTTGATTTATGTCTTAACAATCTCATCTTAGTGTTGAAGCGTTGCGTGGAAACAAATCTGGTGCTTAACTGGGAAAAATGCCACTTTATGGTGCAAGAAGGAATTTTTTTGGGTCCCAAAGTGTCTGCTACAGGTTTGGAGGTAGATAAGACACAGATTAAAGCAATTGAAAAGCTACCGCCACCTACATCTGTAAAGGGCATAAGGAGTTTCCTCGGACATGCAGGCTTTTACCGACGATTTATCAAGGATATTTCCAAAATTTCAAAATCATTATGTGGACTCCTTGAGAAAGATGTTCCTTTTAAGATGGATCAATCATGCATTGAGGCTTTTGAAGTACTAAAAAAGAAGTTAGTCACAACACCGATCATAGTTACTCCTGATTGGACGTTGCCATTTGAGTTGATGTGTGACGCAAGTGATTATGCAGTGGGAGCTGTGTTGGGTCAGTGAAAGGACAAGATTTTTTATACCATTTACGACTCAAGTAAGACACTAACTGATGCACAATTAAATTACACCACCACAGAATAAGAGTTATTTGCAGTAGTATTTGCTTTTGATAAATTTCGAGCATATCTGATTGGAACCAAGGTGATAGTCTACACTGATCATTCAGCCATCAAATATTTGATTGCAAAGAAGGATGCCAAACCAAGGTTGATTCGATGGGTCCTCCTTTTGCAAGAATTTGACTTGGAAATTCGAGATAGAAAGGGTACGGAGAATCAGGTGGTTGATCATCTTTCTAGGTTAGATAATGTAAAAATTCAGAAAAAGGATGATGTAGTGATCAATGAGCTATTTCCGGATGAGCTGTTATTCCGTATCAACACCGAAGTGCCTTGGTATGCTGATTACGTGAAATACCTAGTCAGTAATGTACTCCCGCCGGATTTGAATTCTCAGCAAAGAAAGAAATTTCTCCATGATGTCAAACAGTACCTCTGGGATGAACCATTTTTCTTCAAGACTTGTGCGAATCAAATGATACGACGTTGTGTGCCACGTGAAGAGATGGAAAATATCTTGAATCGGTGCCATTCTTCAGAGTATGGGGGACACTATGGGGGAGATAGAACAACGACAAAAGTGCTTCAATCAGGTTTCTTCTGGCCTTCATTGTTCAAGGATGCCCACCTTTTTGTTCTGAAGTGCGACAGATGTCAACGGGTCGAAAATATATCAAAACGATATTAAATGCCTCTTAACACTATTCTTGAAGTGGAACTTTTTGATGTATGGGGTATTGATTTTATGGGGCCATTTTCGTCATCTTTCAACAATCAGTACATACTTTTGGCAGTGGATTACGTTTCAAAATGGGTGGAAGCAGGTGCTTTACCCACGAATGACACCAAAGTGGTTTTGCGATTCTTGAGGAAGAATATTTTTACTCGATTCGGTACACCAAGGGCCATCATCAGTGACGAAGGTACCCACTTTTGCAACAAACAGTTCACCAAATTATTAGCCAAGTATGGAGTCAAACACAGATTGCCACGACTTATCATCCCCAAACAAATGGGCAAGCGGAGGTGTCAAATCGTGAAGTTAAGCAAATATTGGAAAAAGTGGTGAATCCATCTCGTAAGGATTGGGCAATAAAGTTAGACGATGCTTTATGGGCATATCGAACGGCCTTCAAGAATCTGATTGGAATGTCACCGTATCCCATGGTCTATAGAAAAGCGTGTCATTTACCGGTCGAGCTTGAGCATAATGCATATTGGGCGATTCAAAAGTTGAACTTTGATTTACAAGCATCTGGCGAGAAGAGATTGCTTCAATTAAATGAGATGGAGAAATTTCGACACCAAGCGTATGAGAATGCTAAGCTGTATAAAGAAAAAGTCAAGAGATGGCATGACAAGCGAATAAGTGAGCAGAAATTTGAACCAGGCCAGACAGTATTGTTGTTCAACTCTAGATTGAGGTTATTTCCCTGGAAGCTGAAGTCGAGATGGTCAGGTCCTTTTGTTGTCACTGTTGTAGCTCCCCACGGGGCAATCGAAGTCAAAGAACCATACACGAAGCGCGCATTTAAGGTCAATGGTCAACAACTTAAACACTATTGGGGAGGTGATGTGGATCGACAAGCATCATCGATTTATCTCACTTCGCTTGATCAGACTGATGCATGAGATCGCAGAGAAAGTCGGGCTGACGACTATAAACCAAGCGCTCGATGGGAGGCAACCTAATCATGTTCTTTTATTGCTTTCGTAGATTTAGCGTAGCTAATAATTTTGTTTCTAGTTAGTAGATTTAGTAGTTAATTTGTTCCTGAATTGCAATCTTTCTTCAATCTTGCGTAGTTGCACTAATCCATGTTATTTCGTGTTGATCAGGGACAGGTCTTTAAGGAATGCATGAGTAGAAGGATCAATGTTTGGGATGGCGTCAGTTGAAGGAAAGAGGAAAAAAACCAACTTTTGAAAATCAGAGTTTCGCCCTGGCGAGAAAAATGAACTAAGAAGTCTTGCTCCGACGAGAACCTCTCTATAATTCCTCTCTTCAGTGCACAAATTTCTCGCCCCAGCCAAACTCCTCTATACTTTCTAGCCCCAGCGAGATTTCCAGGCAAAAATCTCTCGCCCCGGCGAAAATCGCGGACTCCATGTTTTAAAATTCGATCCCAAATCAAATTCGTTCCTTCCTATTCCTATTCAACTTCACCGACTCATACTTCTTCTCTCTCCCATATCAACTAAACTTCCCCACACCTATTCTTCTTCCAATTTTTTCGTTTCTCCCACCCCACTTGGATTCAATTACTAAATACATACATCCTTTCTCCAACCAAACCCTGATACAACTCTCACTCCAAATCTCTTTCCAAATAGGATTACTTTGTTTTCTACTATAAAGATATATGAGTTTCACTCTGTGCATGCACACGTACTAGGGTTCTTCTCTACTAATTCAACCGTTCAATAAACACAGAGTAACCTGCATTGTTCATTGAAAGTGACTATACCTTGAGTTTGGGGGAGAAAAATATCAGTACATTATTAGCAATACACATGACTCCAAAAAGGTATCGGGGTGAGGGTTCATCTTTAACACCATCAAAACAATTTGATAGAAGGAAATTCGTCAGTGCTGAGGTCGCTAATAGATATGATTCGTATACATCAGGTAAATCTCTAACTCCCTAGCGCGGTCTCCAACCTGACGAAGTGGTAGATGGTGAGATGATGTTACAGATTATCGAAAGAGGATGGGAGACATTCACAGCCCATCCAGAACCTGCGTGTATAGCCATCGTCCAGGAATTCTATGCCAATGCGGAGGACGCGGCTCTATGCGAGGTTATAATCAGGGGTAAGAAAGTTTCGTTCAATGCCCAGACAATCAATGAACATTATAATTTGAGGCCTGATGAACGCTGTAGATAAATTCAATTTCTTGCGGAGGGACCGAATTTGGAAAAGGTTGTGATTGATTTGTGTAAACCGGGGACGACTTGAATATCCAGAAGACCACGTGCAACAATTTCTTTCCATAGAAAGGATCAAAGTCGTTATAGTAAGGTCTGGTATGCCTTTCTATCCGCCAAACTGATGCCATCACAGCATGTGAGTGATGTCCCCAAGGAGAAAACTTTGTTGTTATATGCCATTGTGACAGGAATGAAGATTAATGTGGGGGAGGTGATTAAGGCGTCGATTCGTCGTAGTTTACGGAGTTTACATAGTCAGGGTGGTTTACCACACCCTTCTCTGATTTGTGGATTATGTCTTCAAGCGGGCGTTCGTTGGAGTTCGGAGGAAGCTGTCCAGCAACCGTTGCTACTTTTGGACCACCGACTAATTGCAAGATATAAGGAGTGGGAAGGTGGTGAGTCTCATCCGCGTGGCTTGGGATATATTATTCTTCCTCCTTCTGAAGGTGAGGAGCAGGAGCCCGATGAAGAGGAAACGGGTCCGTCGACGTCCACTTCTACAGGCAAATCTAAGTTTAGTCTTCAATTTCGAGAGTTGCAGTGCCTGATCAATTCTCAGCACAAGACCATATTAAGGCAGAATCAACGGTTGACGGATCGACAGGAACATATGTTTGCTTATCAGCAGAGTTGTACCCAAGCGATATCAAATATGCACTCTAATATACAACCATTGATGGATTATGTTCATTTTCCAGAAGCGCAGCCATTGCCAGTTTTTCCACCACCAACCCCAGATGATGACGACGAGTTTGGGCCTACTGCTTGATCTGTCAGGGAAGTCCTATGTTCTTTATTTTCTTTATTTTTAGCACAATGAGGACATTGTTTCGTTTGAGTTTGGGGGGATTTACTAGTTTTGTTCTGTTTTGGTGGGATTTCTTAGTTTTATTGCATGTAGTTGCATTATAGTGCATTAGTTTAATTTGAATAGTGTCATTTGCATTTATTCGTTTCATTTGCCTTTATTCGTTTTGTTGCAGTTAAAAAAAATCCAAAAATTTGGTAGAATAGGATCATATAGAATTGCATTTAGTAGGGATACTTAAGCAATGAATTAATGTAAATCATGTAGGGAAGGCCGATGAGGAAAATTTGATCAGTTCTTAATCAGTTTAACATAATGGATAATGAATGTTAAATCAGGAGTTTGACTGTTTTTAGTTATGTTTACTTGGGACCCTTGATTTTTATTGCTCACAATTATGTGTTGAATTGGTCAGAATTTGGTTCACTTCTTGTATTAGGTGCTCGTTAAGGATATGTTGACTTTTATCACTTGTTGGATCGGAAAAGGAAAAAAAGAAGAAGAAAAATGGTTGAATAAACACTGCTTCGATGTCTGTCTAAATTGCAAAGAAAAAAAAACAAAAAATCGGAAGGGTATAGACAGATAAGAGTAGATCTTGGCTAGTTTATCTTTGTGGCCGGTGTCATTTGAACAAGTAAGCCTTTAGGATGTGTTTTTACACTCAGCGCCCTAAAATCGTTTGGTTTGGGAGTCGTTGGTCGAAAGTTCGTTACACGGGTGGCATTGAAAAGCCTAATAAAGATGAAGATTGCACAAGTCAAGAGAAAAAAAATATATTTACGAGATGGAGCGGAAAACGCACTCGTTAAAAAAAAGAGAAAAAAATGTGAAAAGTGAAGACAAGTGGGTAAAAGTAGAACTTGAAAGTAAAATCATGCACATTTATCTTTCCCTGAGCACTGTGATATTAAGGGTTGAATTCAGGTTTTGATTGATTTGATATTTGCACACACACATGGAAGGGTTGAGAGTACATTATAACTGAGGCTAATTGGACTGTTGATGGGGCAGGAGGTTGAAGTTCTGTTGAATTGCTAGATACTGATTTCTGAGGCTGGATTTTTATGATGTATATTGATCAATTGCTTGAGTATGGACAGTCATGCATGTGCATTCATGTAGGTAGTTAGTGTAGTTATGCATTCATTTGTGTTTTTGCTTGAAGACAAGCAAAGTTTTGAGTTTGGGGGTATTTGATTAGTGGGTTGGACCTGTGAGTTTTATACATCTTTGGTTTAATTCTTTACAATCTTTAAGTGTTTCTAGTATCTTTTTATTTGTTTTTGTGTTGCTTTTATAGGTTGAGGCTGGCTGCAGGATTGGATAAAGAACGAAGAATGTGGTGCAGAGGATCCTTGTCGGGGCGAGCTTCTACAAGCTTAATTCCTCGTCGGGGCGAGACTTCGCCAGGGGGAGATTTTGTGAAGGAAATCCACGCCGGGGAAAGGAAGCGGCTGGAGGAAAAAGGAAGTTTATTTCTGACAGGATCAGTTGTTTAGGAGTTGGATGCTAACAAGGATTCGTTTGACTAATCTGATGAGGATATATAAGAGACATATAAAGGGATATGAAAAAAAAATAATATATTAACACGGAGATTGAATTTCCAGAGTGGTGCAAGGAGATTGGAGATCAGGACAAGCATTGTGTTCAGATTTTAGATTGGTGGATTGAAGATTAGAGATTTCATTGAGTTTTCTTTTAATCTGTTATCTCTGATTTGTAATTAATTATGATGACTTATTTTGGATTTCTAGTTTTTATTTTTAGTATGAACTAAACCTTTAATTAAGGCTACAATTGAACCAGTTATGATTATGAATTAATTATCTATTGTGATTCCAGTTAATTATTCAATTCGAGTTATCTATCCTATTGTAGGTGAATTAGTGGAAAATTCTAGGTGAATTCGGGAGATAAAATCTAGGATTAGATCTGAATATGATAGCATGTATTTTAAATTATTTGCATGTGTTAAATAATTAGGGTTGCAAAGTGAATATGGATATCTCTTTGCTGCATGTAACTGTTGGGAATTGATGCTTAATGAATTTAGTCCTTTAGTTTTGCATAGGAATATCGCAGAGTTAATTGGGTTAGATAAATTAATTTGATCACTTGGAAAAGGACTTATAAATGCAATTGAATTCCTGTTAACAACTCCATTGAAGTAAATAATTGGATGACATAGTTGGATTAGTTTATGTCACATAACTGGGGATATTGTAGTCTTAAGTTTTTAAATCTGAATTACAATTTTCATGTTAGTTATTGATCTTAGTTTCAATTTAAGTAGTTTAAATCAATATTCAAAACTGCGATTGTTTAATAGAATAGCAGTAATCTAGATTGATAGTTGAAAATATTAAATACGGTAATTCCTTGTGGGTTCGACACTCTATCCTATCACTTTATTACTTGTTGATCGTGTATACTTGCATGTAATTATTGATTGTGAAATCAGACAACAAGTTTTTGGCGCAGTTGCCGGGGAATAGTTGTGTTTACAATTTTCAATATCAGTTTAATTAAGTCTGTTCTAATTAAGCAAACTTATTTTTCTTTTATTTCTTGTTTCAGGTGACTTTTGATTCGTTTATGCAAACGCGATCAAAACAATCGGAACTCGTGCAGTGTGAGGATAATCTTGAGAACAAGTTACGTCAATTGAGGAAATTTTGCCAAGAGACGCTTGAGAAAGAGAAAATGACGAACGAAGAGCAAAAATCATTGAGGGATTATGCTTGCACGTAATTGTTGATTATGAAATCAGACAACACTCAATGTCCCGAGACATGTGAGTGGTCAAATCAGTCAGTTATTGAGTGGTGGGGATGACTGCTAGACGCTCCAAAATTTGATCGAGAGGAGGTATAGAGCTAGGTTGAGGTCTTTGAGATAAGTTTAAGAGCGCAAGAGGGAGATCAAAAAATTCATTCTTTGAGGAGGAGGGGATATCTGAGGGAACAGAGGAAGTGAACTCGTGTTTGGGAGGTGGTAGGGGAGAGCTAATAGGTGATGTTTTAGGGGGAACAAGAATAAAGGATTTGGATTTATCGAACATAGGGTTTGGAGATCCTTTGTTCGGAGAGGAGAATAGAGAGGAGGTAGCTGAGTGAACTGATGATTGATTAGGAGTGGCTAGTAAGGAAGATAATTGAATGAGAGAAGGAGAGTCTGGATGAGGATGTGTACGTTGATGTTCGGGAGAAATGGAAATATGTACATCGATCGTAGGGTTTTGAGACTCTACGATCGCGAAGAGAGATTTCTCTGCATTAGTTGTAGAGTGGAGAAGCTCTACGACCGGGGAGGCTGGTTGGTTGACAGTATCAGGAGAGTGATAAGACTTAGTGAGTGGAATGTGAGTATTGTTAACAATAGTCATAGGGTTCGTGGGCTCTATGATTGAGGAGCTTATTAACGGGTTATCAGTCGTAAAGTATGAAGACCCTACGGCTGGAAGACTGCTATCATTAGCATCGATAGCAGAGTGTTAGGACTCTTCAACTAGAGGATTATTTGAAACTTCAACAACTTTAGAAATAGATTCTTCAAGACCTTTATTCCAATCATATGAAGGAATAGAACATCTTATAAATGAAGGAGGCATAACAGTTACCTTTGAATAGGAGAATGAAGATTTGTAGGGTGCAAAACATATCAACTTGGTGGCATAGTTGAGGACTCTTGGGAAATTTTAAGCCACTGTAGACACCCAATTTTTGCGTTCCCTGTACTAACCATGACAGGAGGGCAAAATCGTCAATTGAACCGGCTTGCGGGAGCGAAGGAATGGGCACAAGTGCGAACGTCCAACACCACCGCAATGATTGGCGACCAAAGCTGACATGACAATAAGGCAATCCGAAACGAGCATTCCCGAATAAGGTGGCATGTCTCCCAGAAATTCCCGGACTGCAGAATACGAGCCTGTCAACGAAAACCGACGTTACGGCACGAAAATCGAGGCGTGGCACGAAAATCGAGAAAGTCAAACCGTCCAGCCGCGGATTGATCTGCGGCCAAATAGTGCGCCTTTTAAAAACACGGAACTCGAAATCAGGTGAGTGGAAGGCAGGCAGCCAGCCAGCCGCAGATTGATCTGCGGCCAGCCGCAGATCAATCTGCGGCTGGCTTTGGCCAACCTATTTTAGCTCATTTTCGTTGCAGCATACAGGAGAGTTGGAGAGTTCAGCAGATTGGGAAAGAAGAAGAATTCAGCAGCAAAAAAGTACGGAAATAGAGAGGAAAAAGAGCAAATTTTGCAACCAAATAGTAAGAAAAGAGAGAAAAAAGAGAGGATTTATATTCTTTTGATTTTGATTGTATCAAATATACTCCTTATCCTATTCAAATACACAAGTTCACATCCATTTGAGATCATTTACAAGGTGAAAAATTCCCTTTGTTCTAGCAATTTATATCATATTATTTGGTTAAATTAAATGTAATTTTCATGTATATTGTTGAATAATCATGGATTAGGGATTATTAGTGAGGGTTCCATTGGAACAAAATTTCTTCCTAATAACCCGAGGATATCCAATTGGTGAAATTTCTAGTTTGTTTATGGTGGCTCATTGGGTGTAATTTATTTAGATTATCATTTTCGGATGTCATGGTGTATTAGATAAATCCGGGTTGGTTAGTTAAGTAGTATTCATTTTGTGGGCGTGTAGCAATCTCGGGTGTGAGCCTAGGAACGCGACCCCGTGGTCCAAATCCGATGATGGACGTTTTGACGTATGTAATAGCTTCAAGGTACTCGTTTTTTGTAACATGTAATCGTCGGGCCTTAAGGTGACGCTAAGGCGAGAATCGGGTTTAAGGCCCCGTATTAGTGGAATATGTGATGGTTAGCGTTCGGGGATATTTTGATGGCTTACATGCCCATGAATAGCCCCGACGCGTGTTTATGCTTGATTAGATTTTGTGACACGAAAAAAATGATTTCAAAGATTAAACGATAAAGGTTTTTTTTTATTAAAATCAAAACAAGCTAGGTTATTAGAATCACGAGGCTAAAAATGGGAAGTGTTAATAAATGTCGATTCCTATTAAACGAGAAGGCCAAAGGAAATCATTTTCAAACATCACAAAAAATGGCTTTATGAATGAAATAAACGTTTTACTGAACCTTGATACATAGGGCGAAAGAGATCCTAGAAATTGCCCATCATTTATGAAAGCAACGTATAAATCTCGATACCTATTTTGGTTAAGGTTTAAGAAAATTCACGTTTTGTCAAAACAACACTTAATGAAAAATCTCATAGCTTTTGCCAACTAAAATCAAATCTTTCTCATAAAGAAATAAAGCTTTCTTGAATAGGCCAAAAGACATTCTAAAACACTCTCAAAATAAAACACGTCTCTTTCATAAAACACCAAAAAGAATTCCTTTTATACAAAACTCGCCACAACAATTCATTAGGCACACACACACGCACACATATACATTTCATGAATTAAGGGATAGGAAAGTATCAAGGTTGCGGTAACCGTGTTTCACGGAAGACGGGGGGTGCCTAACACCTTCCCCTCGCTTAAGCAAGCCCCCGAACTCTATGAATCTCGATTCGCAAACCAATTAATTCAGAGTCACATATGAGCCAGCGATTTATAAAAAACGAAAACTCGGATGAGTTGGTACATCCATTTCAAATATACTAACTGGCGACTCTGGTTAATTGGCTCATCATAAAAAACAATATTTCAAAACCCCGTCGATATTAATGCCGACCTTTTCCCAAAATCATCTAACAAAAAAGGCTAAAAATCGGGAGAGGCGAGAAACCGGCGTCGACAGCTGGCGACTCTGCTGGGGAACATTAGAGGGCTTAAGCCGCGTTCAAATCTTGACGCTATCCTATCCTTTTAAAATTCATAAAATGTGTGTGTGTGCGATATTTTGATTTTTTACTTTTGTTGTGTGAATGTGTGTTTTGCCCAATAAATGAATGATTGAATGGAATTGCTTTACTTTTAAGTAATCATTTGCATACGGTGAGGACGATGAATGTGAATGTATGTTGAGAGAGTACCTCCTCCTGAGGCGAACCTGTCGGTTGCTTATTACTGGACTCGAAGGGGCTGCTCCCCGGAGATGGCTCAGGAAACGCACCACCTAAATCCGCTCCAATCGAAAGGGCTCAGACGAGTAGATTGCGAAGATTTGGGGACCTTCATGCCGAAAAGCCCGTGAGAGTAACCCTAGGATAGGTCAGCCTCATATTAACCCAACGCAGGAAAAGTCTCTTCATGCCCTTTTACGTTCACGCGTATAAAATGTCATGATCCCATTCATATATGCCTCCCCTGTTGACAAAAAGTACTGACCTCCATGTTTTGCAGGGAATAGCTGGGAAGGCATAATAAGTCATGTCTATCAATTATTATTGCAATAAGGGACTACTAACATACTGTTTTGCAGGAAAAGATAAAAAAAACCCAAAACACAAAAGTTACAGCTTTAGCATGCATCCATATCCTTTCATTGCCCAGGATCTAAACTTCAAACCGTTATTTTTGTAGGATTGCTCCTCAAACCCGTTCGCAGTCTAAAAGAGCCCAAACCTTTACATCTGAAATGCCTGAGCTCCCACCTACTAATCCTGGCTCCATATCTAGGGAGGAATTTGATGATTTCAAGAAGCAGATGTTAGAAATGGCCATAATGCTAAGGGAACAATTGATACCTCGACAGGATCCACCTAAAGAGGATCCACCCCAACCTAAGGGCGAGCCAGTTGTCCTAAAGGCCATTCCCGTACTTAACAAAACAGTGATTACTATCCCGGAAGAGGGAGATACGGATGACCTGCGAAAGAAAATGAAACAAATGGAGGAATCTATCCAATCTATGAAGGGCATAGGGTCCCTAGGCAGGGTGAACTACTCAGATCTTTGTGTCTTCCCCGGAACCAGATATCCAGAGAAATTTAAAATTCCCGAATTTAAGAAATACAATGGAAAGGGGGATCCTTATACACATCTGAAAATCTACATTGGGGAGTTGGGATCTTATGCAGAAGACGAGGGTCTAAGGATGCAACTTTTCCAAAAGAGCCTGACAGGAGAAGCGAGAATCTGGTATGCCCGTCTTGACAATACCCAGATTCACAATTAGGAGGAATTGGCCCACACCTTCTTAACACAGTATAGCTTCCAGGCACAAATGGCCCCTGATAGATACCAAATGACAAAAGTTAAGAAGCAACCCAGGGAATCCTTCAGGGATTATGCACAACGATGGAGGGGTATGGCCGCACAGGTGAATCCCCCGATGAGCGAGTCAGAGATGGTGATGACTTTCGTAGATATTCAGGAGGCCCCGTATTATGAGCGGGTTATTTAAGGGATTGGTAGGCCTTTCGCCGAGATGATTAAACACGGAGAAATGGTGGATATGGGTCTAAAGTCCGGTAAGATTCGGGATTTCACGGCTTTGGAAACGGCTGCAGAACAAATACAAATTGGAAATTATGGCAGCACTTCCCGTAGGGTGCAAAAGAAAAAAGAGGAGGATGTTTCCCTCGTCCTTCAGGGCTCATCTAGAAAGGCAGAAAATCATCTTCCAGTACAGGTGCAGAGAGTGGGGCCATCCCGACAGCCTAACTTTGCGGATCAGAGGGCGGAAGGGCGAAGGAGATTTGAGGCCTCGCAAAATCGAGTATTCACCCCGCTCGGGGAGCCTATTGAATGGGTCTTAGCGGTATTAATAGCCCAAAAGAAGATTTTTGGTTTGGCACCCCTGAGTGACCCAAAGGGAAGAAGGTTTGACCCAAGCAAGCGATGCGCATACCACTCAAGTTCCCCTGGTCATGATACGCAAGACTGTTGGACGTTGAAGCACAGAATCCAGAACCTGATTGATAGTGGGGAAATTGTGGTGGAACAGCCAGACTCCCCAAATGTTAAGGACAATCCCCTGCCAAGACATGATGGAGGGGGGGGTCAATGTGGCGGAGGCCAGTGAAGCCGAGGGGCCGTCAAAGTTGAACTATGTGCAGAAAATTGAGGAAATGATCAACATGATACATGATCATGGGAGTGCACGGGGAGTGCCCATCAGGTTGATAGGTGTAAGTACGAATATCACGGAGGGACCTGTCAAGTTGACGGCTCCGAGGCCCCTCATCCTTGCGGCAAGGCCGCAAATCCCTATCAGTAGTCTAAAGACGGTACCCTGGAATTATGGGGGAATGCCGGAGGAAGCGGCCAGTTGTGCTTCTGTGACGACAAAAGGGAACCCTTTATATCTTCCCGGGCGAGTCCTTGAGAGCCAAAAGAAGAAAAATGAAGAAATCTCCGAGGAAAAGGCCATAGAATTCTTGAAAAGGATGAATCAGCCAGAAACAAGAGGGATCCAGATTTTAAATGAGGAATCGACCCTAACATCAGTCATGGACTTGGTGTTATCGTCCAATGATCACTGTAAAACCCTGGCGAAAGTCCTGGAGGAGGCATACGTGCCCAAGGAAATTAGTGAGGAAGGTTTCGGCCAGCTGGTGGGCCATCTGTTGGAGAGTGATGTAATATCCTTTGCAGATGATGACATCCCCAAGGAGGGAAGGGGGCACCGAAAACCGCTACATATTGCGGTAATCTCCTCGGGTTATATCATGAACGGGGTGCTGATTGATGGGGGATCGACATTGAATATCTGTCCCCTCAGCACATTGCAGAAGATGAACATCAATCCCAAGCGCCTACGGGCCAGTCATGTAGTGGTGCGAGCTTTCGATGGTTCCCGGAGGGATACGATTGGAGAGATAGAATTGCCGGTGGAAATCGGACCCTGTACTTTTGATATCTCTTTCCAAGTCCTAGACATTGCAGCCAGTTATAACCTACTATTGGGGAGGCCGTGGATACACATGGCCGGGGCAGTTCCTTCCACGCTACACCAACAAATCAAATTAATCATCGATGGGAATCTGATAACGATCTCGGCAGAATGTGATGACCCTTCTCCTCCCAGGAATAGCCTACCAGTGATTAATGTGGACGAGTCGGCGGCACCTGCCAGTTTTCAGGCGTTGGAAATTGGCACTCCCCACTACAAATGCCTGGGATCCCCAGCCATGAAACCTAGGGTCTCCCCAGAACTTACCTTTGTTGCAAAGGAAATGATGAAAATGAAATTCCAACCTGGACAGGGGTTAGGAAAGAGTAGCCAAGGAATCACCGAGGCCATTCAGCTACCCCATCAGATAGGTAAAGCAGGGTTGGGATATCGTGAAGGCGTAGCACGGAGACACCGTCGGGGTGCGGATCCGATCCGACTAACTGGCAGTCCGGTGACCAAGGTCAACAATGAACAGGGGACTAGCGAGCCTATGATTGGGTCGGGGAATGAAGAGTTAACCCCCGCAAATGATGAGTCGGCCCGGAGGGAAAGTTTCCTACAGGAGGTCGCGAAGGAATTTGAAACCAAGTGCTATATCCCCGGACTATTAACAAGCTGTAGAGAGGGGACGGATATTGTCACGCCACTGGGAACCCAACAAGTTGTGCCTGTCATCGATTGGGCAGGGCTAATTATTCCCGAAGAAGGTAAGAAGGGGGACTCGGGCGATGTGGCCGTAGTCATCGGGGAAGTGTCCGATGTGAAGCCACCTTTCATCCAGCGCATTTCATCTGACCTGACCGTCGACAACTGGACCATGAAACCAGTGATATCCAAACAAGGGTAAAACCCGACATCAGGGTGGTAGACCCCAGATGATGGGAGGATGAAGAAGTTTATTTTTGTTTGTTGTTTTGTATTTTGCATAATTATGTCATTTCTTCATGTTATCTGAAAATGTGATCGTTGTGGAAAATAACTTATATATGACAAGTATTTTGTTTCATGTCAGGTGTACCAATTTGAGTAATCCTTGCCTAACAAACGGTCTTTCAAATTTGAATGATGATTATGATTTTGACATTGAGCTCGATTTCGATTTGATGGGCATTGAGCAAGACGAGACAGATTACGACGATGCGCCTGACGAGATCAAAGGATGGGTCGAGGATAAATCCAAACCCAACTTAGACCAAACCATCACTATAGATATCGGAATCCCTGACAAGCCAAAAGAACTCAAGATAGGGACGGACCTTACCCCCAGCTAAAAAGCCGAAATGACTGAGTTGCTAAACCAATATGAGGATGTCTTTGCCTGGTCTCATGAGGATATGATCGGATTGTCCACCGACATTGTGGTACATCGGTTGCCCATCAAGGAAGGTTTCAGGCCTGTCAAGCAAAAATTAAGAAAGTTGAAACCGGAATGGAGCCTAAAAGTGAAGGAAGAGATCATCAAGCAGTTCAGGGCGGGAATCATTATGGTGTCCACTTACCCAGAATGGCTGTCCAATGTGGTCCCAGTGGCTAAACCTGGAGGGAAGGTGAGGGTATGTGTAGATTATAGAGATCTAAATAAGGCCAGTCTCAAGGATAACTTCCCGGTGCCCTTCACACACATCCTGGTGGATAACACAGCCCAGTACGAGATGTACTCTTTTGTGGATTGCTTTGCGGAATATCATCAGATAATGGTAGCGGAGGAAGATCGGGAAAAGACCGCATTCATCACCCCGTGGGGCACCTTCTGCTATAGACGATTGGCTTTTGGTCTCACAAACGCAGGGGCTACTTATCAGAGAGCCATGATGGCCCTGTTCCACGATATGATGCATAAGGAGATAGAGGTCTACGTGGATGACATTATCGTGAAGTCCAGGGTAGAATCTGACCATATAACCCATCTTAAAAAGCTATTCGATCGGCTCAGAAAGTATAATTTGAAGCTCAATCCAGCAAAGTGTGCTTTCGGAGTGCAGTCGGGTAAGCTCTTTGGATTCCTGGTTAGTGATCGAGGCATTGAGTTGGATCCAGCAAAGATTAAGGCCATTGTGGATATGCCGGCACCTCACACAGAGAAGCAGATAAGAGGATTCTTGGGGAGAATAAACTTCATCAGCCATTTTATATCCCACTTGACGACGACATGCGAGCCAATTTTCAAATTGTTAAGGAAAGGTGCTTCCTTAGAATGGAATGAGCAATGTCAGAAGGCTTTTCAGACCATTAAAAAGCAACTGACTGAGGCACCAATGCTGGTACCCCCGAAGGACGGGATCCCTTGTTTATGTATATATCGGTCAATGCCATCGCGATGGGATGTATGCTGGGACAAAAAAATGAGGCAGGTAAAGAGCAGGCCATCTATTACCTCAGCAAGAGATTTAGCCAATGTGAACAGAATTACACGCCCATCGAGAAGACTTGTTGTGCTCTGGCCTGGGCTGCAGGGAGATTACAGCACTACCTCCATGGGCATACGACGTACCTGATATCAAGAATGGATCCCCTGAAATATATTTTTGAAAGGCCCATGCTAAACTGTCGGTTGTCAAGATGGCAGTTAATCTTACAGCAGTTCGACATGGTGTACGTAACTCAGAAAGCCATGAAAGGACAGGGAATTGCAGATCAGTTGGCAGAAACCCCGTCCGGAGGAATGGAGCCGTTAGAAACTCCTCTACCAGGCGAAGATATATTTTGGGTATCACACGCGAAATGTGATGACGAGGGACAGTTCTGGAAGCTGTATTTTGATGGTGCCATGAATGCCGGAGGGGCAGGAGCTGGAGCGGTCCTGGTCTTTATCACCGAAGAGCAATACCCTGTGGCCACTAAACTGAAATTCAGCAATTCGAACAACACCGCTGAATACGAGGGATGTATCTTGGGACTCCGCTTTGCCCGCGACATGGGAGTGAAGAGACTAACGGTGTTCGGGGATTCAGAATTGGTAATCAGACAGGCAATCGGGGTGTACAATACTAAAGAGCTTCGGTTACTTCCATACCATCGTTGTGTTACCCAGTTGATGCAAGAGTTCGAAGATATCGCTTTCCGCCTTATTCCCCGGGGACGGAATGACTTTGCAGATGCATTGGCAACTCTGGCTTCCTTAATCCACGTAATCAATAACAGGGACGTTCCACAGATTGAGATAGCAGTACAGAATGCCCCGGCATATGAGGAACATGTGGCAGTATTATCAGACGAGGTGGTGTTGCCAAAGCAGCCCTGGTATCACGACATAAGGGAATATCTGAGAGATAGATCCATTCCCGACCGGGCGAGCCGAACTAAGAGGATGAGAATTCAAAAGATGGCAATGAAATTTTATCTGAGTAGGGATTCACTCTACAAGAGGGATGCTGGGTTGGGATTGTTGCAATGCGTAGATGAAGCACAGGCCCAAAGGATTATGAATGAAATACATGGTGGAGTGTGTGGGCCACACATGAGTGGACCGATGCTGGCCAAAAAGATCTTGAGGACGGGGCATTATTGGTTAACACTAAAGGCCGATTGCGATGATCATGTCAAACGATGTTACCAATGCCAGGCGCACGGTAATGTGATCCATACGCCTCCCAATGAACTGCACTGTATGACCTCCCCGTGGCCATTTTCAATGTGGGGAATGGATGTAATCGGACCAATAGAGCCCAAAGCAAGCAACGGGCACCGATTCATTTTCGTCATGATCGATTACTTCACCAAATGGGTAGAAGCGGATTCTTTCCCCAAAGTAACTTAGGAGGTCATCGTCGGTTTCATCAGGAATAATTTCATTTGTCGATACGGGAAGCCTGAGGTTTTGGTCTCTGACAATGCCAAGAATTTAAACAACGCCCTCATGAGAGGATTGTGCGACCAGTTTAAGATCAAACACCTCAATTCTGTCATTTACCGTCCTAAGATGAATGGGGCAGTGGAGGCTGCAAACCAGACCATCAAGAAGATCATGGCGAAAATGTCTGCTAATCATCGGGGATGGCCGGATTTGTTACCCCTCACCCTGCTGGCATACCGAACGTCAACGCGTACTTCTACAGGGGCAACCCCTTACGCTTTGGTATATGGAATGGAGGTCGTTTTGCCAGTTGAGGTTGAAATGGCGTCCCTCAGAATAGTGATCGATGCTCAGATAAGCGAGGAGGATTGGATGCAAAGTCGATACGACCAATTGGCCCTAATTGATGAAAGAAGGGTGGCTGCGGTTTGGCACGGTCAGTTATATCAACAAAGGATCTCTCGATCATATGACAAAAGGATAAGACCTCGGAAGTTCAAGGAAAATGATTTGGTGCTAAAAAGAGTCATGCCTTGTCAAGACGAAGCCAAGGGAAAGTTTGCCCCGAACTGGGAAGGACCATTTGTGATTAAGAAAGTGCTATCCGGAGGAGCCCTCATGTTGCAAGAAATGGATGGGGAGGTATTTCCACAACCTCTCAATTCCGACTCGGTAAAGCGGTTCTATGCTTGAATCATCAATTATCCCATTCCTTTGAAGGAACGAACTACGTAGGACCTGATCTCCCAACTTGTGGGGGTACGTAGGCAGCCATCATGGCGCGGTCCGATCCTTCAAAAAAAGCATCCTTTCCCTAAACAAAACCAATTTCCCGACAGCCAAATAAACCTTCCTACACCCTCAAAACCTTCCCGAAACCAGCCCCCTAACCAGCTTCACCCCAGATGGCATAACCCTGATTTAACCAAAACAGTTGGCCAAAAATCTAAGACCCAATCCGATGAAATCGACAGTGGTACGGCAATATCTGTCAGATCTCCATCAAGACTTGAGAAGAGAAAAAAGGCGAAATGTCAAAATCATGGTCAACTGGATAAGAGGAGGATCCAATGGAAGGCAATGATACGACGAAAAGGGAAAATGAATAAATTTAAATGCATGTCTATATATATAAGTCATTTTATTACAAGATTTCTCTTTCAATAACCGATGAAACTAACATAGTCTATGCAGGAAATAAAACGATCTACCAATCTGAAACTAATTGAAGCAGGATAGATAAAGTGGTGGATAGATCTGAAGTATCAGCATTCCCTGCAATCTGTTGCCCCATCATGTCAATGCGATCCAGTAAAGCCGTGGCTCGGCTGACAGTCCCGGAATGATCATCTATAACTGCCCTGGTCTGAGATACAATGGCGTCTCTGTCAGCAATAACAGCGTCTCTAGCCAGAATGGCGTCATCTCTCTCAACAAAAGCGGCATCCCTCTCAGCTTCAGTAATAACCAAGGCCAGACGGAGTCGGGTATCCTCAGTGACCCGACTAGGGGCAGAATCAGCTGAGATGGAGTGATCTGCGGTACCATCCGGGAAAATCAATCCAGAATCACCAAGGGCCCCAGTCTGACTCAAACCAACCGGATCCGAGTCCCCGCGCAACCACTGCACGTAAGCAAATGTCTGGATGTGGCAGCTCTCACTATATTCGGCGAAGATCCGGCGAGACCAAAGATCGTACACCCGCAGTAGGTCCCTCTCTGTCTGGGATGATATAAGGAATAGATAGGCGGCTGCACCCGTGAAAGGGTGAAAATCCTGTGTCTGATCAAACTGCCATGTAACCGCTAAGGGATGATAAGTCGTCACGCCCCTCAAGCCAGGAATGGGAATGAAGTCCAGGTCAGGCACGTGAGTCAAGAAGCTCATAAAGGAGCAATAACCCGAATAAACCAGTAGATGAAAGGGGTCCTCAATGACCGACAAAAATGATGTCCAGGAGGCCACATCAGTACAGCTCACGGGTCGAAACGAAAACTGCATGGCTATGTCATGGCTAAAGCAAAACCCTTGGCGACGGAAGTGGCCGATGGGACTGAGATGACTCATGAACTACACGTACAACAAAGTCGAGCTCCCTCTGAATACTCTGCCGCGGAAAGACTGGCAATATGAGGCTGACATGTAGGTATCCACCAATATCATGGGAAGAATGGTGTGATCCTCCTGAAGGGCTCTAACGGCCGCAACAACCCGCATGTCCAAATGATCGGGTCCTGCGGGCAAGTACAAAACTGAGACGACACAGGCCATCAGAACGTCCACTCTCAAGGCACCCCAGCGCTCCTCGGATACGGAAGAATCACCAAAAATTAGGTGAAAACTGTTGGGTGAGCCGAATCGGTCAATCAAGAAATGAAGAGGAACCAGGTGGTCTGATGTGATCACCGATAACAAGACAGCCCTCCGCAAACCGGTGAAAGTCAAGAATTGACGGCGCATGGAACCAACTGTAACCCTAACACAAGGGCCATCCAAAGGCAAGCCGGTGAAGCGAGCATACTCCTCGAGGGTGGGGGTCAGCTCTACTGTCCCCAACTTGAACACTTGACGGGCAGGGGCCCAATAGCTCAAAATACCCTCCACAAAGCCCGCTGGCACCTGAAAGGATAAAAAGGACCAAGAATGGCCCAAAAGACCATCTGCGATGACCCTGTCGGCCGGCAATAAACTGTCCAACCAACGGAGGAGACTGCCAACCAACCCTGTAGGAGGAATGAAGTCCAAACGTACCACGACATCTGAGGATGACATCTGTGGAAAATAGTATCAAAAAGACTGTACAGGGGTCATTCTCTATCCATAAATAAAACACATGCATCATACAGTTAATAATAAAGCAAATGAATTTCATAGAGATAAAAGAATAAAACTGTGCATAAATGAGTAAATGAGTTCAGTACATAGTGCATAAAATGAAAAAAATAAATCTAAACAGGTGCAGGTACAGAAGCCCTATCCTATCCTGATCTAAATAAAATCAATCTCATCTATGAAAGCGGGATCCTCAAACTGATCCCCTGGGGTCGTCAAAGTCGAAGGCCCAAAGTTCATGTCGGGGATGTATGGCTGCGCTGTGGCATCAGATGAGCTCGGGCCCGCATCATAACCCGCACCGTCAGGATCATAGGCATAAGCATCCTCTGGAGTCCGGCCCAACACCCGAAGATATAGGGACAACTGGTCTACCTGACGGGTCAGAGTGGCGATCTGCTCGGCATGGGTAGGGCTCCGAACGCAGGCTTCCCAGTCAGTCATCATCACCGAGCCGGGGACCATATTCCCGAGGAAGAATGTGGCCCGGGTCTGAGGACCGATAGTGCGGGGCACCCACCAAGTACGGAAAGCATCACTCGTACTGGGACCCGTGGAAAGCATCCGGCCGTCCTCCCCGGCGAGCATGATCTCCGAAGGCTGAGAATCCAGTGGCCAGGAGGTAGTGAAAGGAAGGGAATGCGGGATGCGGATCTCTCCAGTGACGCATATGAATGCGCGCTCCCCCAGGTACATCACCCATCCTCCAACACTCTGCAAAGTGAGGCGACGGGTGGAAAGCTCGAACTCCGGGCCAGAAGGATGCCCATCAGCAAACCCCACAGTCAGATGCTCGGAGAGGTAGGGAACCCAGATGACATCAGCAGCCATGATCAGCTCCAGCTGGATGCGACAGTGTGCAAAGCTGCCAGATACCGGGACCTCCTCCAAGGTGCTATGATGCCATCGTCGGCCCCGGGGATAAGTGTCCAGGCTAAAAGTAGTGACGGGCCTCAGGCATGGAAGATGCTCGTAGGCCCAGAACTGCGAACAGAAACAGTGAAAAGCAGGAGTAACCGACAAATGCAGAAAAGAGAAATAAATGAAGGAAAGTCCAGTAAGAAAAGAGGAAAAGAAGCCTCACCAGCAAGAAATGATAGAATCCGAGCCAAGCATCTGTCTGTCCCTCCGAACGTAGACGCAGACCGTGGAGGAAATAAGCAAAGGTGAACGACCCCCAATCGTAGTCACCGATCCGGTCTACGTCTCTGACAGCCCCTACAACGCTGAAATGGATGGTAGAGGAGTTGTTCCCTAGGAAACAACCCCTCATGATGGTCAGGAACAAGCGCCGTAGCAGGATGTCACGAGTGCCCTGATCCGCTGGAATAGGCAGTGCGTATATACCCCCAACAACATCGACAGCCAAAGCGCCGGACCGAATACTACGGGCCTTAAAGACCCGGTCCTCAGCAGCGAAGCCCAATAAAGCCCGGACCTCCGCTGGAGTAATGTCGAGATCCAGAGGGACACGGGACCCTGTGAACTCTATACTTGTGATGTACCTCCAATCCCAGGGGGTCAGCACAACCTCGCAGTCAAGAAGATGAAGGGACTGCGTCTGATGGAACCATCGCTCGGATAAGGCCCTCATGTAACCCAAGGGGCACTGACGGGGGATGATAGTGAAAAAATGACGGAAGCCCCAAGAATCCACCACCGCCCGGTAGTCGTTGTGCAAAGCCGTGTAGAGGGAGTAAATGTTGAACCAGTTACCCCTCGGCTGAGTAAACTCGGGCACCTGTGGAAATCACCAATGGGTCAGTCCAGATAAAAAGGGGGAATTGAGAAATTGAGAATAAAATCAGAATAGAATCGAATATGCCTCATTAGCCGCGAGAGATGCTGAGGGGTGATGACTGAGGTCCCGACCCAATAGATCGGGTATCTGCACAGATGCACCAGACAGGGCGCGATGAGGAGATGGAGCCGGTGTGCTGGAGGATGGCCCCTCTGTCGCGACCTCCGGAGGAACAGCCTCCTCAATGTCAGGATGATCGGGCCGGATGACCGACTCCGCCAGTCGGCGAGCCTGGCGGGTCCGAGGTAAAGCAGGGGCAGGTGCAGCCCTACGACGGCGAACGCCCGAAGTCCGAGATGCGGTGGAGCTACTAGGAGTGTCAGGATCCATAGCTGGAATAAAGCAGGCGGAAGGGGAGGTAAATTCTATTTTGAATTATGCCATAAACATTCTAATCGTCATCATATAATTAATGCAGCATGATGAATGTTTATTATGTATGAGATCAAAAAAAAAAATCGGCAGAGTTCCGTCTGTAAAATGGACATCCCATGCATATCCAAGCATGTTTTTCAAAGAACCTAAGCCACAACAGATCAAAGTTGCATTCATATGTGTAATTACAGCATGTAAAGGACCATAATGCATGATTTTTCTTTCAAAAAAGGAACAACAGATATGTGGGACCGCATCATGAGCATAAAATAGGACTCACACAGTTGATACATAGCATGTATATATGATAATATATAGCATAGCATTGTAAAGCATACATTTTATCTCTAAACATGCAAATAGCCAAATGTATAGCAAAACATTGACGAAATTGAAAAGTGAACGGTCAAAGTGTTACCTGTAGCGCGTAGATCGATCCTACCGGAGCAGTTTTTGCAGAAAGGTTGGAAAACTCGGCAAAAGGCCCTTGCAAACGAGCAAAATCGCAAGAATCTATGTGGGGTACGAAGTTGAAAGTGACAGATCTGGAAGTGGCGAGCCGCTTAAGAATCCCAATCTTGGTCGCAGATCCATCTGCGGCTGGCCCTGGTGGGTCCCCCTGGTTCCCTTGCAGCCGTACGATGTGTTTAGTGAAAATAAATTACGAGATGGGTGACCGACGACGATACCCGGCCCCGACGAGATGATCGACCGGTGATGATAACCGGCGATCACGAGATGGGTGACCGGTGACGATACCCGGCCCCGACGAGACAATCGACCGGCGACGATAATCGGCGATTACGAGATGGATGACCGGCGACGAAAATCGGCTCCAACAAGATAACCAAACGGCGACAATACCCGGGGGTTACGAGATGGGTGACCGGCGACGATACTCGGCCCCGACGAGACAATCGACCGGCGACGATAACCGGCGATTACGAGATGGATGACCGGCGACGAAAACTGGTTCCAACAAGATAACCAATTGGCGACGATACCCGGGGGTTACGAGATGGGTGACCGACGACGATACCCGGCCCCGACGAGACAATCGACCGGTGACGATAACCGGCGATTACGAGATGGATGACCGGCGACGAAAACCGGCTCCAACAAGATAACCAACCGGCGACGATACCCGGGGGTTACGAGATGGGTGACCGGCGACGATACCCGGCCCCGACGAGACAATCGACCGGCGACGATAACCGGCGATTACGAGATGGATGACCGGCGACGAAAACTGGCTCCGACAAGATAACCAACCGGCGACGATACCCGGGGGTTACGAGATGGGTGACCGACGACGATACCCGGCCCCGACGAGATGATCGACCGGCGACGATAACCGGCGATTACGAGATGGGTGACCAACGACGATACCCGGCCCCGAC
The DNA here is from genome assembly GCA_034770075.1 of Aralia elata. NCBI lineage: Eukaryota > Viridiplantae > Streptophyta > Magnoliopsida > Apiales > Araliaceae > Aralia > Aralia elata. The sequence continues at coordinate 35,267,133 of CM068377.1, forward strand.
GAGACAATCGACCGGCGACGATAACCGGCGATTACGAGATGGATGACCGGCGACGAAAACCGGCTCCGACAAGATAACCAACCGACGACGATACCCGGGGGTTACGAGATGGGTGACCGGCGACGATACCCGGCCCCGACGAGACGATCGACCGGCGACGATAACCGGCGATTGCGAGATGGGTGACCGGCGACGAAACCCGGCCCCGACAAGATGATCATCCGCATTGACACCCTTTTACGGACGTTTTGCATCCATTGCATCTTACAGTCATGTGGGTTGCATCACGTATGTATTGTCATCATTGTGCATTGTCATTCATTCATCGAGTGTCTATTCTTTATCCTGTTCATTTCATTTAAACATTGCATAAACATGATAAAGAGGGGCAGCTGTAGACACCCAATTTTTGCGTTCCCTGTACTAACCATGACAGGAGGGCAAAATCGTCAATTGAATCGGCTTGTGGGAGCGAAGGAATGGGCACAAGTGCGAACGTCCAACACCATCGCAATGATTGGCGACCAAAGCTGACATGACAATAAGGCAATCCGAAACGGGCATTCCCGAATAAGGTGGCACGTTTCCCGGAAATTCCTGGACTGCAGAATACGAGCCTGTCAGTGAAAACTGACGTTACGGTACGAAAATCAAGGCGTGGCACGAAAATCGAGAAAGTCAAACCGTCCAGCCGCGGATTGATCTGCGGCCAAATAGTGTGCCTTTTGAAAACACGGAACTCGAAACACGGAACTCGAAATCAGGTGAGTGGAAGGCAGGCGGCCAGCCAGCCTATTTCAGCTCATTTTCGTTGCAGCATACAGGAGAGTTGGAGAGTTCAGCAGATTGGGAAAGAAGAAGAATTCAGCTGCAAAAAAGCACGGAAATAGAGAGGAAAAAGAGCAAATTTTGTAACCAAATAGTAAGAAAAGAGAGAAAAAAGAGAGGATTTATATTCTTTTGATTTTGATTGTATCAAATATACTCCTTATCCTATTCAAATACACAAGTTCACATCCATTTGAGATCATTTGCAAGGTGAAAAATTCCCTTTGTTCTAGCAATTTATATCATATTATTTGGTTAAATTAAATGTAATTTTCATGTATATTGTTGAATAATCATGGATTAGGGATTATTAGTGAGGGTTCCATTGGAACAAAATTTCTTTCTAATAACCCGAGGATATCCAATTGGTGAAATTTCTAGTTTGTTTATGGTGGCTCATTGGGTGTAATTTATTTAGATTATCATTTTCGGATGTCATGGTGTATTAGATAAATCCGGGTTGGTTAGTTAAGTAGTATTTATTTTGTGGGCATGTAGCAATCTCGGGTGTGAGCCTAGGAACGCGACCCCGTGGTCCAAATTCGATGATGGACGTTTTGACATACGTAATAGCTTCAAGGTACTTGTTTTTTGTAACACGTAATCGTCGGGCCTTAAAGTGACGCTAAGGCGAGAATCGGGTTTAAGGCCCCGTATTAGTGGAATATGTGATGGTTGGCGTTCGGGGATGTTTTGATGGCTTACATGCCCATGAATAGCCCCGACGCGTGTTTATGCTTGATTAGATTTTGTGACACGAAAAAAATGATTTCAAAGATTAAACGATGAAGGTTTTTTTTATTAAAATCAAAACAAGCTAGGTTATTAGAATCACGAGGCTAAAAATGGGAAGTGTTAATAAATGTCGATTCCTATTAAACGAGAAGGCCAAAGGAAATCATTTTCAAACATCACAAAAAATGGCTTTATGAATGAAATAAACGTTTTACTGAACCTTGATACATAGGGCGAAAGAGATCCTAGAAATTGCTCATCATTTATGAAAGCAACGTATAAATCTTGATACCTATTTTGGTTAAGGTTTAAGAAAATTCACGTTTTGTCAAAACAACACTTAATGAAAAATCTCATAGCTTTTGCCAACTAAAATCAAATCTTTCTCATAAAGAAATAAAGCTTTCTTGAATAGGCTAAAAGACATTCTAAAACACTCTCAAAATAAAACACATCTCTTTCATAAAACACCAAAAAGAATTCCTTTTATACAAAACTCGCCACAACAATTCATTAGGCACACACACACGCACACATATACATTTCATGAATTAAGGGATAGGAAAGTATCAAGGTTGCGGTAACCGTGTTTCACGGAAGACGGGGGGTGCCTAACACCTTCCCCTCGCTTAAGCAAGCCCCCGAACTCTATGAATCTCGATTCGCAGACCAATTAATTCGGAGTCACATATGAGCCAGCGATTTATAAAAAACGAAAACTCGGATGAGTTGGTACATCCATTTCAAATATACCAACTGGTGACTCTGGTTAATTGGCTCATCATAAAAAACAATCTTTCAAAACCCCGTCGACATTAATGCCGACCTTTTCCCAAAATCATCTAACAAAAAAGGCTAAAAATCGGGAGAGGCGAGAAACCGGCGTCGACAGCCACTAAATTCAGATTGGGGTATCTGGAGTAACTCCATTGGATAAAGCTCTGGTCTCCCAAACTTATGGCCTTCAGAAGTGGCAAAAGCGGCAGAAAATATAGCATTTGATCACTATCAGGATAAGGATCGTAGAGAGTGGTGCTATGATCCATCTGCAGGTCAAAGAAACCGTGGAAAAGCTCATCTTGGCTCATTAAGACTAACTGCATTCGACCTTCCCCAGATCCTATCCATTTATCAGGTAGGATGACATTTGGATTTTCATAGACTTCAAGCACAATATGCCTTCGGATCCTTTGAGATGTAGAAGGAATGAAGGGATGAAGAACTAGATATCTAACAGGTTGCTCCCCCTCAGATGCAGGATCCTTGGGCTTTACGATCGTAGGGTCATAACCCTTATTGATGTCTTCTACGATATTTTCAATAACTTGAGTTCCTCGTAGAGAGGTATCATAAGAATGATTTGATCGTTGAGTTGCATCCTCCTCGTACTTGGTTCTCAGCTCTTTCCTCTTTCTTTTCTCTTCTTTTCTCTTTTGCTTTTCTTCTGCTTTCTTTCTTTCTTTTAGATCTCCTCTTCTTTTTCTCTTCCTTTTCCACTATCTGACTTAACTCATTCTTCTTCTTTTTCTCCTTAGGCTTAGGACTAGAATCCTTCATAGCCTCCACTTTAGCATTGACAAGTTCTGGTTTATTAACCATTTTAGCCGTTGTTTCATCGTTAATGGGCTCTGGAGTGGCATCCTTTAAAACCAAATCTTCTTGAAACTCAGACACTGAGGCCGTCATAGCAAGGCCTTTATTAACAACTTCTGACTCAGGTATAGAGACCTTCTTAGCTTGACCATCTTCGCTTTTTTCAATAGTAGACTCTACAATTGGAGGAGGCATTAACTCTCCTACTTGTTCTTCAAGATTAGCAGGAGCCTTTCTCCGTTGAGGCAGTCTTTTCTTCTTTAAGGCTATCTTAGACAGAGGTGTATTGACATCTTCTTCTTCATCCCTCTTCTTAGAAATTTGAGGACTTTTCTAGTCTTCCTCATAGATCTCCTTTACTTCTATCTCAGTCTTTTTCTTCGTCTTCTTTGGCTGATCGGTCGTAGAGTCATTATCTCAACGAGCCTCGAGTGTAACTGACCCTTGTGAAGCTTCTTCAACGATTGTTTCAACTTTTCTTTTGCTCTTAGTCTTGGAAGGCTTCTGCACTTCACTCATAAACTTCTCACTTCCTCCTTTAGATTGGTTTGACCGAAGATTCTCTAGTGGGTTCCTTTTCCAGTTCTTGAATAACTTTGGAGTAATCTTTTTGTTAGCATTTAAAACTACTCCTTCCTTGTTAGAAATCTTGTTCTTCAGTCTCTAAGATTATGCTGATGAGCCTGCTATGAAACATTTTAGGTGCTGGCTTGCCCAAAGTCTTCTTCTTCCCAAAATCTTTAATCCACTTGACTAGCCAACCTAAAAATATGGCGCCAAAATTGATTTGTTGCTTCTTGACAATAGTAATCATGATCTTTAACTGAAGTTCACTTACTGAATCATGAGCAGTGTCTTTGCAGATGATACATGTAGACACCCGAAATTGCACTTTCCTTATACTAACCCTGCATGAAGACAAAAACGTAAGGTTACCTCGGCGACAACCCCGTGGGAAGGCAAAAGTGTAGGTTTACCCCGACGACAACCTCTAGGGCAAGCTAGGGCACAACTTCACCCCAACATTAACACTTTCAATCTAAGGAGCACGAAGCTGAGGATAAGGCCATAAGAAGTTACCACAACAATCCAAGGATCGCGAAGCTGAGGATAAGGCCACAAGAAGTCGCCATGGCAATTCCGAACCTAAAAACTACTCGAGGTAGGTCAGCCGACTACCTTCGGACGCCAAAAGATACCTTGTTGCTTGTTGCTTCATCTTCCCGGACCCGAAAACAGTCTGATCCAACACCATTGTACAGCCCTCGGGAAGACCTTTCGGAATAGTTTGATGTAAACCCCAACTATTCCCGAACCAAAAGACACGAATGATCAAAGGACCACCATGAGGCGGCGGGACCCACGGGGCCCAGCCGCAGGTGCAACCGTGGCTGCCCCGAGATCCATAAAGGTGAAGCAACAACTCATTTTAGAGAGGGGGAGCTCATTTGGTTAGATTTTAAAGAGAGAAAGCGAGCATTCTAGAGTGAGAAACACCAAAAACCTCTCTAATACCCATGTAGATCTAGCTAATCTCATCAAATCCCATCCAAGCAATCTAGATTTAAGTCAAAGGAAGCTTGTTTCTAGCTCCCCCAAGGTGAAAAATCTAATCTTTTGTACATTTATTTGTAAATCTATCAGATCTATCAGATCTAGCTAACTATAGTGCTTAGATTCAATTAAAGTTACGATCTTTATACATATATTGGTTGTGTATCTATAGATCTATTCATTTTACTAATTATTTTGCTTGCATATAGTTACATATCAAATCTTTTCACTAGATCTACCTTAGATCTAGCCAGATCTTGCCCTTAACCGGTTCCATGGCTTCAAAGCTGGAACCTTTATGCTAGATTGGCTCGGATCTAGGTTAGATCTAGTCATTTTCAATGTTTTCAAGCGATTTTGAACACTCCGCAAAACCCTAGATCTATATCTAGTAGGAAGGAGGTCCTAACTACTCGCGCCCGGGAATTCTGACCAATGAATCACCTGATAGCGATTTTAGGATATATTTTTCATATGCTTTCATTTAGATCCCTTTTGTTGGTGTTTGTGATATTTCGATATGAGCCTAGGAATCATGGAGTCGAGATCCCCGAATCAGATCTTAACTCGATTCCTACGATGGACGCGATTTCAATTGTAAAGTTATTACCTAATCATTATAAATGTAAATTTGAGCCTTAAAATGGTATCGAGGGTTCCATCCCATAGAAACCAGATTTAAGGACCTGTGATAGTGAAAATTGTGATTGCGGGTGTTTGGGGATATTGAGATGGCTTTCATGCCTATAGATCGCCCCGACCCTATTTCTATGCTTAAATTCCTGCATTATCATCAAAACGATAAAGATCTTCAAAAATCAAACTCAAATCGCTCGGGTTAGCAAGACAACCTTAAGCTAAAATTGAATTTAATGAATGGTCTCGATTCCTATATGACGAAGGGTTTGAAAAATCATATTTTCTCAAAACATCACCTCAAAAGGATTTTTATCAAAACCAGAGCTAAAACGAACCTTTCCTCAAATCAAACCCTTTGTGCATAGGTTCAAAGAGATTGGAAATTGCTTTCAAACTACTGCACTTATCACGATTTCAATCCAAAGCTAAATAGCGGCTTCCCTCAAAATCACACACACACAACACACACACAACACACTAAGGAAAATAACAATATACGATAACCATGTTTCATGGAAGTTGGGGGGTACCTAACACCTTTCCCTCGCTTAAGCAAGCCCCTAAACTCTATGAATCTCGGTTTCAAGACCAATTATACGGAGTCACATATTGAGCCATATTGCGAAACCTTAAAAGATCGGATTAGTTGGTACATCTATATAAATCTTTACCAACTAGTGGCTCTGTCTAATTCGACCCAATCAATAAAATCAATCTTTTCAAATTTGTCGACATTTATGTCGGTCTTTTCCTTAAATCTAACCTTTTAAGATAAATAAATCCAAATCCTAAAAAAGGGTAAATAATTAGGAGAAGTGAATCTTTCCCGGTGTCGACAAGTGGCGACTCTGCTGGGGACATTAGAGGGCTTAAGCCGTGCTCAATCTTGTTGTTTTCCTTTCTTATCTATGTGTGGTGTGAATGAATGTTGTGATGAATGCTTTACATACTTTATTAAAGTGCTTCGCACAATGTCATCATATGTATGTGGTAAGGCGCGATGAATGTATGTTGTGTGATTCCTCCACCAGGAGGCAAACTCGTCGGTTGTTGATTACTGGATTCAAGGGGTCGTTCCCCCGTGAGGCTCAGGAAAGGCGCCACCCAGATCCGCTCCAATTGAAAGATCGGATCTATTCCCATCGAGTAAAATTGCAAAGATCTGGGGACCTTTATGCCAAAAAGCCTGCGAGAGTAACCCTGTAGGTAGGTCAGCCTTAGATAAACCTAATGTAAAGGGAAGTCTCTTCATGCGCTGTTACTCTTTCATATGTACCAATGTCATCCATATGAAAATAATCATCCTATATTTTCTTATCCTGATATCAAACGGCTAACCTTTGTTTTGCAAAAAAAGATTAAAAAAGCTCATACCTAATGCATAACATGACATGTATCCATACCTTTCATATACATCAAGACTAAACTATGTACTATTTGTGTGTAGATTGGTCCTCACATGCGACTTTGAGCCAAGAAGGTGTGAACCCCACCAATCAAAATGGCTGAAAGCTCTACACCTTGATCTGTCCCTATTTCTCGAGAGGAATTCGAAGAATTCAAAAAGCAAATCGCCGAAATGGCCAGTCTGCTGGAAGAGCAATGCAAAACAACCCAAGATCCGAGATCACAAACTCAGCCCGATTCCTCCGCACAAGGAGACGGTCAAATTCCAGGCAAAGTCGACGATGCATAAATACCCCCTCCAGTGTTCCAATTTAGTAGCAGGACCACCAAAGATGCGACAACTAAAGAGTCCAAAAATAAAATCAAAAAAATCAAAACAATCAATCAGTTTTATGATAGCCCTTTCGTGAACTACGTAAGACCTGCTCTTCTTCCAAAGGAGTACGTAGGCAGCCAGTAATGGCGTGGCCTAATCATCACAAAACTCCCAAAACCCTTTCAACAATTCAACAATCATGATGAGTGATTTTTATACCATGATTTTAGTACTTTTAACTTGATAATATTGTTTGTTTTTGAGTTTATTATATTACATTTTATATGTTTTATTTTGTTTTTTTGTAGGATTAGCTTTTAGAAGAGGATTATATGAAAATGAGGCTATATTAGCTAAATCTCGGTGGTTTTCGTGCACAAATGAAGAAACAGTAATTTAATCATGTTCCTTGTTCGAGCATGTGCAAGCAAACATGGCCATGAGGGGTAAAGTTGTGCATATGTGGTTCTTTGGAATCAAGCTGGGCAAGACTTGGAGAATTAAAGGAAGGATATCAAGCAAGGAAGCTGACTGCCGAGCTTGAGCAACAGCGCATGGATACAAGCACTGCAGCGCCTGAAACTAAAGGGTTGCGCAGCTGGGCAAGAAGAAGAAGCGCAACAACACTTGAGCCAAAAAATATCGGGTATGTGGGTGCATGCGCCAGATAAGACAGAAGTTGGTTGGCTTGTTTTGCTGGATATTTGATTTCTAATGCAACATGGGAACTTACAAAAGGAGTTTTAAATCAAATTAAAGTTAAAATAGGGAATGCTTTTACGTAGACCTTTGTAATTAGGAATTGAGGGAGAGTAGAGTAGGCAACAATAGCGTAGTTTAGGTTTTCATCATATTAGGAAGGAGATGATTCAAGACTTACAAGGAAGTGGAGATGGAGATTGAAGATTGAATTCGACAGAGTTTATTTCTTCCTCTTTATTCTTTATATCTTGTAAACTATAGTGAGTCCTAATTATTTGATGATGTTTATATTTTTAATATGAATTAGTCTTTTCGTTAAGGATTCAATGGAACTCGATGATAGTTTAATTTAATATTCATTCTTGCAGTCTATTAAATTGTTTATGGATTGAATTGTTTATTATATCTTGTGTTGGTTGTTATAATTTCGTAATTAACAATTATGGATGGATTTAGAGGAAATTGGACAATGAAATCTAAACTAAGATATAGATATAATAACTTGTGATTAATAATTCTTCTTCGGAGTGAATGCTAATTTGTAGATGAGATAAGAATATACCTGTAGACCGCAAGCAATGTATATGAAATAATTTTAATGAATTTATTATTATTGTTTCTCATAGAAATTTAGTGAAATTAATAATAGTAAGTATGCTTTATAATTATTTGGAAAATGATTATATAAAATATTAGTGATTTTCTGTTAGCAATTCTATGTAATCAATTTAATAAAAGAAGAATGATATTAGTTAAATAATTCATTGAGGAAAATTGAGTTCTTAATATTTTATTTCTTTAGTTGTTTAGTTTATTAATTAATTCGTTTAAGATTGCGTTTGTTTAAATAGAGTCGGGTTGATTATGAATTAGTAATGTGATTAATTATTTCTATTCCTCGTGAGATCGACAACTCTACTTACATTATATTACTTGTGGACCGTGTATAGTTGCACGTAAATTACTAGTATAGATTTAGCTCAACAAATTTTTGGCGCCTTTGCCAGGGAATGGTTAATATTTATTGCTCAAATATTAGTTTACGTCAATTTGATTTTAATTTAAATGTTTCTTTTATTTTTGCTTAATTTTGTTTTTCCAAGATACGTAGGTATAAGGATAAATGATATTCTATAATGATCAATGGTGTATGACAAGGATGAATCAGTCGAAAGCAGTAGAGATTAATGAAAACAATGTACTTTCTGTATTGGCTGAACAGTTAGCAACGTTGTCGAGAAAGATCGATGCTATTGAAGCACATCGTAATCAAAATACGTTGGTAGTTTGTAATTTTTTTGGTGGAAAGCATCCAAGCCATCAATGTAACTTCTGTTCTACAACAGTTCTGTATGGTGGCAATTTCGAGGATTACCCCAACGAGTACACCTACTACAACAATTACAATTAACCTTGGGGGAATCATTCGATATGTTTTAGGAGCGAAAACAATCGTGTTCAAATTTCTGCTCCACGCCAACCATACAATCCAGAGATTCAGGTTCATACTTCTCCTCAACAAGAAAGGGAGTTAGAATTTATCTCCAAGTACATAAATGTAAACGAGGAAAGGATAAATAGAATGGAAACATTGATTCGGCAAATTGAAAACCATATGGACTAGTCCGTCAACACCAATAAGGATTACCCTCAAAGATTTCAGACTCGAGCTCCACCAAGGCTTGAGAATGAGTCGGAATTGGAAGAATTACTTTGAAGATACTTAATACAAAATGAGACGAGAATGAATAGCCTAGATGAGTCTATTTGGAATCTTGAAAATCAAACGGGTTAACTCGACAGTGCTATCAGTAATCGTCCACAAGGCACTCCATCTAACAATATTGAGATCAACTTTGGGATAGATGGTAATGAGCTAAATAAATTTGTTGAAGTATCCACACCATCATCAATCACTATTGAAGATGTTGCTGTTGAATATGAGAAGGGCAATAATAGGGAACAAGAGCAGAAACCGAATGAAAATCCAGCGTGGAGTTCCGACAATGTTAAATAATCTTCAACTGAATTCCTTATGCCTTTTCTAAAAACCATGATGTCACCGGTGAATAACTATATACCATCTACCATAGTATTAGCTCAAATGACCTAGCCCCGTGGAGTTCATAGAGAGTAATACATCAACCAAGAGCAAGCTAGGCGAATTCAAAATATTTACTCGTTTGAAGGAGAAGCATACAAATATTATCTTGCTACCGATGGACATGTCAATCACTTCTCGATTGGAAATTGGATAGAAATTGAAGAAGTCGGGCTGACGACTATAACACAAGCGCTTATTGGGAGGCAACCCAAGAGTTTAAGTTTATTTTTAGTTTGCAAATTTGAATTTTAGTTCATTTCATTGAGTTATATCTAGTTTAAATTAATTAATTAAATAAATAAAAATATGTAGTAGCTTAATTAGAAATTATTTAAATTATTAAGTTAATTTATGATGTAGTTGTTAATAATGAGATAATATTTTTCAGGTACTAAGTTGGGAGAATGGGAGTTGAAGGAATGCCAAGGCTTTGAACGCCCAAGATTTTTCACTGCGACCAAGCCAGTATAAACATGCACAAGCTTTAAAAATAGAACATTAGGTATCGCGGCGCTAGGGTGTGCCGTGGCTCGACATCAAAGCGCTGCATCGCAATAAGGAAGCGCATCAATGCCATAAGGAAGTGCAACTTCGCTTCAGTACTGCTGGAAGTTGGGCATCGAAGCACAACAATGCCATAAGGAAGTGCATCAGCGCATGAAAATTGAACTAGAAGTGCCGCAAAGCTAGTGACCCAAGAGCAGCAGCGCAGCGAGTATCAGGCAACTTAAATGAGCAGTTTGACATTTTCATTCAAATCATCACTCCCAATTCTCTTCAACTCCTAAACCAACTCATCAAAGGGCAACCATCACAAGCACGAAACAAATCCAAATACATTCAACTTTGCAATTCCTTCATTAATTTAGATCGGGCGACTATAAATTTAACACTCAGTGGACAAATATAAGCAATTAACCAAGCTTTTTCATAAGTTCAAGAACTCACTCAAGGGGGATTTCCTCACCAAACTAAGCAACTAAGTAAGGAGTTTAATTTAAGTCGAAGATATCGGTATTGCTTTCAATTGTTATGGTGTTGGGCTTGTTATTTGTTGTGTTTAGATTATGGAAGAAGCTTAGTTTACAAAGGGAGTTCATTAAGTAGGAAGAAAAAGGGCGCACGCTAGGTGTTCGACATATTGCCCGAAAGGAAAAAGTGATTGAATTTGAAAGTTTTGCTTGTGGGATTGTTTGCTACATTGTTCCTAGAGACTTCTACAATGTTACCTAAACCATGGCACCGAAACGACAAAGAAGGGATGGCTCAAGGTCGCAACCACAATTTGATGCATAACGTTTTGTTAGTTTTGAGGCGTCCGAGCGATTCAACTCTGCGATAGTGGGCAAAAAGCTTATCCAAGAGCGCGGTATCCAGGTTGAGGGCAATGAGACTGGGGATATGGCCTTTGATGATTCAAGAGCGACAATGGGGTGAATTTTTGAAGCAACCCGACTCGGCAGTGGTTTCAATCGTTAGGGAATTTTATGCCAATGCGAGAGAGGCAATCAACAATATGGCTCAAGTGAGGGGTAGACTGGTATCTTTCACACCAGACAGTATTAATGTTTATTATGGGCTGAAAAGCATAGAGGATGATGACTCCACAAAATATTACCACAATGAATGCGATTTATGTGAAGTGTTACAAACTCTGTGTCATCCAGGATCCCAATAGAAGAGGAAAGATGAAACCGGTGCCATAACATTCCCACACAAGGAGTTAAACAGATACAAAAAAGCTTAGTACAACCTTTTGTGTGCTAAGCTCATGCCTACTTTGCACCTATTAGATGTTACTCAAGAGCAGGTGATTTTGTTATTCGCCATTGTTACTGGGAAATCAATAGACGTGGGGCAAGTGATTTATAGCTCTATTCGGTATGCACTACAAGGGGGTTCGACTAGTGGGTTACTTCACCCTTCACTTATCACTAGTTTATGCAAGGACGCGGGTGTTGTTTGGGATAATCAAGAGATAGTCGACCTGCCGAAGTCAGTTATTGATGTTGCCATGATCAAACGGTTCAAGATATGGGATAGAGGTGCATTGCATAGCCGCGGGGCTGGTTTTATAGTTGCAAATGCTTCACCCTCGCAACAGCAGATTTTTCATGAACCACCACCAACACAATCTGTTCACCACGGTGCCCAACATGGTGCCTCTTCTTCTTATTCTTCGTCTTAGTCGCAAATGAATTAGTTAATCGCAGAGATGAAGGAGCTTAGAAAGGAAAATGCCATTCTTCGTCAAGGCTAGGAAGAGATGCTTCTAGTGACGAGGCGTCAATTTCGTAAGGTGGACACGATAGCAGACCGGTTGGACAAGTTCGTGGACTATTCTACGAATTTTAACTCCATGATTTCAACTGTCTTTAATGCTCTGGGAGTTAGTTTCAATCAGGGTCCATTCCAGTTCCCGGATCCACCGATGTTTCTCGACTACACCCCTTACATGGAGGAGGAAAGTGATGACGATGACTTGGCTGACGAAGATGATAATAATGATGGGGCTACTTGATATGTCAGGGAAATTTCTTTTATGTTTTTGATTTTGCCTTTATTTTGAACATTGAGGACAATGTAACTTCTAAGTTTGGGGGAGTTTTCTATGTCTGAATGGTTGATACTTGAAATTTATTTATCTATGCATTTTATATGTTTATTTATCTATGCATTTTAGTTTATGCATTGTAGTTGTGTATATATTTTATTTTATTTAGGTGTTAGTTTGCATATATATAAAGAAAAAAATATATAATATTTTAACTTTTGAGCAATCTTTTAACTAAATTTGTGAAGGCCAATGATAGGAATGGATTAAAAATCGAGTATTTTTGGTTAATTTTTGGATCATGCTAGTTTAAAGTTTAACATAGGAGTCGATTTTATAGTAGTTTGTGGTTCTAGACATTTTGATAATCTTATTGTTCAAGTTAGTTGGCATTAGAGAGTTTATATGGTTGAATATATGTGAAAGACATGATTGAAACTCTAGGAGATTAATTGATCATCAGTTAATGTAGAGATATACATTCATTTAAGTTTGGAGGAAAAATTAAGGAAAGAAATTGAAATAATGAAGAATGTTGAATTTTGTTGAAGTTGAATTAATTTGAATTGTTATTGGATTGAGATGTAGCGTAAAACACACTCATTCATAAACGTAAGCAAGACGGAGCGTAAAACGCACTTATTTGCAATAAAGTGAGATGAAGCATAAAATGCAGTTACAGGTTAAAAATTTAAATGAAATTCTTTGTAATTCCTCTCCCTGAATTGAAGTGATGTCGTCTTTGCAGAAATTTGACGTGATGTATAGGAACTTGGAGTTGATGTCGAGTTTCTTTTACACGGTATTTGAGTATATAATCTTATATAGGGTTGATTGATTTGAGCAGGTTAGATGATCATATGTGTGGATCGTGAATTGCTATAGAATTGATGATTTTGTTTTGTTTTTAGACTACGCATGATTTAACTTTGGCTGAAGGTTATTATATGTGAATCTTTGAGGTCGCGGTTCAGATTTATCTTAAATTCTTGCTCACGAGTTAACTATTTATTGCATATTCGATTAGATTTTAGTTTTAAGTTAGGTTTTGCTTGAGGGTAAACAGAGAGTTAAGTTTGGGGGTATTTGATGAATGATTTTTATACCATGATGTTAGTACTTTTAACTTGATAATATTGTTTGTTTTTGAGTTTATTATATTACTTTTTATATGTTTTATTTTGTTTTTTGCAGGATTAGCTTTTAGAAGAGGATTATATGAAAATGAAGCTATATTAGCTAAATCTCGATGGTTTTCGTGCACAAATGAAGCAACAGTAATTTGATCATGTTAGGTGTTCGAGCATGTGCAAGCAAACATGGCCATGAGGGGCAAAGTTGTGCATATATGGTGCTTTGGAGTCAAGCTGGGAAAGACTTGGAGAATTAAAGGAAGGATATCAAGCAAGGAAGCTGACTGCCGAGCTTGAGCAGCAGCGCATGGATACAAGCACTGCAGCGCCTGAAACTAAAAGGTTACTCAGCTGCGCAAGAAGAAGAAGCGCAACAGCGCTTGAGCCAAAAAAATATCAGGCACGTGGGTGCATGCGCCGGATAAGACAGAAGTTGGTTGGCTTGTTTTGCTGGATATTTGATTTCTAATGCAACATGGGAACTTACAAAAGGAGTCTTAAATCAAATTAAAGTCAAAATAGCGAATGCTTTTATATAGACCTCTGTAATTAGGAATTGAGGGAGAGTAGAGTAGGTAGTAGTAACATAGTTTAGGTTTTCATCAGATTAAGAAGGAGATGGTTCAAGATTTGCAAGGAAATGGAGCTAGAGATTGAAGATTGAATTCAACAAATTTTATTTCTTCCTCTTTATTCTTTATTTCTTGTAAACTAGAATGATTCCTAATTATTTGATGATGTTTATATTTTTAATATGAATTAGTCTTTTCGTTAAGGATTCAATGGAACCCGATGATAGTTTAATTTAATATTCATTCTTCCTTTTTATTAAATTGTTTATGGATTGAATTGTTTATTATATCTTGTGTTGGTTGTTATAATTGCGTAATTAACAATTATTAGATGGATTTAGAGGAAATTGGACAATGAAATCTAAATTACGATCTGGATATAATAACTTGTTATTAGTAATTCTTCTTCGGAGTGAATGCTAACTTGTAGATGGGATAGGAATATACCCGTAGACCGCAAGTAGTGTATAGGAAATGAATCTTAATGAATTTATTATTATTGTTTCTCATACGAATATAGTGAAATTAATAATAATAAGTATGCTATATAATTATTTGGAAAATGATTATATAAAATCTGTTGGCAATTCTATGTAATCAATTTAATAAAAGAAGAATGATATTAGTTAAATAATTCATCGGGGTTAATTGAGTTCTTAATATTTTATTTCTTTAGTTGTTTAGTTTATTAATTAATTCGTTTAAGATTGCATTTGTTTAAATAGAGTCAGATTGATTATGAATTAGTAATGGGATTAATTAATTATTTTTATTTCTCGTAGGATCGACAACTTTACTTACATTATATTATTTGTGGACCGTGTATACTTGCACATAAATTACTTGTATATATTTAGCTCAACAAATCACAAGATACGACTCTTCAATAACTCATCAACCCATGAAGTATGAGAAGACTTGATCCCATTTCGACCTACAGAAATACGTTAGCAGCCATCATGGCGCAGTCTATCTCATACTCGGCGACCTGTTCCCTAAGATGAAAGCCACAAGTTAAGGCTTACAGATCGAATCAAACCCGGTTGAGACCGTCACATCCTAAATGAAGCCGAGCTTTGTGATCTAATCTAGTGGGATCCGAAAGACATCCCGACATCAATCATTAAAGTTAAAGCGATAACATGAATTCAGAAACATAAGCATGATCATCGACAAGGACAGATACAACCCAAGACAATGAGAAATGTAAACACAAAGGGGATCATAACAAATATCTACTCAACGATGCGAAGTAAATATCCAATTACTCATCTCATGATCGTCAAAAACCTGGCACCCTCAATCACAAGCTCTCATCAAATTAGAAGATAGAGGTCATCAAAGCCAAATGCGCCTGCAAGTTATAAGCGATGAATGGTGTGACGCCCCCAAAATAAGTCCATATAACCCATTTTGAGTCGTCAATAACATTCCACAAAATACAAATATAAATATGAATTTTTCCATTTACAACTAATAAGTGTTGTGCAAAATACGATAACACAATACAAATACATCTTAAATTCTCAATACACTTATTGCCACACTAATAATAATGTATTGAGATATTTCTATTGTCTTGGACCATCACTCCATTCCCCGGCTAGTCCCCGTTACACTCTCTTTTCCTGAGGAGAACAATGGAACAAAAAGGAAAAGGGTAAGCATAAATAGCCCAGTAGGAAATATCATAGTTAAGATAATGAAGAATAAAATTATCTTTAGCCTTCAACCAAAATAAATCAGAGATTTAAAGATATTATAATTGTTCAATAACAACAACTGCAGCGGAACGAATAATCCATTAGAAGAGTCAAACAGATTATAATATCTACCATCTTCTATAAGTTAAAGGATCACCACCAATATTTTATCCCTGTAACACCAATCAACAGTTCCTATTTATGAACATCCAAATCAACAATTTATATTCAATAGCCTCTGTTTGCACTATGTGACAAAGATATTTATTTGTAACATCACCGGTCATGATCATGCCAAACCCCAGTTCATCTTTACACTACGGGCCAAAGAGAACTTTCACCATACGCCTTTGTTTGTAACACCAAAAGTCATGATAATACCAATACACAGTTTGGTCAAAATCATGTCACGCCAGTTCATCTTTGCACTATTGGCCAAAGAGAACTATCACCACAATTTAAGGATGAGGATGATGACAATGATATAGAATGAATAAAGTGAGATCAAGAATAAGAATGACTGTTTAATTTATCCAGTGTCGAAGGTTGACCAAATTGCCAACATGATGACCGAATTGTGGAGTCAAATTCAAGAATGATATTCAAGAATAAAATTCACGATTCAACTATATCGTATCAAACGAAATAGAAAGATTCAGGTGAAAAGATATTAGATGAAGCACAAACTATTAAGGATATTCTACAAATTTTCAGGGATTTTCACCATTTAAAATAAAGTTTTAGAAACAAACAGAGATTTCTTATCATAAATAGAGAAATGTGAAAGAAAAAGATATTCCTTAAAGAGTACAAAAGAAATGATACGTTATACGAGTATAATGGAATATATGAAACTGAAAATGACTTTTCACCCGTCATGCGGTAATCCGCGTAGACAGATTATTTCCACAAGATTAATAAGTAATGAATACGAAGGGTTATTCACCAGACATGCGTCAATCCGCACGGACAGGTTATACCCACAGATTAATAAGGAATGAATACAGAAGGGTATTCACCAGGTACGACACTCCGTACATACAGGTTATTCCCACAGAGTAATAAGGAATGAATACAGAAGGGTATTCACTAGGTACGACACTTCGTACATACAAGTTATCCCCACAGAGTAATAAGGAATGAATACATAAGGGTATTCACCAGGTACGACATCCGTACATACAGGTTATCCCCACAGAGTAATAAGGAATGAATAACAACCTTTATGAGTATAATATCACTTACGAACAAGGAAGCAAATAATATAAGAGTATGAAAGAAATGATATCCCCTAGCTTCGTTAACAAGTGACTGAATGTTGCTTTCTATGAAGTTTACTAACTTGGACAATACTAGTATTCTCACAAATACTCACAATAGCCTAGCACACTAAGAGAACTCAAGAAATTTAGAGAGAGAGATAGAGAGGAAGTATAAGTAAGGAAGGTGTGAAGATTTCTTAAGATAATCTCCCCTATTTATAGGAAAATCAAGTTTCATTAATTGCACAAAAAGGGCTCGATTTATTACACTTTAGTACCTCCATCTTTGCCTCTATTTTTAATATAATCCCTCAAGTATTATCAATCTTGCATAACATCCCCCAATAGTTCCCACATGTGAACCAATAGTTCCCACATGTGAACCAATAGTTCCATCATGTGAACCAATAGTTCACAGCATATGAATTTCATAATTTCAATTAGGTACCCCTAAGTTAGACTCCACTTTTAATCTGTCAATAATGCTAAAATATCATAACAAATAATATGAGTTACAGTATCATGACAAATAATAAAAAGTACCATGTGGATGCTATTGTAAATATTGAATCAAAATACTGTGTAATTGCTGCTTTATCAATTATTGAATCAATAATTTAAAATACTGTGCAATACCGTGTGCTTGTGAAATACCGCGTACTACTGTGGAATAACGCGTTTTACTGTTCTTTTTATTACCGGGTATTTCAACAGTTGCCGGTGATAATACTGTTGTCAAAATACTGTCGTTTTCAGTATCCGACAATGGAGCCCACTATCGTTGACAATATTGTCATTGTGGGCCCACTAATATTTTGTTATTTCGGCGTCGTACGTTACCGAATATAAAAGTGGTTATTTCGACGGCGTCGTCGTACTTTACCGAATATAATATTTTCCGACAGAACGAATATTATCTGACAGAAGGAATATTCCCCGACATACAGGTTTGACTTTTTATATAAATGAACAGTATATTCGTATGAATAGTACTTTCGTATTTATACCGTATAATTTCGTATCCAGCTCATATAAACATTATTACGTAATTCGAATGTCGAAGAAAGTATAAAAACGTTTTTAGCGTGAATAGTCCCCCATGAATAGTGATCGCGTTAATAGTGATTTAGCGTTATTACTAGACTTCTCAATTTTCACATTTCACTAGTAACTTTATCATTATCGATTTAACATCTTTCTGTTTAAAAGAAACAATAAGAAGAAACAAAATCTCTTTATTAAAATTTTCGGGGTCTTACAAATGGGGCATTCGAACATCAAAGCTCATACCCTCTACTTAATCACCAGGTGGGTTATAAGACAAAAGATTCTTGCGATTCCCGCATCTCTTCAGCCCACCCGTCAAACGCACAACGAAGCAACTACCTTGACGACAAACAAGACTAAAGTAATTTCAGAACCAACGATGACCCGACACTGGGCATTCATCGATCATCCCAGAAGGGATAATGAGCAAATCGGTGCCCCTAGCGAAATCCCATCAGCATGCGGGCTAGACGGTACAATTATTTAATCTTTTTTCAATCATAATTTTCCTAAAGAACTACCCACATGTAAGGTACGACCCTTTCATCTTTTTACATGTTTCTGTCTGTATTTACATGCATTAGCGAGGGTAGATAGTTTAAATATGATAAATCCTGCTTTGGAACCGTGAAAAAGATAGGTTTTGAAAAGCGAAAATTTTATTTGACTTTTTATGAATTGGTTTAATTTTTACAAGCATCCGTGGAGCAGGAATCATGAATACGATTCGAAGTTTAAGACTATTTAACTTTTTGATTAGGCACAAGATCCTAGTTCAAAGTGCTATTTGGAGTAGAATTGACTTCATAGGCATGTCTATAATTTGTGTGTGCCCTGACTCTTAGTTGTGGGGGTATTAAACTATGGCGATAATGGCGACAGTTAGTGCGAAGTCAAAAGATAAATCTAATGTCTCGAATCGTGGCCTAAGTCACTCGAGTAATTAAGCCTGAGGGGTGTCTTTACACCTGGTACCCTAAAGTCGTTTGGCTTGGGAGTCACCGGCCCAACGCTCACTACATGGGTAACCTAGAGCCTAAGAAAGCGAGAATTACGAATGGGACAGATGTTGAATGAAGGAGAGACCTGGGCAGATCCGAATCGTGGCTTGGGTTACTCGAGTAATTAAGCTTGAGGGGTGTCTTCACACCTGGTGCCCTAAAGCCGTCTGGTTTGGGAGTCACCAGCCCAATGCTCGCTACATGGGTAATTCAAGCCTAAGAGAACGAATCTTGCATAAGGTCAGGCGAGGAGCGAATATAGCAGATGACCTAGTTTGTCTGAAAGCGTGGCCTTTGTTACTTAAGCAACTAAACCCGAAGGGGTGTCTTCACACCTAGTGCCCTAAAGTCGTCTGGTTTGGGAGTCATTGGTCCACAATTCGTTAAATGGATAACTCTGAATAGCCTAAGAAAACGAGACAAGTTAAGTGAAGAAAAAAGAGCGAAAATAAAATATAGAGTCAAAAAGAAGAAAAATTTCTGAGCAAAATGAAATCATCTAAAGTCATGGAAGAGAAACCCTTGCTAAGGGTCACGTCACTCATAGTGCACATGTCATACGACGTCAATTCTGTGAAGAACAACACAGAGAATGAAGACGGAGTACCTTGATAAAGGAAGGTATAATTCTTTTAAATTTAATCTTACTCATGCATAATGACCATGGGTGCTTTAAAATTTTCTTGCGATTTCATAACTTGTCAAATGAAAAATCATCAAAATAAAAGAAACAAAAACCGTGAGATTAATCCACGACACATCATTCATAATTCACGACTTGTTTAGGGAAGAATCATTTTTCCTACTAAATTTCAAGTTCTTTAGCGATAAGATAAAAGCACTATGAATACAAGATAAGTTGCGAAGTCGATGGACACTCAATTGCATGTGCTTTAACTTCATATGCCTCATTGACGAGATCATACCAATCTTTGTACCAAAGTTATCCTCGACGGCCCAAACTGTTAAGCTTTTGGCACATTTTGTTATTCGTCTAATGCGCAGGATATTGCTCGCCGTTCGTAGCGTGGCATGGTCAACAAAGTAAGTTTCTTATGCAAATCCCCGATAACAGCACGCGCAAGGGCTAGGGCATTGTTAAGATTCGTGAAATGGAAGGAGTCTCAGGCTGGACCAAGCTCCTCATCAAAAGAAATGAGGGACTCTTGAAAGAAATGATGAAGTAAAGCTTACTACGACAAAGGAAGGAAAAGACAAATTTCCATACCCAAGAGGATCCTCAAAAGTGACCACCTCATCAGTAAAAACAGTATCACCAGACCACACGAAGGTCAATTCTAACTGACGATTTCTAAATGCAAAATGATGATAAATAAAGCATGAATCATGACAATGAAAATGAATGAGCATACAACGACTAACAAAGCGAATCCATACATTAAAATATTTGGCAATCCACATATAACATCTGTACATATATACATGAATGCGAAAGTTAAAATAAAACATACAGGCAAGAAGCACATGCGCCCCCAATGAATTTGGCTTTACGACACTAATCCCGAGCAATATATGGCTCCAGGTGGAGGAGACCAAATCATCAAGGCCAAGTGAGGATGGCCCATCAACTGAAGGAAATGGCTATTAAAACTGATCTACGAGGACAAACTCCTAAGGAGGCCCTATGAATCATGAAACTACCTTGTGCGAGGTCGAACTTCGAGTGCCTAATCAGTCTGCAAAGCTATGAAAAGATAAAACAAAACGCGAACAAAGGTAATTGCATTGCCCTATGACGCATACCAGTTGGAGTCAATTCCCGGCAAAGGCATCGAAGACAATACCCGATGGTGTAATCCGTTGGAGAAATAACCTAGCGAAGGCATCATAGACAATACCCGATGGTATAATCAGTTGGAGACAATACCCAACGAAGGCATCAGGGACAATATCTGGTGGTGCAATCCATTGGAGGCATCGGGGACGATACCCAACAGTGCAATATGTTGGAGACATCACCCATCGAAGACATCGGAGACGATACCCGACGGTGCAATCCGTTGGATACATCACCCATCGAAGACATCGGAGACGATACTCGACGGTATAATCCGTTGGAGACAACACCCATCAAAGGCATCGGAGACAGTACCCGGTGGTGCAATCCGTTGGAGACAATACCCAGCGAAGGCATCAAAGACAGTATCCGGTGGTACAATCCATTGGAGACAATACCCAACGAAGGCATCAGAGACAATACTCGGTGGTGCAATCCGTTGGAGACAATACCTAGCGAATGCATCGGAGATAATACCCGGTGGTGTAATTCATTGGAGACAATACCCAGCGAAAGCATCAGAGACAATACCCGGTGGTGTAATCCATTGGAGACAATACCCGGTGGTCTAATCCGTTAGAGATAATACCCATCGAAGGCATCAGAGACAATACCTAGTGGTGTAATCCGTTGGAGACAATACCTAGTGAAGGCATCAGAGACAATACCTGGTGGTGTAATCTGTTAGAGACAATACCCATCGAAGGCATCAGAGACAATACCAGGTGGTATAATCCGTTAGAGACAATACCCGACGAAGGCATCGGAGACAATACCTGGTGGTGTAATCCCTTTGAGATAATACCCAGCGAAGGCATCAGAGATAATAGCCGATGGTGTAATCCATTGGAGACAATACCCATCGAAGGCATCAGAGACAATACCTGATGGTGTAATCCGTTGGAGACAATACCCAGTAAAGGCATCAGAGATAATACCTGGTGGTGTAATTCGTTGGAGATAATACCCATCGAAGGCATCAGAGACAATATCCGGTAGTGTAACCTGTTGGAGACAATGCCCATCGAAGGCATCGGAGACAGTACCCGGTGGTAATTAATCCGTTAGAGATAATACCCGACGAAAGCAGCAGAGACAGTACCCGGTGATGGCGATATGATTTGTGATACAATATGCGATTTGTGGTGAGAGATGGGATTAATATACAAATTAATATGCGATTGGATAAGTGACTTGATATGTGATTTGCGATTTGAGAAGTACGATTTATGAAGTGCAATGTGCGATGTAATTGGCGATAATATGCAATTGAAGACAATATGCAATTTGCAATGCAATCAGCATTGATGATACGATTCCATTGAAGAAAATACCCGGTAACGACAGTATAACAATCATCCTCCGCAACAGACGAGAGTGATATTAGAATTCAGCATTCATACCATCATTTCATATTTAGCAAATATCATTGCATCATCAATATACCCCTGTCATTCATGGGGTGTCTTGTATCTTTGTCATGTTTAAAATCCATCGGAGTCAATACCTAGCGAAGACATCGACAGCAATCCCCAGTGGTAATCTATCCGTTGGAGTCAATTGTGACACCCCCAAATCCAGGTACTTAATTCCCACTGATTTGGTGTTCACTATAACATACATTCAAAACTAACTTCCCAATAAAGCAACAATTTAATAAACTTAAAGAAACATCTACCCAAAATGGGTTACATCTCCAAACTATTAATCATTCAATTCCCAGGTTATCTAAACCTTAATACATCATCGCGGAATAAAACATAAATTAAAACAAGTCTTGTTACAAATAATATATCTAGAACTATTTCTGCATCTTGCCCTTGCCCTTACTGGTGGACGGCTCGTCCTGCTTCTCAGGCTTAGCTGCAATGATTAGTGCAAGAGTGAGCAAACAATTGCTCACAAGTACGATAACAACAATATTTAAATGAAAAGGATTTCAACTGAGGAATAACAGTCAAAGTCTAAAAGCTCGTTAGAACACTTGATTCCAAAGAAAAATAGATTTCAAGACTTAGAAATTATATCTGAGGGTCACAAGACCTCGAACTATGTCCTAGGTTAACAAGTATTTCTACTGTAACCTTTAACAGTCGTATAGACTATGGACCAACATCTCGTACTCAGGGGGATCAGCCCTTTGTACAATGTATTGTGCACAAACATTTTAACGCTGTCGCGTAAGTAATCCCCTATATTAGGGTTGTTCATCTCAGTTTATCGTTTGAATCCGTACCAAAAGAAACTTGGCTTGGAACAAGTATAGAAATACTCTAAGTCTTTGAAACGTTCATCAACTATGGACTAGCTGAATCAATAAGCTTTTGCTAGTCTAATTCATCAATAGAGTTTGCTCAATAGAAACTGTACTCGAAGTTTGAATAACAAACAATGATTGGAATAAAACTTAAGTACATAATCATGATAGTAACCTTGCTTGAATATCAATAAGATAAGGTCAATAAACTTGCTCAATATAAATAAACTTGTTATGAATGAATTAACAAGTTAAAAGAAAAGAACAACTTGCTCAACGTAAAAGTAATAAATTGAGATAAGGAACTTGCCTCAAGCGTTGATTACAAATTTAAGTAATTCACGATCCTTAAACAACCTAAACATTTAATTATAAAATAATAGCATAATTAGTCACAAGACTAAAAACATTCTAGGCTTGCTCTCTATCCCATTATAATATAACACTTCGGTTATCATTCAATAATCAAAGAATGCTAGCTTAATAATCATCATGATTACTCATTGGTCATTTAATTCTTTAATACAGGATTTAGACATGTATAAAGTAACTTAACAAAACCACAAAACAATTTAATAATTAATAATAATAATTTTTTTTAACAACTGTTCCACCGCCAGGGCGATGGATTGCTCAACAAAATGTCGTCGGGGCGAAGCTGTCGCCGGGGCGAGGTTTTACATAACAAATTCGTCGTCGGGGCGAAGCTATCGCCGGGGCGAGAATCACAGAGTATTGCTATCGCCGGGGCGATAGACTCTGTTGTCGTCTTCCCAGTTCGCGAAACAGTGAAAACTTAGGCCAAATTTGGCCAAATTTTCCGAATTCTACCATCCAGAGTACAAATTAAACATACCCAGACATCATATATGCCAGAAAACATTTACCCAACATGTTTACTAAACATTATAACCATTCTAACACATAAACAACCAATTTAAAACCCAAAATTTCACTGTTAAAACCAAATATTCATGCTTTGACCATTTTTATGAAATCAAATTCTGTAAATTCATTTTTCAACCAATTTAAACCATTCTTCTTGCAATATTCTTGTTTTCATCAAATAATCATAAACAAATGATAATTTTACCAATTAACAAATAATTAGAATATTAACTTCATACATATATACCACGCATGAAAATAAACTCTGTAAAACTCAAAAACTCTATTCTAAACATGCTTTTATGGATTAATCATTCCAATTAATCTATAATCATCACATAATCATCTAACACATGTTTTCTAACAATTATAACCAAGTAATTCATGTTTTAAGCAAGTAAATAATATACAGAGAACTAAAAATAAAATACAGTAAAGAGTTTATACCTTCTAATTCTTAGGAAGTTTGATTAAGCTTCCTTGCTTGAATTCTTACTCCAATCTCCAAGCTTCTCTCACAATTTCTCTCTTTTCTCTCAACTCTCAAAGCTCTGCTCTCCCTCTAAATCACAGAGCTCTCAATTCTAACTTTCTCAATACTCTGCTCTTTCTCTTTCTCTTCTGTCTTTTCTTTTCTTTTCTTTTTACAACTGACGTAATTTAAAAAAAATAAAACTGATAACTTAATAAACAAATAATAACGTAAAATCTAATTTAATCCATCAGTTATAAAATTCAAAAAGCCATAAGGCTTGTTTGGCAAACTAATTTAAAAATAATCCATTATTCTAACTAAAGGTCATAAGGCCTTGTTTGGTAAAACACAAATAAGATAATCCATTATTTTCAAACAAAGATCATAGGGCCTTGTTTGGAAAAACTAAATTAAAACTCCTTTCATTTATTTTAATAGAACATTATAACATATAGTTTAAAATGTCACACATTTAATTTAATTGAACTTATTATTAAATAAATTCAATTAAACCTTACTAACTCAAATAATAAATTTACTTAACCATTAACAATAACACCAAATGAATTATATTATTCAAATAAATCATTTATTCAAATAAATCTCTTCATCATCTAATTTAATTATTAAATTAAATTAGAATAACATAACAAATCACCCTCATTATTAAACTCAACATATACCCATTTCACCAAAACTTAATAAATTATTTATTTAACTCAATAAATTAATAAAAATATTTATATAACTCAATAAATATTTTTATTCAATCATAAAAATTGCATTCGTTACATCAATACCCAACGAAAACATCAACAACAATACCTAATAGCGGCAGTGCAGTAATCACCCTCCCCAATAGATGGGAGTGGTATTTAAATCCAGCATTTATACCTTCATTTATATATTTAGCAAATGTCATTACATCATTAATATATCATGTCATGTGTCGAGTGTCTCTTATTTTTATCATGTTCATTTCATTGCATTGCATAAACATGACAAAGAGGGGCATCTGTAGACACCCGAAATTGCACTTTCCTTATACTAACACTATAGGAAGACAAAAACGCAAAGTTAACCTGGCGACAACCCCATGGGAAGGCACAAGTGTAGGTTTA
The DNA here is from genome assembly GCA_034770075.1 of Aralia elata. Lineage (NCBI taxonomy): Eukaryota > Viridiplantae > Streptophyta > Magnoliopsida > Apiales > Araliaceae > Aralia > Aralia elata. Next base: position 35,292,822 of record CM068377.1, read on the forward strand.
CCCCGGCGACAACACCGAGGGTAGGCTAGGGCACAACTTCACCCCAACATCAACACTTTCAATCCAAGGAGCGCAAAGCTGAGGATAAGGCAACAAGAAGCCGCCACAGCAATCCAAGGATCGCGAAGCTAAGGATACGGCCACAAGAAGCTGTCACAGTAATTCCGAACCACAAACTACTCGAGGCAGGCCAACCGACTACCTTCGGATACCGGAAGATACCTTGTTGCTTCATCTTCCCGAACCCGAAAACAATCTAATCCAACGCCATTGTACAACCCTCGGGAAGACTTTTTCAGAATAGTTTGATGCAAACCCCAACTATTCCTGAACTAAAAGACACGAACGATCAGTGGACCAAACCACGAGGCGACAGGACCCACGGGGCCCAGCTGTAGGTGTAACCGTGGCTGGCCATAGGTACACCTGCGACTGCCCCGGGATCCATAAAGGGGCAGCAACATCTCATTTTAGAGAGGGGGAGCTCATTTAGTTAGATTTTAGAGAGAGAAAATGAGCATTCTAGAGTGAAAAACACCAAAAACCTTTTTAATACCCATCTAGATCTAGCTAATCTCATCAAATCTCATCCAAGCCATCTAGATTGAAGTCAAAGGAAGCTTGTTTCTAGCTCCCATAAAGTGAAAAATCTAATCTTTTGTACATTTATTTGTAAATCTATCAGATCTATCAGATCTAGCTAACTATAGTGCTTAGATTCAATTAAAGTTACGATCTTTATACATATATTGGTTGTGTATCTATACATCTATTCATTTTACTGATTATTTTGCTTGCATATAGTTAAATATCAAATCTTTTCACTAGATCTACCTTAGATCTAGCCAGATCTAGCCCTTAACCGGTTCCATGGCTTCAAAGCTGGAACCTTTATGCTAGATTGGCTCGGATCTAGGTTAGATCTAGTCATTTTCAATGTTTTCAAGCGATGTTGAACACTCCGCGAAACCCTAGATCTATATCTAGTAGGAAGGAGGCCCTAACAACTCGCGCCCAGGGATTCTGACCAGTGAATCACATGATAGCGATTTTAGGATATATTTTTCATATGCTTTCATTTAGATCCCTTTTGTTGGTGTTTATGATATTTCGATATGAGCCTAGGAATCATGGAGTCGAGATCCCCGAATTAGATCTTAACTCGATTCCCACAATGGACGCGATTTCAATTGTAAAGTTATTACCTAATCATTATAAATGTAAATTTGAGCCTTAAAATGGTATCGAGGGTTCCATCCCATGGAAACCAGATTTAAGTCCCTGTGATAGTGAAAATTGCGATTGCGGGTGTTCGGGGATATTGAGATGGCTTTCATGCCCATGGATCGCCCCGACCCTATTTCTATGCTTAAATTCCTGCATTATAATCAAAACGATTTCTAAACAAAACGACAAAGATCTTCAAAAATCAAACTCAAATCGCTCGGGTTAGCAAGACAACCTTAAGCTAAAATTGAATTTAATGAATGGTCTCGATTCCTATATGACGAAGGGTTTGAAAAATCATATTTTCTCAAAACATAATGTCAAAAAGATTTTTATCAACACCAGAGCTAAAACGAACTTTTCCTCAAATCAAACCCTTTGTGCATAGGTTCAAAGAGATTGGAAATTGCTTTCAAACTACTGCACTTATCACGATTTCAATCCAAAGCTAAATAGCGGCTTCCCTCAAAATCACACACACACAACACACACACACCACACACTAAGGAAAATAACAAGATGCGGTAATCGTGTTTCACGAAAGTCGGGGTGTGCCTAACACTTTCCCCTCGCTTAAGCAAGCCTCCGAACTCTATGAATCTTGGTTTCAAGACCGATTATACGGAGTCACATATTGGGCCATATTGCGAAACCTTAAAAGATTAGGTGAGTTAGTACATCAATTTAAATCTTTACCAACTGGCGGCTCTACCTAATTCGGCCCAATCAATAAAATCAATCTTTTCAAATTCGTCGACATTTATGTCGGTCTTTTCCTTAAATCTCACCCTTTAAGATAAATAAATCCTATCCTAAAAAAGGGTAAATAATTAGGAGAAGCAAATCTTTCCCAGCGTCGACAATACACTTTCCCACGATCTCAATAAGAAACTTATATTCTTGAGGGAACTCCTTCTTCTTGAGTCCTTTAAGCTTCGGGTTCTTCTTGTGACACATCAATTTTAGACCTTCTTTTGTATCGATTTCATCTAGAGAAGTTAGGCCTTTGATGAGAAAATTAAGGCAATGATTGATCTCCGCGCCCCCCATTTGTAATGCTATGCTTTTGATTCTGGTTACCAGCTCACTATCATGACACACACCATTTAGATAGAATTCCTTGACAAGTTCCATATAAATTCTGGTATTCAGCTCCAAACAGTTAGAGAAATTGACTTTTTGTACCAATATGAGAATGTCTCTGAACTTTTTTTGTTGTGCAATGAATCTATTAGAGCATAGCTGTATATCGGTCATAACTTGAAAATCTGCCATTTGGTTGGTTTTGAACTGAAAGATCACAACAATGTTTGAGTTTTTTGGTGATTTAATGAAACTAGGGCTCGAGAACTCTAGAGGATTAGAAAACTAGAAGATTTGATTGCAAGAGTAGAAGCGTAAAGGTCAAAAGAGACTTTAAAATAGATTTTGTAACATTTCCCTCTGATTTTGCTGAGTGGGAGACGTGGCCTAATATGATTGGTTGCACGTCACTTCAATTCTGCATTTTTATAGCTGCATAGCAGTAACTTCCTTGTTCTACTTGCTTTACTTAATCGTGAGTGGTACGCACTTTTTGAAATAGACCGTTTTAGATATATTTGTCGTAGAGTAACTCTTGAGCAGTTTAATTCTACGTTCGTGTCCTTCTTCTTAACAAACTTAGCTTTCTTCGAACTTCCTTTTAGCTTTACAAACTCCTTTTTCATTCTATGATCGTTAATCAGCTTTACGATCATATGTAATTATCAACCAACTCTATGTTTCATTCTTGCACTTATTAGTACACCTTAAACCCATGGTACTTAAAGATGCAAATTAAGCATACTTAACTCACTTATCAGTTTATTAAATCAAGATTTGTCTAACGGTTTAGTAAATACATCTGCTAGCTGATTTTCAATTGGAATAAAATATAGAGATATATACTCTTGTTTTGCACATGATCTCGAATAAAGTGATATCTGATGTCTATATGCTTAGTTCTAGAATACATGACAGGATTATGAGTAATTGAGATAGCACTAGTATTATCACAGAATATTGGAATATACTTGAATTCAAACCCATAGTCAGCTAGCTGGTTCTTCATCCATAAGATTTGAGCGCAATAGCTATCAACAGCAATATACTCAGCTTCTGCAGTAGAGGTTGATACTGAGTTCTGCTTCTTGCTGAACCATGAAATAAGGCTGTTGCTTAGGAATTGAGAAGTCCCACTAGTGCTTTTCCTGTCAATCTTACATCCTGTAAAGTCTGCATCTAAATATTCTATTAGATCAAAGGAAGACTCCTTGGGATACCACGGTCCTAAATATGGAGTACCCTTGAGATATCTGAAAATTCTTTTGACAACTATAAGATGAGATTCCTTGTGGTTAGCTTGAAATCTAGCATAAATATAAGTAGAGAACATAATGTCTGGCCTACTAGCAGTTAGATATAGGAGAAACCTAATCATACCTCTGTATTGAGTAGTCTCAATAATCTTACCATCTTCATCTTTGTTAAGTTTGGTAGCAGAGGGCATAGGGGTTTTCATGGGAGTGACTGATTCCATGCCATACTTCTTAAGAAGATCCTTGATGTATTTGGCTTGGTTAATAAAGATTCATTCATCAGTCTGCTTCACTTGAAGTCCGAGGAAGTAGTTCAGCTCACTCATCATGCTCATTTCAAATTTGCTCTGCATTAACTTGACAAATCTCTCACATAATTTTTCATCAGTAGAAGCAAAAATAATATCATCTATATTGATTTAAACTAACAATACTTTACCTTTGTGCTTTCTAAGGAATAGAGTTGTGTTTATCGTACCTCTAGTAAATCCATTTTTAATAAGATAACTTGTGATTATTTCATACGATGCTCTAGGTGCTTGCTTTAAGCCATAAAGTGCTTTATCAAGTTTGTAAACATAATCAGAATGAGAAAAGTTGATAAAACCTGGAGGTTGTTCTACATAAACCTTTTCTTGAAGTTTGCCATTCAGAAAAGCACTCTTGACATCCATTTAAAATACTTTAAACTTCATGTAAGCTGCATAAGTTAGGAACATCCTGATAGCCTCTAATTGTGCAACTGGTGCAAAGGTCTCATCATAATCAATGCCTTATTTTTGTGAATATCCTTTAGCTACTAGCCTTTCTTTGTTCCTTGTGATCACACCGACTTCATTCATTTTGTTCCTGAAGACCCACTTGGTACCAATGACTGGATAGTCTTTTGGTTATGGGACCAGCCTCCAAACTTTGCTTCTTTCAAACTGATTAAGCTCTTCTTGCATGGCTTCAATCCTACTTGAGTCTTCCAAAGCTTCTTCATTCTTCTTGGGCTCGTTCTAAGATAGAAAGCTGAGGTAGAAGCATTCATTTTGAGTGGCTGATCTCGTCTTGACACTTGCTCTTGGATCTCCTATGATCAGGTTCTGAGTGTGATCTCTTGCCCATTTGCTTCCAGATAGAACGTCTGTTCTTGTGCCTTGCTGCTTGAGATCTTCAAGATCAGGTTCTTATACTGTATCTTCATTGATTTGTAGAGTTCCCGTGTGTGGGACTAAAGGACTCTACGATCCCTTAGTTTGGTGCTACGATCGATGGGTCTGGCTCTATGACCTCAATTTCAACGATTGTAGGGTTCTCTTATTCTGTGACCTATGAGTTCAACTCTAAGATTTCATCTCGTTGATCTGCTTTGTTTGGCCCACCTTTATCAGCTTCGTCAAACGTGACATGGACTGAGACTTCCACTATTAAAGAGTTCTTATTGAACACTCTGTAGGCTTTTCTTTCCATAGAGTATCCAAGAACGATTCCTTCGTCTGACTTAGGTTGAAACTTCGTTAGGTATCTTTTGTCGTTATTGAGAACGCAACATGCACAATCGTAAGCCCGAAAGTAACTTATGTTTGGCTTTCTTCCTTTCCACAACTTATAGGGCATCTTCTTGATGGTAGAGTGAATTAATGACCTGTTCTGAGTGTAACATGGAGTGTTGACGACTTCTGCCTCAAAAATACTCTGGAAGATGGGCTGCCGCTAGAAGTGTTCTTACCGCTTCAATTTGTGTTCTGTTCTTCCTTTTAGCTGTGACACCCCAAAAATCAGGTACTTCATTCCCACAGAATTTGGTGTTCACTGTCCAAATCATTCACATCTAACTACAATAAATAAAGAAGTAACTGCAACTCATAACTGAAATAGAAATACTCCCATTAAAGGGTTACAACATCTTAAACAAATAAATCTCAGGTCATCTAACCTTAAATAAACATCAATGCATAAAAATAAATGACATAAGTCTTTTACATAAACATCATTCAAATAAATTAAACAAGTCTTCATCAATTATTTACCTTGCCTTTTCCCTTACTAGTAGATGGTTCGTCAACTCTTTCAACTTTAGCTGCAATGTTATTATGCAAGAATAAACAAACGATTGCCCAACAAGTATAAATAATGATAATAATAATAACATGTGAATAATCAATGGATACAGAACAATAGAAAACTTGACTTTTGAATCAAGATTAGAAATAAGAAATAAAAGAACATCTGAGGGTCACAAGACCACGAACTATGTCCTAGGTTATCGAGTATTTCTACTTTGAACCCTTAACAGTCGTAAGACTATATGGACCTTACTTCTCGTACTTAGGGGGATCAGCCCTTTGTACTATGTATGTGCACAACATCTTAATGCTAACGCGTAAATATAATTCCCTATAAAAGGGTTGTTCATCTCAATTTGACATCAGAGTCCGCACCAAAGAAAGTTTGGTTTGGATTTACTTTAATAACAGTTCTAGAATTTAGAACGCTCATCAACTATGGACTAATTGAATCAATAAGGGTTCGCTAGTCAATCAAGGTTCAATAATATAATGTAAATGATATTTAGATTCAAAGACTGAATCTCAAATGTATACAGTTGAATAAACATTGTACAACTGAAGTATTACTTAAAGAGTTAGAATATCTCATTTGAAATTATGAACTTAAATAAATGAGGGTAAGGAACTTTCTCAATGAAAAATAGAGTTAAGAAACTTGCATTCAATGTAATAAGGAGATTAAAGATAGAAAACTAGCACAATAAAAGAGTGAAGTTCAGAAACTTGCCTCGTGCATAGATTGTATGTTCACTATTCACGTTCATCAATTAATCCTACATACCATTTCAAGTAACGATACCAATTAATTATAACATAATTAGCATCATGTGTATATTCTCTTTTATCTTAACTTAACTCTAAGTCTGAGTATATTAATAACACTTACAACATTAACTCTTAAACACATTATTAAACTTTATAAGTAACGAGTTTAAAACGCAATCGACTTACTTATTAATCTCGTAAAAATATATGATTATTACATTTTCATGTTCATTAGATTGGGTTACAATTACATTCTCTGGGTTTGAACACTTAAATAAAATCTTCTGGGTTAATCTTCTAACCGACGCGGCTGCCCCACTTTTGTTCCTAGCACCAGTGCGGTCGCGCTGTGCCTGAACACCGGATCTGGTCTGTGTGTGGCGCGGTCGCGCCACTTTTGTTCTTGGCACCAGCGCGGCCACGTTGGTACGCAGACTCAGATTCTGAAGTTCGCGAAGAACACCAAGCAGGGCCATAAACTTCTAATTTTTTTTATTCATATAACAAATTAAGTATACCTTGTTACTATAATTCATATACAATCATTACCCAACCCTTCTAGCATGATTCTAAACTTAAACCACATAAACCATGAATTTAAGAACTAAAATTGAGGTTTTTGCCAATTTATCAAAGTTTCTTCAAATTTAACGAAATCACTCATTACGGATTCGTTACTACACCAAATCAGTCTATTAAACTTGCATTCTTTTCGTTTCTTAACATATAAACACAATCAATCATTAATTTACCGATTAACATACAAATTAAGCATACATTTTTATACGTATAAGTCATATTCAAATACTAATTCTCTATAAACTTCGAAACTCCAATTAAAACATAATTTCATGGATTAATCATTCTAAAACAGTTTATAAACATCATATAATGATTCATACATACATATTAATGAATACAAACAACTTTTTAACAATTTACTCATGAAATTCAATTAACAGAGAACTTAAAAGTACGTTCATGGAGAAACTTAAAAACATAAATTAAAGCTTGAATTAAGAAATTACCTTTGATATTATTCAGGGTAACGCCATGTCTTAGGCGAAGCCTATGCGCAAAGTCTGATCCGGGGTGGGGGATTAGTCCGACCCGCGGGTTGGGAAACCCACATTATCAAAAAAAAAAAAAAAGATAATATAAATTCTCCTTCCAATTCTCCAAATTCTCTCAAAACTCTCTATGTATTTCTCTGACTTAGTTTTTAGGAATGCAGTATGTGAACAAAACTGATGAAAAATATATTACGTATTAAATAAAACTGGCACAACATGGGTGTCAGTTAAGCGCATCATGGCTTAACTGTTCCCATGTTCTTAAGGCTATGTTTGGTTGTCCCTATAAGCTCCCTTTTTAGTTTATTTTAATTAACTTATTATATGGTTTATTTGTCACACTTTAATTAATCAAACCCTATTATTTAATTACAATTAAATAAAAGTCACTATTACACATTAAATCAAATCATCACGTAACTAAAATTTTCATATAATTAAAATTCTCGTTTATTTAATTATGACAATTCAATAAATCTCTAATTAATTATTAAATAATTAGAACAACATCACAATTATTAAACAACTCATTTAATTTAATTATCCCAATTAAATTCACACTTTGCACTATAAAATTATTTCACATTAATACAATCAATATAACACATTTAATTAAATTAATCTATAACAATTTCATCAAATATTTATTTAACTCAATAAATAAATCAACATAAATATTTATTTAATTCAATAAATATTTAAAGATCAAATATAAAATTCTCGTTCGTTACATCTTTCCCCCTTAAAAGGATTTTGTCCCCAAAATCACGACTCAATTAATTTGTCTCGTTACATTCTCCCCTCACAAAGATTCTGTTCCCAGAATTGCGACACATAAACTAAGCAAATAACTGAGAATAATTTTTCATCATCTGATCTTCGAGTTCCCACGTAGCTTATTTAGCGTTGTGGTTTCTCCAGATTACCTTAACCGAAGGTATAACTTTATTTCTGAGTACTTGCTCTTTTTTCTGTCAACTATCTGAACATGAACTTCTTCGTAAGATAAATCTTTTTCAAATTGTAGGGGTTTATATTCTATAACATGCTTGTAGTCGGGTTTGTATGATTGTAACACGGAAACATGAAAAACATTGTGGACATGTTCTAACACTGGATGTAAGGCTACCTCATACGTGACTTCACCAATTCTCCGTAACACTTCAAAGGGTCCAATGAACCTCGGGCTCAGTTTCTCCTTTTTACCAAAACGAATTTTCCCCTTCCAGGGAGATACTTTTAAGAAAACGAAGCTACCAGTTTTAAATTCTCGATTCTTGCGGTGTTGATCGACATACTTCTTCTGCTTATCCTGAGTAGCCATCAATCTCGCCCTGATCACTTTGATGATTTCGACAGTCTGTTGTACCAGTTCTGCTTCTAGCAATTGACGTTCACCAACTTCATTCCAGTATAATGGAGTTCTACACTTACTGTCGTACAATGTTTTGTAAGGCGACATGCCAATACTTGCGTGGTAACTGTTATTGTAAGCGAATTTCGCGAACGGTAGATGATCGTCCCAATTCCCTTTAAAATCCATAATGCAAGCTCTCAACATATCTTCCAATGTCTGAATCGTTCTTTCGCTCTGTCCGTCGGTCTGTGGATGATATGTCGTGCTCATACGTAATTGTGTTCCCATGCATTCATGTAGGCGCTTCCAGAAGTTCGATGTGAATTGTGGATCCCTATCTGAAACAATAGATACTGGGACACTGTGCCTCGAAACAACCTCTTTCATATACAACTTCGCCAACTGATCTAGGTTAAATCTGATCTTGATCGATAAGAAATGTGCTGATTTCGTCAGTCGATCTACGATAACCCAAAATGCGTCAAAACCTTTCTAAGTTGTCGGAAGACCTACTACGAAATCCATTGTGATATGTTCCCATTTCCATTCTGGGATTTCTAATCGTTGTAATAACCCACTCGGCCTCTAATGTTCTGCTTTAACTTTCTGACATGTCAAACACTTGGCTACACAATCTGCAACGTCCCTTTTTATGTTCGGCCACCAGAAATGCTCTCGGAGATCCTGGTATATCTTCGTACTCCCCGGATGAATCGAATATCTCAAACTATGACCCTCGATTAAAATTTCCTCCTTAACCTCTGGTACTGGTGGAACCCAAATTCTTTCCTAGAATCTCAATAATCCTTCGTTATCAACTTTAAATTTCACTTTATCACCTTAAGATATTCTTTTCCTGATTTTTTCACATTCTTCATCCTGAAGTTGTGCTTCCTTAACCTTCTCCACCAAAGTTGGGACGACTCCTAATTGAAATAGTTTTTCGTTGGACTCCTTAGGATACATCACCTCTAACTCCAGTTTTGCCATTGCTGTAATTAGCTCCTCCTGAGCAGTTAATATAGACAGTTTCTCCCGACCCTTTCTGCTTAAGGCGTCGACCACAACGTTCGCTTTACCCGGATGGTATAAAATCTCGCAGTCATAGTCCTTTATCAATTCTAGCCATCTCCTCTATCGCATGTTCAGATCCTTCTGTGTGAAAATATATTTCAGACTCTTATGATCTGTATATATTTCGTACTTCTCCCCGTAAAGATAGAGTCTCCAGATCTTCAAAGCAAACACTACCGTGGACAATTCTAAATCATGGGTCGGATACCCCTTCTCATAGTCCTTTAATTGTCGTGACGCATACGCAATGACCTTACCGTTCTGCATAAGCACACAACCTAGTCCTTTATGCGACGCATCACTGTACACCATAAAATTTCCTGTGCTATCCGGTAAAGACAACACATGTGTCGTACTCAACCTCTTCTTTAATTCTTGAAAACTTTCCTCACACTTTTCCGTCCAAACGAACTTCACCGGCTTCCTAGTCAAATTCATCAACGGAGTCGCAATTTTGGAAAAAATCCTGAATGAATCTTCTGTAATAACCCGCCAATCCTAGAAAACTCCTTACTTCCGACGGTGCTTTCGGCTGATCCCAGTTAAGCACAACTTTAACTTTTGACGGATCCACCATAATCCTATCCTTATCAATCACATGTCCAAGAAATTGCACCCGCTCTACTCTATCCAAAATTCACATTTTGAAAACTTAGCGTACAACTTCTCTCTTCTTAATGCTTCTAATGTCACCTTCAAGTGCTCCACATGCTCCTCCTTGGTCTAGGAATATTCTAGAATATCATCGATAAACACCCCTACGAATTTATCCAAAAACGGCTTAAACACCCTGTTCATTAGATCCATGAATGTTGCAAGAGTATTCGTTAGACCAAATGACATCACCAGAAACTCGTAGTGACCATAACGAGTCCTGAACGCTGTCTTCGGTATATCTTCCTTCCTTACCTTCAATTGAACAAGTCATCGATCCTTGGCAACGAATACGTATTTTTAATCGTGACCATGTTCAACTCTCAGTAATCAATGCAAAGTCGCATCGATCCGTCCTTCTTCTTGACAAATAATATCGGCGCTCCCCACGACGATTCGCTCGGCTGGATATACTTCTTATCTAAAAGTTCTTGCAGTTGCACCATCAATTCTTTCATCTCTACTGGAGCCATACGGTACGGAGCCTTCGATATAGGGGCAGTTCCTGGCACCAAATCGATTACAAATTCCACTTCCCTATCAGGCGAAAGTCCTGACAAATCGTCTGGAAATATATCTAAAAAGTCTCTTACGACATATATCTCTTCTAATTTCGGACTCTCCTTTCGAGTATCAACTATGTAGGCTAAGTATCCAACATAGCCTTGTCTCAACAACTTTCTGGCCTGCATCATCGTCAGATAACTCGCTTGCCTAGGCGACTTGCTGCCATAAAATACTACCTTTAACAGAGTCATAAGGTTAATACACTTTCTTTGGCAATTAATTATCGTCCCATAATTGAATAGCCAATCCATTCCCAAAATAACGTCAAATTTCCCAAGTTTAATTGGGATCAGATCTACAGTCATCACGTTTCCCTTAATATCCACTCTACAGTTCTTGTGTACATACCTAACAGAAATTATCTCCCTATTCGTAATTTCTATGTTCAAAGGAAATTCTAATTCCTCCTTAGGCAAATCTAAATTCTTAGCAAAGTCATCGGATATAAATAAACAAGTAGCACCCAAATCAAACAATACATAAATATTTATATTATTGATTAGAATGATACCTGACACCACATCTCGTGACTGTACGGCATCCTACACGGTCATGTTGAAAGTTCTAGCAGTAGGTCAGTTTGTCGGTGCTGATCCAGTTATGGTTAACGTGCTACCACCACTGTTTCCTTTACTCCCTCCTGGTTCTGTTCCTCCTACTGCCTTCTTGGGGCAATCCTTAGCCAGATGATCCTTTGACTCGTAAGTGAAACACGCACCCTTCTTAAGATTAGGAAAATTTGGTGCTATGTGACCTTCCTGACCACAATTGTAGCAGACCCTCTTTCCCTTTTGGCATACTCCCATATGATTCTTCCCGCATGTAACACACGCCTCCACTTTCTTCTTCTGACCTCCCTGTTGATTCCCAGCAGCCCTACTGTCATTCCACTTCCTCTTTTGATTGTGACCACCACTATTACTACTACTAGCCTTGTTATTCTCATTTTCACCCTTCTTCTTCTTCTGCTCTTAGTTATACTTAGTCAGAATATCGCTTCCACGTTCCGCGATAATCGCCTTCTCTAAAACTCCTGCAAAAGTGTTCAATTGGAACATTGACACTTTGCTATACAACCATGACTTTAATCCCTGCTCAAATCTTCTCGCCTTCCTCTCATCGATATTCATCTGATATGTTGTGAACCTAGCCAACTCGTTAAACTTCGCAGCGTACTCCGGTACAGACATGGTACCTTGCTTTAGCTCCAGGAATTGAACCTCCATCTGATTACGCGAGCTTGCCGGAAAGTACATCTAAAAGAACATCTCCTTGAACCTATCCCATATGATTACACCCTGACCACCTCGAACTTTATTCGCTTGCCACCAGTAGCTGGCCTCTAACTTAAGCATGAACGTTGTGAAGGCAGTCTTTTGGTCATCACCAACCCTAGCAACGTCGAACACCTTCTCCATTTCCATCACCCAAGTCTGGGTTTCGATTGGGTTCATGGAACCTCTAAACTCTGGCGGTCCTACCGCTTTAAAATTCTTAAATGTCATAACTGGTGGAGCTTACGGCTGATTCGCAAGTGCTCCAGCTAAAAGGTTTACCAATTGCTGTACAGGATTAACATTGACATTATTGTTGTTATTATTCATAGAGCTTTCCTGAGCTTGTTGACATGGTTGGCGTCTCGGCGGTATTTTCTGTTTAAGAGTATACGCTTATTAGATCATTACTTAATTTCTAAGGTGTTTGATACTTAACGCAAACAATTCAGGTTTAACACTTAACATATAACATCTTCAAATAAACTTGATATTTCATTCATTCAAAAGTTTTAAACATTGAAAGATAACATCACTGCTATTTACATCAACTATCCCGAGATCAAAGAATCTTCAGGATTAAATAATCCTATTCCATTGTTTATAATCACGCTAGAATTTACATTACTACTTAAAATATTCACATATTTCAATACTTTTCCTATCACGGCCTATTAAGGCATCGAACCGCCTTTCTGCGTTCTTCCTCCATGATACGAAACATCGTCCTGCGATCTAACATATACCATGGCAAGTCCTCGAACTGAACTAGATAGTGGAGAACTCGATCTTGGGCCTTGTCAATTGTTGTCTGAAATGTGTAGTTCGTCTTCTCAGTGCTAGCCTTCTTTGCCCGCTCACCTTCTTCAGAAATTTTTGCACGTCAAGAGACCTTCATCCAGGCGTCTTCTGCTCTAGCACGTTCTGCTGACTCTTCACTCAGATATCCTTCAATTTCTCAATTTCAACCTTTATCTTCTCATTCTCAACTAACAACTCCTCCTTTTGACTCTCTGCCTGAACTAGCTTCCATTCCACATCTCCAAGACGTACATCAAGATCCTCAATCTTCTCATTCTTTTGTTCTAATAGCAGTCTGGCGTATATTTGCTAGCCTCTCCAAATCTCTGATTCTATCCTATAACTCTATCGGGGTCTTACAATCTCCCCTCCTTATGAAATATCGTCCCCGAAATTTACGTACGTACCTGGCATTCCGAAGAGATATATAAGGATATTTTTGTTTTCATTTCAGATTGTAGCTCCCATGTCATGTCCTTTGTATCATAATTTCTTCATTGCTCATATCATGGTTTTCAAATACCATTCTTAAATGCGGCAACAAAACAAAAGGTTAGTTAAAGAAAAAATTGACATCTCACATCGTGTCTCTAGGGCAAGACCAACTAATTAAATAGCGAAGTTTAGCTTAGGTAGGACACACTAGCAAATGATTCTACTCATCTCTCCCCTCCTAGTTCAAATCCCCGATCTCCACCAGAGATCATATCCCTAAGCTTTGATACCAACTGTGACACCCCATAAATCGGGTCCACATAACCCAATTTTGAGTCGCCAAAATACATACTACAAATACATATTTTCTCACCAAAATTAATTATTAAAAATGCCGAATAACACTTTATATAAAGGTACAATCAATAACTGTTTTAAGAATCAAAACCTTTAGGAAATGATCGAGAAAACCTTCGTACATTGGAGGACATGCCTCTAAGTTATAATAAATATCATAGGACTTGAGAATTAGCCTTGGTTGATCCATTAGACCCCAAAGAAACACAAGAATATTACTGTCATGTTCATCCTAATGGTGTGTATTTTATTGCCATATAATTATCTCCATCTTGTCTGACTGAGAATCATACTCAAACCATACTCCAAGATTATAAAGGTAGTGCTCGAAAATATAGTCAGAGAGCGGATACGCACAACCATATCTTATGATAAAAGGATTTTGTACGTGGTTGGACATACGACAATGTTGTGCAAAATATGACAACACACATATTGTGAGTTTCAATACAAATATTGTACCGTATATAGTACGACAATATCTAGACCCAAATTATGTCCTCAATATAATCATTGTCGCACTATTTTGTAATAGACTGAGGATTTCTATAATTACCAACTCAGACCATTATTCCATTCCCCTATTTTCTCCGCTAAACCCGGCTACGTACATTTTTATTGCCTGAAAGGAATTGTGAAACAAAAGGGTGAGCACAAATAGCCCAATAAAGAATAACATAATAAAGATAATTTATTGTTAGTCTTCCACAGTGATAAATCTAATAGAATATCATAGACAACAAGTTTTAGATCAACAACTGCAGCGGAACAAGCAATCCATTAGAAGAGTCAGATAGAACATTATGTCTACCATCTTCTCCCATTTGAAAAACTCACTATCAATAATTTATTCCTGTAATACTAATCAATATTTCCTCAAGCCAAAACTAACTTTCACCACCTGCCTTTGCCTGTAACACCAAAACTCGTGAGTTTATCAATACACAGTTCCTGTTCATAATCATGCAAATCAACAGTTTATCTTTGTACTACGGGCCAAAGATATTCAATTGTAACACCAATGGTCATGCTAATCAACAGTCCATCTTTGCACTACGGGCCAAAGATATTCAACTGTAACACTAATGGTCATGCCAATCAACAGTCCATCTTTGCATGACGGGCCAAAGATATTCAACTGTAACACCAATGGTCATGCCAATCAACAGTCTATCTTTGCACTACGGGCCAAAGATATTCGACTGTATCACCAATGGTTATGATCATACCAGTCTACAACCTTTGGTCATAATCATACTAGTCAACACCTCTCTTTGCACTCAGGCCAAAGAGAAAATTCACCACAATGATTAGAACAATGATATAATGAATGGAAAAAATAATCATAATAATAAAATAAAGAATAAACATTATAGATTTGCAATTTAATTTTACCCAGAGTCCAATAATATCCAAATTGTCAACACAATATCCAAAAAATCGAGTTGAGTTCTTAATTGAATATAAAATTCAAGAAAATATAAATTTCACATTTCTAAAATCATAATTAAAATTTGATAGTAAGATTCAGGTAAAAATATTAGATGAAGCATAAACTATTAAAGATATTTTAATCATTTTCAGGAACTTTGACCATTTAATGATAAAGCTGGAAACGACTAATAACGTCTTACCATAAATTGAGGAGTATGAAAGAAATGATATTCCATACGAGTATGAAATAAAATAATATCACTTACGAGTATCAAAGAATGATCACCCCTTACTTCAATATTGTGAAACACAGAATTAATAGTCAAACAATTCCCTCCCTGTTCGTCTTTGCAGCAGTAAAGAATCTGACTTTTGGTTCTTCTAGAGTTTTTAAAATCTCTTTATATGTCAAAAATTGTAGCTCTCGAAAATAAACACGAAATAGACTCAAGAATCATTCTATTCGGAGTTAATATGACTAAGTTATGAATTTTCAAAACTATGGCTGAAAATAGTGATGAAAATCAGGACAGGTTACGATTTTTAGCATTTTAAGACACGAAAATGACCTTAGATGACTTTTCTTCCTTCTTCAAAGTTGTAAAGGATGAAAAACTAATGAAAACAAGCTTTGGAATCACTCAATTCTGATAAAGGCTGAATTTACTACGATTTTTCTAAAGTGCTATTGTACATAAGAAAATTCCACTCGAGAATTCAAAGAAGAATGCAACAAAGACTTAGCTTGAAATGACTTGGAATACAAATGTAGTACTCTAGATGATATTTACTAATACTTGAGGTAGCCTAGCATATTTAGAGAGAAACTTACAATAAGAAATTTTTAAAGAGTGAAAGAAAATGTAAGTAAGGAAGTTGTAAATTTTCTTATGTTAAGCCCTCCTATTTATAGTAAAATGTAATCAATATCTACCACACATCAATTATCACACTTTTTCTATATCATCCATCCATTTTTTCTTCAATCTATATCATTCATCCATTTTTTCTTTAATCTATATCATCCATTCATTTTTTTTTTTCAATCTATATCATTCATCCATTTTTTCTTCAATCTATATTATCCATCCATTTTTTTTTCAATCTATATCATTCATCCATTATAAAAAGATAACTCCATTATTAAAAAGAAGAATCTATTATCAAAAAGATAAATCCATTATCAAAAATTATTATTATTAATATATCTATTTCTTGTATTATTGTATTAATGTATTAATATCACAGATATTATAGACTAGCAATTCTGACAACCAGATCGTTCCCAGGAAAGAGGGGGCCTTCCGTATAAACGACACACAATTAAATAACCCCTTTCCTCGACAGAACTTCTAGATATTGCCAACAATACTAACTAATCTAATAATATCATTTCAAATAATACGAGTTACTGTGTCGTGACAATTATGATGAAATACTATACAGATGCTACTGTAATAATTTTTTTTTTGGTAAAATATTGTTCATGTTATAAATGTATCAGAACCAAATTTTTTTTAGAGGACTCAGTGATGTCTATATCAGCACAACTCAGCTTACTCCCGAATAAATTCAGGGCATGAGACCACTTGAGCATAGAGGAGTTTACCAGGACTCGAACCCACGTTTATGGGGACTTATGTCCGGCTTCCCACCACTAAGATACCACTCCAAGCGATGATAAAATACAACAATATAAATATATAAACATTACAAGTATATCCCATTAGTCAGAATGTATGCAATTATCGTCGTACTTTACCGAATATAATATTTCCCGACAGAACGAATATTTTCCGACAAAAAGATTATTACCTGACAGAAGGAATATTTTCTCGACATACCTTTTTATAATATAATTTTCACATCTCACCCGTAACTTTATCATTTTATCAATTTAATACATTACTGTTTAGAATAATAATTATAAGAAAATTAAATTCTCTTTATTAAAAATTCGGGGTCTTACCGTTATGGCCATTTTCCCAACAGAGGTCGAAGCTGAAAATTCTAAAAAAACGTGCCTGAGGCCGCAACACCCATTTCCAGTATTATTCCGGCACCCCTGGGCAGTGATTCAACGTTTTGAGCAGCGCCACAATGCCCGTTTCAGGCCAAATTTGGGCGCCGCAATGCCAGATCGCGATTTTTGACAGAACAAGGTTGTTAAATGACTAACCTAATGACCCATTTCCTACTTAGACTTCACTTTGCAAAATAGAAGAGAGAGGGAGAGAGAGGCGGCTGGGCATGAAGAGAGGGAGGCCATGGCCAAGGGCTATGGTTCTTCAAAGTGCTTGGAGGAGCTTCAATAGAGGTGCTTCAATGGAGGAACTTCAACACACAATTAGGGGAAGCCATTCCTTTTTTTTCTATTTTTCTCTATGTAATTCGTTTTGAATCTATGAATGTAATTGAACATTTGCCTAATTTATATCGAATAACTTCTCCTTTTGGTTGGCACCATATAAGTTGTTCATTATATTTTGTGCTTAATGTGTAATTGCTAAGGAATTAGTAATTAATTTGGTAATCTGTATGAAATTGAAAAATGGATTATTGATTGAGGCCATGAATATGATGGCACGTGTTATGACTATTCTTCTTAGGATTGAATGAATAATTTGTGTGTAGGATATGAATATACCTATATGCCATGTGTAGCCAATTTGGAAATTTAATCTTAATGACTCCCTATGCGAAAGTTTATTCGTTTGAGGGATGATTAATGAGACTTTCGTGACATGTGTCTTGTTAATTGTTCTTAGAATTGAATAACTTGCTAATATATAGGATATGAATATACCTATATGCCGCAAATGGTGATTTTTATATGACCATCGGAAGAGGCTTATGAATACTTAGAATTCTCGGTTGACAATTCATCGTGACCATTATGATTAATCGGAGAGTTAGGAGATTTAAATGAAGTATTGGGAGATATTATGTTCTTAGATCTTTATCTATTTATTTATGATAGATCTCCAATTTTTAAGAAAATATTTTGATGATAACAATAATTAGGAAAAAGATTAATTAAAAGATAGAATCCTCTCTATAGGTTTTATCTTTTATTGATTGTGTTAATTATCTTTTTATTTTGACCAAAAATGTTTTTCATCTTAAAAATGAATTAATATTTTTCTTAAACCTTGATAAATTAATATCAAGTGTTAGAAATATTAATTCACAGTAACATTCCTATTTCTTTTCAAAATGATTTTCTAAATCTTTTATGGTCTAAAAGAAAAATTATTTATATATACTATTCGTATATATTTATGTTATGAATATATATATAATGCATGTGCATGTGGGTGTGGTGTGTGCTGTGCATATGTGCCCGTGTGTATGCAAATGGACTAAAAATTAAATTTGCATGTGTGTGCAAGTGTGCTAGCATGTGAGCAAAAGAAAAAGTGAAGGCATTAAAGCCTCCACCTATTACCGAGCATTCTTGGAAAGTCTTTGTGATGGATAGTTTAACTTGGGCTAGATGTGTTGACTTAAATGTTGGTAACATTTATTTTGGGCCAATTCAAAATTTCGCATACTACCTCTTCAGCCCAAATCCGTATGTTTCATGTTTGATCCGAACCATTTATTTTTTATCAAACAAATCTGGATCATTAATTTCAAAATCAGATTACCAAATTACCTTTTTGCCCTAACTTCTAAAATCCTATAAATAGGAAGGCTTCTCTTCAATTCTATTTTACCGATTTATAAAGAAAAGAAAAACTCTCACTCTCCTTGCCTACATTCTCTCTATAAAAGCTTTCACTATTTCTTCTAACAAAGTTCTAGTATTCTGAAGAAGAAAAGATTGGTCATAGTATTTGAGATAAATTATTAAGTTGTCTTACTTGCTTTATCTCATACTTGAATATATATATATATATATATATATATATATATATTTCATCAATTCTTATCAATTAAAAGATCAATTGTAGATACCGATATTTGAGGGTATTCCTTCAACAAGAATATCATTCAAACGGTGTTTGAAGTTCTAAGTGATCGTTTATTGATATTACTTATTTATATAAATATTGTAAAATAGATCAACAATTAAATACTGAAACAATTCGGAAATCTATCCGATCGGTATTTAAAATAGAGTGATCTATCGAAAATTTTTATATAAGTATTAATTGTGAAAACTTAAATTCGGTCAGTTTTAGATACCGATATTTAAAAATATTTCTTTTAACAAAGAATATTATTCAAACGGTGTTTGAAGTTCTACGTGGCCTTATTTGATATTCACATAATAGATAAAATATATTATCATATATATTTTGAGTGAAACGAATTTATTTGGTATATCAAGTATTGTTAATTGATTAAACTATTTTACTTGATAAATTATTATCGCAAGTATTTTGTACACAAACTTACTTTCTCATAAAATACTTGTTACAATTATAAAGATTATTTAAACTTTTATCAGAAACTCAAAGTTATATATGTTTAACCACAGAAACACATTCTTTATTTTATATAAAAAAAAGAAAATCTTTATAAAGTTACATTAATTTGTATATTTGCTTACACAGAAGCTTTTTCAAACAAATATAAAAGTCTTGAGCTTTTATCCTGAAAATTATTTATCTACTTATTTAAGAGGTATCAAATATAAAAGTTATTTGAACTTTTATATATCTGTATTAAATTTTATCTGCTTACTTTAGAAGCAAATTAAAACCAAACTTTTGTAAAAAGAAAAAAGGATAGAGTTAGTTTATTATGTACCTGTGAGAAAGACGAGTAATTCTTTGACTAAGACCAGAGTCTTAGAGAGGTCAGCTGAGAGTTGGATCTCTAGTGAACTTGTGAGGAAAAGAAGTTGTTATTTCAAGACCAGATCATAGAATAAAACTGAACTCAAAGGAAAGATACAACTAAGCTTGAGGAAGGAGCTGGTAGCTTGCTATCTAAAATAGTTAGTTGTGGATGGTTGTAAGTTTGTCTTTAAAACTTTGTAAAGGTTTTTTTGTCTATTGAAGGAGTATTTATTACTGGGAGTAATAAGATCTCAAGTCCTGGAGAGGAGCTTGAGATTGGACGTAGCAACATACCCTAGCTGTATGTTGTGAACCAGATAATTCTCTCTACATTCTGTGATTGAATTCATACTGTCTTGTTTATTAATTTCTGACACTGCAAATTAATCTACTGAAAATTCAAAAAGACCTAAGATAATTTTTTAAATAGTGATAATCTATTCAACCCCCCCTTTTAGATTATTATTGGACTTTCAATTTATGTTGTTTATTTATGTTATTTAGTCTAATTGTAATCTTTAGTTTTTATTACTTAAATCAAATTGTTTAAATAAGGTCGAGACGATATAAAGTTAGTATTTGGGAATCATTAGAGATAATTTCTTGTGGGATCGACAACTTTCTTATCACTCTATTACTTGTTGACTGCGTATACTTGCGCGTGTTTATCGGTTGCAAAATCGACCAACAACTGGCCTAAAAAGATCCATATGAAGAAGTTGTAAGGGCCTTTCATTTGAATTAATGGTTTTACTCTTGAATGAACTTTTGGTCTACTTTTCTAGCTGACAGGCTTTGCAAGGTCTTTCTTTAACGAAGCTCAGCTTTGGTAGGCCTCTGACTAAATCCTTTGAGGCAAGCTTTGTCATGCTTTTGAAGTTCAAGTGAGACAATCTTCGGTGCCATAACCAGCTTACATCTTCTGAGGATTTGGCGAAGAAGCATGCTGATTCTGAAGAATTTAGATTAGCAAGATTTATCACATAAACATTTCCTTCTTGTGATCCAGTTAGCTTTAATGAGTTAGTTTTCAGGTCTCGAACTTGACATTGATCGTTGAGGAAGATTCCTTTATCACATAGCTGACTTATACTTAGTAAGTTGTGCTTCAATCCATCAACGTATGCTACCTTGCTGAATGACACAGCTTCATTGCTTATCAACCCGTAGCCTCTGGTTTTTCCAGAGTTATTATCTCCAAATATGACTGTTGGTCCATCTTTACCTATGAATTCGGATATGAGAGCCTTGTTGCCAGTCATGTGCCTAGAGCACCCACTATCGAGATACCAGGTTGACTCAGATCTACTTGGTACCTGTAAACATGATTACTGTTCATTTTGATACCCATATTTGTTTGGGTTCTGCCACGTTAGTTCCTTTCGGGACCCAAATCTGCCTGATTTTGAGTCCTCGATATGCATTATGCTGCATTATGACCATGCTTAAGACAGTTATAGCATACTATATGCTGCATGTGTGTGTGAATTTGTGGATATCTCCTTAATTTGGATTTGTGTAGTAAATATGTTTTTTTCATGACTGCTCCTTTCTCTGTTTATATACTGTCCTACGATTTTGAACTTTCGCAAAGTAAGATCCAGCTCTACGATTGACACCAGGTTGATTCGTAGATTTAAGCTTGCCAGACTTTACGACTCTTCGTGATAAAATCGTAGACTTGGATTTACTATGTGGTTTAACAAAACCCAGACCATTATGTGACCTGTTGTCTTTTGGAATAACAATCTTATCAACAGAGATTGGACAACTTGGAATAATAGGCTCAACAACCTCTTTGGATTTTACAAATACAATATCTCTATTAGACGAAGAAAAATTGCTATTGTTAGTGTCCACCGATCTTTCCACACATGAGCTAGAGGATAGATCTCCAAATCCCAGACCTGATTTATCAGATATAGTAGCTCTCTGACTTTTGATCAGTGAATCCATTGATGAATAAGAGTGATTTCACATTTAGATTGTCTTTTCTAATTCCTCTATTTTAGAGTTGAGAGTAGACTCCCTCAGTGCACTAACTTCAGTTATCTTTCTCAAATTTTTATTTTCAGCCTGAACCTTGGATAGAGAGGTAGTGTTACGTAAAGTAGTTTCCAACTCTACGTGCACCTTCTCTTTTTCCTTTTGAAGAAGAGAATGATACTTTGATAGAACCCTGAATAACTTCATATATTTGTGCAATTCATATGTTATATCATGTAAGGCTAGTCTAAGATCATCGATACTGACATAGGAGTGTTGAAATCAAATACCTCATTGATGCCAGTCACTCGACGATCAGTGATCGTGCTGGATTCTTCTTCTATTGTCATCAGACATAGATTGGCAACTTGAGGTTCTTCATCATCACTGGAGTCTAAATTGGAGTCATCTTCGGATTCACTCCACGATCTTTCAGCTACATAGCCTTTGTCTTTCTTGTTATGCTTCTTGTAACCCTTATGTTCCTTCCATCCATAGGACTTCTTCTTATCCTTCTTGAGATCTTCTCGCAGAGGCTTAGTGCATTCTGCGATAAAATGACCAGGCTTCTTACAGTTGTAGCATAGATCTTTATCTTGCCCTCTACTGGTGCCACCTTTGTTGAAATTTTTGTTTAGTCTCCGGTTGCTCTTTTTCATGAATTTTCTTAGCCTTCGTGCAAGCAAGGCTATATCATTACCTTCATCAGCTTCGTCTTGATCATCATTGTCCTCAACTTTAGTTAGAGCTTTTGAAAGAACTTCAGAGGCTTTTAGAGCAATTCTTTTATCTTTCCTTTTATTCTCAAAAAGTGTCTCGGCTCTTTAATTCAGCTCAAGCTCGTAGGTGAGGAGATTTCCATATAACTTCTGCACTGTCATCTCATGTAAATTGTTTGATTATCGGATAGCAGTAGTCTTGGCATCCCACTTGCTTGGCAAGGCTCTCATGAACTTGATGTTTAGGTCTTTGTTGGGATATACTTTGTCACAGGATCTCAGAGAGTTGAGGAATACATTGAACATTTCATAAGTTTTCGTGATATTCTCTCCAGAGACATGAGAGAACATTTCATACTGTTGTGTCAGGAGAGATTGCTTATTTTCTCTGACTTCTTCTGTGCCCTCATGCATTACTAGCAGAGCTTCCCAGACTTCTTTAGCAGTGGTGCAATTTATAATATTTTCAAACAGCTCATCCTCAAGAGCCATGAACAGAATATTCTTGGCCCTTTTGTCGAGCTGCACCAGTTTCATCTCATTCTCTGTCCATTCTATCCTTTGTTTGACCACTACTTTGTTGGGATCATTAGTTGTTAGAGCCAGTTTGGTTGGAATATATGGACCGTTCAGGAAAACATCAAAAAGATCATCATCAATCCCGTCCATGTATGCCTGCATACATACTTTTCAGTTAGTAAACTTTTCTCTATTTAGAAGAGGTGGCTTGTTACTTCCACCAAGCTCAGAGCCGGTTTTATTTTGTGTCATGGATCAACTCAAAGTGTAAGGTTTGTATTCGTGAGAACCTGCTCTAATACCACTTGTTATTTCCCAAAGGCACTTAGAGATCTAGAAGGGAGGGTTGAATAGATCCTTTTAAAAAAATCGCTTTAATAAGATTACCAAAGATTAAATTAATCAGATTAACTTAGCACAACGGAGTATCTTTTGAAAGTCTCCTTTTTGAATAAATTGAAAAATCTCAGTTCTAGGTTTAGTTTTTAATCCCAAACAACAATAAAGAAAGAGACAGAATGTAAAGCAAAAATGTAAGTGACACAAGAAAGTTTTAAGTGATTCAGAGATTGAACAACTCCTAATCCACTCTTCTACTTCAACAAGTACGAATTCTACTAAATATTTCGTCACAAAGACCAGGTACACAACCCTCTTCAAGCCTAGCAGACTTAGAACTTTAGTCACTAAGATAAGGTACACTGCCCTCTTTAAGCCTAGTAGACTTGGAACGCAGTGGTCACTAAGACCAGAACGAATAGTTGTATGAATGTTGTTGAGAAGTGCTGCTAAGTTGGCGTTATGCTTCTCTTCTAAGATTCTTAATAGCTTGAACTAGGAGTTCAAAATCATAGAGTATGTTCTTGTGACGCCCCCAAATTCAGGTACCTTTACCTCAAATCTGGTGTTTCACGTACTAAACTCATACATCATTCTATAACAATTTGCAGCAAAAAATAATAGGAATATTTATGTTGATATAACATAAATATCCTTGTTCCAAGTCTCGAAACCAATAACATACAATACTTAAATAAATTCATCACATAAGTTGTCTTAATACAAGCTAAATATCATTTAATTCTAGTCATATATTTACTCTGTAGCCTTGCCCTTGCCTTTGTCTTTTCCTGAGCTACTACCACGTTAATTCTTAACTAAAATGTTGGGAAAGCAAGAATGAGCAACAAGTTTGCTCAGTAGGTATATAGCAATAAAATGCACAATCAAGGGTAAGATTCATAACTAGAAGATTTTACTATAAGAGAAATAGCTCAGAGATTTATGTAAACGTGTATGAATGTGAGTGCAACGATTTACTTTGAACCATTATCTCAAGATTTAATCATCACGGGCTGAAGAATTTCTTGAAGAAATCAAGGAGTTTAATGTTTCCCAAATGAAGGGAAATTTGATACTGAGCAGCCACCATGGCTTTGAACCTCTATTAGAATTACTAGAAATACGTCTAATAACCCAAAAACAAGTACGATACGTGATCGGCCTAAAGTACCCTGGTATTATGCATACCCCTTACACTGCTTATTCGGGCGCGCGTCGGTTCCCCGACATTTAAATATTTCCATTCTACGAGGGTTGTTCAACTCAACAGATTACAAAAGTCCGTACCAAATCAACTGGTTTGAATAGCTTTCTATCTCAACAATGTTAGTCCGGCCGATTCAAATGGCATAGACATCCTTCTTAGTATATTCAAGGTAAATAACAACTCAAGGTTTGCAACAGAATACGGGAGTTTAATCAATCTACTTGTACGATTAATGAAGTACAAGTTAGGTATTTGCTCAACATGCACGGATATGACATTTAACTGTCTCAAAAGAAGAAAATTTATACAACATCCGAGGTTGTGTAAGTTAAGGAACTTGCACAATATAAATGATTATGTTAATCAGAGACTTGCAATAACATATGAAAACTTGCACATAATATATACAGAGTTGTGTCAGTTGGGACCTTGCAGACTATACACAATGGTATAACGATAATTTAAATTGGCTCGGAGTGAGGGAACTCGCACAAAAGAGACATTTGAATTGAGTCAGGAAACTTGCCTGATCTTCTACTACTATTCACCTACGATTCTACTCTTCGGATAACCTATATTAACCATAAGTTATCCTGATAATTAATCTTTGTCAAGCATTACATAATGGTCTAGCTGTATGACTCACACAGTCTGCTTTACTATTATTTAGTTACCTGTTATCACAGACTCATTCTTTTATGAGTGGAGTCAAGTGTAAACCTGTTCTAAGTCTTCCCTTAATACTTTTATGGTCGAGCAGTAATTATTACTTTGGGATAGTTACTGGGTTACTTTACATGGTCATTCCTTCAATTAGACTCCCCTCCCAATCGCTTTAGTTGGTGACTTCGGGTCGGGAGTTCGGGTCTTAATGACATTAAGAACTTTCGGCTTCGGATCGGTTGACTCGGTCGCCCTACATTTGTGTGTTTACTCCATGGCCAGTTTGGTCACTATAGGCCAGTGTTTTTACTTTACGACCCAAATCGACTTACGAGATCGGGTCAGTTGTGGGACATTTATTGGGTTAATGCGTGGTATGTATGGTCGGTTGAAATCTATAGTGAGACTAGAGCTTGGTATAGAACCGAACTCAGGTTAAATGTTAATGCTTTTGGGGTTGGGAGGCGGGTTTCCACGACATTAAGAACTCGGCTTCGGATTGGTTCATAATCAGGACATAAGGACACATCCATTGAGGGAAATTAGGATCTAATACAAAACCAAACCCAGCGTAGTTATCATTGCCTTCGAGTTCGGGAGTTCGGCTTGAATGACTCGTTAACTACTCGAACTTGACTTCGAACTCTACTTAGAAAACCTCTTCGTAGTTCGGGGTCAAATGACAAACTCATGGTCGGCTTCAGAAGTTAGGGGTTCAGGTCAGGTGAATTCATGTTCAACTTTGGTACTTCGGGGGTCAAGGGTTCGGGTTCGGGTTCGGGTGAACCTATGTTCGACTTTAGGAAGTCAGTCCGGGAGTGAGCTCTACGATCGGGCGAGGTCACTCTACGATTCGCCCCCGACCTACCCGACTTACTCTATGGTTTATGAGTGAGTTCTACTGTCCATACTTAAGGTTTGCATGATTTATGAACATGAACACTGAGTGCATACAGACTGCAGTTTAGACTTTTAATATCATCTCGGTAAGGTGACTACGACCATTACCACAACTTTGATTTAAGCCATTAACCAGTTAAGCACATTTAATATACAGTCTTCATTACAACTACTCTGTAATTTTAAAGTTTGATTAGTGTTCTCACATTACTATACATTCTACTCAACCCATGCATATACTACCACTCGAACCGAAAGGAACAAACTGGACAATAAAGAATAATGTTTAAGGTAACAAGATCGTACCTTCAAGCCTTGACGGTTCATTCTCTTCTCAGACTCTGCCCCCCCCCCCCGAACAACAAGAGCTCCCCTTAGGATTTTCTTTTATCTCACAAACTCACTATAAATCTCTCTCTATTTCAAAGCTAACGATTTCAGCGATATCTGCAAAGTGAACTATGGGTCTCTATTTATAGGAAAACTATTGTCCATTCGTTGGTCTTTACCCAGACCTTGGGGACTGGTCCGTAACGGTATTATCCGTTGGCTAATAAGGATTAGGTGAAAGTTCTACCAACCCCTTGTTAAATCATGCTGCAGGTAGTCGTCTCACTTGCCTGGGTTTAAGCAATGCAGGGAATAGGCCATTTGCCTAGCTCAGCTGGAAACAAGCATCAGTACTGAAGTTGTGTGTATATATATATATGTGTGTGTGTGGGGGGGGGGTTTGAAATGCTTCAGTTGGAGATAGCTCATCAAGCTGGTCCTCTTCTTGGGTTCACCGAGCATCATCTAATGGGTTTAATGTACAACCTTGGTTCAACAACATTGGGTTAATAACATGGGTAGGTCCAGTCCAGCTGATTGGGTTGGTACCATTAAATACTACATCCTAATCTATAAATGAGTGGATCCTTGCTGAATCTTCTACCGTGGCTGCTATTATTGATTTCTCACTAGACTTATACAAATATTACAATTACACTAATGTTAGTCATCCATTGACCAAACTAATCTGCTTCCACTCTTTAAATTACCCTCCATTGATTCACCATGAAATATCATGCCACACAAGGCTCATTTCTACCAAGCTTAGAAATTCATAACTCAAGCTTGTTACACATTATACTTCATCTATAGAGTTTTCTTCTCGTATTTCATATGGGATGCAAATGCATTGCATTAATTAATTTTATGACCACATAACACACATAATTGCACATAATCACACGAAAGGAACTAATCCTCATTTCATAAATATTAATCTTTTAAAATTCCTGGGTATTATAGTTCTTTTCAGCTTTGGCAGAATTTTGACTTTTTTATTATTATTATTGTTTGTTGTTTTGTAATTTGAATCTTTGTTGCCTTTTATAGTCTCCCTGAATTTTTTCTCGTTGTTCGATTTCCGTTGGAGCATTTAATACTTCAGATATTCTGTGATCTTTGATGTTGACATTCTAAGTCCATGTGTTAGCCACCTTTTAGCTTGCCTATCACATCAGTCTACTATCTCACCTAACCCTACTGAGATGTCTCTCTTAAAAGAAGAGCTAGTAGATACATCTTCTAATCTTTCTAATTTGGATTGAGGGTGTTGGTGAGTGTATCGGGACCTTCAATCAGTAACGTTCCCATGTCAGTCTTTATGTCAGACTTGGCTTAGCTCTACGCTCAAGAGAGGTACTCTACGAATCATTTCTTCAGTCGCCTCTACGAAAATTCATTTTACGATTCGGAAGCTGACTTTGCAATCTTGCTTTTACTGACTGATTTTTGAGGTGCTTTACGATTTGACTTCCACTTTACGATGTCTTCCCTTTGTTCTGCGATCTTCAGTTCACTTTACGAACTGGTTTTTATTTTGCGATTTGTAATGAACTCTATTGTTCATGAAAGATCTTTAGTCGATTGATGCACTGCGAACATGAGTTAACTTTGCGATTCCATCAAGCCTATTAACTATACATCATATCAACTTAATAAGATCAACCTAACAAGCTTGATCTTTTACTTTAAGTCCTTGTACATTAGATCAATCATAATTAAAGGACTGTACAGAACTTATTGATAAACTTATACATTGATTACTTTCATCATCAAATCATTGATTATGCAGACTCTAACAATCTCCCCCTATTTGATGATGACAAAACCAATAATTCCATATCATTCATTAGTTCTAAAATGCAATTGCTTGAAATATAAACATGACTTAGGATACAGTACGCATTTTGTTAACAAAATTCATTAACATGATAATTGCTTGAAATATAAACATGACTTAGGATACGTCACCGAAGTCATATTCTATTTTAGAACACTCATGCATTACCCCTCATATATGTATTATTAATATGTGGATAACGTAATTAAAAACTCTATGCGGACATGATAATTGGACATGAGCTCTGTACAATTTCACTTATTTATTTATAATAGCGGGTTAAAATACAAATAGGTAAAATTGTAAAGAACTCATATCCAATTATCATGTCCGCATAGAAGAGCTGTAACAATCGCGAATCGTGTGTACCCTTGTAATTTAGGTTTATTAATATTATGAAATATATTAAATTTTTATTTTTATGTTATGTTATGAGTTTAATGGTTATATTATAACTTAGATTATGTGCATGCATGAATTTTGTGTGTAGTAAGTTTCGCGTAAGCGAATAAATTGATTTTGTGATATATCGCAAAATCACTATTTCACGAGTTACTATTCCTGAGCACTATTCATGCCCAAATATTTTTACGTCTTTTTTGATTTCTATTAATTTCGTTAAGACGTGTATGCGAAGGAATAATTTTTTCAAGCGGCAGAAATTTTATCTGAGCTGATACGTGATTTAATCCGTATCCAAAATGCATAATATGGGTGTTCCGAATAAATGAACAAATCCCATAATAATTATTTTTACGCGTCATAATATTTTATGGAAGTAACCATTTTAATTTTGGGTATAGTTATTTACCAAATTTGGTACAAAAGTGGGAGTATTCGGGTATATTTTGTACATATTCGGTACATGTTGGGTAGTATTAAACACATGAGCCAATTAAAATTGGGCAAGTGTTGGCATGAGCCAATAAGATGAGAGGAGAAGGCATGACCGACAGTGAGTTGCTAATGCACAAAACCAATGCCTTGGAATCCTTATTTTGCAACATTCCTCTTGAATAAACAAACCACATTCTTGGTTGCTTCATTACCTCATCCACCCGAAGCCTCACTCTCCAAAGCCATGCTCAGCCATCTGCTCTTTCATTTCATTGCTACCAACTTGCAAAATATAGAAGAGTAATATATATAGAGAGAGAGAGAGAGTTAATATAGAGAGAGAAAGAGAGAAGAACTTGAAGAAGGAGAAGAAGAAGGCGTACGAGTGAGAAAAGGAGAAGAAGGAGGAGCTCGGGAGGAGCAAGAAGAGGAAGAAGGGAGGTCTCTACTACCTCAATAGCATCAAGGAGAAGCAAGCAAGAGGTAAAGCAAACCTCAATCACTATTCTCTCTATTTTCCTTCATTTTTGGTGTTCTTGAGCTCAACTTATGGGTTTGAGCTTTTCTGCAAATTTTTGTTGTTATGATTAGTTGTGATTGTTTAATAATGTTACCAAGTCACCTTGTAAGCTATTAGCACCATCAAAGTGGAACAAAAATAAAAAGAAATCCGAACCTTGGCTTAATGGAGCAAGAACTATGAACTTGGACTGTTTGGACTTGAACATGGACTGTTTGGACTTTTAGAGGACTGTAATGTTGTGATTTTGTGTAGGTTGTGTTTATGTGATGTATTGATGTTGTAGTCCACTAAGTTAAGAAGATGTACCAGTTGGAATGAAGAGAAAAGTGTTAAAACGAATTTGTAGCAAGAGTGTTGGTAAAACATGTTTAGAGAATGAAAAACGCATGTGCACTGACCATTGTACCAAAATCTGGTATTAATGTGTTGCTTAATAAATTCTAAGCTTTTGGATAGTTGTAGTAAATTAATTTACGAAGCTATAGGCTTTGGAACGACCTCATTCCGACCCCGGATGAGGAAGTTATGGTGGTTTTGAGCAAAGATGCCAAAACTGTCACACTGTAAATCAGCACGGGATGGAATTTTTGGGCTACTGTTTTGGCTAGTTAGAATTATTGAAAAATTATGGGCTTTAGATATGTTGTAGTTTATGTTACGAGCAAGAATATGGCTTAAGAATGGACTCATTTCGATATCGGATGAGGAAGTTATGACATTCGGAAATAGGCGTGTCAAATTCGCGAATCTTAAAAGTAGTATGGACAGTTTTAATGTCCTTTAGTAATTTGGGCATATCTTCCTCATACGAACTCCGTTTGGGATCATTCAAGATGATTCGGAAAGCTTAGAGATAGACCTACGACTTATATTAATTATAATTAGAAGTTAATAACTGGATCAATTTCGAAATTGGCCATTTTGGGACTGTTATGCAAACGGAAGGCTTCAGACATGCTCGTATATAACGTGTAATGCTTCCGACTATAATAGATGTTGTTCTAAGTCCTAAAACATGATCATTATATATATAATGATGTTTACCTTTAACCAATGGGTATTAGATAAATCAAATGGGCGTACTAAGTATACGCAAATGCATATAGTTTGGGCATTCGAATAGAATGTTATAGCCGCGTTAGTTATTTATAACCCAATAATTGACGTTGATTATGTGACTAATGGTAGTATCTATGTGCACTTAAATGTGTAGGATATTTGAAGGACGTGTATTATAATTTTGTAGCAGACGCTCGAGACAAGTTTTCTAACTTAACTCAATTTATATTTGAGCGAGTTTTTTTAAATCGTACAACTCTTATACATTGTGCGAGTTTCCGATGTTATATAAATTCTAAGCTTTCACAAATTATTATTGTGCAAGTATTCTTACCTTTATTCAAGATATCTAGTTGTGCTATGATGCATGTTATTAAAGCTTTAAAGTTCTATACTCCATGAACTGTTGAGGATTTTTCTAAGCAATTTGTTTCGGCTAGTCTTATATTGAAATGCTTTATTGATTTAAAAATGAATCATCGAAATATTATTGATGTTTATTGTAGTTATCCAATCAAATTGTTTGGTTTGGATTCCTTGGTGTAGAACTGAGAAGAACAACCCTATTACTAGGGAAATATTTTTGGTCGGTAATACCGATTGACCCTACATGGGTGATAATTAGATAATGTTGTACAACATAGGGTATGATAGGTTGATCCCCTAAAATGCTCAGAGGAAAAATGTTCGGTTTATAGTTATAAAACTATTAAACCCTTTGATGAAAGAAGAAAGTCCAAGGTCATTTGACCACTCAGTATGTTGCTTAGAAATGTTAATAATGCAAAAGAACACCTTGTCACTGTTCATATTTATTCAAAATGTGTTCTCAACTATTGTTCAGTTGTAGAACTGGAAACATGATTTTGGATGTTATTGTTATTTAAATGTTATACTTGTTGAGCAATTGAATGCTCATTCTTGCTTTAAATTACATGCTTTCAGCTAAGGCAGAACAGGCAAAAAGTTCCTGCAAGGACAAAGGCAAGGGAAAAGTTATCGAGTAAAGGATATTATATCATACACTACACCAAAAACGTGTAATTCCGACGGAATATTCCGTTGGAAATAGTCTTATTCCGTCGAATATAAGATACTTCCGACCGAATATTCCGTCGGAAATTCGGCCGGAAATAATGCCCTCGGAAATAAGTCCGTCGAAATTTCCGTCGTAATAGCATTATTTCCGACGGACTATTTCCGACGGACGTTTCGTCGAATATAATCTATCCTCGACGGAATCAAATCCGTCGAAAATACGTCCGTCGTTGATACTTTGCCACGTGTCGCTTCGCCGGTCGCCACTAAGAAGATAATTCCGACGGAATGTCCGTCGGAAATAAATTGGTTCCGTCGGTAATATGTATTTTTAAAAATAAATAATGATGCTTAATTCCGACGGAACGTTCGTCGGAAATACCTTATTCCGTCGGAAATAACAATTTTTTTTTAAAATAAATTATTTGTTTTTTTAATTTTCCAGGTTTTTAAACCCTATTTTTGTACCTGTAACCTGCTTTATCACAACAACACATATATTACAATACCAATAGCCTCTTAACAAGAACAACATACATCATAATCAACTCATAACGTTAAAAACTATAAAAATTAACTCATTCTGTCCCGAGATACATTCAAAACTAAAGAATATTACATCGATTTACAAAGAATCAAACTAAACTTTACAAGATATGATTTACAAAACAATTAAGTAGGTTTTAAATACAAAACACCTAAGCAAACTAAACTACATATATAACATGGGCATGAACTATGGTGTACGCAAAGAAACGTCATCATCCCCTCTGTCGCCGTCGCCGACACCATCGCCATCACCATCGCCAACGCCACCCTGTTGATACAATTAAAAATATAACGCATTAGTCCGTATGAAAGTATTATTTGAATAACATGCAGATTAAATAAGTACAAGTAAATATAATATACCTGAGTTGGCGGGGGCTGACTCCCAATCGAGCCAAAAGC
This sequence comes from Aralia elata, assembly GCA_034770075.1. Taxonomy (NCBI): domain Eukaryota; kingdom Viridiplantae; phylum Streptophyta; class Magnoliopsida; order Apiales; family Araliaceae; genus Aralia; species Aralia elata. The sequence continues at coordinate 35,325,937 of CM068377.1, forward strand.
CTCCGATAGTAATGTCACCACCAACAGGAGCACCTCATCGCGTATCGTGACGAACTGCTCCTACGGGATACCCGTACTATCGACGGTGGCCCCTGCTGCAATATCCTGGGCGAGCTGGTGAAGGCGAGCTCGGCTGGGCAACTCCTGACGACGGATGACCGGATCCGTACGAAACGTCTCTGACACCGCAGCCATCACCCTCTGGAAAATCTCGTCGTCCAGGCCAGCGCCTGTATGAGATGGTCCGACAGAAGGTCTCGGGCGCTGACGCTGGCTAGAGCCTGCGCAAATAAATATATCATTACTAATAATATATTACTAATAATATATGCAGTTACTTAATCTTAACTAATTCGAAATAATATTACCTCCAGGTAATGTATACGCTGGCACCCTCGGCAATCCCAGCACTCGATATCTGCTGGTACTGCTAGTAGGGGGATCCTGAGCCGCGACCCATAGTGCCAGCTCCTCATCCCGAGATAATTCAATATCGGGCGGAGGAACGGTGGAATCTAACGTCTCAGAATCCCCCCTAGCCGCCTGCAACTCAGCTACACGCTGGTCCCGACTAGCCTGAAATCGGTCCTGTAATTTATGGCTTATACGTAAGCTAAGTGTAACATTTTATGAACTAACTACTATTAAACATTACGTAAAATTATGATTACACTTACCCGTATAGCTAATGATGTGGGAGATATGGTAGAGTCCTTTGGTGTGTGGGCTCTATCCCAAAACTCTAACATAGATGGAGGTCGGCCTAAGCTCTGTCGCATGGCCTAATAAATACATTCATAAAGTAGTTATGAAGTTTACTTGTGAGAAATGAGTAACTAAACAACTAAGTATATGACACTTACCGAACTCGCCTCCTCAAAAGACTACGAGCCAGTAGTGTGTATGACTCGGAGCTGACGACAGTTCTTCTTCGCCTGCTCTGACTTCTTCTTGAAGTCGTCAGCATCCCAATGCGTACACATAGCCTCCCACACGGCATCAGATACTATGCGGGGCTGGTGATCTCTAATCGTGGTCCCGGGCTGGTCGTCAACTGCTCGGGCTGCCCTCTGTCGCATCTCATACAGCCAGCCGGCGTAGTTCTTGGCGATGTGTGCAATAACAACATCATCGCCGGCTGCCTGAGAGATGCCCTCGTCATATCTAAAATATTTCTATAACAAAAGTTTAAAAGTTAGGAACCATTAAATTATTGGGCAACGTCTATTTACGTATAATTTTGAAATTTATAAGAAAATGAACTTACGTGAAACTCCCGCAATACAGTGACCATAAACGCAGGATCGTAAAGGCTGTACTGGTTGAAGCGCATACACCCAGTCGGGAGGTGCGTCAGACAGATAGCGTGTATGGTCGCCTTAGCGACCGCGTCTAGAATACTACAGTAAAAACAATTGAATATTGTTACGTTAAATGTTTAATGCAACAAATTATATAAATTTAACTCTTTATTTTTAAGTCATAGTAGAATACTTACTGGGAAGAGTCGACATCCACTCGGACTATGTGTGGAACTGCCGGTGGACGACCGAAGAGACCGAGGTTAGTCTGTCGGTCTCGTCGACGACGAGCATCTGTATGTATATTAGAAAACTTAAGTCAAAATACATAAACTAATGCATATTGAGATATATAACACGTTAACACGAATCAAAGTACTTACTAACTCCTGAAGACGAGCCTCCAGCCTGGCTCGCGTCTCCGGATCCTGATCGGCCCCCGCCGCGACGACCGCCACCGCTATTTCTAGCCATAAATGTGCTACTGAAATAACGAAAATATAAGATATTAATATTATTTAAATATAATATATTAATATTAAATTATTTACTGATTTAAAATACGTTTAGAGGTTGTACGTCGTCAAACCCATCAAATTCAACATCAATATCATTCTCAGATTCAGTCTCTTCCTCCTCATCATCATCGATATCAGATTCATTGTCGTTATCATCTTCAACGACAACGTACTCATGCACAACCTCCAAATCATCGACTTCCTCATCGTCGGGTACGTCAACCACGTCATTTGTCATCACATCTTCATCATTTAGCTGCACCTGCCTGGGATTGCTAACAACTTCTTGCAACGCCTCATCCATCCCCAACATATTAGCACTATCAAATGCACGTATTTTCGTTGTGACAACTGTATACCAGGGGCTTCTACTATTTACGACATTAGGAGCGTAGTACACTTGAGTCGCTTGACTGGCGAACACGAAAACGTCATCAGAGTTGAGCTTTGACTTGATATCCACTGTGACGATTCTATTACGATCAACTTTAACACCTTTTTCAGTATCAAACCAGCGACACTTAAATGTAACTACCTTTTTACCTCCGGGATAATTAAGCACAAGTACATCCTCTAGACGTCCATAGTAATTGGACTCAGAATCATTGTAACAGCTTCCCACACCACAACCCCAGAGTTTACTGATGTGAGTTCATTCAAGTTGTCGACCTTAAATTTGTACCCATTCACGATGCATCCAGGAAAAGAACAAACAACCTTGGCAGGACCACGTATGACATCTCTAAAACGCTCAGAAATGTTCTCTGCCTCAACCCTTGTCTGAAACCACTGTTGGAAAGTTGCAGTAGTGAGTGCTTCCAACTGGGCAGCAGTTAAATCCGGGTTAGAAGCATACGCTTCCTCTTTGAATGAACTGAAATAATAAAAAAATAGTTTACTATATAAGTTGATTACGCATATCAATTATATTAGATGTGACATATAACAATCCATACTTTATGTATGACGCTACTTCTGGCATATTTAGAAGCACATATGTGGATATTATCTTCAATTCTTTGTCGCTTAAGTAAGTTATCGTCTCATGGCCAAATGGTTTAGTCGGATATGTGAATACAGCTAACTCATTGTCTGCATGAGATTGGGGACCGATGACCTCATTCCTACTTAAACGGTTGTGCTTTGTTGATACAACATCGTCAAAATACAATGAGCAGAAGTTGACAAGCTCTTCCTCCGTATAGCGTTCGGCAATAGAACCCTCAACATGAGCTTTGTTTTTCACTTTCTGCTTTAATCGACGCATATACCTACAGATATTGCATTTTAATATGATTATTATTTTTAATATGAGTATATGCAATTTGTAGATTATATTACCTCTCAAAAGGATACATCCACCGATATTGCACCGGACCGCCAACTTTAAGTTCATACGGTAGATGAATAGGCAGATGTTCCATCGAGTCAAAGAACCCTGGGGGGAATATCATTTCAAGCTTGCAAATGGTAAGCACAATATTGTTCTCCATCTGCTCCACATCACTATACCTTATTACAGTTGAGCATAGATCCCGAAAGAAATTTGAGAGTTCGGTCAATGCATCCAACACCTTTCTGGGTAACATCTCACGAAATGCAATTGGCATCAACTTCTGCATAAATACATGACAATCGTGACTTTTGAACCCATTAATCTTCAGCTGCTCAACATTACTGCAACGAGATATGTTAGAAGCATATCCATCTGGAAGCTTCAAACCACTAACCCACTTGCACACGTCTTCAACTTGTTGCTTAGTAAGACAGAATTGAGCTTTAGGTTTTGAATTGTTATCGCGAAGCCACAACTCCGGCCTGATGTTCAGTGCCTCTAAGTCTTTTCGGGCATTGTCATTATCTTTTGTTTTACCACTCGCATCTAACACGGTGTAAAACAAATTCTCAAAAACATTCTTTTCTGTATGCATGACATCAATACAATGACGGACGGAAAGTGTGACCCAGTACGGCAACTCAAACCATATGGGGACGTGTGTCCAATTATGAGTCTTCCCGTACCCAAATGCTCTCAGTTTACTGTGTCCCTTGCCTGGCGGTGGAAATGTCAACTTGTTCAGCCAGGTCAAGACCTCGTTGCCCGATAGTCTACCAACAACCCCCCTCATATCTGTCTTTCTGTTGAACTGTACAAACATCTTTCTGTAATTATGATCAACAGGCAAGAATCTACGAGTTGTTCCAAAGAAACTACATTTTCGCCCATACTGCAACCGATGACCTTGCACATCCCCCATACACACTGGACATGACAGCTTCCCATGAGTCGACCAACCACTAATCATCCCAAGAGCCGGAAAGTCAGTGATAGTCCACAACAAGGCTGCCTTCATCAAAAAATTCTTACCGATCGATTTATCATACGTCTGGACCCCCGTCTCCCATAGCATCTTTAGTTCATCGACTAACGGCCTGAGGTACACGTTTATGTCTTTTGTAGGACTCTTATCACCCGGTATGAGTAAAGTCAAGAACAAATACGGATCCCTCATGCACATTGACGGTGGAAGATTATAAGCTACCATTATGACTGGCCAAACTGAGTAAGGCTGGCTAAAATTATTAAAAGGGCAAAATCCATCTGTAGTCATGCCGAGCCTCACATTCCTAACCTCCTCCGCAAACTGTGGAAAATTTTCATCAAATTTCTTCCATTCATCCCCATCTACAGGATGTGTCAGTTGACCAGGCACGACGTCTCTTGTTCTATGCCAACGCATATGATGAGCCGTGTGAGACGACATAAATAGTTGTTGTAGCCTCGGCGCAAGAGGAAAATACCGTAGGATCTTCTTGGGCACATGTTTCTCCTTCCCCCCACGTTTTGTCACCTTGTACCGAGGAAAGTTACATATAGCACACTGCACCTTATCTCTGTCCGTCCCATAGTATAACATGCAGTCCTGCTCACAAGCATCGATCTTCTGATAACCCATATTCAACCCCTTTACCATCTTCTTTACTTCGTAATAGCTCGAGGGCAAAGTATGATCCTTGGGTAAGAACTCATTGATAAGAGAGAGCAAAGCATTGAAACCTCTCTCACTACAGTCATGCTCATTCTTGAAGTGTGAGAGCTTTGTAACTGCAGATAGTCTGGTGTGCTGATCATTTCCGGGGTACAATGGGACCCCTGATTCAGATAACATTTTGTAAAAGGCAGCAGCTGTATCATTTGGCTCTTGTTGAGCACTACCTGAAGAATGATCGGTTTCCGTCCAATTGATATTGTTAGGCCCATAAGCATCCACCAACATCTCCACAACATCATAGTCATCGGCGTTTGAATCACCGTGAACTGGTTGGTCTACTGAGCCGGTCAGTTCCCTCAACTCAACTGATTCCCAGTGATGGATCCATACAGAATACCCATCCACAAAACCACGAGAAAATAAGTCGAATTTAATCTCGTCGGCTTTCTTCCAGATCAAGTTTTTACACTGGACACACGGGCATCTCATCTTCCCGTTCGGATCATCAGCATGTTCTATGGCTTTGTCCAGAAAGTAGCACACCCCTTCACGGTAAGCTTCCACTAATCCCCTCCCGTCAATGGGTATCCTACGGTACATCCAACTCCGGTCGGCTGACATCTTTAACTGAACAAAAGACACATTTAGGTCAGGGATATTCATTCATGTGGTCCATGCATGAATTATATGTTCCTAGTATCTCCACTCTACAGGGGTTAGGCTTCTATCCCGTTCCTGGATGCGTCTCCTCACTAGTGTCAACACGTTCAGGACGTTTATACCTGTTTCAATAAAATTTCGGCAGCACCTCCCCATGGTCTCCAAGTACACGAAATAAACTAAGATAAATTAGTCTAAGTATGCACTCGAAGAACATGTAGAGATAACTGTCGAAAAATCATGAAAACAATTACAAACGTACTGAACTCATTGACACCGGCCTAAGTGAGAGACATAATATCCAGTCACAGTCCCAAACTGGGGACTATTCGACATTCACTCCTAATGAGTGAATGTCAAACGGGTTTCTAAGCTCCAAACTATAGTACATGCGTATTATATATGCAGTTTACTGTAATTGTGGAAAACTAAGCAAATGCTACTTAGTTTATTTTTCCAATGATAAACTAAGTAAATGCTACTCAGTTTATGATAACTATTATTTGAACATGGAGATTATTATTCGCCATTCATTCATAATCGTTAAACGGGTATAGTACATGTATATATAAACGTTTTTTCAGTTTATTTTAATTGTGAAAAACTAAGCAAATGCTACATAGTTTATTTAAGTAAATTTACTTAATTTTAGTAAGCTGTCATTTATTTTAGTTTATTTTATATTATCTCCACACTATTTTATTTTATTTTATTTTATTATTATATAAATGATTTTTAAAATTTATTTTATATTATTAAATGTATTTTTTTTTATTCTAATTTATTATTTATTTTATTTTATTTTATTTTATTTTTGTATTATATTGTAATATATAATTTATTAAATTTCTTTTAAGTTAATAAATTAAATTTATTTTATTCTAATTTATTATTATTTTTAATTTTATTTTATTTTATTTTGTATTAAATTATATAATTTTATTATCTTTATTTTAATTTATTAAATTATATTTATTTTATTATAATTTTTAATTATTTTTAATTTTATTTTGTATTATATTATATTATATAATTTATTAAATTTCTTTTATGTTAATAAATTAAATTTATTTTATTCTATTTTTATTATACTTTTTAATTTAATTTAATTTTATTTTATTTTGTATTATATTATATTATTATATTATATAATATATTAAATTTATTTTAATTTTATAGTGTATTAAATTTTATTATATAATTTATTAAATTTATTTTATTTAATTTTGTATTATATTTATATCATATTATTTAAGTAAATTTAATTAATTTTATTGTATTTTCTTTTATGATTAGATATAATTTAAGTTATTTCATTTATATTATTTTAATATTAGGAAACTAAGTAAATGGTACTTAGTTTATTTTAATATTGGAAAATTATTTAAATAATACATAATTATACTTGTTGGGCCCATATATTTTGTAATTGAATAATTCTGACAGAAATTCCGTCAGGAATTCCGTCAGAAATAACATGTATTCCTTTTGTAACCCAAATTGATACAGAACATGCATGGTGCAATTCCTTTTCATAATCAAACCCAAACACACTAATGAACAAATCAAACACTAATTTGAAGGGTACAATACAATAACTATGATTCCAAAATTCAGATATTACAACTCCAGTCCCAAAATACATATCAGTCCCAAAACACATATCAGTCCCAAAATAAATCATTTATCAAATAAATCATATATAAATGAATAAGATAGGCAGTCCCAATTCGGATTAAAATCACATATATGACTGATGATTTCTGAAATATGCAGGATATTGGCAAACATAAATTATGGCACAAAATTAATGTGTTTATCAGATACTAGTTCCCATATACAAAATTAGGCCATAAAATTAATGGCTTAATTACTAATAATTACTGTTATATAACTAGGGCTTTTTCAAATTAGGGTAGAAGAATTTCATGGATTAAATTAGGTAAAAGAAACCTCACTAACATTTAACAATTACTGATAAGCTAAATTAATGGTAATGGAGAATGAGGAGGACGGGCTCAGCCACCACATGCACTGCCGCCACCACCGTTGCCCGGCCAAACGAAATCCGTCCGATCGAGGAGGAGGAGGAGCGGCGGAGAGGCTGAGAGAGAGAAAATGAGAGAAAGGGGCGAGCCAGAGAGAGAAAACGGAGGGTTGTGTGAGAGAGAGAAATAAAATGACAGCGGCGACTGGTTACTGATATGATTTAGGTTTTTGTTATTTCCGACGGAATTTCCGTCGGAAATAAGTCCCTCGGGCATAAAGTAATTTCGACGGATATTCCGTCGACATTAGTTCACATTCGGTCGAGAACAATATTGGCGGTGGTGGGAAGTTTGGCGCCAATGACTGGCTTATATTTTCGACGGAATTCCGTCGAAATTTGTTTATGACCGAGGGAATTATGACCGACAGAAATATCCGTCGAAAATAACCTATTTCCGAAGGAATATAATCCGTCGGAGATAATTCCGTCGGAACTAATCCTTTTTCCTGTAGTGATATCCGTTTTTGTAATAGTTTATGCTAGGAATGTGTGATTCTGGATTGTATTAATTATCTTAAGATGTTATGTACTTATGTCAAGGTCTTAGAACCTGGAATTTGTAGAGTAAGACGTTGTGTAATATTTAGTAATTACATTTATGTCCTTATGTTAATGATGAATGGGTAGAATAGAAGATAATTGTGTAGTAACGTGAGCACCGAGTCTGTGGGTAAAGAGACCCCGGATTTAGGGGCGTCACAGGTTGGTATCAGAGCTGATAGGTTATAAACCTTAGGTGGGGAAACCTTAGGATATAACCTCGTAAGAAGACAGAGAATCTAGCTGTCGGTGAAACTCACATTGAGTTCTAAGGAATGAATTGAGGAAAATATTCATTGCAGATTATAAAACAACTTATGTGCTTATTTGTTGTAATAGACTTATTTTTGCGCGGGTAGTAATTTAAAATTTGAATTTGGTTGTGGCAAGATGTCGGAGATAGGAGGACCCAGTCACGTAGGTGCTGAGGAAGAGTCACGAGATATTCACGTGATTTGGGAGCAGTTAGCATCGATAGAGCTAACTCCAACAGTCACCATAGTAGGCCAGGAATATGAGCCCGACTCGGATCCAGAAGAAGATCCCGAGGAGGATCCCAAGGAAGTAGAAGAGGATGACGAGGTAGGAGGAGATCCGGATGAGGTACCACCTACTTCACCCGGAGCTGGATTATTTGGGTTAGTTTACAACCATAACATGGAGCTTCAGGATAGAGTCGTAGAGCTAGAGGGGCAAGTCGAGGAACGTCAAGCGATAATTGATCTGAATAATGTATTAATTCTAGACCTCAACACCAGAGTAGCAGAGCTTGAGCAGAGACTGGCTCAAGCAGAGCAGAGAGCGACACAGTTGCAAGTTAAGAAGGAAATTGCTGATGATCGGCTGCGGGAAGAGTCAGCTGAGCGAGCAAGGATGACAGACGCGTGGGTTAGAGCCGCTCGACGCGTTGATCGAGTCGAAGGAGAAGTTCGTTCGAAGAAAGCGAAGATGGACGAGATGGAGTATGCTTTCCATATGGCGTTCGGAAGAGCACAAGATCGAATGTATTATTATCCGACACCGCCAGATTACCCTTGGTTTATCATGGATAAGAGGAGGATGATGCATATCATGGATTAAGAGTATGATAACGTCGTTGAGCGTGGAATGCTTCCTTAGATTGCTAGTAGACGGATGTTAGAATATATATGCTTATATATCTATGTGTGTATGTGTTTGTAATGTAAATCCCAAATTTTGATGTAAATAGTGGAATATTATGATGATGATGTTAATGTAATCCCGAAATTTTGCTTTGCTGAACGGGATAGAAGATGTAATTGGCAAATATGTTATATGTACAATGTACTAAATAAAGCTTATGTATATATACCTATGTTTGTTAAACATGCCATGTATTATATATAAGTGCCCAATGTAGTTCTTGAATATTCTTGATAAGTGGATAATGAACTGATAATGCGAATGTTTAACAGTAAGATGCCGCCGAGAAGAAGACAACCGACTCAACCAACGCCTGAGGAGTCTGTCGAAGGAACTGGGGAAGCAGACACTAATCCCATGCAACAATTTGTGAATCTGCTTGTAGGAGCGCTTATGAATCAGCACACAACCCATGCCACGACTTTTAAGGATTTTAAAGCTGTAGGACCTCCCGAGTTTCGAGGGACTACCAATCCGATCGAAGCCCAAACGTGGATTATGGAGATGGAGAAGGTATTTGAAGTGGCGAGAGTAGTGGAGGAGCAGAAGACCGCCTTTGCTACATTCATGCTGAAGGCAGAAGCGAGTTACTGGTGGCAGGCTAATAAGTGTCGAGGAGGGCAAGGAGTTATTACGTGGGAGAAGTTTAAAGAGATGTTTTTCGAGACGTACTTTCCACCTAGTACACAAAACCAGATGGAGGTACAGTTCTTGGAGCTTAAGCAAGGAACGATGTCAGTGCCAGAGTATGCCTCAAAATTTAATGAGTTAGCGCGATTTGCACCATACCAAGTGAATACCGACGAAAGGAAGGCACGAAGGTTTGAACAAAGACTGAAGCCTTGGCTTTACAGTCGAGTTTCAATATTCCAATGGAACTCCTTTGCAGCAGTGCTAGAGAAGGCGATTATAGCTGAAGGCGGAAGCGAAGCTTTGACTCGGTTCAACCAAGAAAAGAAGAACAGGAAGATAGAAGGAAACAAGGCTGAGGGAAGTAGTGGAAATAGTGGAGGCCATAAGAGAAAGTGGAATGCCCCTGGGAATTCTGGGAATTCTGAAAATAGGCAAGGAGACTCGAAGAAGCGGGTAGAGTAGTGCAAGAAGTGTGGAAATAATCATACAGGAGTATGCCTGAAAGGAAAAACCGTTTGTTACAACTGTGGGCAGGAGGGACACATCTCTCCTAATTGTCCCAACCCCAAGAAAGGCGCGTGCTTTAATTGTGGAGTGCTGGATCACATGGCAAGGAATTGCCCCAAGAAAGGCACAGGCGAAGGGAACGGAAACAAAGGACCTAATAATAGTGGCAAGCTATCCATCACGGCATCAGTTCAACCAACTCGACCGACAACCCAAACCTTCAATATGACAATGCAGGATGATGTGGAATCAAAAGACGTGGTGTCAGGTATCATTCCGATCAACGATATAAATGCCTATGTGTTGTTCGATTCGGGTGATACTTGCTCATTTATATCTGATGATTTTGCTAAGAAGTTAAATTTGTTTCATGAAACGCTAGAATATCCCCTTAATATAGAGGTTGCGAATAAGGAGGTTATTCATGTCGAGTTCGTATGCAAGAATTGTCGTCTAAATATTGGGGGACATGAAATGTTTATGGATCTAATTCCAATTCGCCTTGGAGAGTTTGATGTAATTTTAGGAATGGATTGGTTATTTAACCATGGGGCAATAATTGATTGCCAGAGCAAATGTATAAACCTTATGACCCCGAAGAAGTCAAAGGTAGTATTTTATGGTAGCAAGTCGCCATGACAATCGAGTTGTCTAACGATATTGCAGGCCAAGAGATTATTGAGAAAGGGATGTACGGGATATTTAGCGTACATAATAGATACTCAGAAGGAGAGAGTGACATTAGATGATATACCAGTAGTTAATGAGTTTGCGGACGTGTTCTCGGACGAGTTCCCGGATGAGCTTCCAAGACTTCCGCCAGACAGAGAAATTGAGTTTGTTATCGATTTAGTGCCAGGGACGGCTCCAATATCGAAAGCCCCGTACCGAATGGCTCCAGTTGAGATGAAAGAGTTGATGGTTCAATTGCAAGAATTGTTAGATAAAAAGTATATTCAACCTAGTGTCTCGCCATGGGGAGCACCTGTGTTGTTTGGCAAGAAAAAAGATGGGTCGTTACGACTTTGTATCGACTATAGAGAGTTGAATAAAGTCACTATTAAGAATAGGTATCCTTTACCAAGGATTGACGATCTGTTTGATCAATTGAAGGGAGCGAAGTATTTCTCGAAAATAGATTTGAGAAGCGGTTATCATCAGTTAAAGGTCATAAGGGAGGATGTGCCGAAGACAGCGTTCAGAACCCGTTATGGGCACTACGAATTTTTGGTGATGTCATTTGGATTAACGAATGCACCAGCAGCATTCACGGATTTAATGAATAGAGTGTTTAAACTGCAACTTGACAAATTTGTGGTGGTGTTTATTGACGATATTTTGGTTTACTCAAAAACCGAAGAAGAGCATGCAGAACATTTGAGAATAGTATTGGAATCGCTAAGAAGAGAAAAGTTGTACGCGAAATTATCAAAATGTGAATTTTGGTTAGAGCGTGTGCACTTTCTAGGTCATGTAATTGATAAAGATGGAATTTCGATTGACCCTGCAAAAGTGGAAGTGGTGATAAACTGGGAACAACCGAAGACACCAACGTAAGTGAGAAGTTTCTTAGGATTAGCAAGTTATTATCGACGATTTATTCAAGATTTCTCTAGGATAGCAACTCCGTTGACCTATCTGACGAGAAAAGCAGTGAAATTTGTATGGACGGAGAAATGTGAAGAAAGTTTTCGAGAATTAAAGAAAAGGTTAAGTGAAGCACCTGTATTATCTCTACCGGAGGATACGGGAAATTTTGTGGTGTATAGCGACGCATCTCTCAAGGGACTAGGTTGTGTGCTTATGCAACACGGAAAGGTCATTGCGTATGCGTCGAGACAGTTGAAGGATTATGAGAAAGGATACATAACTCACGATTTGGAGTTGGCAGCGGTAGTGTTTGCTCTAAAAATTTGGAGACATTATCTTTACGGAGAGAAATGTGAGATATATATGGACCATAAAAGTCTGAAGTATATCTTTACACAAAAGGAGCTGAATATGCGTCAAAGACGATGGTTGGAGTTGATCAAGGACTATGATTGCGAGATTCTCTACCATCCGGGAAAGGCGAATGTGGTGGCCGACGCCTTAAGTAGGAAGGGTCGGGAAAAATTATCGATGTTGATAGCTCAAGAAAAGCTAATAGCAGAAATGGCGAAGATGGAGTTAGAAGTGAAATATTCGAAAGAGTCGGGGGAGAAGTTATTTACGATGGAGACTCGCCCAACCTTGTTAGACCGAGTAAAAGGAGCGCAACTCCAGGATGAGGAATGCGAGAAGATAAGAAAGAGAGTTTCTGAAGGGGACGGAGTTAAATTTAAACTCGATAGCGAAGGACTGTTGAGATTTGAAGGAAGAATTTGGGTACCGTTAGTACCAGAAGTGAGAGAGGAAATTTTGCAAGAGGCTCACAGTTCGAGATTTTCAATTCACCCGGGAAGCACAAAAATGTATCAAAACCTTCGACAACATTTTTGGTGGTCAAACATGAAACGAGAAGTAGCAGAGTGTGTTGCAAAGTGTCTAACTTGTCAAAAGATTAAGGTAGAACATCAAAGACCCAGTAGTCTGTTACAACCCTTGGAGATACCAGAATGGAAATGGGAGCATATTACGATGGATTTCGTGCTAGGTCTTCCAAGTACTCAGAAAGGTTATGACGCGATATGGGTTATCGTGGATCGATTGTCAAAGTCAGCACGTTTTCTGCCGATCAAGATTAGGTTTAATCTGGATCAATTAGCGAAATTGTATGTCAAAGAAATTGTATCAAGGCATGGAGTACCGGTATCAATCGTGTCAGATCGAGACCCGCGTTTCACATCAAATTTCTGGAAAAGCTTACAAGAGTGTATGAGAACGCAGTTGAGATTGAGCACAGTGTATCACCCTCAAACTGATGGGCAAAGTGAAAGGACAATTCAAATATTAGAAGATATGTTGAGAGCTTGTGTCATGGATTTCAAAGGTAATTGGGATGATCACTTACCGTTGGTAGAGTTTGCATACAACAATAGTTACCATGCAAGTATAGGCATGCCGCCTTACGAAGCTTTGTACGGAAGAAAGTGCAGGACGCCACTATGTTGGGATGAAGTAGGAGAACGCCAACTGTTGGGACCAGAATTGGTGCAGCAAACGGCGGAGATTGTCAAAGTGATAAGAGCAAGATTGGTTGCAGCCCAAGACCGACAAAAGAAATATGTTGATCAGCATCGCCAGACGAGAGACTTCGATATCGGCAGTCACGTGTTTTTAAAAGTGTCTCCCTAGAAGGGGAAGATACGATTCGAGAAGAAGGGAAAGCTGAGTCCGAGGTTCATTGGACCTTTTGAAGTGTTAAGGCGTGTAGGAGAAGTGGCTTACGAGATAGCCTTACCTCCTGAGATGGAGCATATCCACAACGTGTTTCATGTGTCAGTACTACGACCTTACAAACCAGACTATAAGCATGTGATAGAGTACGAACCCTTACAGGTTGAAAAAGATTTATCATATGAAGAAGTTCCAGTCCAGATTATAGACCGGAAAGAGCAAGTTTTAAGAAACAAAGTTATTGTAATGTCCATGAATTTTTAAATATTGTATTAATTTATTTTAATATATAAAATTCATTTTATTTAATTTTACGATTTTAATTGGATCCATGTGGGTATTATTATTTAATTATATAAATATGTGGTCCACTAATTCTCTTTGCATTAAAGAGGCTCATTAATAGTTTTAATAAATTAATAGGTTAACCCTAAGAATTTAATTGCAAGAGAATTGGGAAGAAATTAATAAATAAATAACTTTATCATTATCGGATTAAAATTCGAATAAAGAATTATGGTTAAAATAAATATTTTTTTTTTTATATATAGTTAATTGGTTAAGTATTTAATTTAAATTAATAGAAATACAAGGTGGCTAAATTAATTGGGTCATTTCTTTTATTGGACCCAAATTTTATTGGAGCCCAATTTCCCTTTTATTTTCCTATGGGCCGAACCAAATGGGCTTGCATGTCCTTAAGAATTAAATTAAATAGGATGAGCCCATTCCTTTTTACCGGCCGGGTTGGACTATAGACGTTGGGTCGGTTGCTAGGAAATTTGGGGAAAGCCCAATTGGCATATCAATTTGGGGAAAAACCCAACTGACATACCAATTTGGGAAGTTCAGTCGAGCAACGAGTTCACAATCTCGATTAACCGAGCCAGAGAAAAAGGGGAAAACCCACAACCCAAATCAATCCATCAGTCAAAGATGGGAGACGGGAGAAAGGCGCCGGCGACGGCAGCGAGTCGACCGACGGCGTGAAGGGAGACCAGCGGGCTAAGCGGGGAACCGGCGTGAGCAACCGAGCGGCCATCAACGGACCAAAGGGTTCAAGCGCGCGGCGACGTGACAGGAGGGTACACACGGCTCAAGGGCCGGTCGGCGGTTTCAGTGGGCTTGATGGGATCGGTCGGGCGCCTACTCTCTCCTACCGTCGGTCCCTAACCGGCCAAGTTAGGTAATACCCAAACCAATTTGGATAAAATCGCTACTATAAATTGATATATTCACAAACCCTAATTGGAAGCTGCTAGAATTTATTTCAAATTAGAAAAGAAATCGTCACAGAGAGAGAGAGCCAGGGGAGTCAGTCGCCGGCGATGAATTAGGAGAAGAAGAACAGAGGTTCGATCGGACTAAAGGTATAACAATGGGTTTAATTAACCACTGTGATAGTTTGGTGTTAGGTCTTATGTCGATTCTTTTTCTGTAAATGGATTGATATTGCCGATTGTGTTGGTATTGGATTGTGATAATTTTTGTTTGGTTTAGAAATCTAGTATGGTGATATCAACGTGTTGGTTCATTATGATTAAGAAAATCTGGATATTAGTGTGATTACTGTGTTAGGTTGTTCCTGCTGGGTTTACAAGACTGTATTGTACACTGTATTAATGTATTGTATTACATTGTTTGGATTTAAACGTTTGGTATTGAATTTATGTTAAAATCTGTGTTTGTTGATTGGGAAATGGAATTACTGGATGATGAACAACTGTCAGTTGGCTTGAATATGAAAATTGCAGGGACTTTGATGCTATGGATGATTATGATCATCAGTGGTATTAGGCAATAATGTAGTTGTTTTTCAAATGGGTTTTGTAATCCATCGGGTTATTTAAACAAAAATAATTAGCAAATGGAGCCTAATTGTTGTCAAATTGTTAACCAACTATGCTAGTATTAGCTTGCTTAATGGGTAACTAGATTAAGATAATAATGCTCTTGTTAACTGGTTATGATAACTAACAAATAAAAATTAATAAATTAATTATTTATTATTTTTCAATAGATAATAAATAAAGTTAGTAAATATTTAATATTTAAATATAAATAAAGTTAATAATTTAATTATTTATTATTTATCCTTAAATAATAAATAAAGCTAATAAATATTTGATTATTGTTTAACTACTATTAAATAATAACCAATTATAGATAAAATTAATAGATTAATTATTATTTATCCTTAGATAATAAATAAGGTTGATTATTGCTTAATTACTATTAAATAATAATCAAGTAGGAATTAAGTTAATAATTTAATTATTTGTCAGTAAGTGATAAATAAAGACAACAATATTTAATTATTAAATAATAATTAAATATGAATAAGTTAATAAAATAATTGTTTATTTTTGAGTAATAAATAAACCTAATTAGTTATTATTTATTATTAAATAATAACTAAAGATAATTCATTAATAATTATTTGATTAAATTTAACTAATAAATAATCCTAATTAGTTATTATTAAATAAAGATAATTATTACCCACTAATCAATTACTTATTTTTTGAATTACTTAAAATAATAAATAAACCTAATTAATTATTATTTAATCATAAATAATAATTAAAGACGATTAAACTTAACAATTCGATTATTATTTAATTAATAATTAAATAATAAGTAAATATAATTAGTTATTAATTACTATTATTAATAACTAAGGATAATTAATTAATTACTGTTTAACAAATATTAAATAGTAATTAAATAAAGTTAATAAGGAGCTTTTAAATAACACATTAATTAAACAATTATGATGAATCGTTCAAGGGTTAATAAGTGAACATTACTTAAGAAAAAGTAATGATTAATTAATTAAACAATTATAATCCATTGTTTAAGGATTTAATGAGTGTTTATTGCTTAAGGGATACATGGTTAATTAATTAGACCATCAACCTAAAAGTCAATTAAGTGCCTTATAAAATTACTATAGTTTATTTACTGTGTGCTATGTGAATTTCGTAATTGTTAAATAAATAGCATAAGTAAGCGTATCGGCGTACAACTACGCAATACTAATTGATAGACCGACATTATCTATGTTAGGTTCTTCAAGGCCAAATAGTTAAAGCTAGAATTATTTGTAGCTGAGCAAACAGGCAAGTTCCCTAACTCAATCTCGAGTTATTATTTTCGAAGCATGTTAGTGAATAATTATTGTCGATTATTCACATCTATACTGATTATTGAGATTCGCACATTGTGCAATTGAATTCCTATCCTATTATGATTGAACAGTAAATTTAATTAAAGTTCTTTCAAGTATGAATTGTTTATGAGATCGATCTATGCTATTTGTATCAGCTAGATCCAGCATGTCTAAATTGGTTAAGACAATGGTATTTTAAAAGCTGTTCTTATTAAATTGTTGTGTTAAGAACTCTTGGCTGAGAAAAGGATAAACTTGTTTAAGGCATGATATCAATGCTGGTTATAAGTGTTTATGCATAAATCACGGGGTATGAGAGGTTGATCCCCTCGATTACCAAAACTTTTTAAGAGGTCCAGCTTACATGCTGAGAACCTTGGAAAACGTCCTTGGTTATTCCAAAACACTCAGTAATTGGCATTCAATTGTTGACTGATAATTCATATTTCTTCATAATTCTATACTGTTGTTGGAAATTGAAAGCGAAATTTCTGTCTATTCATGATATATCTCCCTTGTGTATAAACTTGCTAAGCAAACTAGTTGCTTACCCTTGCTATATCATGATCTTCATTTCAGCTAAGGCAGAAACGTCTAAAGGAGACAAAGGAAAAGGGAAGGTGCAAGAATAGATGCCCGATACTGCCTATGTACTAGTTATTCTTGAATGTTGTTTAATTAAGTGAACCTTTTATTGTATTAAGGGTACGTTTTATGTTAAGGTTAAGGAACCTTGGGACCGAGATTTGTAAGACTTTATTATCATTTCAATAAACAATGTATGTTTATTATTTCGCATTAGTTAGAAAAATATGTTTGTCGTTGAGTATCGTGAGCACCGAATTCGAGGTTAGGAAACCCGGATTTGGGGGCGTCACAGTTATACCTTCTGTAAAGGTAATACGGAGGAACCACAATGCCGAAGAAGCTACGTGGGAACTTGAAGATAGAATGAAAGAGAATTACCCTCAACTTTTTGTTTAACCTTGTACTGTGATTCTGGGGACATAATCCTTATAAGGAGGGGAGGATATAACAATCGCGAATCGTGTGTACCCTTGTAATTTGGGTTTATTAATATTATGGAATATATTAAATTTTTATTTTTATGTTATGTTATGTGTTTAATGGTTATATTATAACTTAGATTATGTGCATGCATGAATTTTGTGTAGTAAGTTTCGCGTAAGCGAATAAATTGATTTTGTGATATATCGCAAAATCACTATTTCACGAGTTACTAATCCCGAGCACTATTCATGCCCAAATATTTTTACGTCTTTTTCGATTTTTATTAATTTCGTTAAGACGTGTATGCGAAGGAATAATTTTTTCAAGCGGCAGAAATTTTATCTGAGCTGATACGTGATTTAATCCGTATCCAAAATACATAATATGAGTGTTCCGAATAAATGAACAAATCCCATAATAATTATTTTTACGCGTCCTAATATTTTATGGAAGTACCCATTTTAATTTTAGGTATAGTTATTTATCAAATTTGGTACAAAAGTGGGAGTATTCGGGTATATTTTGTGTATATTCGGTACATGTTGGGTAGTATTAAACACATGAGCCAATTAAAATTGGGCAAGTGTTGGCATGAGCCAATAAGATGAGAGGAGAAGGCGTGACCGACAGTGAGTTGCTAATGCACAAAACCAATGCCTTGGAATCCTTATTTTGCAACATTCCTCTTGAATGAACAAACCACATTCTTGGTTGCTTCATTCCCTCATCCACCCGAAGCCTCACTCTCCAAAGCCATGCTCAGCCATCTGCTCTTTCATTTCATTGCTACCAACTTGCAAAATATAGAAGAGTAATATAGAGAGAGAGAGAGTTAATATAGAGAGAGAAAGAGAGAAGAACTTGAAGAATGAGAAGAAGAAGGCGTACGGGTGAGAAGAAGAGAAGAAGGAGGAGCTCGGGAGGAGCAAGAAGTGGAAGAAGGGAGGTCTCTAATACCTCAATAGCATCAAGGAGAAGCAAGTAAGAGGTAAAGCAAACCTCAATCACTCTTCTCTCTATTTTCCTCCATTTTTGGTGTTCTTGAGCTCAACTTATGGGTTTGAGCTTTTCTGCAAATTTTTGTTGTTATGATTGGTTGTGATTGTTTAATAATGTTACCAAGTCACCTTGTAAGCTATTAACACCATCAAAGTGGAACAAAAATAAAAAGAAATCCGAACCTTGGCTTAATGGAGCAAGAACTATGAACTTGGACTGTTTGGACTTGAACATGGACTGTTTGGACTTTTAGAGGACTGTAATGTTGTGATTTTGTGTTGGTTGTGTTTCTGTGATGTATTGATGTTGTAGTCCACTGAGTTAAGAAGATGTACCAGTTGGAATGAAGAGAAAAAGTGTTAAAATGAATTTGTAGCAAGAGTGTTGGTAAAACATGTTTAGAGAATGAAAAACTCATGTGCACTGACCATTGTACCAGAATATGGTATTAATGTGTTGCTTAATAAATTCTGAGCTTTTGGATAGTTGTAGTACATTAATTTACGAAGCTATAGGCTTTAGAACGACCTCATTCCGACCCCGAATGAGGAAGTTATGGTGGTTTTGTGCAAAGATGCCAAAACTGTCACACTGTAAATCAGCACGGGATGGAATTTTTGGGCTACTATTTTGGCTAGTTAGAGTTATTGAAAAATTATGGGATTTAGATATGTTGTAGTTTATGTTACGAGCAAGAATATGGCTCAAGAACGGACTCATTTCGATATCGGATGAGGAAGTTATGACATTCGGAAATAGGCGTGTCAAATTCGCGAATCCTGAAAGTAGTATGGACAGTTTTAATGTCCTTTAGTAATTTGGGCATATCTTCCTCATACGAACTCCGTTTGGGGTAATTCAAGATGATTCGGAAAGCTTAGAGATAGACCTACGACTTATATTAATTAGAATTAGAAGTTAATAACTGTATTAATTTCGAAATTGGCCATTTTGGGACTGTTATGCAAACGGAAGGCTTCGGACATGCTCGTATTGTTCTAAGTCCTAAAACATGATCATTATATATTATAATAATGTTTACCTTTAACCAATGGGTATTAGATAAATCAAACGGGCGTACTAAGTATACGCAAATGCATATAGTTTGGGCATTCGAATAGAATGTTATAGACGCATTAGTTATTTATAACCCAATAATTGACGTTGATTATGTGACTAATGGTAGTATCTATGTGCACTTAAATGTGTAGGATATTTAAAGGACGTGTATTATAATTTTGTAGCAGACGCTCGAGGCAAGTTTTCTAACTTAACTCAATTTATATTTGAGCGAGTTTTTTTAAATCGTACAACTCTTATACATTATGCGAGTTTCCGATGTTATATAAATTCTAAGCTTTCATAAATTATTATTGTGCAAGTATTCTTACCTTTATTCAAAATATCTAGTTGTGCTATGATGCATGTTATTAAAGCTTTAAAGTTCTATACTCCATGAACTGTTGAGGATTTGTCTAAGCCATTTGTTTCGGCTAGTCTTATATTGAAATGCTTTATTGATTTAAAATGAATCATCAAAATATTATTGATGTTTATTGTAGCTATCCAATCAAATTGTTTGGTTTGGATTCCTTGATGTAGAACTGAGAAGAACAACCCTATTACTGGAGAAATATTTTTGGTCGGTAATACCGATTGACCCTATATGGGTGATAATTAGATGATGTTGTACAACATAGGGTATGATAGACTGATCCCCTAAAATGCCCAGAGGAAAAATGTTCAGTTTATAGTTATAAAACTATTAAACCCTTTGATGGAAGAAGAAAGTTCAAGGTCATTTGACCACTCAGTATGTTGCTTAGAAATGTTAATAATGCAAAGGAACACCTTGTCACTGTTCATATTTATTCAAAATGTGTTATCAACTATTGTTCAGTTGTAGAACTGGAAGCATGATTTTGGATGTTGTTGTTATTTAAATGTTATACTTGTTGAGCAATTGAATGCTCATTCTTGCTTTAAATTACATGCTTTCAGCTAAGGCAGAACAGGTAGAAAGTTCTCGCAAGGACAAAGGCAAGGGAAAAGTTATCGAGTAAATGATATTATATCATATCCGCTTTTGTTATAGTTTATGCTAGGAATGTGTGATTCTGGATTGTATTAATTATCTTAAGATGTTATGTACTTATGTCAAGGTCTTAGAACCTGGGATTTATAGAGTAAGACGTTGTGTAATATTTAGTAATTACATTTATGTCCTTATGTTAATGATGAATGGGTAGAATAAAAGATAATTGTGTAGTAACGTGAGCACCGAGTCTGTGGGTAAAGAGACCCCGAATTTGGGAGCGTCACAAGAGCTCTAACGTAATTAGTGAATTTGTGTCACGTTCTCCCTTCTTCTTTTTTTCTTCTTTTACCTTTATAAATTTAATTATATTTCTATTTTGTTCTTTTTATATTAATCTTTTTTATCTTTTTATTTATTCATTTAAATTTTATAAAATTATTTGTTGACCTCATATAATTTACACACACAACGCGTATGTCATCGGATATTAGTCAATTATAAAGCTTATATGGGAGGCTTTGTGTAACGATTTCATGCTTTTTGTTTTCCTCTTTTGCCCCCAACAACTTTAATTATATTATTATGTTGTCCCTTTTATATTAATTTTTTTTATCTTTTTATTTAGTCTTCTAAATTTTATAAAATTCGTATTTTATCCCACATAATTTACACACGCAACGCATGTGCCACAAGGTAAAGTAAATCAATAAAACGGTTGACATCGTTTGGTTTTTTTGTCACAACATTTTTTCTGTCCATTTTGCCTTTACAAATTTAGTTTTGTTATTGTTTTGTCCTTTTAAATTTAAAGTTTTTATATTTTCTTATTTACCCCTCTAAATTTTATAAAATTCTTATTTCATAATCGCGCTAATCCCCATGTGCTAATGCCACTGCATCAATGGCGCTTAGCCTTGCGAGCGTTTTTGTCAAAAATGGTTAAAATGCTGAAATCAAAAGTTAAACCGATTTGAACAATACCTGTTTTTCCTTGTGTGAAAAAGGAAAGCAAAATAGCCTTGCATCACTAAAATATTTTTATCCTAAAACATCCAACTGTCCCTCTTTGTTTGTCTGTCTACTTGGTCAGAAATTATTTGATACGACGATGTATATTTGATTACGCGTTTGGAGCTTTTAAAAATTCAAGAGCGCACATACTTAAAAAGTATGTTTTTCTAATAATAATTTATTTTAAATATAACTTATTTAACTCACAAACGCAACACGCCAAAAATAGTGCGATCCAAACACTACAAAATACTATCACGGCAAATGCTGAAAACTCTAATATCTAAATAAACCCAAAGAGTTGCACTTCAAATGTCTTTTATTATACACATACAAATCTTATTTATACAAATACAACTTGTTTTTAGAAGACTATGCAAATAAATTCAAATATTGTCTAAAATTCAAATCCAAAAATGGTGAGGTTTAATTACGTTCCCATAATAACCGTCACGGTGACAAACAATTGTTCATGGTGCGGATTTCACGGGAATGGTGAGGTGCAATTATTTGTTCATTTACATTAGACTTGTGTCCCACAATGACTCACACTTGAGAACAATGGTTCATGTTGAATATTTCATGGGACTGATGAGGTGCAAACAATTTCACGAGATGTACAACTAACACACACCGATTTTCTCATCCTTGTAGCTCTGGCCTCTGGATTAGAGAGAAACAAAAATCAGAGCTTTCAGTTTTTTTTTTTTTTTGGCACACATATCAACATTTTGGTATCCCTTTCTTTATACTGTCCAAGATTAAGATTTTAAAGACAAGATAAAGAGAGAACATGGGCTGCCTTGGCAAGAATGCACTCTCTCTAAGCTCACTTGAGAACGACTTACACCCACATTCATGTAAAGAGTTGGCATTGTATTTGAAAGAGTATAGTTTCTAATAAAATGTGTTTGACATAAGATTAATACTTCATCCGATTTAAAATATAGAGATCAATTCTATATCTTTGAAGTCGATTTTCAATTTGAAATATTGTCAAATCCCAAACATAAAATCCCGTTTGAATTGAGCTCAAGATGTCCTAGACAAATGCTTGTTCATTTATCAGCATTTGGTAATCTTGTTCGTCAAACAATTTTTTCCCAAAAATACAACTTATTTAACTTATAAACACAATATTTGAGACTTAAATGCAACGCACCAAAAATAGTGCGATGCGTTTAGTCATCCAAAAACACTAAAAACTACAACCCGAAGCACACCAAATACTAGTATCCTAACAAACTCATACAATAGAACGTGGGACAGAGGTAAAAAGAAACGCAATAATATGAAAGAAATATTTTCCAGAGGTTTATAGAGAGAATCTGTAGACCTAAAACAGTTTATTTTTCCAGCTATTTCTTGGGACATGTCTAAGCATCTGGATAGCCACTTTCTTGAAGTAGCAGAAAAATACAATTAGTAGAATATGAGAGGAACCACAATGAAGTGTTTTTCTCGAGTAAAAAAGCTACACCTTTTTACAGATTAAGGAACTGGAACAACATAGTTTATAAAAACATACAGAGAATATGTGCTGTCATTCTCTTCCTAATACTCCCTTTGTTCCAAAAAACTGGATATACATTTCTAAAACTATGACGTTTAAAGATAATTTTATATTCTCAAATGTACCGCTAAAATTTATTATGAGTTTAAAAGTTGTGGTGTGATGCTAAAAATGATAGTAAAAAAATAACACACAAATTAGAAACAAATCATGTCACTTTATAGTCTTAAAATAAAAATAAATCTCTTTTTCTAAAACAGACCAAAAAGAAAAATGTATCTTTAAATATGTGACGGATTGAAAAGGAAATGTATTTTAATTTTGTAAGGGAGGGAGCAATGTTACCCGGATCACGGTTCAATACGATACATGGAACAAGAGGAAAGGAAAACGTCTCATACTCTCATTTCATGTTACAAACTACAGAAGGGGTTGATTTCTTCAAGTAATTTTGGTACGAAATACGCTTATTCAAAATGTGGTGCGTTAGGATAATTTTCTTAAAGAATAAAGATATAGTTAAATCTGGTTAAGTTAATGCCGTAAAATGCGCATTTTAAAGAGGCTACACCATGTTACCCTTATTGGACGTCCACAAGGCGCTCACTTGGTGAAACTAATTGATATTTTTTATTATTCTCTTATAAATATTCCTTTATAAAATAGATTAGGGTTTTTGATAGAACATTCTATATTTATTTATTTAATAACTAAGCTTGTAGATATCCTATATATTTTGGAGGAATGTTATAGATAGGCGATCTTAGCGTTCCATTAGATTTGATTCTAGCCATTGTTTGTAACGCCTAATAACTATATAAAGATGCCCCTCATTTGCAAAATCATAAAACATAGTTATAGCCATTTATGTGCAATTAAAGTTTCAGCCTCTTGTTACTAAACTGTTTTGCATTGCTAAATTTATATTTCGGAACGAAAGTTTTGTATGTTTTAGAACGTTCGTATCAAAACGCAATTCGCTAACATGTTACCGTTTTCTGGTGAAGAAGTTTCTAGGAAATAGTAGTTTACCTTCTGGGTTCATTACTCCACTTTCTAAATTGAATTTTTGTAAGAAGTGTAAAAATAAATAAAAATAAAAATTTGGAACTTTTGAATATAAAAAAAACTAAGTCCATAAAAAACTCAATGTAAAGCCATAGTGCTCTACCATACATTTTATTCATGGATGAATTGGAATACATAGATAAACTGGATAACAAAATACTATCTACCAACATGTTAATAATTTAATCAACTTCAACGATTTACATATGGATATGGCAACCAATAACACGTATAGGCTACGTTTATTTGCAAAAATCGAGGATGGGATATGACTATCTATACTAATTTATTATTACCAAGTATTATTTTATCCCATGATTGCCCATTATTTAATTCAATGAACTATATTTTGTCATTTTTAAGATCATCTGATGATGGATTATAATCAAAGGTGGTATTATATAATCCCCCTTTTGATGTATCAAATGAGCTTAGAAATGATAACAAATAATCCTTGAGATAAATAACGGACTAATCATGCGATATAAAATAGTCCCTAATGGTGTTAAATTAGTACAAATAATCTTATCCTATCTATCATTTTTGCAAAGAAACATAGCTGTAATACCTAGGCTCTAGTCACGCATACCATCACATAAGAAGTACAAAAAGGCAATAGTAATAAAAGAAGTTGAGCATCAACTTTTTAACAGAGTACAGCTTACACAACAGAAACAACATAACTAACTTACTGATAACTGAACTTACAAGAAACTGTACCAACTGCCGCAGAAGTACTTCATTGTTTCCTCTTCCTTTTGGTGCCTGTGTTTGAGCTAACCTCTTTGTCTGGATTCTTCGACAAAACTGGAAATTTAGCCCCTACAGCAGAACTCCAGAGAGCCCTTTCTGCATCTGATGGTGTTAATATATCCCCTTTTGCACTTAATTCCTACAAAAAGTTTTCCCAGTCTAGGCATCATAATAATGTAATAACACCTGAAAGTGAGGGGGGCCTATTTAAAGAAGACAATCGAATGTAAAGATGCAAATACACAAGCACAAAGAGAGAGTTGATATAAGACACTTATGTTTGGAGTTCGAAATCATGAGTATATCATAATAGAAGGGCAAGAAACATCTAAATATAAAAAAGTTAACCTGCATGTTATAACAACCCAAGAGATGAGAGCATTGCCCATTCATAAAAGGCTATTCTCAAAGTCGTAGTCTTTGAGTTGTCATGAAAACTTGCATTATATGGTATATCTGGAGTATCATTTACACAAAGGTACATTACATTTAAACATCCAATATACAACTACATATCCTAATAATTATATTAGAATCAAAATTAAAAACAAAGAAACAAAAAAACAAAAAAAAACAGAAAACAAAAAAAAACACAGAATTAAGGAAGAATAAACACAAAAGTAGTCTTTATAACAATTATAAAAGAACAGACAAAAAAAGGGGGGGCTTGAGAGGAGGGAAAGATCTCGAGGAATGTATTAAGATTTTCCCTCATGTGCATAGTAAAGGGCCACTGGTTTACAGGGATAACAATAGCACTGTATCGAACAATTTAAGATGGACAAGAGCATTGTTCGCAGGCTGCAACATTGAAAGAGATGGAAATATTAATGACATGCATATTTACAGTTCTCAGCAAACTCAATTGCTTCTTGAAGTGTTTGAATATTAATATATATATATATATATATACACACACACAGGCCGCTTCTTATGCGGGTGGTCCGCACAAGGTTCTAAAAGGCGCTAGGCGGGAGGCGGGTGGCCGGGGGGGGCCTAGCGCTTAGGGGGCCTAGGCGGGTTTTTTATTTTAAGCCAATTTTAATATTTTATCTTACATTTATCTAAACAAAACAATAATATAAAGCAAAACAATCTATAATAAAGATAATAAAAGCATTTTCTTAAAGTTCAAACACATATCCATATTGTCAATGTCAAAGTTCAAACATAAACATGCAATTGTTCAAAGTTCAAACACAAACAAATAATAAAAAATACAAACTAATAGTCCTCATCTCTGTATCCCTCTATATCTCTAACTCTTCTTTTCCATATCCCTCCAAGATAATGTCCCCATCGGACTCGCACTCCTCATCTCCCTCTTTCTCCGTGTCATTATCAGACAAAAAATCTTTTTTGTCCGCCTTGCCTGGCCTAGGCCCCGCCTAGGCGCCACCTAGGCGGCCTAGGGGACTTTTTTGCCTAGGCGCGGCGCCAGGGAAGGGCCTAGCGCCTAGGCGGGGCCTTTTAGAACACTGGGTCCGCATGTGGACCACTTTTAGCGACGGACAAAACCGTCGCAAAAGCCGTCACCATAAGGTATGAACCGGATTTTAGCGACGGTTCTAGGCTATGACGACGGTTCATACCCTATGGCGACGGCTTTTGCAACGGTTTTGTCCGTCGCTAAAAGTGACCCGCATACGGACCAACCCGCATAAGAAGCGCTCTGTATATATATATATACTGTATGCAGCAACATTACAGGAACATTACGCTTATCATACGATTGTAAATTTTATTTTTCATCAACAAAAAGATAAAGAAAGAAAAGCATTGCCAGATCACAGCTTCACAGCTTCCACATCAACTGAATTTTAATTTTTTTTTTTTTTTTTTTTTTTTGCTAAATTAGCTGAAATTTTAACATTTTTGCCTTTCATGAATTTTAATTTCCCTCCTTTTTCTTCATTTGTTTCAAATCCTTAGGGACATTGAAAGAAACTATAATTGTATAGCGTGACTTTTATACTCTCTGCCCTTTATCCCAGCTCTTGACGCAAATCATAAAGACTATAGATATGCGGAACTGTGTTAGCTTGGGTTCTATATTTTACCAAATCGGGAATTAAGATATGAAAGAACTGTATGAAGACAATATTGTAATCGCCAAATAATAAGAAACGGTGTAGACAAACTTCAAGAAACAAAATAACTTATCAAAAATTCATTAAAAATTATAAGCAAGGAAATACAATTAATCAAATTTTGACGCCAATAAAAGGGAGTAACATATTATAATTTAAGACACTGTAGAATTATTAGGTCAATTCCTGGATATTCAATATATTTTTTTCATCACGATTCTGTCCAGGATTCTACCCTTTTTCTTAATCACCAAAATGCAAGATGCGCCTAACAAACCCACGGAGCAAACTAAAGGCTTCGGTCCATAGTTGTAAAATATAATAGTCCTTCATTTCTAAATTATAAGATCATTATTGACTTTTGAAAGTCAATTTGAGACATTTTTAAACTCAAAATTGAGATGACTCATTAAAAATTATGAAACAATAAAACTTACAATAAGTAATACTTTTTAGATAGTTTACAATATTCATCATTGTATTGATTAAAATTAAAAAAATCTATAACAATTCTGAATTTAAAAATCTCTTAAATTGACTTTAAAAAGTCCACAATGATCAAATAATATGGAACAGAAGGAGTATCAATATTGACTTTTGAAAAGTCAACTTAAAACATTTTTCAAATTCGAAAATTATAAGAATCTATTAAATTAGTCAATAGAATGAGAATTTTATAAATTATCTAAATAAGTACAAATAATTACAAGATTTATTGTTTTCAAAATTCCAACGAATCATATTAATTCTAAAATTGAAATTGTCTCAAGTTAACTTTTAAAAAGTCAATATTGATCCTATAGTTTGGAACATAAGATGTAGTAATTTATTATAAATTTGAGTAAAGATATAGTTCTTTGGGGACAAATGACCAAGTGTATAGCATGTTACTGTGTTTATACACGCATATGTTCCTTGCTTATTCACTTACTAGAAATGAAAAACAAAGGGTGTAATTATTTGCACATGCGTGTACATGTGATCAAGATTGCACTTCGCAAGGTGGTTAATTCCAAGAATCAGCCTGATCATACAAGTTAAAAGAATCACAAGCCCGCTAGAGAACCCTAAATTAGCTATTCTATTAAACAACTATTTTTATATGGATAATCCAAATTAAAAACAAGCTTAATGATTAGTTCATCCAAATTAACATGAATAAGCTGAAATCGAAAGAAAAAAAATCACGCTGACAGATATCAAACTTTTTAGACTGTTATGTCTTCATTTAGGGTATGTTTGGAACTTTAAAAAATTGAGGGGAAACAAAGAAAAAGTAAAAGGAAATGAAACCCACAAATTTGTTAGAGTGTTACTAACCATTATTACTTATATAGACATTTTATCAATGATATTAGAATTTTTAAAATTTTAGATATAAGTAGTTTTTTTCCTTTATGACATTTATATTTTCTTCTTGTTTTTCCCTTTATTTTTCTCTGCGTTTTCCAAGTTCCATCATACCCTTAGTGAAATTGAATCAACTAAGATAAAGAGAAACATTAACCAACCTTTGATTTGGCCTGTAGCTTGTCCACAAGTACAAGATACTGCTTCAATGTATAATCCTTTGAGTTACCAAGAGCCGCCACCATAGCCTACATCACCAACAAATTATCAATCAAACATCAATACGCATGTACGACACCTAAAGTGAACAAATTTACTTGCATAAATGGATGTAATTTCACCTCATCAGACATGAACGGCGTGACATCAGGAGCATAACTGGCCAGAACAGCAGAGGCAGTGGCTGGACCAACGCCTTTCAACACCGTAAGCTCAGAAACTGCTTTCAAGATATCAGGTAATGATTGGAAAGCTTTTTGAGACGAAGATTTCACTAAATCCTCATCTAATGATGACACGAAATCCAATACACACACACATCAACATGACCTATTCGCTGCGAGATCTTTTGAGTATTAATACGCAGCCTGAAATTCACCATGTATTGACTTATAATTTACGCACTCAAAATGATACTCCTTCCATTCCAAAATTAAAGATACTGACAACACTGAAGATAAACATAGAATGCAGCTCAAGATCCCAAGTCCAAACTCAGTCACAACAAGGACACAAATACAAAGGTTGCGAAGGAACATAGAATAAAATAGTATTAAGTACAAATATGTAATTGGATAGAGCTTGGTGAGTTCCTTTTTGAATGTTCATGTTCTAAGTTAGTTGGTTGGTTAAGAGTGCTTGTACAGTGTGTTGTTGATTCATTCAACATAATCACGTATTTGTTTCTAATACAAAAATTCTCTATCTACCTTCATATCTCTGAGTTTCATTCGGCTTTTTTAAAATGGTATCAGAGCTCAGTTTGCTCATTGATTTCGATTGAATCTGAATAGAAATTATGAATCTGCATTGAAGGTAATCATTTTTCAACTTTGTTTACAGAATTGGTAACAATTTCTGTGATTCATGTGCTTGCAATTATTGTTACTTTGCTGAGAAAACCCTATTTTCCATCTGTTTAAATGAGGGACAATCGAAACAAATCTTCTCCTTCATACTCTGCTATAACTAAAAATAATGAAAATCAAAAATTAATCAGAGAAATAAGACTGCAAACTGGTACTATAGAGAGAGTACAGATTGGTCCCTTGCATCCTTATTTCTTACAACCTTCAAACCATCCTCTTCTGTTACTTGTTAATTAGTCCCAACGGAAAAGAATTATAGCCAATGGTGTAGATCTATGACAATAGCTTTGTCGGCTAAACTGAAGCTAGGAATGGAAAATGGTTCTTCCCCTAAACCTGATCTTAATTCACCGTTGCTACAATATTGAGACGGATGCAATACTATGGTGATATATTGAATTCTTAATTCTGCATCTCCAAAAATCAGTAGTAGTATTTCTACCTACGGCAAAACTAATGTCGGATGACTTGGCTACAAGTTTCACTCAAAGCCACGTTTCAAGAGTTTATCCAGTTAGAAAGGACTTCGCATCTTCCACAAGGAAGTCAGTTCTAAAGTTTAGGCTCTACTTGATGAACTGAGAATTTAACCGTGGTACCAAAGTGCACTTGTGTGTGCTCATGGTTCACTGAATACACAAGACAAGAATGTTAATATAAACGAAAGTAAATCAGCTTCTCATGGGATTAATTAAACAACGCTTTGAATCTGTTAAAAGCCAGATACTGCTAATGAATCCTAAACCAAGTCTAAATGAGGCATATTCATCGTTACTTCGAGAATAGGAAAAGAAAGTGAAGCATTTTGGCTATAATCAGTTCAATACTCGCTGGCTAATCAGTTCAATATTCACAAAGATAAGAGTGATATTATGTGATCATTGTCATGGAGCGGAACATTCCAAGGAAAATGTTTTCAACTACATGGTTTCCGACCATGGCACAAGTTGTACAAGGGACCATAGCACATGAAGCCTGGTTGAACAAAAGGTTCTATCTGGTTCTCAATATGGTATCTTAAAGGAAAAAGTGCTGCACAAGCTATTTTTGTTCCTATTAAAAAGTCTGAGATTAGTACTCATTTGCCTAATATGAATTCATAATCATGGGAGAATCAAAAGTTCTGCCACAGCATCTCAGTATGGGAATAAGAGACCTCGGATATCTCCTGTTTAGTATCGTCCAATAATGCATACTATCATGAAACACCAGTCACAACTCACAACAACAATTATCCTATAGCAGCTATATCCACTAGCATGAACAATCTGCATTTTGTGTAATACTGCCTACAGTCTAACATCACTTGCTTGTCTAGTATGGCCACTGTCAGTAAAGAATGGATTATAGATATTTCTATTGAATATTAATCACATCATGGTTCAAAGTCGCAGTAGCGGCTTAGGTTACATAAGGGTTTTTTTCCGACTCGGTTTCGGCTTCAATTTCGGTTTCGGTTGATACACACTATTATGCTAGAGCTTCAAATTTATTTATTAGTTATTCTCGTTTTTGATTAGTCAATATGTAAATATGCGTATTTTATGTACTGATATTACTTCTTGTATTTTGAAAAAAGAGTCCTATTGCTTGATATTACTATAACTATTACTCCCTTTGTTACACAAAAAAGTCCCATTGTTGATTTTCCGTTACACAATTATTTCTCCTTGATTCCTCCGTTACGTCGTTATTTCTCATTGATTTCTCTGTTATACCGTTATTTTTTTCCGTTACGGTGAAATTTTTCCTATACGCAATTTTACATTGATAATGCTTGAAAGTACAACAAATAATGAGAGATATGTAAAAAGCAAGTCCACAAGTCGTTTTGAATGTATTCAGACAAAAAGCTGACATAGATGAGCTCCTTTCTGCCTTTGCACTTGAGGGCCAATCTCCGTGTCCCTTGGCCCCGTAGGTCCTAACACAAGGTTAGAATTCTACGATTCATGACTTGATTGGATCGGTGACTCAGGAAATTTCTCCTATATGCAATTTTACATTGATAATGCTTGAAAGTAAAATTCTCCTTGATTCCTTTTTTTATCTGTTTCTTCCAAAATGTCCAATAATGCGCGATTAAGGGAATGTGAACTCTAGCATGCAAGATTTGGTCATGCTCCTCTCAATGCAGTGAGAGCTTTGCTATTTTCCATCTCTTGTACTAATCATATTCCTTGTGATTTATGCCCTTAAGCTAAACAGACAAGAAAACCTTTTCCTCTTAGTAACAAAATCAGTTCTCATGTGTTTGATCTTATTCATTGTGATGTTTGGGTAATATTACCTGGATCGTGCTTTGATGTGGTACGTGGAACGATATTGGGAACCAAAAATGTTACTTTTCGTGGTACGAAGCAAGGTAGGGGTAGATTTCTTCAAATCGCTTATTTGGTACAAAGTATGTTATCCAGAACGTATTACACTACGAATATTTTTCTAAAAAGACATAGTTAAAATTAGTTGAGTATAGTTAAAACCGATTGAGTTGTTTCTAAGTGTAGTGTCATAACAAGCACATTTTTAACGAGATTACACCATGTTATTGCTTACTTGACACGAACAAGACGCTCATTTGCTACATTAGGTGCCATTACCTAGAATCTTCGTTTGCATAATAGGATTTCTAAAAAAGTGTTCTAGATATGCTCATTTAATTAATATACTTTTTAAATATACTAGACATTTTAAAAGATTATGCTAGATAGTGGATCCTAATCTTCCATAATTCCATTAGATTTGATTTGGTTGTATGGCCCAAGGGCTATATACAAGAGGATGTTGTTCATTTGAAAAATATAAGGCAAAGTTTTAGTCATACTTGCATAGTTGTCACGGCGTCGCCTAGGCGACGACTAGGCGTCCAGTCGATGGAGAAATGGTACGGCGAGAGGTCGACTTGAGGGGAGCTGCTAAGGCGTGAGCCTTGGCAGCTCGGCGTCTCACGGCAGGCGATGCCGTGAGACGCCGAGCTGCCAAGGCACACGCCTTAGCAGCTCTGACCCAATCCATTGACCCATGGCATTAACCCATGACCCATGGCCATTACCCATGACCCATCGATTAAAATAGAAGGAGAAAGGCAATAAAATTAAAACCCTTATCTGCAGACAATCGTGATTCGCAGCAAGACTGAAACTTAGGCTCGATCGCAGCTGATTTGGACTCGATCGTTACTTCTTCAACTCATCGCAGCTCCGGCGACTCCATCACAGCTCAACCACATCACAGCCCATCGGAACCATCATCGGAACCATCTTCTCTTCCTTCTCTCACACAAGTTCTTGTTCTTTTTGCTTTGATTTGCTTTGACCTTCTCTCTCACACATACATCCTTGACCCAGCTTCTCTCTGTCTCTCTATAATTCTATTTTACTCTTTCTCTCCTTCTCGACTTTGTTTCTATGTTACCCTTATCCTTCTTTCTTTTTTCAGAAATATATATTTTTAAAGGAACTCATCTGATAATCTGGGTATTATTGTCAACTGAAAACTGCTTAATTTTCAAAACTGCTTACTTTTCTTTTAAAGCAAAACTGCTTACTTTTCTTATGCCCAAAACTGCTTACTTTTCTTTTAAAGGAATTTTTTTTGTTTCTATCTCATGCATAATTGCATATACCCATATTATAATGTCAGCTGAAAACTGTTTGCTTTTCAAAACTGTGTGCTTTTAAATCAAAACTGCTTGCTTTTCTTATGCCCAAAACTGCTTAGTGTTCTTTTAAAGGAATTTTTTTTGTTTCTATGTCATGCATAATTGCATATACCCATATTATAATGTCAGCTAAAAACTGCTTGCTTTTCAAAACTGCTCTCTTTTTTTTAAAGCAAAACTGCTTGCTTTTCTTATGACCAAAGTCCAAAACTGCTTGCTTTTCTTTTAAAGGATTTTTTTTTTGTTTCTATGTCATGCATAATTGCATACACGTATGCCAAGTGTCAACTGCCAACTAAATAATTCCAGGTTGATGTACCTTAGATAATGCCAAAGTTGTTGTATTTATTGTAAATGAATGTGTAAAACAGTACTTAACACCAAGTTAAACATTAAGACATACTAATGTTTTATTTTTGGATTGTTATTACTAAGTATTTACATAATTGTGTTTTTAATGTTATTATATAGTGTTATGTTTTGAGTTTTAATGTATATAAAATTTTATTGTCAATATACTTGTTAAGTAAAATAAATAATATATAAATTACACATTGTAAACGACTTGTCGCCATACGGACGCCATAGCGGTCGCCTTATCGCCTAGGCGTCCTGGCAGTCGGCCACCGCCATGACTAGCCGTGACGCCGTGACAATTATGCATACTTGTGCAATAGAAGTTTAAGTGAGATAGGAGAAAAATGTTTTTGATGACGCTACATTTGATATTTTGGAACGAAAGTGTACCATGTTTTAGAACATTCGTACCAAAACACAGTTCATTAAAGGATTGTTCTCTTTCTTTTCCGATGAAAGGATCAAGCTCCTAATTTAATAAAATGTTTCACTAATGTCAAAAGACAATTGTATGTATGTGTTAAGCAAATCACATCCAAAAATGGATTGGAGTTCCATGGTTTAAAACAATTTAAACGGATCATGACATCTTTCAAGTTTCAACAAACTAGTTAGGTAGATTGTTACAGGAAAAATTAGAAGAGTGACATCATATGTTTCATAACCAGAGCATTAAGATTTCAATCTCAAATTTTCATTTCTTTATGGATATTCACTTCAACCCATCGATCATTAATAGTCTAGCTAACTCAACTCTATATGAAAAACGTTGCGAAAAACTCCTTATAAGGACTAATTTGAATCAAATTCCAATTTGGCTTAAAAAAATTATTTGTTTGTGTTTTGCTTCTACTTTTACTTCTAATAGAGATACGTTCCAACTTAGAACTACTTTTAGGTATCATTATGGCCAAAATGTTGTAGGAATATAATCTATCTACTATAAGAAACTATATTAATTAATATAAGTGTTGTATTTCATGAGCATATCATAGCTCACCTACATGTTTGCTAAACAAAATTGTAAAATTTTCAGATGGGACTCCAGGAGTACTTTCTTACCTAGTAAACAATATTTATATTTGTTTGTACTAACGTTATATTAATTCCCTGTGAATTTTGAAATTTTCGATCTCACAAACTGACTTAAAAATTCAAAATGCTCACTAATTTTGGAACAGATAAAATATATGATATGCAGTGCATATATAAATATAAATAGTGAGAAATTTAGAGAAAAAACCTCCATTTGCCTCGGGCGAGTTTCCATTCCATGAGCTTGGAGAGCTCAGCAGTTGTAATATAGGGGTTAGGGTTTCGGTTGCGGATAAGAGGAGGGAGTTCGTTGCAGTAAAATTCATCAAGAGAGATGAAATTAGGCTTCTTCTTGTTCAGCAATTCGATTCCCAATTTGTATGTAGATAGAGCTTCCTTCCATAGACTAAGGTCAGAGCATTTGAATTCCATCTCTTCCAAATCTCATAGTTTTGGGGACAGGACAGGGCTTTTGTCCTATTTCTGGCGGGAGTGTTTTTCTATTGTTTATGGCCGTTTAATTTTGTTTAAACAAACTTAATAATCGGTGCAAAATAGGGTTAAACTTAAAAAATAATTTATCAATTTTAAATATAATATTTGAACGACAATATTTATATTTATTATAATAATAATTTGTTTAATTTTAAATATAGTCACTTATAATATGTCATTTTAATTTGAAAAATACAGTGCATTTGTTTTATGAATTTGAGAAAAGGTCATTATAAGTTTATTAACTAAAGAAGTCATTGTAAATGAATCTATGACTCGCAAAAATAGCAAAATCAAAAGGTTTTTGGGTTGCTAATTAAAAAAAATAAATCCTTTCTTAAACTATACTAATTTGACTCGGGACTAACAAAAACGACTCAGTATTTGTCTTGTTATATTTTGATATTAAACTATAAAAATTGAGATTTATATGCTTACTTTCTATAGTTTCTACTCACTAAAAGTGACCCAAAATAAAAAATAATGTAATTTCTAAAAACAACTTTCATTAGATATATTTCAAGAAGATCGGAAAATTATTTTATCTAAGGTTACTTTAAATACGAAATAATTTTAATTTGTAATTAATAATTTAACTCACTACAAGAAAACAATCTAATTCTGACGGAATATTTCGTCGGAACTAAACTTACTCCATCGGGGATAACCTAATGTCGACGGAATATTCCGTCGACAATTCGATCGTAACAAAGTCCCTCGGTCTTAAGTCCGTCGGCCATTTTGTCAGGGATAACAATGTTCGACGAACTTAATGTCGACGGATGTTCCATCGGAACTAACATATGCTCGATGGATTACCGTCCGTCGGAATAATTCCGTTGAAATTGAAGAGGACACGTGCCCTTCTCTGGTAGCTTGGGTCAGGCTCAATATCGACGGAATTTTCGTCGGGAATAAGATTAATTCCGTCGAAATTAATGTTTTTTTAAAATAAGCATAAACCTTATTGCCTATGACGCCCCCAAATTCTAACGTCACTGTCTTGAATTTGGTTCGTCACGATCTAACACAATAATAACATACAACTAATGCGGCGGAAAAGATAGAATAAATTACATTGATTTAATATAATTATTCTCGTCCCAAAGTCTCGCAACCGATACCACAATACTAACCAAAAGTCTTAATTTAAACTGAATCATAGTACTAATACATAATCCATGCCTAAGCTTATTACATAACCAATTTAGAAAACTTAAGCAACATAGTAATAAAATTTCCTTTCTAAGGAGGAACAAAGCTACTCCGTAGTTTTGCCCTTTCCCTTATCCTTGCCTGAAGGTTCACCTCGTTCTGCCTTAACTGAAAGGTTTAAAGAAAGCAAGAATGAGTAACAAATTTGCCCAGCAAATATATACAATGAGTGTGAACGATATAAAGTTCAAATTTCAAGGGTATGACAGTAAAGGATTATTCAAGGATAATAAGGAAAATCAATTGTTATACATAAGAGTCACTATGGACGGAAGAATATCAATAGGATTCTTGCATCTAATCATTTCAAGTACAAGAATATGAACACTGAGTAGTCACTAAAGGACTAAGAACTCCTGCTAGAATTAACAGTTTTTATACTGAAAATCCAATAAAACGAGCACACAGGTGATCAGC
Source organism: Aralia elata (assembly GCA_034770075.1). NCBI lineage: Eukaryota > Viridiplantae > Streptophyta > Magnoliopsida > Apiales > Araliaceae > Aralia > Aralia elata. The sequence goes on from CM068377.1 coordinate 35,362,894, forward strand.
CTATAGTACTCCAGATTATGCATAACTGTCACATGCTTATGAGTGCGCATGTCGGTTCCCCGACAATATATAATTTTCCTTTTTTTGTGAGGGTTGTTCATCTCAGTAGATAAGAGTCCTCACCAAGACAATTGGTTTGGAATAGCTTTCTAACACATGTATAATAGTCTAACCGAAACAATGGTTTAGACAACTTTTATAATCATATTCAATAATTTAATGAATACCAATACTCGCAATGAGGTTTAAGGGATTTAATATTAAACCAATCCTTAGAATATGAATGACAGTTTATAAAGCATAAGAATCATTGTCACATACTTGTATGATACATGAATATACAAGTTTACATGCTTGCTCAATAAAGAGAAAAGGGTTCGAATATTTGCACAATATACCAGATCCTGCTCGAATGTAAATTGAGTAGGGTTAAAGGGAACTTGCAATATGTAAGAGGTTCATGGTAAGAACTTGCTCAATATAAGTTTGAGTAAGGTTAGGGAACTTGCCTTTAGCGCAGTCTACGAATTTAAAGCTTAATGACACGTTGCAATCCTATTGTATAATAGTTATATATAAGAATTCCATTAGTCATACAATTTCGTACATCAAATAATAATACATCATACTTGGATACCAAAAACATTACTACAACTTCTGCTCTACACTTTAGAATAACAATGCAAGCAATCCACAAGACTCAGATTACAAAAAGAATCAACTTGACCACTCTGCAGGAGGGCGCAGTTGCGCCCTGGTTAAGCTTAGGGACGGCGCAGTTGCGCTGTCCCCTGGCCAGACCATGGTTGAGCTTTTGCCTTCCTGGTTTCAGTCCACTATCTAGCATACCAATACATTAACAATTACTATGTACACATGTTAAAGAGGTTTGCATGCTCACATGATCATTTCAAGTTTATATTACTACTCTATAATTTCTTAGTCTAGAACTTTTGGCAAAATAATGTCGGACAAGTTTAAGAATCCATGTAACTTACCATACCAAGTACTCATTCATATACAAAGGTTATAACATCGAAAATACGCATGCTCATGTGTTCATATCATCTATACTTAGTTAACATAGTCCACAACTTGGAAATTTTACCTAAATTCATGCTTGAACGATGCAATGCTATAACATACTAGAGGAACACATATACACATCGTGCCTGAGAAATATTAGAGTATTAACATGCATGTCCAACATCTCTTAATGAAATTATCATTATAATTATGCATGTTTGCTTTAAAATGTCCAAGTTTGCCTTTAAAAGTCGTTTTAAACTAGGTTGTGATCGTCTAGCACACATGAAGCATCTTGGAACCTTATGTCATGTATAATCAGACCGTATATACATACTCGTATGATCAGAACTTAAACATTGTAAGTTTCGGTAAAGTCTAGTTTCAAAACTATGAGTTTTCTTTCGAAAATCACATGCGAAATGAAGTTAGGATGCTCATGCTATGCAAAGCTACTAATAAATAGGTTTTAACTCATTTACGTACTTAATAAAGTCAAACTAACATGTCGAAAACTTTCGGAAATTAGCAAACCAAATTGGGTTTGTCTGGCACCCGGCGCAGCTGCGCCGTTTTGTACTACAGGGAGCGCGCAGCTGCGCCCTTCCCTGGATGACTCAGAAACGTCTATGTTTCGGCAGAATTCAAACCCAAACACGAATTTCTTTACTTAAGCATGCTAATAATCAGCCACATTGCTATTATAAATACATTTAAGCCTAACAAATATCATGCTAACAACTCCCAAGCAAATTCTCAGTAATTCATGCATTCCCACTAATTTAGTAAACTCAATTTAATAAAATGACTTAACAGTGCGTTACCTCTGTTGAAGCTTGAAACAAAATTCCTACCAATCTCAGATTGTTCTTCACTATCACACACTCACTCTCTATATCTCACTGATGCAATTCTCTAGCAACTTGAATTGTGAAGAAATAACTCCAATTTATAGAAAACCATTTAACTGGGCATTGCAATTATCCAAATCAGGAAACCAACGTGAAGAAGAAGAATTTGCTGGGTAATTGTGGTTTGGTGTAACAGTTGCAAAATACTGTGAGGACCACTCCCCATTCATCATTTGCAATCTACTGATGGGTTGCAAGGAAGTAGGCTTATAGCCTTTTTGTAGAACACGGAAATGAAGGCTTGGGAAAGAAGGTGACTCTTATTGTGGGACAAGAGTAATACTCAGACATTACAAAAGTGGCTTATTAGCATACTTGATTTAACAAAATGTAACTTAGGCCATGTAGTGTGCTAGTCACATGGTATCAAATAAAGTTACATGTACACATATCATATAATTCATGCACATTAATTAAAGTAAAGTTTCATTAATCGCTAACACCCAAATATTCAATATACATTATTATTCCATAGTACATTTATTACAATAATATTTAAGTATGGAAGTAATTATCATGTAACAAATATGAATTACCTCACACAATTCTCATGTATTTTAATTGGGTATTATTAACTCATACTTTTGATAAAACTTAATTATTAATATGTCCACATACATGTTAAAATAAATATTTTGATAATAAATATTTATTTATTCAATTCATTTCCTTTCATATAGTTAAAATGCACATTTACTAGATCCACTATATCCTATGAAGCCACATAAATTCCCTTATACTATTTAATAAATTATAACATTCAACCCACTTTTCCTATAAGGTTTTATTCAGTACATATTCATACATTAATGTTACACATCTACTGAATGAACATCGAGACTTTATTACAAATCATATACATTTCATCACACGGTTTCACCTCAAGTAACATGGCATATAACACTTAAATAATTTAATAGAGATTATTAGACATTAATTAACATTAATAAATTCTTTTCTTAATAAATCATTTCTTTAATAAATAAAACAAGAAATCATTTTATCTCGTCATTACCAAAACGACATATCACGTATACTCATATCTGAATGAATATTCAACTTAAATGGAAAAGTCAATATTAATATTATTCAAAATTCTCGGGTATTACATTGCCGACGGAATTTTTTGTCGGTTTTGTCTTATTTCGTCGAAATTAGTAATTTTTTTTTATTAATATTTTTTTTGTTTTTACAATTTTCAGGTTTTTAAACCCATTTTTTGTACCTGTAACATGCTTTATCCCAACAACACATACAGTAATAAGATTTCATACAAGATAACTATAAAAACCTATTTTATTTCATTAAACACGTACATACACTGAGCCAACAACTGTCAATATGAACTAACTCATCAACAATAACAAAAATACGCTAATGTTCCATAAATTATACAATATGATGTTCAAAACTCGTACAAACTCAACTAAAATAAATATGTACAAATGATCTACAATTTTTAATGAATAAAAATCTATAAAAATCGATACAAATCTATAAATCTATTAAATCTATACAAATGAACAATAAACTAGTAGGAGTAGGATCATCAGCGTCGTCATCCCCCTGGTCACCATGGCCATCGCCACCATGCTTTGCATCATCACCAACCCGGTCGCTATTACCACCCTGTTGATGAGATTAAAAATATAAACCATTAGTCCATACATATGTGAGAATTAAAGAGACAGCTAAATGAAAATGAAATAACATGCAGAATACCTGAGTAGCTGGGGACTCGCCTAAAGCCTCCATTTGTAGGGTAATCATCATCTGGAGCACCTCGCCGCTTAACGCGGCGAACTGCTCCTGCGGTAATCCTGTGCTCTCGAGGGTAACCCTTGCTGCAATATCCTGAGCTAGCTAGTGAAGGCGAGCACGACTAGGAAACTTCTAACGACGAAAAATTGAATCCGTACGGAACGTATCAGCAACCGTCGCTATCACCCTTTGGAATAGCTCGTCGTCCAAGCCAGCGCCCATATGAGATGGTCCAACAGGTGCTCTCGGACGCTGGCGCTGGCTAGAGCCTGAAAAAATAATTACACACGTAACATAGTTCATATTAAGTTATATTAGTTTTATAAATTAATATATAACGAGAAACAAAAGAAATATATCTTATTACCTCCAGGTAAGGTATACGCGGGTATCATCGGCAGGCCCAACACACGATACCTACTGGTACTGCTAGTAGGGGGATCCTGAGACGTGACCCATAGTCTCATCTCCTTATCTCGAGATAACTCAATCTCGGGCAGAGGAGTGGTGGAATATAGCGGCTCAGGATCCCCCCTAGCAGCCCGCAACTCAGCTACACGGGTGTCCCGAAGCGCTTGAAATCAGTCCTGAAATTTATTTTGTATACATGAATTAATTATTTCATTTTATTAAGTACCTAATATTAAAAATAACTAAAAATTAATATTACTCTTACCCGTATAACTACTGTTGCGGGAGACATAGGAGAGTCCTTAGGGTGGTGTGGGCCCTATCCCAAAACTCGGTCACGGTAGGACGTCGGCCTAAGCTCTCCCGCATAGCCTGATGATAAAGAACCTTTATTAAGTATGCTAATAACAAATGACTAAGTAAACAACAAAATTCAAAATACTTACCGACTTCACCTCCTTAAAGGACTGTGAGCCAGTCGTGTGTACGACTCGGAGTTGGCTACGATTTTACTTTTCCTGCTCTGACTTTTTCTTGAACTCTTCATCATCCCAGTGTCGACACATAGCCTCCCAAGCTAGATCGGAGACTATACGGGGCGGATGATTTCTGATCGTAGTCCCGGGCTGCTGAATAACTGCCTGGGTAGCCCGTTGCCTCATCTCATAAAGCTAGTCAGCGTAGTTCTTATGTACATGTGCTATAATAACACTGTCGCTGGCTACTAAGGTGATACCCTCCTCATATCTAAAATAACGTTATAAAAAAATGTATTGACATATCAGAAAGTATTTGAATAATGTAAATATCTATGATACTATTAACTTTAAGTTATGCAATTCGACTCACGTGAAACTCGCGCAGTATAGTGTCCATATATGAGGCATCATACTGCGCATACTGGCTAAATCGCATACAGCCAATAGGCAGGTGTGCCAGGCAGATGACGTGAAGCGTCGCCTTAGCGACGGAGTCCAAAATACTATAAGACGAGATAAATAGAACAATGTTGTCTTTTAATCATGCAATCATATAAAGGTATTTAATTACAATTGACATATTATTAAAGTTAACACTTAGTGATCACTATCAACATCCAACCGGACGATGTGTGGCTGTGCCGGTAGACGAACAAATAAACCGAGGCTAGTACCTCGCTCACGTCGGCGAATACTATCTGTTATAAGTGAAAGTGATGACATTATGTAAATATACTTTTTTAATATATGTTGTAAATAATTAATTAAATAAAAGGAAAAATAATTTATTTCGAAAACTTATTGGCTGATGACGACGACCCGCCCTGGGTGCCGTCGCCAGTTCCTGAACGACCATCACCATGGCGACCTCCCCCGTTATGTCTAGCCATATATAAGTGTACTACTGAAATAACCAACATTAAGTAATTAATTTGTAGTTAATTTAACGAAACTTTATAACCGTTATTGTTGGTCAATTATTTTAGAAACAACAATAAGTTTAGACTAAGTACATCATCAAACCCGTCAGAATCAAAATCAACTTCATCGTCGGATTCTGCCTCTTCTAAATCCGTATCAATTTCTTCGTCGTCTTCTTCGTGTACGACGATATAATCATTGACAACCACGCCTTCCTCATCATCGGGTATGTCAACGATGTCAACAGCCACCACATCATCATCACAAGTTACCACTACATCCCTGGATTGCTAATTTATTCTTGCAATGGGTCATCCATTCCAGACAGATTAGTACCATCAAAAGCCCGAGTCTTCGTTGTGATAACTGTATACCAGGGGCTTCTAGAATTTACACATTCAGGGCGTAGTACCCTTGAGTCGCTTGGCTGGCTAATACGAACAGGTCATCAGATTGTTGTTTTGACTTTATATCTACCGTGACGATTTTATTACGATCAACTTGAACACCATTATCAGTATCAAACCAGCGACACCTAAATGTAACAACCTTTTTATCCCTTGGATAATTGAGCACAACCACTTCCTCTAATCGTCCATAGTAGTTGGACTCGGAATCATTGTAACAGTTTCCCAACACAACAACGCCAGAATTGACTGATGTCATTTCATTCAAGTCATCAACCTTAAATCTGTACCCATTGACGATGCAGCCAGGAAATGGACTAATTAATTTATACGGGCCTAAAATAACATCTCTAAAACGCTCATAAGTATTATTGTCTTCAACCCTTCTCTTAAACCACTATTAAAAATTTGCAGTAGTGAATGATTCCAACTGTGTTGCAGTAAGTCCCAGGTTAGAAGTTCTCGCTTCCTCTTCGAATTCACTGAAATAATAATAACATAATTTTATTATTGATTACGCGACAATAATATTTGTAGGATGACATATCATAATACATACTTGATGTATGCCGATAGTTCGGGCATATTAAGAAGCACGTCGGTGGATACAATCTTCAAATCTATGTCGCTTAAGTAAGTCATCCTCTCATGGCCAAATGGTTTAGCCGGATAGGTGAATACAGCTAACTCATCATCAACATAAGATTAGGGACCAACAACCTCATTCCTACTTAAACAATTGTGCTTAGTTGAGACTACATCGTCAAAGTACAAAGAGCAGAAGTTGACAAGCTCTTCCTCCGTATAGCGTTCAACAATTGAACCCTCTACACGAGCTTTGTTTTCACTTTCTTCTTTAATCGATGCATATACCTGAAATATGATTGAACAAAAATAAAACTTATAGTATGAGTTACAAATATCATCACAATTTAAGTATATAGATGATATTACCTCTTAAAAGGATACATCCACTGATATTACACCGGTCCTCCAAGTTTCATTTTATATGGTAGATGACTAGGCAAATGCTCCATCGAGTCAAATAACCCTGGAGGTAAGATCATTTCGAGCTTGCACATTGTCAGCACTATATTTTTCTCCATTTGCTCCACATCACTATACTTTATTACCGTTGAGCAAAGATCCCAGAAGAAATTTGATAGTTCGGTCAAGGCATCAACAAATTTCCTAGGTAAGATCTCACGAAATGCAATTGGCATCAACTTCTGCATGAACACATTACAGTCGTGACTTTTTAACCCAGTTGTTTTCAGTTGCTCAACCTTAGTACAACGAGAAATGTTAGAAGCATATCCATCCGGGAGCTGCAATGCACTTACCCACTTGCAAACATCTTCAACCTGTTGTTTAGTAATACAAAATGAAGCTTTTGGTTTTGAGTTGTTAGGTCATAGCCACAATTCCCGCCTGGTGTTCATTGCCTCTAAATCTTTACGTCCTTTATCAGTGTCTTTTGTTTTACCACTCGCATCTAACACAGTGTAAAACAAGTTCTCAAATACATTCTTTTCTGTATGCATGACATCTATACAATGACGGGCTGATAATGTGACCCAGTATGACAACTCAAATCATATAGGCGAGTATGTCCAATTATGAGTTATCTCGTACCCTATTGCTCTCAACTTACCATATTCCTTCCTTGGCGGTGGAAATGCTAGATCATTTAGCCAGCCCGATATCTCGTTGCCCGACAAACGTCCAATAACCCCCTTTTTCTGTCTTTCTATTAAACTGTGCAGACATCTTTTTGTAACTATGGTCAGCTGGTAAGAATTTTCGAGCAGTTCCAAAGAAACTAGTTTTCCTTCCATGACGTAGTTGTGTGCCTTACACATCCCCATACACACTAGACATGACAGCTTCCTGTGAGTCGACCAACCATTGATCATCCTAAGTGCCGGAAAGTCAATGATAGTCCATAACAAAGCTGCTTTCATCACAAAATTTTTCATTTCTGATTTATCATAAGTCTGAACACCCGTCTCCCACAACATCTTAAGTTCGTCGACTAACGGTCTTAAGTACACGTTTATGTCTTTTGTAGGACTCTTATCTCCCGGTATAAGTAAAGTCATGAATAGATACAGATCCCTCATACACATTGACGGTGGAAGATTGTAAGCTACCATGATAACTGGCCAAACAGAGTAAGGCTGACTAAAATTATTAAATGGGTAAAAGTCATCCATAGCCATGTCAAGCCTGACATTCCTAACTTCCTGATGGACTCCACGACACGCTCGCGTGAGGTGGTCGCCGCCCGGATCGTTTCTAACAAGTTGATAGGATGGATAGCTTGCAACACCTTAACCCCTCGCCTATATGTAGACGATAATCTTGGTACAATTGCTTGCAAATGAATTATGCGTAGGATGAATACCAACGACACCTCGACCCCTCGCTTATATTGAAGCGGTAATCTTGGTACAATTCACGATTGATGCGATAGAAGACGCCACACACAACTATGAATAGTTGTATGATAAGTCAATTATGAATCTCTCAAGAAAACTAAGGAATACTTAGGAATTCTTCAAAGAACTACAAGTAGAGAAAAAAACTCACAATAATATTGATAATGCTGAAAATTGGTCTGAAAACCATTACAACAATGATCCTATTTATACTAAGCTAGAGAACAATCTAGAATTACACAAACCTTAAAAACACCATTACATAAAACAAGGAACCTTGTTTTGGGAAATGAAACAATTGGTGGAAAACACCATTACTTAAAACATGGAACCTTGTTTTAGGAAAGGAAACAATTGGTGGAAAACAACATTACCTAAAACATGGAACTCTGTTTTGGGGGAAGGAATCCCGCAATCCAAGCGTCTTAGGAACCATTCCAAGCATCCTTGAGTTGAAATCAATCCATTCACTAATGATCGTTCATTGATTCCTCGATACTTGAGTTGAATGAATGGCATAAAATTCTGACCCCCTCATGCTTGTATAAAATCTAGTATTTCTCCCTCTCGAAAAGGATTGATCCACAAATCAGATTCTACATCAAAACAAACTAAGTTAACAACTGAAATGTAATTAATATTGCAACTTATGAAAACACATGCATATGTAGTAAAACAAACGCAAACAAAAATCTGAAAAGTTTTATCCCCTCCTTGATCAAATATCATCATATAGATCTCCCTTTGAAATATATACTTCCATTTACGAATTCCTGGATCAAAAGGCTTTCTTGTGATCTCGATTGCTCGGAAATATACCCATCGATAACTTCCTGGATCAAAGGACAATCTAGTAAACTCATGTAACGTCAAATACTTCACTGCACCTGGGTCAAATACCCATCTTTGTAAACTTGTATACCGTATGTGCAAATACGCGCGAATCCTTGGGTTAAATACAAATGATACCAAATGATAGGTTCCTCTTGGATCTAGTATCAACACATAGTACCCTTCACGTTTCATCAATTTACATTTACAAATCCCCGGGTCAAAAATCAACTTGAGGATCTTATGCATTTGTAAATACATCATTTTCAACGATCTTGGATCAAATATTAATTGCTGAAACTCATCACGTTGTTCAAGTAAACACTCTTCAATTCCTGGTTTAAACACAAAATAAAACCAATCAATATGAATCTTTTGTATAATCATGGAAAATTCAAGAAACTCAAAATCATATGCATAGTCTACTAAATCAAAATTCAAAATACTTCCCTATAGACTCTCAATGCAATGTTCAAATGGATCTACCCAACTTTCCATGGTTTTGGAGAGTGAGATCCCATATCGAATCTTACAAACAACCTTTCTCTTCCCATTGACAATAGCACATTCAAAATCAAATAATGATATCAACGGAATCGAAAGATCACAACCAACACTACCAAACAAAAATTCACTAGCATGCATACGATGATCACAACCAAACTCACTAGATGCTAAAGAATTTTCCCAAAGTTGATTAATAGTCAGAATATCATTAGAACAGATATTACCAAATGATAGCATTTCATGCAACAAGGCTTGTTTTAATGAAAAGATACCGAATGACAGCAAATTATGCAATGATGACTGCTCTAACGAAATGGTATGATCACTACCACTGTCAACTAACGACAAATCAAGCAAAGATCGACTAGCATGAAAATCTAACTCAATATATGGACTGGAATGAATTTCATGCAAATTAGAGTTTTAACAACGAGAATAAATATCATGATTATAAACTAATTCAACAAAGTTCAAATATCCTCTATAATTTATGATAAAGACGATTCTACCATCAAAATAGCTAATCACAAATTTACCAATAGAAACATGCAAAACATATTTTAAATACCTCATGAAAACACTAGATGCATCAGTTAATCTAACAGAAATAACTAACCATCTATACAAGTTACATATTAACACAATTTTTCCTTTTTCACAACCTATCTTGCTAATTTGATTAGGCATTCTCATCACATGATCATCATAAAATGTAGATAAAATATAAGTACCATGCAATTTATCAAATATATTATCTAAGTAAAGAAAATAACAACGATACTTGTTTACCAATTTAAAATCGATGAACATGTTCGAGTGCTCGACGTCTCATCCCACTTAGGTACTATGATCTCATCAATAGCATATGCACTCATGACTCCATCCACGATACCTTCCTTTATCAACTCTCCAACCTGCCTTGTTGACTCCTTTGTCTCCTCAAGAACAATAATAGCTGATGGACATGGAATGATAACACTAGGTATATAATCCTGCACTTGTATAAGAGAAACAACAGAACTAGACAAAACAGAGTTACTTTGGTTAGTATCCAAAAGCGCCGTCTTGTACAAATGCACATTCATTGGCTTTTCAAAATACAACCCTCTTTCATTCTCACTCTCGTTTTCATAGTCTCTTATTTTTCTCTCTTTTTCTTTTTGCTCATTCTCTCGTTTCTTTTCAATCTTTTTATTTTTTTTATTCTCACACTTTTCATTCTTTTCTTTTTCACTATTAATCTTTTGAACAATTTCTTTTGGTACAATCTCAAGAACTTCATGGTCTTCATTATGTACATTGGAACCCAACAATTCTCCTTGGATGACATACTCTATTCCATCGTCTTCCTCCCTCGGTTAATCTTGCTCCTTAGAGATGTTTTGTTGCTGTTTTGAATGTTCGTTTCTCATCTCATTATATGTTCTCATGACATTCTTAAAAGATACTTGTTCCACATACGCCCAAGGAGATGCTCGTGGTTGTCTCCAACGAGTCTCTTCATGCCTTTGAACCTTCCTTTCATCTTCCCAATTTGATCGCCTTGAAGGTTGCTCTTCATGTCTTGGAGATACATACTCATTTCTCCTGCTAGGTTGTATTGGAGCATACCGCCTTCTCATCACGATTTTCAACTCTTTCCATGTAACGACCGGAGGTTCTCCATATTTTCTCCTATCACGTTCAAATTGAGCCCACCATGTGCGTGCATCATCGGACAAATCTAGGACTACAAGCTTGAACTTCCTTTGCTCTAAATACTCATGATAGTGAAACTCTTGCTCCTTTCCTTTCTCCCAACTTAAATAAGCTTCGAGATCCGCTCTACCTTGAAAAGATCCTTTTTGCCAATAATTATTTTCACATTTATATCCATACATGATTACTGCAAAACAAAGGTTAGTACATAAAGAAAATTTCCTCATACACTCCCTCACGTGTTTCGCTCAAACAATATAAAGAAACGCTCGTGTATCGCTCAATTGGCTTTTACCCTCTAATAATCTCACTACTCTTGCCTTTTTTTCGCTCGTAGTTCTCTCTAATATGTTCTTTTTGAATTCACAAAGTAATATCTTAGTTATCCAAATTCAATCCAATAAGAACTTATCAAGACACAATAGTCGTTATGAATACGAGTACCAACAATTCTTCACAATCGCCAAATATGACTTTGTAAATGAAATCCCAATAATAGCAATCAACAATAATAATTTTCTACAATATATTTTCTGCAGTTTTTTTTTTTTTTTTTTTTTTGCAGTTTTTTTTTCGTGTGACTAAAATACAACAATAAAAAGTAAAGATAAGTAACTTGATAGGAACTTAGCTTTGATACCAAATGATAGACTCCACGGCACTCTTGCGTGAGGTGGTCGTCGCCCGGATCGTTTCTAACAAGTTGATGGGATGGATAGCTTGCAACACCTTAACCCCTCACCTATATGTAGACGGTAATCTTGGTACAATTGCTTGCAAATGAATTATGCGTAGGATGAACACCAATGACACCTCGACCCCTTGCTTATATTGAAGCGGTAATCTTGGTATAATCGACGATTGATGCGGTAGAAGACGCCACACACAACTATGAATGGTTGTATGATAAGTCAATTATGAATCTCTCAAAAAAACTAAGGAATACTTAGGAATTCTTCAAAGAACCACAAGTATAGAAACAAACTCACAATAATATTGATAATGCTAAAAATTGGTGTGAAAACCATTACAACAATGATCCTATTTATACTAAGCTAGAGAACAATCTAAAATTACACAAACCCAAAAAAACACCATTACATAAAACAAGGAACCTTGTTTTGGGAAATGAAACAATTGGTGGAAAACATCATTACTTAAAACATGGAACCTTGTTTTAGGAAAGGGACCAATTGGTGAAAAACACCATTACTTAAAACATGGAACCTTGTTTTAGGAAAGGGAACAATTGGTGAAAAACACCATTACCTAAAACATGGAACCCTGTTTTGGGGGAAGGAATCCCGCAATCCAAGCGTCTTAGGACCATTCCAAGCATCCTTGAGTTGAAATCAATCCATTCACTAACGATCGTTCGTTGATTCCTCGATACTTGAGTCGAATGAATGACATAAAATTCTGACCCCGTCATGCTTGTATCACTTCCTCAACAAATTCTGGAAAATTTTCATCAAACTTCTTCCATTCATCTCCATCTGCAGGGTGAGTTAGCTAATCAGGTACGACGTTCCTTGTTCTATGCCAAGTCATATGTTGAGCCGTGTGGGACGACATGAATAGCCGTTGAAGCCTCGACGTAAGAGGAAAGTACCGTAAGATCTTCTTAGGCATATGTTTCTCTTTCTCCCCACGTTTTGTCACCTTATACCGAGGCAAGTTGCATATATCACACTGTCCCTTATCTCTATCTACCCCATAGTATAACATGCAATTCTGCTCACTAGCATCGATCTTCTGATACCCCATATTTAACCCCTTGACCATCTTCTTTACTTCATAATAATTCGCGGGCAAAGTATGATCCTTGGGTAAAAAGTCGCTAATAAGAGCAAGCAAATCATTGAAACCTCTCTCACTGCAGTCATGCTCATTCTTGAAGTGTAAGAGCTTCATCACTGCATTACCATTTCTAGGATACAACTTGACTCCCGATTCAGATAACAACTTGTAAAAGGCGGAAGTTGTATCATTTGGCTCTTCATGAGCACTACTTGACGAAGACATCCTTTCAGCTCAGTCAATATTAGTAGTAGGTCTGTCAACGGGTCAGGTTCTGGCCCGAACCCGATCCGAACCGATCCATTTAGATGGATCTGGATCCATTTTTAAAACCCGATTACCCGATTACCCAATAAGTAAATGGATCGGATTCGGATATATATATCGATTCGACCCGATAATAACCCAATCCGATAAAAATATGATATGTGTTGATTTTAATGCTCAAAACCCTACCTCCCTCCCTCAAAACCCTCTCTCCCTCCTAGTCGCGATTTTCACCGCGTTCTCTCCCTCCTACTTCCTAGTCGCAAGATCGTTGCCCGTACATCTCAAGATCAACACATATCATATTGAAGCCTGAAGATGTAAAGGTGATTGTTTGATCGTTTTTTCATGTGCAGAGTATTTCTTGAATCTTGATCTTAATGGGAAAGCAAGATCATTTTTGTTCTGAGTTACATTTGGGTTTTTATTGGTGGAGTTTATAGATTTTGTGTAATCATTGCATGTGAAGATTTTATGACGTTTTGGCTGTTTTTTTTATTTGTGGGTATAAGTTTACTGGGGTTTATAGATTTTGTTTGATCATTGCATGTGAAGATTTCATGAAGTTCTGACTGATTTATTTTATTTATTTATTTTTTATAATTTAGGGGTAAAATTGAACTGGGTTTATAAAGTTTGTGTGATCATTGCATGTTGAGTTTTGATTGATTGTTAGTTTTTTTGGGATGATATGGTTGTACAATTTAATTTGTGGTGTGTTTTCTTGCTTATTTCATGCCCACATTATTGTGTATATATATTTTGTGTTTGTGCTTAATAATACTTTATTAGTATTTATTTGACATTTATTAATGTCTCGTTGACAAGTTCTATTTGTGTTGCTATTTGGTGCAGTAATGTAATCTGGATGGTATTTTTCTTAGTTGGTTTTATGTGATGGATTATTTTCTTAATCTAAATGTAGACTCCGTGGTGTGGCAAAATTGTATTCATTAATTCATGTCTAAAATATAGTGATGGAAATTGGAAAAGTTTGATTTGTGCTTAAATTTTGTGGTTCAAGCTTTAAGCTTGTTTGGATAATCTACTAACAATGTAATGATTTTTTGTGCATTTGAAGCAGTGAAGTTATGTCTACTGATCCGAATCAAAATACCAGTAGTGCCGGTGTCGATGGTGGTGATGATACTAGAGAGAAAGTGAACAACGAGCATGATGCTATTGACAATTCAAAAAAACCAAGGAAACTCACATCTTCGGTATGGCTTGAATTTACAAAATTAAAAGATGCTAGTGGTGCAGATACAGCTAGGTGTAATCATTGCAAAAATAATTTTGTTAGAGATAGTACTAAAGGTACAAGTCATTTATGAAAACATTTGATTAGGTGTAAGGGTAAAACACATAAAGACCTAGGCCAATAATTGTTAAATGCAGTAAAACGGGCTGCCGATGGTGTTATAAAACTTGAGAATTATAAATTTGATCAATTGAAAATTAGGAAGGATCTTGCGGTGATGATTGTGAAACATAATTACCCATTTAACATGGTTGAGCATGAGTACTTTGAGCAATTTTGTAATGGCCTTAATCCAAATTTTAAGATTATCAATCGAAACACAATTAGGTCTGATATACTTGAGTTGCACATGACTGAGAAGATGTAGCTTTATGCTTTTCTAGAAGACCTATCTTCTAAGGTCACTCTCACAACTAATTTGTGGACTTCAGACCACCAAAATATTGCATATTGTTGTTTGACCTTGCATTATATTGACGATGATTGGAAATTAAAAAAGAAAATCTTAAACTACAAAGCTATTGAATGTCCACATGATGGTGAAACATTGTTTAGCTTCATTTCTGATTTGCTCTTAGAATGGAATATAGACAAAAAAACATTTTCAATGGTGGTAGACAATGCTTCCGCAAATGATGTTATGGTTAAACATTTGAGAAGTTGGCTTTGTGATAAATCTTTGCTTTCTTTGGGTGGGGAAATGTTTCATGTGAGGTGTAACGCACATATTCTTAACTTGGTTGTCCAAGATGGCTTGAAAGTGATTAGTGGTCTTCTTGTTAAAATAAGAGATACAGTTAGGTATTTGAGTAAATCCCCTTATGGAAAACAAAAATTTGATACGGCGTGCAATCAAGTGAAGGTAAGGTGTAAGAAGAAAGTACCCCTGGATGTGCAAAATAGGTGAAACTCTACCTATTTAATGCTTGAAACTGCTTTAGAAATGCAAGAAGCTTTTAATCGCCTAGAACAAATTGATAGGAATTATAAGCACATTCCTTCTCAAGAAGAGTGGCATATGGCGACTTTAATAAATGGTTATTTGAAAAGCTTTTATGATGCCACACGTCACTTTAGTGGTACAAATTTCCCAATGGCAAATATTTTTTTCTCTGATGTTTGTAAAATTCAACTTATATTGTTGGAATTGGAGGGAAGTGAGCATGAATGTCTTCGTTTGATAGCTGCCCCAATGAAAGAAAAATTTGAAAAATATTGGGATGAATGTAGTTTGGTGCCAACAATTACCGTTGTACTTGACCCAAGGTTCAAGATGGATTTTGTGGAATTTTATTATGATAAGATATATGGTAATCTTGCTAGTACTTATGTGCAGAGGGTACGAAATGCTTTTATTAATTTATTTAATGAGTATGGCAGTGATGATTCTTTGTGTATGGATTTTTTTGGCCATGGTACTGATGATGGGAGTTCTAGTAGCACTTTACACACTACTACTTCCACAGTTGATCAGTTGAATGACTTTGATAAGTGGTATAGCCAAGCTCGTTCGTCCAATATTTGTGCTTTACAAAAATCTGAGGTGGATCAATATTTGGAAGAACCCGTGTATCCAAGAAAGGATAGTTTCAACATTTTGACTTGGTGGCAAGTTAGTAGTGCCAAACTTCCAACTTTGGCAAAGATTGCTCGTGATGTTTTAGCCGTTCCAGCTACTACCGTAGCATCTGAGTCTGCTTTTAGTATAGAAGGTAGAGTAATTGATGAGTCACGTGCCTCTTTACTTCCTGAAATTGTGGAGGCTTTGATAACTACGAGTGATTGGATTGAATCACGAAAAAACACTAGTATGTACATTTTGTTTTTTTATAATTATTTTTACTTTCTAATTATTACATTACTAATTTTATAAATTTCATTTATAGATGTTGCAGAATCTTGAGGAAGAACAAAAACAGTTGCAGATTGTTGCAAACAAGTATGCAAACCAGATTGTATCATGACATACATGCTCTAATTCATCTTGGCAATACTTATAATCTGTTTTTATTTTTTTCTATTTATAGGTGTTGAAGTTTGTTGGGTAGATATGCAATTTCTATTGGTTTGCTTGGATTTTGCTGGGGAATCACTTTCAAATTTCTTCTTTTCTTGGAACCATGATGCTGCATTTCTTCTTTTCAGGCTTAGAGATTAGAGGTTGATCCTACAATGAAGGCACTTATTCAACTACCAAGACTTCCATGCTTGCATAAACAAGAATCCATATGATGTTGCAAGCCTAACCCGTTGATATGTTTGCTAGTCAATTTTTAGCAATCTATTTGGTTTACAACATCTTGTTTACTACTATTTCTGATTAATGCCTTCATTAGCTTCATTACCTCTAGTATAAAAATGTAATCGGATGGAGTTTTATTGCTTGTTATTAGTCCTTTGAAGCCTTGAATGTTTTATTGGAGTTTTATTGCTTGAATGTGTACATGTTACTTGGTTTAATCGGATCGAATTATTGGATCGGATTATCGGATCATTATCGAATTCGGATTCGGTCCTTAATGTATGAGATCCGTCGGATTATCGGATCCGATCCGAATCGATAATTCTTTGGCGGTTCGGATTCGGATCACCCCCGATCCGATTCGATAAGGACCCGTTGACAGCCCTAATGGGTAGGGCCATACGCATCGACCAACATCTCCACGACATCATAGTTATCGTCGTCTGAATCCCTGTGAACTGGTTGGTCTACATTGTCAGTCAGTTCTCTCAACTCAGCTGATTCCCCGTGATGAATCCATACGGAATACCCATCCACAAAGCCACGTGAAAATAAGTCGAATCTAGTCTCGTCAACTTTCTTCCAAATCAGATTTTTACACTTGACACATGGACATCTTATATTTCTGTTCGGATCATCAGCTTGTTCTACTGCTTTTTTCAAAAAATTACCCACTCCTTCACGGTAAGCATCAACTAATCCCCTCCCATCAATCGGTATCCTACGGTACATCCAACTCCGGTCGGCTAACATCTTTAACTAACAAAAGAAACATTCAGAACAGGGATATATATTCATGTATGTAGTCCATGCATGAATTATATTTTCCTAATATCTCCACTCTATAGGGGTTAGTCTTCTATCCCGTTTCTGGATGCGTTTCCTCACTAGTGCCAACATGTTGAGCACGTTTCTTTCTGTTTCAAAAAAATTTCGGCAGAACCTCCCCATGGTCTTCAAGTACACGAAATAGACTAAGATAACTTAATCTAAGTATGCACTCGAAGAACATGTAGAGTTAACAGCCGAAAAATCCTAAAAAAAACGTATTCAACCCATTGTCACCGGCCTAAGTGAGAGACATAACATCCAGTAACAGTCCCAAACTGGGGACTATTCGACATTCACTCCTAATGAGTGAACGTCAAACGAGTTTCTAAGCCCTAAACTATACTACATGTTATATTATGTATATATGCAGTTTTATTGTAATTATGAAAAATTAAGCAAATGCTACTTAGTTTATTTTTCTAATAATAAACTAAGTAAATGCTACTCAGTTTATGATAACTATTATTTGAATATGGGGACTATTATTCGCAATTCATACATAATCGTCAAACGGGTATAATACTACAAAGTATAATACATGCATAAATAAACACTTATTCATTTTATTTTAATTGTGAAAAACTAAGCAAATGCTGCATAGTTTATTTCAATTATTTTATGTTAATTTAGTTAGCTATAATTTATTTTATTTTATTTTACTTTATTTTACTTTATATATTTTATTTGTTATGTTATTTTATTTTATTTATTTAATTTTTTTATTTTATTTAATTTTGTATTATATTATATTAAATAATTTTTTAAATTTATTTTATTTTTTAAATTAAAATTATTTCATTCTATTTTATTATTATTTTTAATTTAATTTAATTTTGTATTATATTATATTATATAATTTATTACTTTAAATTTAATTTATTTAATAAATTTATTATAATTTATTGAATTTAATTTATGTTATTGTAATTTATTTTAATTTAATTTAATTTAATTTAATTTATTAAATTTAATTCCTGTTATTCTAATTTATTATTATTATATTTTATTTTGTATTATATTATATTATTTAATTAATTTTATTGTATTTTATTATTAGATATAATTTAATTTATTTCATTTAGTTTTATTTTATTTTCTTGAATTTATTTTTATTACATTATATTATATTATCTAATTTATTTTATTTAATTAATTTGTTTTATTTTAATTAAATTATTTTATTTTATTTCATTTTTTCTTAATTATCTTATGTTATCTTATCTTATGTTAATTAATTTTATTATTTTATATTATATTATCTTATATATTATATTATGTAAATTTAGTTGATGTTATTATATTATTATATTATTTTATTTTATTTAGTATTGATAAAACTAAGTAAATAACGCTACTTGGTTTATTTTAATATTGGGAAAGTAATTAAATAATACATAATTATACTTGCAGGGCCCACAGATTTTGCAATTGAATAATTCTGACAGAAATTCCATCGGGAATTCCGTCAGAAATAACAAATATACCACAAAAAAATACCAAGCCTATATTGGCAAGAACACATTCAGAGCAATTTCAGCATATTAATCCCAATTTCAACAAAATTTAATCCTAACAACATAACAGAATGTGCACAACTATAATTCAGAGCATAATTTAATGAAATCCAATTTTAGTAAGAATAACAAGAAGCCCAAAATTTGTCCCAATTTCAGCAACATCAACAAGAATATATTCAGTAGTAATCTCATATTCACAAATTATTCAAATTTCACTAATCTCATATTAAAACCCATATTAATCCTTTCAACAAATTAACCCATAAATTTCAGTTATCTCATAAAATCTCAGAATCATTTTCATACGAGTCAAACTGATCTTTACAACAAATTAAACCTAAAAACATAAATTAATTCTACTAACCTTCAAAAATAGCAGTTCTAAAGGAAGAGAAAGGAGGAGGAGCAGCGGCACGACACGACACAGAGGAGCAGTAGCATAATGGTGGTGGACTGATGTTAGTACGGTGGTGGTAGTGGTGGAGTATATTGGAGTAAGAGGGAGGCGAGCTCGGTGGTGGTGGAGTGATGAGAGAGATGAGAGAGTCAGAGAGAGAAAACGACTGAGAGATAGAGAGATTGAGAAAATTAGTAGCGGCGACGACTGGGGGAAGAGAAGAGTTTTTAGGTTTTATAAGTTATTTCCGACGGAATATCCGTCGAAAATACTTCCGTCGACATTAGTTTATTCTCAACGGACAATCCGTCGAATATACAAGCCATTCCGTCGAACATAATGTTGGCGCTGCCGGGAACATTGGCGCCAAGCGATGCCTTTTATCTCTGAAGGAAATCCGTCAAGATTATGATAATTTCGACGGAATTATGCCCGACGAAATATTCGGTCGAAATTAAGTTATTTTTGACTGAATATATTCCGTCGAAAATAATTCCGTCGGAGTTAAACACTTTTCTTGTAGTGACTGTACAAATATAAAGAGTATACTATAATATGAAAATATAAAAATTTTTGTTAGTTAAGTAATATCCATTAATGACTTTATAATATTAAAATATTATAAAATCTAGCCTTAAAACATATACATGTCTATCCTATTATAATAACTAGTATTTGTTAGCATACACGTTGCGTGTGTAAATTATGTGAGGTAAAATATAAATTTTATAAAATTTAAAGGACTAAATAGAAAGGTAAAAAAAATATTAATATAAAAAGGATAAAATAGAAATTATATTAAAAGTGAAAGGGTATTTTTGGAAAAGTCAAAAAGTTTCACCAAAATTGTTTATGGGACCTCGTGCTTTATATATTAGATTAAATAGTGCATCAAATAAAAATGTACATGTTTATATCAAATAATAGTACTTCTAACCCACCTATCATTTTTGCTCAAACACATACCACAAATGTTTTCATATAATGAAAAGACAAGGCAAGGCTGGGATTGTTTTGTTTTTATTTTCTTTTTAAAGTGCAGTCTTAGGGAATAAGGCTTAGGGAATAATTCTTACAGTACACTAAGAATAGAAAAAAAGTACAATGAAGCAATAACTTAAGAAAAAAATATTCCAAGTGGCTTCTTAAGAAAAAAATTCACTGTGATACTTAAGAAATTTTCAATGGTTTCTTTGTTCATAAGTCATAACTTTCCAAATGGTCCGTAAACACAATGAAGCCATGCAGAATAAATACAAAAGCAAAACCCAAAGACTTGGCCTTTTCTATCTTCACAAATGCCTTGCTTTTTTCTTCTTTTGAATTTTGTTGACCCTAAAGAGTGAAAGATTCAAGCTATAATAATGTAAGCATGTTTGACTCAATCATAAGCAAATGACAAATTATGAGAATTTATTTTGTCTGTCCAAGAGAGCAAAAAAAATTCTCACATTAGCAAAAGATTTATATTTATTTGATTTGTAGAGCATAATTTGACTAACATCTGTTGCATTATCTTGTTTTGCTCAAAATATGTGTTGAATTTGTCAGCAAAAATAAATTTTGTTTTTTGTTTTTTTTTTCATTCTTTATATTATTACTAGACTGATAACTCGTGTAAGACACGAGTTAGTATCGATAATACAATCTAAAATTGTAGTGTATGATATTTGGTATTATAATTTGAGTATAAATAATATAGTATAAATAATAGTCATACATCGAATATGAAATCGAAGAGTTACATGTATATCAAAATTATTGTACATATTTTTTAATACATGCATGCATGTACATTCTTGGAATAATACAACAAATGATTCGAAAGTTTGGTGTAATTATAATATGACATACATTGTATCAGTAGAAATAATGAATTCGAAACTAACTTGGTATTAGCTCGGAACTAACTCGATGATCAACCAAAATAACTCCGTTAATTTGAATAAGATCTTCAATTGACTTGATATATATATAGTGATAGATTTGGCCTAGACAACTATTTTGATCCTTGGTACTCTGCTCTTGATTTCAATTTAGCCCATGTAGAAAATTTCATAAATTTTCTTTTATTCTGCAAACAACGAACAATTTAATTCAGTTTTATTTTGACTATGTTTTACTTAATGAGCTAACTGTAAATGTGGATCCATTAGGACATTTAAAAAAACAGTTAAAGAATTACTTTTGATTATAATTTATTCAGCAAGATTAAAACAGCTTTTTCATTAACCTTTCTTTAATTCACCAACTAATTTTTTTTCTACTAGAAGGTTTTAAATTTATCATGAAAAATTAAATTAAAAATACCTATGAATGTAAGGAAATAAATTTGAAAATAATCTAAAGTAATGTAAAGAAATTAAATTTAAAATCTTATGTGATGTAAAGAAATTAAATTTAAAAGTTCTATGTGATGTACGAATTTTAAATTTAATGAAAGGACATTTAAGTTTAAAACTCTAAGTGATCTAAAATAATTAAATCTAAAAGTTCAAAGTGTAAATAAGTTAAATCTACATTTTCTAATAGAAAAATAAAATTGGGTTAGGGAAATTGAAAGAGATTTATGGAAAAAAAAGGGTTTTAGCTTAGTTGGTAAACGTTTTATCCATACCAACAATTTTTTTTAAATGTCAAATATCCATATTTGCAACAAATTTATCTACTAAATACCATGGAATTAACCAAAGGAGATATTCCAATGGTAAAAGTTTTTTCTTTTACCGTATAATAGAGTATGATGATAAATAAAATAATGAATATTACATGAACAAAATTGAATATTATTTTATCTCGATTATTGGAGCATATTTTGACTAACATATGTTACATTATCTTCTTTAGCTCAATTGAATTTGTCAACAAAATAAGTTTTGTTTTTGGTCATCTTTTCATAATATTATTTGAGTCCCGTCGTATCCCATTTTTAGTGTTCTCTTTCCTGAAATATCATATTTGTTTATATAATAATGTACTCCATATGATATGAGCATAATGTGTTTGGAATATTATGTTTTTTAAAAACATTATTAAAAAGTGTAATGTCTAGGTGTGTCATGAACACTCTGCAATTTGAAACAAATATACTGCGTCTGTTCTTTAATGGTCCCACAATATTACATAAAATAATGTGTCTTTTATTTTTTTATACTTCATCCGTTTTATATTATTTGATCATTATTGATTTCTTAAATTCAACTTAAGAGATTTTTAAACTCAAAATTGACATAGATTTTTTTTTAAATTTTAATCAATAAAATAATGAATATTGTAAACTATCTATAAAATATTATTCATTGTAAGTTTTATTATTTCATAATTTTTAATGAGTCATCTTAATTTTGAATTTGAAAATGTCTCAACTGTACTTTCAAAAGTCAATAATGATCATATAATTTGGAACGGAGAGAGTACTAATGAACCCCACTAAATGACATACTGACCCCTTACTTTTTGTAGCTTAAGCTATTTTTTCGAGGGTAACAAAAATTATAACTTAAGTCATTCTTTTGAAGACGGAGGGAGTATGCATTTAGGCTTATTGAATTTCATTCGCGAAATTCTTAAATTATAAAAAATAGATATTTAGAATAGTAATTAATAAATTGAGAAAAATAATTAATCCAAATTATCCATACAATCAGCGGAAGAATAGTAGCATGGGCATCTTTCAATAAAAAAGACATGTACATAAAAATTAAACACATGGACTAACTCCGTAAAATTATAAGGTACAAACACATGCTCAAAAATAACAATCAAAAGAATCAAGAGTTACAAACATAAGCTCTGCAATCAGTCCTTTGTTAATCTACTAACTCAAAAGAATCAATCAAATCACCACAATTTTTCGCAGTAAAAGATGATTAAGATTTTTCTGGCACATGATGAGTAAATTTTCGAATCAAATTAACACAATCACTTTTCATTAAGAGTTTCATAAAGCCACATTTTTTAAATCACTACGAATAACAATAGTCTCATCGTTCTTCACTTCATAATTACCTCATAATCTATCAACATCCTCCCCTAAACTAGGCCGACTTTGTTACGGAGAACAAATCCCACAAATTCATGTTTAATTTTCTCAAAATAAAAATAACAGATAGCTTATTAAATATTTTTTCCTTCTAAAATATGTAATTTAAATTTAACTTTTAAAAAAGTGTCTTTAGCAGTATATATAATTATGTTAATTAAACTTAAAAACTAACCAATATTCTGATGTAACACATCAACAATAATTCATCTATAATAATAAAATTAAACATAAAAATACAACAAATGTTTCAAATTGTTTAATCAATATTTTTGTTTTGCAAGAGTATAAAGTATTTTTGTTTTGCAAAATTTGGCGCTTATAAAGAGTAAAGCTCCATTACAAGCAGAACCCACACAATTCAAAATTAGCCCAAAATCCATCCCCTAGAGAGAGAAAGTCCGTTGGCGCTCTTCACACCGTTAATTGGAGTCGTTGGTTTACTCACATTGTAATTGAATGGAGGAACATTACGTATTAGGATCGATTTTCACTTCTCTGTTGGGATTTGTTTTGGTGTACGTTTTGTTTTTGAAGAAAGACGGCCGGAGAGATTTCGTAGAGGCCGGCGAGTGCGCCACCGCAACCACAACCATTAAAGGAGAATGCAAATCGCCGCCGGCGAGGACGCTGATGTCATCATTGTCGGAGACGTAGTTGCCGATGCGGCGCTTGCTCATACTCTCAGCAAGGTATAATTGGAGAATTTTTTAAAAATGACCTAAATTACGTTAAACTTTCTCAATTAAATCTATTTTGTTTAACTTTTTTGAGAATAATCTAAAAGTCAATTGAATTGGCATCGAAAAGAGGAATTGAAATTGAACGACACTTGAAGTGGCGTTAAAATGTTAATCCCCTCGTTATCTTAACCAAATTATTTTTTTTATAATCTTAACCAAATTATTTTTTAAAAAAATGATTTTTTTTAAAAAACAAAAAACTTATCTGAATGTTTTGAAAAAAATAAATTTATTTTTTAAAGAAATTTTTAAAAAAAGATTCAACGCCAAACTAACTGGCCATGTAAATTTTTTAATATAATATGTCAGCGAATCTGGTGCTTCATCTCACCTCCTTTATATACATACGTCATGTATATGACCTTTCATGCCAATGAATATAATGTCAGCGAAAACAAATTATTATAGCAAATTTAAAAAAAAAATCAAAAAGGCTCTAACGCCAATCTGATTGGTGTTGGAATTTTTTTGTTGTTGTTTTGTATTCATCATTAATGAAACTTTCCTAATAATTTTTTTAAACTTTTTTTTATAAAACATTTTTTTTAAAAAAAATTATTATAAAGCAAATAAAAAAAATCAAAAAGAAATCTAACGCCAATCGGACTGGCATTAGATTTTAATTTTTTTTTACAACTAATGATTTATAAAGTAAAAAAATCAAAAGTACAAAATCTAACGCCAATCTGAGTGTCGTTAGATTTGATATGTTTTTTTTACCAACTAACGACAATCTAATTTATAAAATAAATTTTTAAAAAAATCAAAAAGCACAAACCCACCGCCAATTTAACTGGTGTTGGATTTGAAAATAGCTCTAACGCCAAACTAAATGGCCTTGGATTTGATTATTTTTGTTTTTTTTACAACCAATGATAATCCGATTTATAAAGCAAATCTTTTAAAAAAATGATTGTTATTTTCACAAGATCTCTCTCACATAGGTGTGAGACCTATTTACTATATTTATGTGAGAGGGATCTTGTGGAACTATTACTTTTGCTTGTGAAAATATTAATTCTCAAAAAAATCAAAAAGGCTTTAACGCCAATCTAACTGGCGTTGGACCTTTTTTTTTTGTATCCATCCAAACCCTATCGTAAACACATTTGCCGCATCACATTTTCTCCTCTTATTTTCTTCATTTGCTCCTTTATCTTATCTATTCTCACTACTCTTTCCTTTTATTTTTTCCGGTGAGTTTTTTTACTTCCAGTTGCCTCTATTTTTCTCCATTAATTTAGTTCAGAACATCCCTAAAGGTATGTAAATTAGTATTTGTTGTACTCATTTTAATTTTATTATAAAATTTAATGTTACTCTAATTTTATTTTTTTGTCCATATTAGTAGTGTTAAATTTGTTATATTGTGACATCCAAATTTTTTTTTGGTGGATGGATTAAGTTGTTGTTTTGATATTAAGTTTTTTGATGGTATATCATTTTTTATTGTGATAAAAATAAAATTTATAATTAAATGTTTTTTACATAAAAATAATGTAAAATATAATTTTTTTTAAAAAAACTGATAATTAAATTTTATTATTTCTACCCTCTTCACTAAGAATATACATATATTTAATATAAGTAAGAATGTTTCATAAAGGATTTTAACACATTATATTTAATACATATGTTTAATATTAGTAATGTTAATGTGAATGATATTTTTGCATAATATTTACGATGAATGGTTATGTTCAAGTCATGTGTTTTTGGGGAGGTGAGGTTTTGACGAAAAATGTAAATGACTTCAAATTTGCTTTATAAAAAAAATAAAATTCCAATGTCAGTCAGATTGGCGTTAGATCTTTGACATATTATATTAAAAAATTTATAACGCCAGATAGTTTGGCATAAAATCTTTTTTTATTTATAAATTTCTTTAAGAAAATAAATTTGTTTTGAAAAAAAAAATTGGATAAGTTTTTTGTTTTTAAAGGAAATTCGTTTTCAAAAAAATATAATTCGGTTAAGATAATCAAAAAAATAATTTGGTTAAGATAATGAGGGGTTTAACATTCCAACCCCACTTCAAGTGGCGTTGAATTTCAATTCCTCCTTTCAACGCCAATTCAACTGGCTTTCGGCCTATTCTCAGAAAAGTTGAACAAAAAAGATGTAATTGAGAAAGTTCAACGTAATTTAGGCCATTTTTAGAAATTCTCGTATAATTGTGTTCTGTATTACCTCTTTGATTTCTTCAAAAAACACAAGTATTTTGAGTGATTTAGTACAATTTTATGTGTAAGTGTCTTGATTTCATTAACAATCTTAAATCTCAAGCCTTGAATTATGCCTCGATAGTGCATATATACATATATAAAATTTTGAAGGTAAAATTGTAGGCTGAGTGAGGACAGTGCAAATCCTAGTAGTTTTCTTTCTCTTTTTTTCCGTGTGGGTGTAGTCATTCATTTTTTATTGTTTAATAGTCATTGCGGTTGGCAAAGTGTTAATTGTATATTTTTGGTGTTCCAATTAATCAATTGATTGTTCTGCGCCTCTTGGTCAGATTTGGAATTTCTTCAACTGTATAAATGGGAAAAATTGAAATATTTTGAAAGTTGTCTAATGATTTTTGATTGGTTGTGTTACATTGGAGTAATTTCTAGAGTTTTATTTTTTATGTATATGGCATGGTCCGACTTAAATTAAAGATTCTTTTCACTTAATAATTCATATAGGAAACCCATTTTAGATGCACACTTAAATTGTAGGATTTGGTTTTTAGGATGGGCGTCGTGTGCACATGATTGAAAGAGACTTGACAGAGCCTGATAGAATTGTTGGAGAACTTTTACAACCAGGCGGCTACCTTAAGTTGATCGAGTTAGGACTGAAAGGTATACTGAATGTTTAGTTTGATTAATTTTTATCACACTTTTACAACAATTTATTTTGCCAGTATAGTTTGTTGATTAATCCCTTGTATTGTTTCTACTACAGACTGTGTGGAGGAAATTGATGCTCAAAGAGTGTTTGGTTATGCTCTTTTCTGGGACAAAATACTTGACTTTGTTATCCTACCGAGAAATTTCACTCAGATGTGTCTGGGAGGAGCTTTCACAACGACCGATTCATACAGAGAATGCGTGAGAAAGCTGCAACCCTTTCCAAGTATATTCATCTCCTCTTATTGCTACACCTTATCATTTTCCTATAGATGAAATGCAACTTAACTACATCTTAACAACATTAGAAGATTCATGTTTTTGTTGAAGTATTTGTCTTTATGTTTAGTGATAGTAACTCCTTGATTTTCATTTCTTATAGTTTGACGCCCCCAAATTTCGGGGCCTTTCAAACCACCACCCGAAAACTTGGGTCGCCAGAACTAAATGTTCTGGGGTCTAAACCACACCCCCGAAACTTGGGTCGCCAGAAACAACATTACCGACAAACAAACATGAATCTTCCTATTTATAACTATTATTACAACGACAATATTCACACTCAAAATCGATAACACTTTACGTAACCTATTTAGTTCACCAAAATTAATTAGTAAAATGTCGTATAACATACGACACACGCTTTAAGTTCTCAGTACAATTATTGTCACACTATTTTGATAATTTGATGATGACAACCACTAACTCGGACTACCATTCTATAGTTACTAACTCGAACCATCACACCATTCTCTTGTTTTCCCCGCTAGACCTAACTATACTTTTATTACCTAAAAGAAATTGTGAACAAAAGGGTGAGCTCAAATAACCTAGTAAAAATATCATGACTAAGATAGTGAAGAATAAATTATCCTTAGCCTCTAACAGTGAAAAATCTGATAGAATATAATAGACAACAAATTTTAGATCAACAACTGTAGCGGAACAAACAATCCATTATGAGAGTCAAGTAGACCATAATGTCAACTATCTTCTCTAATTTAAAAGTTCACCATTAATATTTTATTCCTGTAACACCAATTAACAGTTCTTGTTCATAATAATGCAAATCAATAATTCCTGGTCATAAACACGCAAATCAACAGTTCATGGTCATAATCATGCAAATCAACAGTTCTTCCTTGCCACAAAGGCTATAGAGAACTTTCACCACATATGTTAGTCACAAAGGCCAAAGAAAATTTCCACAAAGGCACCACAAATCCTTGCCACAAAGGCACCATGTATCCTTTCTAAAAAGGTACCACGTATCCTTGCCACAAAAGCTCCACATAATCATGCCACAAAGGTCAAAGAAAATTGCCACAAAGGCACCACGTATCCTTACCACAAAGGCTCCACGTAATCATGCCACAAAAACTGCCACAAAGGCCAAAGAAAACTTTCACCACATGTGTGACGCCCCCAAAATAGGTCCACACAACCCATTTTGAGTCGCCAATAACATTTTACAAAATATAAATACAAATACGAATTTTCCCATTTACAACTAACATTTGTCGTGCAAAATACGACCACACACATACTGTGACTTTCCATACAAATATCGTACCGTATGGCACCACAGTATCCAAACCTAAATTATTACAATGCCGTAAAAGACGGCAATACATGTTTTAAGTCTTCAATACAATTATTATTAAACTATGCCATAACTTGATGAGGACAACCACTAACTCGGACCATCACTCCACTCCCCGGCTAGTCCCATCTACATTTTCCTTTCCTGAGAAGAACAATGGGACAAAATTGAAAAGGGTGAGCTCAAATAGCCCAGTAAGAAATATCATGACTAAGATAATGAAGAATAAAATTTATCTTTAGTCTTCAACAGAATTAAATCAGAGATTTAAAGATATTTTAATTGTTCAACAACAACAATTGCAGCGGAACAAACAATCCATTAGAAGAGTCAAGTAGATTTTAATATCTACCATCTTCTATAAATTAAAGGATCACCACCAATATTTTATCCCTGTAACACCAATCAACAATTCCTGTTTATGAACATCCAAATCAACAGTTTATATTCAACAGCCTCTCTTTGCACTACGTGCCAAAGATATTTATTTGTAACATCACCGGTCATGATCATGCCAAACGCCAGTTCATCTTTGCACTACGGGCCAAAGAGAACTTTCACCATACGCCTTTGTTTGTAACACCAAAAGTCATGATTATACCAATATACAGTTTGGTCAAAATCATGTCACGCCAGTTCATCTTTGCACTACGGGCCAAAGAGAACTATCACCACAATTTAAGTATGAGGATGAGGATGATGACAATGATACAATGAGATTAAGGATAAGAAAAACTTTATAATTTAATCAGTATCAAAGATTGACCAAATTGCCAACACGATAACCAAATTGTGGAGTCAAATTCAAGAATGATATTCAAGAAATTATTTCATGCTTCAACTATAACGTATAGAAAGATTCAAGTGAAAAGATATTAGATGAAGCACAAACTATTAAGGAAATTCTACTAATTTTCAGGGATTTTCTCCATTTAAAAATAAGGTTTTGGAAACAAACAAGGATTTCTTATCATAAATGGAGAAATGTGAAAGAAAAAGATATCCCTTAAAGAGTACAAAAGAAATGATAAGTTATATGAGTATAACAGAATATATGAAACTGCAAATGGATTTTCACCTGTCATGCGATAATTCGCGTAGACAGATTATTTCCACAACAGATTAATAAGTAATGAATACGACGGGTTATTCACCAGGTATGCGTCAATCCGCACGAACAGGTTATACCCACAAATTTATAAGGAACAAATGCAAAGGGATATTCACCAGGTACGACACTCCGTACATACAGGTTATTCCCACAGAGTAATAAGGAATTAATACAAAAGAGTATTCACCAGGCATGCGTCATACCGCACGGACAGGTTATCCCCACAAATTAATATAGAACGAATAACAACCTTTATGAGTATAATATCACTTACGAACATGAAAGCAAATGATATTATATATGAGTATGAAAGAAATGATATTCCCTACCTTCGTTAATTGGATGTTACTTTCTATGGAGTTTACTAACTTCAAATAATACTAGTATTCTCACAAATACTCACAATAGCCTAGCACACTAAGAAACTTAAGAAATTTAGAGAGAGAGAAAGTATAAGCAATGAAGGTGTGAAAATTTCTTAAGCAAACCCTCCCTATTTATAGGAAAATCAAGGTGAGGGCATTATAGTCTTTTTCCTAAATTTTCTTGGTTTATTACTCTTATACCCTTGGCATAATCTTTTAATATCATCCATCCATTTTTTCTTCCATTTATATCATCCATCCATTTTTTCTTCCATTTATATCATCCATCCATTTTTTCTTCCATTTATATCATCCATCCATTTTTTTCTTCCATTATCAAAAGATAATTCCATTATCAAAAGATAATTCCATTATCAAAAAGATAAAACCATTATAAAAATAACTCCATTATCAAAATAAATCCCCTTTTCTGTATTATTGTGTTAAATGTATTAATATCACAGATAGCATATACTCGCAATACTGACAACCAGATTATTCCTAGGAAAGAGGGGGCCTTCCATAAAAAAAATGGCGCGCAATTAAATAACCCCTTTCCTTGACAGAATTTCTAGACATTGTCGATAATGCTAAAATATCCTATCTAATGATATAAGTTACAGTGTCGTGACAAATAGTAAAATATATTATGCAGATGCTAATTAACAAATATTGAATCAAGATACTATGCAATTGCTACTTTATCAATTATTGAATCAATAATATAAAACACCGTGCAACATCGTGAGCTACTGTGGAATACCGTGTGCTACTGTGGAATAACGCGTTTTACTGTTCTTTTTATCACCGGGTATTTTAACAGTTATCGGTTAAAGTTTTGCCGCCAATTTCTATCACTTTCTATATCCGACTGTTAACCCGTTGTGGGGCCCACTATCGTTGACAATATTGCCATTTCGGCGCCGTCGTACGGTACCGAATATAATATTCCCCGACAGAAAGAATATTCCCCGACATACTATTTATCAGATAATTTGCATATAACACCCTTAACTATCATTTATAACAATTAAGCACTTCACTATTTAGAAAAATAATCATAAAGAAAATAATAAATTTTTTATTTCATAAATTCGGGGTCTTACAACATGTCCTTACCATAAAGGCTAAAGACACCCAACAATCATATCGTCTTTACACCCTACGCCAAAGACATTCAATTGTAACACCAATGGCCATGATCATACCAGTCTACAGCCTTTAGTCATAATCATACCAGTTAACACTTCTTCTTTGCACACAGGCCAAAGATATTCAACAGTAACACCCATGGTCATGATCATACCAGTTTACATCCTTTGGTTATAATCATATCAGTCAACAGTCCTTCTTTGTACTCAAGCCAAAGAGAAATTTTACCACAATAATTATAACAATGATATGATGAATGGACAGAAATAATCAGAACATTAATGACTTCCAATTTAATTATCCAGAGTCCAAATTATCAACACGATATCTAGAAAATCGATTAGACTTCTTGATAGAATATAAAGTTCAAGTAAATGTAAAGTTCCTGGTTCAAATATAATAACTTAAAACTGAATAGAAAGATTCAGATCAAGATATTAGACGACGCACAAACTATTAAGAATATTCTTTTCACCAGTTAACTATAATGTTTTGAACCGAATAATACTTTCTTATCATAATATGGAGTGTGAAGGAAAATGATATCCCTTACGAGTATGAAGAAAATGATATCTCATACGAGTATTAAAGAAAATAATATCAAATACGAGTATGAAAGAAAATGATATTACTTACGAGTATTAAGGAATGATAACCCCTTACGAGTATGAAAGAATGATAACCCCTTACGAGTATGAAATAAATGATATCTCATAAGAGTATGAAAGAATATAATATCACTTACGAGTATGAAAGAAAATGATATTTCATACGAGTATAAAAGAATGATAACCCCTTACGAGTATAAAGGAAATGATATCCCATACAAGTATGAAAGAAAATAATATCACTTATGAGTATGAAAGAAATGATATTATATACGAATACCAAAGATTGATAACCCCTTACCTTAGCACGTGACTAGATGCTGCTTTCTATGAAATTGATCAACTGCTGCTTTTTATAAAATTGATCAACTTGAACAATTTTTGCACTCTAACTGCTATTTACTAGTACTTGAGGTAGCCTCGTATACTTAAAGAGAAACTTACACTAAGAAATTTTTAGAGAGTGGAAGAAAATATAAGTAAGGAAGTTATGAATTTCCTTATGTTAAGCCTTCCTATTTATAGCCAAATCTCCCACATTTTGAAAATATATTATTCATCCATTATCATTACTTTAAAAATAATGATTACCCATTTTCATCCATTATCAATATTTATTCAAAAAAATTAATCCATGATCAATATTTATTCAAAAAGATAAATCTATTATCAATATTTATTCAAAAAGATAAATCCATTATCATTATTTATTAAAAGATAAATCCAGTATCAATATTTATTCAAAAAGATAAATCCATTATCAATATTTATTCAAAAAGATAAATCCATTATCATTATTTATTCAAAAAGATAAATCCATTATCATTATTTACAAAAAAAGATAAATCCATTATCAATATTTATTCAAAAAGATAAATTCATTATCAATATTTATTCAAGAAGATAAATTCATTATCAATATTTATTCAAAAAGATAAATCCATTATCATTATTTATAAAAAGATAAATTCATTATTATTATTTATTCAAAAAGATTTACATAGATTAATTCATCATCATTATCTT
The DNA here is from genome assembly GCA_034770075.1 of Aralia elata. Taxonomy (NCBI): domain Eukaryota; kingdom Viridiplantae; phylum Streptophyta; class Magnoliopsida; order Apiales; family Araliaceae; genus Aralia; species Aralia elata. Next base: position 35,396,146 of record CM068377.1, read on the forward strand.
TAATTTCTATCATTCATAACAATTTATCTTTAATATACTACATATTAATTATCCATATTTTCACCATTCAAGATTACGTTTAATCTACCACACATCAATTATCCACATTGATTACCTTTAATCTACCACATAGTAATTATTCACATTTTTTTACTATTCACAATTATTATATTATCCTTCTTTCTTTATTATTGACTTCAAATAATGAGTATATCTAACAATTTAATACCCGTGACTTTTAATTACGTAACTTTTCATTACCACCCTTACTACAATGTCAATTATTGGTTCAATAACATATATAATTGCTAATGTGACAATTATACGAAATAATGTGCAATACCGTGTGCTACTGTGGAGTACCGTGTGCTACTATGTAACATCGCGTTCTACTATAGAGTACTGCGTGCGTGCTATTACACTTTTATCACCGGGTATTTTAAACAGTTAAAAGTGATAGTACCGTTGACAATTTTTATAAAAAATATTATTTTTGTCGTTTTCTATATCCGACAATTACGTCATTGTAGGGACCACCGATGATTGATTATTTCGGCACCGTCGTGCTTTACCGAATATTTCCCGACATAAGGAATATTTTTCGACAGACTTTTTATTTTATAATTTGCACATATCACCCTTAACTTATCATTTTATCAATTTAACACCATATTGTTTATCATAATAATTATAAGAAAATTAAATTCTCTTTATTAAAATTCGGGGTCTTACATATAGTGTCAAATTGGAGCAAGGAACTGTCACATCTCGATCTGCTTGAAGAAAATGGGACCATTAAAGGTGTACAATACAAGACTAAAACTGGTGAAGAAATGAGTGCGTTTGCACCACTAACATTGTATGTGATGGCTGCTTTTCGAACTTGAGACGTAACCTTTGCAGCCCAAAGGTGAGGATTATTTCTTTTGATCATTAGTTACTACTTAATATTTTCTAATTTAGTCTCCTCATTACTTGGGTTACTTGCAATTTTTCTCAATCATTAAGGCTAACTCAAATGCTGTTTAATCTTCTGCAGGTGGATGTGCCTTCTTGTTTTGTTGGTTTGGTCCTTGAGAATTGCCAACTTCCACATGCAAACTACGGGCATGTTATCTTAGCAGACCCAACCCATCTTGTTTTATCCCATCAGTAGCACAACGATTTGCTGTCTGGTCAATGTACCTGGTCAAAAGGTGCCTTTCATTTCAAATGGCGAAATGGCCATGTACTTGAAGACTGTGGTTGCTCCCCAAGTACACATTGATCTATGGTGTTTTGTCTTTGTTATAACTTTTACATAATTTATTCGATGTTTACTTTTTATAAAATACATCAAATACTTTCAAGTTAAATTTATTCCCATTGTAGCACACTGGATTAAGTTGTTCAATTTTTCAAGATTCATCATGTGCTGCATGATGCCTTTATAACCACAATTGATAAAGGAAATATAAGGACAATGCCCAATAGAAGCATGCCAGTTGCTCCTCATCCTACTCCCGGGCTTTGCTGATGGGCAATGCATTCAACATGCGCCACCCCTTAACAGGTGGAGGAATGACTGTTGCACTTTGTGACATTGTTGTACTGTGTAATCTTCTAAGCTATCTCCATGACATGAATGATGCATCTACTCTCTGCAAATATTTGGAATCCTTTTACACCTTGCGGAAGGTGAGTTTTGTTAGTAGTATGCACAGTTCCTACAGTAATTTATTATTGTTTTTTTTTTAAATAAATAAATTATATATACCTATTATCATGTTGTCAAGTTATTGATATATGAACTTATGAAGTATGATAAGCACGAAGCCAGTGATACTATCAGCGCAAAGTTTAAATCTAATACTGCATGTACTTGCATAATTTGATACAAAATGACATGCACTGTTTTGATGTTCTTTTTCCTTTCTTGTTTTAATCAAATATTTGCTTAATTAAATTTTGAGATTTAACTCGGATAGTTCAACCATTCCCCACCATATCAGTTTTAGTGAGGCACTATTTCCCAAATTTACTTGTAGGGCTATAGCATCCACCATCAACACACTCGCGGGTACTCTCTACAAGGTGTTTTGTGCCTCCCCCGATCAAGCAAGGAAAGAAATGTGCGAAGCGTGCTTCGACTACCTTAGCATTGGGGGTGTTTGCTCATAAGGACCTGTTTCTTTGCTCTCTGGTCTAAACCCACGCCCGCTGAGTTTGGTTGTCCATTTCTTTGTTGTGGCAATATTCGGTGTTGGCCGCTTGTTACTGCCTTTCCCCTCGCCCAAACGGATGTGGATTGGAGCCAGATTGATTTCTGTGCATACCTAATTATCTAATTATATTTCCTTCTGTTAACTTTTTTTTGTAATTGAAAACAAAGCCTTCTAAAATTCAAGTTTATCTATTTGCAAAGTGCATCAGAAATCATTTTTCCTATAATCAAGGCAGAAGGAGTTAGGCAGATGTTCTTTCCTGCTATGGTGCCTGCATATGCTTCCACAGAATGATGAGAATCTGTCACATATTTTTTGCTCTTAGTTTTTTTTTTTTTTTTCATTTACTGATGAACATTTCTATAAAATCAAATAGTATATATGAAATCTTTTTTTCTTTAGAATGTTCTTTTTAATTACTGATAATAATAATAAAGTTTTCCCCCCTTATTCTTCTCCAAGAAATTCAATAGCTCTCTATTGTCTAGCTTTTAGTTATCTAAGAATACAAGCAGTCACATGCAATATAAATATTTCTTATTGAATTCAGAAAATAATCACACGGTCATATGCTGCCCTTGGAAAGTAAGTTGGCAAATGCTATTAAACAAAATTTATTTGACTAATGTTTTATATAGCAATTGCATAGATAAATACAAGATTTAGTTTATTTAAATAGCCTGATATTTATAGTTTTCAGAGTATATAAAATTATTGTTGTTTTTTGCTAGAGTTTGCTACGTAAAACACAGAGCTGTTTTTGCATTATACTCTTTTTGATGTAAGAAATCATATATAATTGTGTTTGTAGATTCCCAGCATATTGTAAGTCTAGCCTATGTGATTGCTCTTCTTTTTCAAACTGGAGCTATAAATCAGTTGAGCCGAATTTAGATTTGTCGAGGGTAATTTTGGCTTATCGAACAAGCCAAATTTGAACTCGATCGATTAAAAGTTAAACAAGTCGATCTCAAACACTTTCATCTTCGCTACTAAACATAAGCAAAACATTATTTGGTAAATAGTTTTAAAAGGCACTTTATAGGAATTTTTAAACTTATAACCCCTAAATTTAACTAGTACAAAAACATTTTGTTATTTTTACACACAACTAGCTCATGATCCCGTGCGAATCACGAACTTTCTTTTGTTATAAAATTATTGTATTATTATATTTTTATAATATACTAATATAAAAATTCTACTAAAAATAGATTAATATTGTGTACAATGATTTTTATATAAAGCAAATATTTCATTTTGAAATACCTATTTAACTAGTAATGTATAACTAATTATTAATGAAAAATTAAATAAATTTTAAAATCTACAATAGTAATCTTCCAATTATATAATATAAATGATAGTATTCCTCTTTAAAATGATTTTTTTGTTTCTATATTCTTATGTTAATCTATAATATAATAATAAAATCTTAATTAAATTCAAATAATTATACTTATATAATTTAATAATAAAAAATATTATATAATCAAATATTATTGTTATCAATAATATGAATTTTAAAGAACACTAACTAAAGTAGAAAATGTATAAGAATAAGAAATAGTGGTAAGTAAATAATTATGGTAGTAAAAATGTAATGAAAAGATTCTAAAATTAATTAACAGATGAAAAAAATATTTTTTTTTACTAAAGTTTAGGTTTCTATTCCAACATTTTAGGGTTGTAGGACCATTCTCAAGTTTTAGAGTTGAGAGACTATTTTGTGCTATATATATATATATATATATATATATAGGGAAGCTTTCTAAAGCGAACTTTAACAAACGAACCAAAGACGAATCGTCGTCTATGGTGTCTATGGCGACGATTCGACCCGTCGCCGTAGCCATACAATCTTTGGTGACGGGTCGAATCGTCGCCATATACACCAACGACGACGGTTCGTCTTTAGTTCGTTTTTTAAGAGTTCGCTTTTGAAAATTTTCCTATATATATATATATATATATATCTACGGTTAGAATTTATTGCTAAATCTTATGATTGAAAAGTCACTCCTAAAATTTAGGGTTGAAGATTTTGTCTTTATTATATATATAAATTATTTAAACCTATTTCTAGCCAACTACACCATGCAAAGGAGAGACAGTAGAGAACGTCAAATGAAAAGCCCAATGAAATAGAGTTCGTTTGGGCACTGGAATAACCATATCGGGGAAAAGTCCAATGACATGGGATTCTTTTGGGCCGTGGAATCAAGGTTGTTAAAATCAGGATTTCATATAGAATTGTTTTGAAATTCACAGGATTGGATCGTAGAATAGATCGTAAGATTCTATAAAAAAAAATAACATAAATTATTTTAATACGAGAATGTAGCTCAAATACGCAACATTTATCATGATGCTGTTTTATATCTGTATCATCTAATATTTAAATTGTTAGAGAAGATTAAAGTATAAATCCTCACATTGATTTGTTACATTTTTAGTAGAATTCGACCATAACCTTCATATAAAATAGAATTTTTATTACATTTACAAACATATATAGTCAAAAAAATTTATACCAAAAGCCTTTAAATCCCAATGTTACTCAAGTGAACAAATTGTGTCTTACGAGAGTTTACAATTAATATACCTACAAAACTCAAAGTTTTTAACTTTTTCCTTATTTGACAAATTATGAGATTGAAAGAAACTTTCTAAGCATCCATTTGCATTATACATAATCAAGATTAAATTTAAAAGAAATACTTTCATCTCATCAAAGATATTCCATTCTTATTTTAGACACCATCATCACAAAATTAAATTAATATAATGCATTTATTGTGTATTTGATGTAACTCATAATAAAGATGGTGGATTTGTGATGAGAGAGAGAGAGAGAGAGAGAGAGAGAGAGAGAGAGGAGGAGGAGGTGGTGTGAGTGTGGTTTGTGGTGCAGATTTGGGTAAGGTTTGTGCTGCAGAATTAGGATGATTGAGGGTTATTTTGGACAATTGTTGCCTGAATATGATAGTTGAAAGTCATTTCACTCGTGTTTTGAATAGTGAAGTTCACTTGCTATTAATTTGAATGGAAATGTAATAACTTGGAACTTGAGATTAAATCACAAGTGATGAAGTGATAGTTTCGAACCACAAATGGTAAATCAAGAATTTAAGTAAAGCATATGTGGTTTATTGAATTGTATTTTATTGTTTTGGAATGTAAATAGTAAAGTTACATTAATTGGACAAGAATATTGGCACAATTCATTTCTTTCTTCTCTCATCTATTGGATCAAATTTATCTATTCTTTTCTTTTCTTCTATGATCTCTTAACAGTATCTATTTATTCTTAGTTAAGATATTTTGGAAGTAAGGAAAAGAATATGCAGAAACCTTTTCAACAAGGATGGAACTTATACTTGTCAATTACTTTTCATTTGCTTTCTAAAAAGAAAATTTATTTTTAATTTGTTACTTGTAGATTTCAATTAATAGTAGTTACTTGGTTTCCCCGTATGATTCCTAATTATTGAATACAAATTTGTTTCACTTGCATCTTTTCGATGATCAATAAGACAAAATTTCAATTAAGTTTTTTAATCTATATGCTTTCTCTTAGAACATCAATTAAAAAGAACAGATAGAATATATGAAAATAAAATATTTAAAGACCGTATGTAACTTGCTAGTTTACCTCTATCATAGCATGTCAAGTCAGATTATTGGGAGAAAAACAAAAAAGTTAATTGCATCAATGGACATAGCTTGATTAGGAAATAGTGAGAGAGAGAAAATAAAGTTGTTCATGCAATCAATTTCCTTGATTTTTCCCAAATAAAATTGGCATTGTAATGAAATGGTGTAAACTAACACTATGTTTTTGAGTTTGTGACGAAAAAGAAAAGAATAGAGAACTTAATTTATGATAAAAGAAATTAAACAGAAAACTTATACATTTTCTTTTCTTTCATATTCTTAGTGAATTCATAAAGTAAAAAGAAAGGAAAAAAAAATTAAGTTTTACATTTACATTACTAATTAACTTTTATAACAGTTTTATTGTGTTTATAATGTAAATGGTATGATAGAGATTATAAGAGATTTGCTTATGCTATTAAGTTTTTGGTATAAATCCGTCCATTTTTAGACGGAAAACTTTGGCTAGAAAAGTTGTCAAGTTTTTCGTCCATTTCTTTTCTTTTCTAGTCAATAAAAAAATTTAGTAATACAAAAAACTTAAATTTTTTGTCCATTTTTTTCCGTCCATTTTAAAACTCAATAACACACTAATAGTTCTAATAGGGATGAGAATTATATATATACAAAATTCTTTTCTTTGCTTCCACAATCTTCTAATGTATCTATTCTTTTCTTTTGTTCCAACATCTTTCAATGGAGAATATTTTGTTAGCTTAAATATTGGGAAAGTAGAAAAAGAATCCGTGACTAGCCTTTAAATAATCCGTCTGTTAGGTTTTTATTTCCCAAGTTGTCTTCTCTTCCATCACATTCCATTTGGTTTCATTACTCTTTGTTCTGTGTCACTTGTTCTGTTTTAAATTGTGTCTGCTTCCTAGCCATTGCACTTTTTCTTCTTTTAATTCCACCAACACATCAACTCTCATTCATTACTCTTCCATTCTTCACCTTTCCTGTTTCAAAATTTGAAGGGTCTGCAATTCACTTTTCCTATTTGCTTATACATTGTGAAAACTTTAAACTATAGTCTGCCAATTGATCTATTTGCTTTCTTAACTAGACCTACTTTGTTGTTTTCATTTCTTTTTTTAGGACTACTATCTTTGTATTTGTGTATTCCTAGTCTACGTCTTTATTTACAGTTTCCCCAAATTGAAAGAGAGAGAGAGAGTAAAAAAATACAAATACAAACAAAAATCATGTTTAGTCTTTCTGATATTCCGTTTGTCGGAAAAGTTGTAGACGATATTTCGAGTGCTACAATTGAGGGAGTGAAGCGTGAGTTTTTGTATATGTACAAATACAAGGACAATGTTAACGCTCTCAAAGCCAAAATGGAGGAGCTTGGAGTCCAAGAGGATAAAATCAAAAGAAAAATTGATAGCGATACGGACAACGGAAATACAATTGAGAAGCATGTGTTGAAGTGGCAACAAGACGTGCAACAAATCAAAGGCGAAGTGGAAGAATTTCTCAGAATGTATGAGAGCAAAAGATCCTGGAGGTGCCTTAAAGTGCTGCGTTTTCCTAATCTCTACTCTCATTTCCGAATGGGTAGGGATGCTATAAAGAAGACTGAGAAGGTGAATGGACTAACTAATACTGGTATAAAGCTCGTTGATGGTGAAATTTCTTATCGCCCACACTTTGGTTATGCTGACTTGCCTAGTACAACATCATTTGACAATGACTATGTGAGCTTTAAATCAAGAGAAGATGCTTACAAGAAGATCTTGGAGGCGCTCAACAACAAAGATGCTGGCTTCGTTGTTGGTATATATGGAATGGCAGGTGCTGGAAAGACGAGAATGATGGAACAAGTCTGGAAGCAGGCTAAGATGGATGGAATTTTCGATGAGGTTGCACGAGCAGACGTTAGCAGCGAAAAGTTGGATGTGAGAAAGTTACAAGGGCAGCTCGCAAGTTGTTTGAATTTGCACCTACCATCGGAAGAGAACGAGATGTATGCTTCACAAACAACTGCGAAGATCTTATTGAGATTAAGGTCTTGAAAGAAGAGGAAGGTTGGGGTCTGTTCACTAAGAATGTGGGTAGTTCTACTATTAACTCTTTGAATGATAAATCTTTGGCAAAAAAGGTGTGTGACGAATGTGGATATTTACCACTCGTGATTGCTGCTGTTGGAAAAGCACTCAAAGGCAAACCAGAAGATTCGTGGAAGGATGCATTTCGCCAACTCCAATATTCCAAACTCGAAAACATTGATGGTATTGATCCAAAAGTGTATGCAGGCCTGAAGTTAAGTTTAAATCATTTACAAAAAGATGCAAAGTCGTGCCTTTTTCTTTGTTATGTGTTCCCTGAAGACGCTAAGATTTCAATTAAAGAATTGGCGAGACTTGTGAAAGCAAATAGGTTGATTGAAGATTTGGGTACATTAGAAATAGCAAGGGAAAAGGTGAGGTCCATGGTCATAGCTCTTAAAAATTCTTCTTTGTTGCTTCCATACTACGACGACGGCCACGACGACACTATAGTCAAACTGCATGATATTATTAGAGACGTTGCAAAATCTGTAGCTGCCAAAGACCCAGAATACGCGTTCCTCGAAAAAAGTTGTGGCATGGAGTGGCCAAACGTGGACTATAAGGATCGGAAATTGATCTCATTAAGTTTTGACGGTATCAATTACTTTCCTCCGGAAGATGATCTCGCGTGTCCAGAACTTCACACACTAGTGCTGAATTTGGGAACCTATTGGGAAGATCAACAATTTCCAGACAGGTTTTTCAGTGGGTTTCCAAAACTCAGAGTATTGGTTCTCAATGTCAGGTCTAACTCTCACTTGCCGTCGTCTCTTCAAAGCCTAACCAACCTCCGAATGTTAACTTTATACCATGCAGATTGGAACATGTCGTTGATCAAGGAATTAAAAAATCTAGAAATGCTTATCATCCTTGATGATATTGAAGAGCTGTCACTGGAGTTGAGAGAGTTGAAACGTCTTCGACTATTGGATATGAATAGAAATACTCGCTTCAACATGATAATGCCGCGACATCTTCTATCAAGTCTATCCAATCTAGAGGAACTGTATATTCCAAGAGGGTTCAAACCCCAGGGCAAAGAAAAAGAAGAAGAAGGAGGAAGGGACCCCAATCTCATCCATCATGAGCTAAGTAAATTAACTAACTTGACGACTTTACATATTCTTTTACCAGATGCCATGTTTTTACCAAATGAAAGGATATGCCAGAAGCTACTTAGATATGATATAGATATAGTTCCTGTTGAACCCCCTGCGAAGTTTTATTCAACAGATGAAAAAAGAGCATTACGTCTATCCGGAGTGGCTATACAGAGCAGGTCATCGTCGTTAGAAATCCTGTTAGAAAGTGTTGAATACTTGGAGTTGAATAGGGTGAATGGTTTCCAGACATATTTCAACAATTGTAACCATGGAAAAGCCTTTGCAAACTTGGCGAAGCTATCAATTCGTAGATGTGATGACTTGGAGCATCTAGGAAGGCTTCCGCAGAATTACCAACAGCTTCCTCATCATCAGTTTTTCTCTAAATTAACTGAATTACAAATTGAGTACTCCGGGTTTAAATACCTCTTTTACCCTTCAAGTGCAAGAGGTCTTGTGCAACTTCGGACGCTCTTGATAGATAATTGTCCGATAATGGAAGAAGTTATACGCCCAAGGGAGCAAGAAGAAGAAGAGGAAATCATAGAATTTCCCAACTTAAAAGATATGCGTCTTCAACATCTGCCGAGGCTCAAAAGCTTCTATTGCACAATGATAAATATGTGGCCAGCAACACCGGATCAGAACACCTCTACATTCTTTGTGCACTCTCTCTTTAATGGCATGGTATGCTTCTTCAACTTTTTAATTTTTAATTTCTTTCTTTCTTTTCTTTAATTTGCACAACTTTTTTATTTTTCAAGCTATTAAATTTAAATAGGAAACAAAATTAACAAACAAATAAACTTGTGAAATATACCCTCCCTTCCAAATTATAAGATCAATATCGACTTTTTAAAAGTCAATTTCAAAAAAATGTCAAACTCAAAATTTGTATGAATTCATTTAGTTTATGTCAATACAATTATGAATATTATAAACTACCTAAAAATACTACTAGTTTCAAGTTTTTATTGTTTTCAAAACTTAAAAGAATTATGTCAATTTTGAATTTGCAAATATCACAAATTGACTTTTAAAAAATCAATTTTTGTCTTATAATTTGGAACAGAGGGAGTATATAATATATAATGAAGAGATGTGTGGTTTTGAAATATGGGAGAATTTTATAGTTGGAGAGATGAAGTTAAAAATAAATTAGAAGACAAATAATATTAGGCGACACTCACTAGTATTATTAGTAGATGACAATAATTATAGGGAGGATATTGTAGCAAAATGATATTTTTCTAATAATAGTAGCGGATTCCACTAGTAATAGTAGTCAACTTTATGGATCACTTCAATGAAAATGTACGTTGATAATAAAATAAGTTTACTTTCATTGGATGTTGCAGGTTTCATTCCCTGTCTTGAATACATTGATAATGTCAAGTATTGAAAAGGTAATAGAGATATGGGAACCACAATGTCAGACAGAGAATTCATTTTCTCAATTAAAGATCTTCGATGTGAGGTTGTGCAATAAGTTGGAGAATGTGATTCCCTTTGCCATGCTTCGAAGGTTACAAAATATGGAAGCCCTCAAAGTACGAAACTGCAGTTCACTAAAGTGTATTGTTAATGGAGCAAAAACAATAACGACAGAAGATCAAGAAGGTTCCGACAGCGAGATCGTCTTCCCTGTTCTAAAAACTCTAACACTCTTGGCAGTGCCAGAGCTTGATAACTTCTGGTGCACTAGATCCATGGGATCTAATATTGACCAACACCAACCCTCCTTATTACAAAAGGTACGTACATGAAGGGAATTATTGTTTTACTATTTTGCTTCCAAACTATCATTTAAAATTACTCTCGACACACAAAGTCTTTATGCAAATTTGGATTCCACACAATTGGTTATGGACAGTCTTTTTGGAAAGTCCTATACGAATTAGTTTCATTGATATAGCTAGAGAGTTATATTTCGGTGACTTTTTGTTATACAAGTATTAACTCTCTAGCTATACAAATACAATTCACTGTTTTAAGGCTGCCCAAAACCAATTGGTTGGAATCATGATGCTCTTTATGCATCTAACCTTAGAAAACAGAATTTACTCTGCAGCTTGTTTATTGCGTATTTGAGATCCACCTTAATCTAAACTTGCCAAGATATTTTTATGGCTTTTTTAGGGTTGCACCTATAACTCTTCCTTTGTTTTGTTTGTTTGTTTTCTTTTTACCTTGATCAAAGTACTTACTCGGTTCTAATCTAGACAATTGGGGAAAAGTTTCTGCACTTTTCAGATAATCAAGACTCAAATCAAACACTTTATGTCGAGGCCAAAATTTAATTGATACATATGACTACTTTAAATGACTGCAACGAAGCAATCTTTGTATACTAACATCTAGCTAGTGTTAGAAATGTATAACTTGGACTCGCTATATAATCTCGGAGACTGTCATTGTCAAATTATTTTGAATTGAATGTTTAACACCAAGTTATTAGGAAGCCAAACCATAATATTGGCATGCCATTTACATATACTGGCTTACGCGCATGTAGTAACTTTCAACAAACAGCCTCTTCGTCTTCTTTACGAATCTTTGTAGTTTTTATAATTCATTATAGTTACGATTTGCATTGGTATTGCAGGTTTCATTTCCAAGGTTAGAGAATCTTGATATCAACGTAAAACTTAACTGGGAACAGACAAGTTTAGGCGACTCAGCTTACCAATTAAGAAGCCTAATGATAAATGAACAGATAGTTTTTCCGCCCAGCTGGCTTGTAAGGTTACAAAATCTAGAGAAACTGGGGGTGACAGGAATTTCGTCCGACGTGAGCGATTTAGTTGACCTTATGGGGTTAAATGCTAATCTTCCTCGTGACCATGGAATTCATGATCTTCTGTGTTTTCGAAGATTAAAGACGCTCGTTGTTGACAATTGTAACGTCTTGACTCTTTTCTCATGTTCTCTGGCTAAAACTAATCTCCAACAGCTCGAATTCTTGAGTGTACGAAGGTGTAAGAAGATGGAAGAAATTGTGAGCGATGAGAATGAAGGGAATAAGAAAATGGTTGCAACCGGAACAAATGCACATGCTCATGCTGATGAGATTTTAATTGTATTTCCTCGGCTGACGACAATTGAGATTGTGGATTTACAAGTGCTCAAAAGTTTTTGCGGCAGTGCGAGATATACATTTAATATGCCATCATTAAATATGGTTGTACTACGAAAGTGTCCCCAGTTGATAAATTTCACTTGCCGACAATTAACCACGCCCAAGTTCACAATAATTGGTAACGATTGGAATGGTAAAAAATGTACGGACCTCAACAAATACTTGCAAACATTACTTGGACCGGAAGGAGGTATGTAACTGGCATTCCTACAAGTCTTTGACTATTAATTTTAATAAAATGAGTATAAAATCTCAATATTATTATTCAAAATTTGTTGAAAAATAAATAAATAAATATTTAATATAAAAATATAAAAATAATATAATAAATTAAGTCATTAAATTATAGAATTCTTAAATTTACTTAGTTTTTTAGTAGTTAGATGAAAGATTTAGAAGGAATCAATTTTCTTATGAAAATTATCTTACCCAATACGCCAATAATTGATTACTATTATTAAGATATTAGTATAATTATAATATGATCACCAATCATGAATCAATGATTTAGTTATAAAGTGAAAAATTAAAAGTATATTTACACCGAAAAAGTATTAGTGTTATATTGAAACAGTAAGATCATTGCACCTAGTATTAATATATTAGTATTATTAAAATACACATATTATAAATTGAGATTAAATAAAATTTAGTCATTAATTAAATTATTTAGTTTTAGAAGGAACAAATTTCTTATGAAGATTGTCTTACCTAATTACTTTTGATTTGTTACTATATTAAAATAATTCTATAAAATAATTTGTTAATTTTGTTGAACAAACCATATGATTCAATATCAAATAAAAAATTAAAATTGCTTATTATTATAATATAATACTTATAAAAATAAAGTGCTTATATACTAGTAAGTGTGTAAAGAATAACCTGCAATTCTATGTTCTACACCTTTACTAATTTAAAGAAAATGATATATACTGTGAATTTATGTATGAACGTTTTTCTTGTCATTTACGTGGATAACTATTTGTGATATGTAATATGGTGGATCACCCTTATATTCTTATTCAATCCTGCGTATTGTTATGTGAAGAAATTATTTGTGCTCTTAAACGTTTTTCTTGTCATTTACGTAGATAACTATTTGTGATATGTAATATGGTGGATCACTCTTATATTCTTATTCAATCCTGTATATTGTTATGTGAAGAAATTATTTATGCTCTTACATTCTTGTATTTTTTCTGTTTGTGACATTTTTCTAGAGTTGAAAATGACAAATAATAGTGATGGCAAATAATAGTGATGCACTTCAACAACGGCTTGGGACGTATTCCATGATGTTTATCAAAATAGGTTGACCCTCTCTCTTTCCTTTAAATAAATATAAAAAAACAAGTTAAAAAAAAAACTTCCTCTTGAGGTTAATTAATTTTATTTGATTTTCCAAAACCCAACCTAAGGACTTTTTAAATCTTTGAAATGTCTATCAGCATTCCTCCCAATAAATAAAAAATAAGACTGGTGGATTTAAAATTTGACTTCAGTGTAGTCATAATTATTTTTTTATAAATAATCTTTTATTTATAGAAAAAACGTATTAATTAAAAAACCATTAGAGCAAAGTAAATAAAATTAACATACAATATACTCACTCCATTCCAAAATTCATTTCTAAAAAGGGAGGTATGTGCTGGAAACGATAATAATTATTTTGTCTCTGACACTCTGTTTTTTAGTTTTAAAACAAACAGGAAAAAATGATGAAAAACTTATGTTTTATTAAGTTTATTTCTCTTGTTTTAAAGTTTTTCAAGGGACATTAAAGAAAAGAAATAAACCGAAGACTTGGTCACTTGTGCAAGCGACATGAGGACTCATAATTTTGGGAGATGCAAAGGAAGTTCTGAGGGTATTTCAAAAGGTCACGCGGCGGTTTTGAGGGCTATGATACGAAATTCGAATGAAAGATTGAATTGGTTTTGCGCACTCAACTTGAGTGGTTTACTTTGTATATATAACAAACTTTAATACATGTGAAAATTACAATCCTGTAAGAATATTTAAAGGAGTTATATATCCTCATCTAACTCTATTTATTTTTTTTAGCAAAAGGCAAAGATATTTTTATTTGTGGAAATAAATACCAAAATCCAAAAGATTTGGATTTGGGATATTACAAAAACTTACAATATACAACTATTTGTACATAACTCTATTGTAAGGAATTATCCTAAACTAGCTTATTAATTGTAAACTTATGTATAAAATATACATCAAATATCTTGACTTAACACATATAAAGTGCATTTGGCTTAAGAAATAGAAAGCATAATGATTCAGCCAAAGGGCCAATTAAGAAGGAAATTAGAGAGAATTTAAGAGAAATTTAACTTTAATCTTATAATTAGTATTTAATTTTAGAGATATATTTCAACCTAAGAGCTTAGAGGGAGCCCAAGTGAAAGGTTAGGAGGAAAATTAAGGGGGCATCTATAAAAAAGTTACCTTTGATCTCCTCTAGCACTTAATGAACTCTGTTAAGATTATTGAAAATTTGAATGAAAAAAACTATGGGAATGGATGTAAAGAGCATCACGGAAGGAGCTTAATGAAAAAGGAACAAGCAATATATTACACATAATTTAAGAAAAGAAAGGAAAGGGAAGAAAAGGGAAAAATATTTTGAATAAAAAACATCAAATTTCTCTTATGGAAGGAAAGGACAAAAACAAGGAGAAGGAGGATTCGGAGTAACATTGTCCAGAACAATAAACTTGATTTGATTCTAACAAGTAGGGGATCAGTGATAAACATCAAATTTCTCATCCGTCCAGCCCAAAAAGCTATTATTCATGAAATTAAACAATTCGGTCCAAAAAGAGATTTCTTAAGATGACCCAAATTTAGTTAATTCATAAATGAAAAACAAATGACCTTAAAAGGTTATTACTGTTGGGTTTGTGGGGTTCAAATCTATGAGATTATTTTATTTAAATTAAGAGTATTTTAATTTGATATGTATATTTTCCGAAATTAAAAAGGATTTGGGATGACGCTTCAGTAATTTGACTTCTTGTAGGAAGAAAGCAATTTGGAATCAAATTGGAAATTGATCACCGTGGGTTCAATCCAAATCCAAATTGAAGTCATTATATATCATCAGTATATATATGGCTTATGCATGACATATCGGTGATTCACGAAAAAACATTTTTTTTATCTCTTAGTTTTAAAAGATTTTTCACGTAAAATTTGGTGTCTTGTGTTTCGTTTATTTTTCGTATTATTATTTTTCACCGTTGTTATTTATTTGGTGAAATTACATTATTTGTTAACCGTAATTTATTTAATTTATTAAAGACAGTTATAGTTGGAGGAGTTTTCCCAACAATTACAAACTGCCTAGCCCAATACATTTTCTATACTTGGTCCATAAATGAGCTTAGTGATCCGATCAAAGTCTTGGTCCAAATTGAAGTTAATGATTCGGTCAAAATTATCAAATTCTTTCCCGCTCAAAAAATTCAAAATGACTTGGGTCATTTACATGGATATTCGGCTAGCCTCATTGGGTCAAAATATTTTTAAAACAAATAGGTCAAAAATTGAAGCAATCCATTTATCTTAAACTCTAAATTTTTTATATGAATACCTAACTAAATTCATTTTGCAAACACAAGCCAAAATTTCAAAAACTTGTCTACAAATTGCTCTCAAATTTCTTATACTCTGTCTCTCTCTAAAGATCAATACTTGTTTTTTCATTTGATTGATATACTTGCTACTAATTGCTTTAATTGATTACCAAGTATATCATACTTTGAGTATTGATGTTTTTTGAGCTATTGAGGTTTATAATCTCACAAAGTATTCTAAGAGTATATATATATACACACTCCCTCTAGTTGCTATAAGTGGAGTTAATAGAAATTTATTTCTAAAAACCAACACAATAGCACAAAAGAGATTTGAATATTTCAAGCTGTATATTGAATTTATAGTTGATCACACTTGAAGATCAAAACAACTTCAAAGCACATCCTAAAGACAAGGCACATACTTCTTATGTAATACCGACTTTGAAGTGTATATACTGTTTTGTTTAATAGAGATTGGCCTTAAAAACTAAACGTGTTCTCACATTTTCTTACAAAACAATTAGATGTATTAAAAATTAGAGACATATGAGTTAGAGACATACTCTCATATAATATTGTCATTTGGAAAAATATATATACCTTGAGAAAGTGTGTGTATATATATATATACACACACACACACACACACACACAGAATGGATCTTAAACATACTCTCTTAAATGACATATCAAGCATACCCCCTTTAGCGACGGACCGGACGACGGTTTGGTCCGTCGCCATAGGTCCGGTCTGTCGCCAAAGCCTTTAGCGACGGACCCGTCACTAAAGGTTTTGGCGACGGACCGGACCTATGACGACGGACCAAACCGTCGTCCGATCCGTCGCTAAAGGGGATATGCTTGGTATGTCATTTAAGAGGGTATGCTTAAGATCCGGACTATATATATATATATATATATATATAAGTATATATATATATATATATATATATATATATATATATATACTTATACTGAATACATTTGAGAGAAATATCAAAAGAGATCATACTCATTTGGCTTCGTGCTCACTTTAAATTGCTCAAGTGTTATATAATCTGCTATAGTTTGCACTTAAGTCATATTACAAGTGCTTGAGCTTAATTGATCATTATTATTTTACAAACTTGAAATTATATATGTTACACGCATTAAATTGATTATACCTGTTTGCTTGTAACATTCATATTAGTGAGCGTTCTTAATTGAACATACACTACGAGAAACGGCTTTAATTCCGACGGAATTAATTCCGACAGATAAAATTCTGTCGAAATTACGTTATTTCCGACGAAATAATCCGTCGAAATTAAGTCCCTCGTAAATAGTATAACTTCGACGGAATTCCGTCGGAAATATCAGTCGTCCGTTGGCGCCAATATTCCCGTCGGCGCCAACTCTATATACGACGGAATGGAGTTTAATTTCGACGGAATATCCGTCGAAAATAATATAAGTTCGACGGAATTATTTTTGACAGAATTCCGTCAGAAATAACGTTTTAAACCTAATAAGATCATCACTTTCCCCCATCCGCCGCTTTATGCAATCATTTTCTCTCTCTCTCAACAGTCCCACTCTCTCTCACCAATCCCTCTCTCTCGTATCTCTCATCACTCCCCACCACCGGTCATTGCCTCCCTCTCATTCCCACCACCACCATACTGTCGCTGCTCCTCCTGGTTTGAACGGCGACGACTTTGACCCCTGGTTTGAACGGCGACGGCTGTTCCTCCTCCTTTCTCCCTTTCTTAGGAGTTTTCCGGCGAATTCCGACGTGAAGACAGCCGGCGACGACGGCTTTTCCTTCTTTCTCCTCATATAATTCAAGGTAAGTGTTCTAAATTTTTTTAGGGTTTAATTATATATATGGATAATGTGAGAATGTTCACTGAAGTTTGGATAATGAACTGAATTGGAGAAATTTGTTTGAGATTGCTGAAATTTTCACCCGTTTGAGATTACTGAAATTGAGAAAAAAAAATTTGACTTGTTCATTCTTTTGAAATTGGGAATAATGTTGGACTTGTTATTGTTGCTGCATAAAATTGGGATTACATTTTGCTGAAATTGGGATAAACTAAATATGCTGAAATTCCTTTGATTTGAGACTGCATATAATTATTTTTTGGAACTTCAGAACATTGTATTAGGGTTCTATTTGTGTATTGAGCAGGATTATAAATGTGATATTTGTTATTTTCGACGAAATTTCTGACGAAAATTCTGTCAACAGTTTGTTCAATTGCAATCTGTGGGTCCTCATTATTAATATATTTTACTTAATTAATTCCCCAATATTAAATTAAACTAAGTAGCGTTTACTTAGTTTTACACTTACTAAATAAAATAAACTAATATAATATCATAAAATAAATTTACATAAAATAAAATAATAAAATAAAATAAAATTAATTACATTTACTTAAATAATATAATATAATACACCATGAAATAAAATAAAACTAAAATTAATTACATTTACATAAATAATATAATAGTACACTCTACAATTTGAATTGAACTAAGTAATATTTACTTAGTTTTGCATTACTAAATAAAATAATATAATATAATAATATAATATAAACTAATTTTAAATAATATAATGTAAGATAATATAATATGAAATAATAAAATAAAATAACATAAAATAAAATAAAATAATTTAATTTCATTGACTTGTAATTAAATTTAATCAAATAATATGATATAATATAATTTAATACAAAATAAAATAACTTAAAATTTAATATTAAATTAAGTTAAACTAAAGTAAATTAGATTAAATAATATAATATAATAACATTTTAATTAAAAGGAATAAATTAAAACAAAGACAATTAAAATAAATAATTAAATTAAATTAAATTAAGTTATACAAATAAAATAAAATGAATAAATTAATTAATTACCAAAAATTAAATTAATTTTAATAAATTAAATTAAATTAATATAATATAAAATAAAATAAAAACAATAAAATGAAATAACTTATTTAAAATAAATAAATAAATTAAATAAGACAAAATAAAATATAATAAATAAATTAAATAATTAATTAAAGAAAATTAATTAATATAATATAATATAATACAAAATAAAATGAAAACGAATAAAATAAAATAAAATAAATTAAATTAAAGTAAAATAAAATAAAATAAAATTAAATAAATAAATTTAATTTAATTTAAAATTAAATAAAGTAAATTTACTACAATAAATTAAAGTATTGAGATTAATTATATTAAATTAATATAAATTACATTATTTAAAAGAAATAAATTAAATTAAATGAGGAAAGAAAATAATGAATTATAATACAATATACAATATAATATAATAAACTAAGTAGCATTTACTTAGTTTCACTAATACACACACTACAGTAGAAAGAGTATAATATATTCAAATGATTGTACTAATATTAAACTGAGTAGCATTTACTTAGTTTATCATTGGAAAAATAAACTAAGTAGCATTTGCTTAGTTTTCCACAATTACAGTAAACTGCATATATAATACGCATGTAGTATAGTTTAGAGCTTAGAAACCCGTTTGACATTCACTCATTAGGAGTGAATGTCGAATAGTCCCCAATTTGGGACTGTGACTGGATATTATGTCTTTCACTTAGGCCGTTATCAATGAATTAAGTACGTTTTTAATTGTTTTGATGATTTTTCGACGGTTATCTCTACATATTCTTCGAGTGCATACTTAGACTAATTTATCTTAGTCTATTTCGTGTACTTGGAGACCATGAGGAGGTGCTGCCGAAATTTTCTTGAAACAGGTAGAAACATCTTGAACGTGTTGACACTAGTGAGGAGACGCATCCAGGAACGGGATAGAAGCCTAACCCCTGTAGAGTGGAGATACTAGGAACATATAATTCATGCATGGACCACATGAATGAATATCCCTGACCTAAATGTGTCTTTTATTCAGTTAAAGATGCCAGTCGATCGGAGTTGGATGTACCGTAGGATACCCATTGATGGGAGGGGATTAGTGGAAGTTTACCGTGAAGGGGTGTGCTACTTTCTGGACAAAGCCATAGAACATGCTGATGATCCGAACGGGAAGATGATCTGCCTGTGTGTAAAGTGTAAAAACTTGATCTGGAAGAAAGTCGACGAGATTAAATTCGACTCATTTTCTCGTGGTTTTGTGGATGGGTATTCCGTATGGATCCATCATGGGGAATCAGCTGAGTTGAGAGAACTAACCGGCTCAGTAGACCAACCAATTTACGGTGATTCAAACGTCGATAACTATGATGTCGTGGAGATGTTGGTGGATGCTTATGGGCATAACAATATAAATTGGACTGAAAACGATCATTCTTCAGGCAGTGCTCAACAAGAGCCAAATGATACAGCTACTGTCTTTTACAAGATGTTATCTGAATCGGGGGTCCCATTGTATCCCGAAAATGATCAGCACACTAGGCTATCTACAGTTACAAAGCTCTTACACTTCAAGAATGAGCATGACTGCAGTGAGAGAGGTTTCAATGCTTTGCTCTCTCTTATCAGCGAGTTCTTACCCAAGGATCATACTTTGCCCTCGAATTATTACGAAGTGAAGAAGATGGTAAAGGGGGTTGAATATGGGGTATCAGAAGATCGATGCTTGTGAGCAGGACTGCATGTTATACTATGGGACGGACAGAGATAAGGTGCAGTGTGCTATATGTAACTTACCTCGGTACAAGGTGACAAAACGTGGGGGGAAGGAGAAACATGTGCCCAAGAAGATCCTACGGTATTTTTCTCTTGCGTCGAGGCTGCAACGGCTATTCATGTCGTCCCACACGGCTCATCATATGAGTTGGCATAGAATAAGGGACGTCGTGTCTGGTCAACTGGCGCACCCTGTAGATAGAGATGAATGGAAGAAATTTGATGAAAATTTTCCACTGTTTGTGGAGGAAGTCAGGAATGTGAGGCTCGGCATGGCTACAGATGACTTTTGCCCTTTTAATAATTTTAGTCAGCCTTACTCAGTTTGGCCAATCATAATGGTAGCTTATAATCTTTCACCATCAATATGCATGAGGGATCCATATTTGTTCTTGACTTTACTCATACTGGGTGATAAGAGTCTTACAAAAGACATAAATGTATACCTCAGGCCGTTAGTTGATGAACTAAAGATGCTATGGGAGACGGGGGTCCAGATGTATGATAAATCGATCGACGAGAATTTTTTGATGAAGGCAGCCTTGTTGTGGACTATCACTGACTTTCCAGCTCTTGGGATGATTAGTGGTTGGTCGACTCATGGGAAGCTGTCATGTGTAGTGTGTATGGGGGATGTGCAAGGTAATCAGTTGCAGCATGGGCGAAAATGTAGTTTCTTTGGAACAGCTCGTAGATTCTTGCCTGTTGATCACAAATACAGAAAGATGTTTACACAGTTCAACAGAAAGACAGAAAAGAAGGGGGTTGTTGGTAGACTATCGGGCAACGACCTGGCTGAACGAGTTGACATTTCCACCGCCAGGGAAGGGGTACAGTAAACTGAGAGCATTTGGGTACGGGAAGACTCATAATTGGACACACGTCCCTATATGGTTTGAGTTGCCGTACTGGGTCACACTTTTAGTCCGTCATTGTATTGATGTTATGCATACAGAAAAGAATGTTTTCGAGAATTTATTTTACACTGTGTTAGATACGAGTGGTAAAACAAAAGACAATGACAATACCCGAAAAGACTTAGAGGCACTAAACATCAGGCCAGAATTGTGGCTTCGCGCTAACAATTCAAAACATAAAGCTCAATTTTGTCTTACCAAGCAACAAGTTGAAGACGTGTGCAAGTGGGTTAATGGGTTGAAGCTCCCAAATGGATATGCTTCTAACATATCTCGTTGCAGTAATGTTGAGAAGCTGAAGATTAATGGGTTCAAGAGTCACGATTGTTATGTATTCATGCAGAAGTTGATGCCAATTGCATTTCGTGAGATGTTACCCAGAAAAATGTTAGATGCATTAACCGAACTTTCAAATTTCTTTCGGGATCTATGTTCAATTGCAATAAGGTATAGTGATGTGGAGCAGATGGAGAACAATATTGTGCTTGCCATTTGCAACTCGAAATGATATTCCCCCCAGGGTTCTTTGACTCGATGAAACATCTGCCTATTCATCTACCGTATGAACTTAAACTTGGCGGTCTGGTGCAATATCGGTAGATGTATCCTTTTGAGAGGTAATCTAATCTACAAATTACATATACTCATATTAATAATACTCATATTAAATACAATATGTGTAGGTATATGCGTCGATTAAAGCAGAAAGTGAAAAACAAAGCTCATGTTGAGGGTTCTATTGCCGAACGATATACGGAGGAAGAGCTTTTCAACTTCTGTTCATTATATTTTGACGATGTTTTCTCAACGAAGCACAACCGTTTAAGTAGAAATGAGGTCGTCGGTCCCCAATCTCATGCTGATAATGAGTTAGCTGTATTCACATATTCGACTAAACCATTTGACCATGAGACGATGACTTACTTAAGCGACAAAGATTTGAAGATTGTATCTACATATGTGCTTCTAAATATGCCCGAAGTATCGTTATACATCAAGTATGGATTGTTATATGTTACATCTAATAAATTTATAAGCGTAATCAACTTATATATTAAACCATTTTATTATTATTTTAGTTCATTCGAAGAGGAAGCGTATGCTTCTAACCCGGATTTAACTGCAGCCCAGTTAGAAGCATTCACTACTGCAACTTTCCAACAGTGGTTCCAGACAAGGGTTGATGCAGAGAACATTTCTGAGCATTTTAAAGATGTTATTCGTAGTCCTTCCAAGGTTGTTTATTCTTTTCCTGGATGCATCGTGAATGGGTACAAATTTAAGGTCGACAACTTGAATGAACTCACATCAGTCAACTCTAGGGTTGTGGTGTTGGGAAGCTGTTACAATGATTTTGAGTCCAATTACTATGGACGTCTAGAAGATGTACTTGTGCTTAATTATCCCGGGGGTAAAAAGGTAGTTACATTTAAGTGTTGCTGGTTTGATACTGAAAAAGGTGTTAAAGTTGATCGTAATAAAATCGTCACAGTAGATATCAAGTCAAAACTCAAATCTGATGACGTTTTCGTGTTAGCCAGTCAAGCGACTCAAGTGTACTACGCTCCTAACGTCGTAAATAGTAGAAGCCCTTGGTATACAGTTGTCACAACGAAAACATGTGCATTTGATAATGCTAATATGTTGGGGATGGATGAGGCGTTGCAAAAAGATGTTAGCAATCCCAGGCAGGTATTGCTAAATGATGAAGATGTGATGACAAATGATGTGGTTGACATACCCGACGATGAGAAAGTCGATGATTTGGAGGTCGTGCATGAGTACGTTATCGTTGAAGATGATAAAGACAACGAATCTAATATCGATGATGATGGTGAGGAGGAAGAGACTGAATCCGATAATGATATTGATGTTGAATCTGATGGGTTTGATAACGTACAACTTCTAAACGTATTTCAAATTAGTAAATAATTCAATATTAATATATTAGATTTAAATAATTAGTATTGTACTTGAAATATAATATAACTTATTTTCGTTATTTCAGTAACACATTTATGGCTAGAAATAGCGGTGGCGGTCGCCGCGGCGATGGGTGATCAGGATCTGGAGACGCGAGCCAGGCTGGAGGCTCGTCTTTAGGAGCTAGTAAGTAGTCTGATTCGTGTAAACGTATAATATATCTCAATATGCATTAGTTTATGTATTTTGACTAAAGTTTTATAATATAATTAAAGATGCTCGTCGTTGACGAGACCGACAGACTAACCTCGGTCTCTTCGGTCATCCGTTGGCAGTTCCACATGTAGTCCGAGTGGATGTCGGCTCTTCCCAATAAGTATTCTACTTTGACTTAAAAATAAGGAGTTAAATTTATATAATTTGTTGCATTAGACCCTTAACGTAACAATATTCAGTTGTTTTTACTGTAGTATACTAGACTCGGTCGCTAAGGCGAGCATACACGCTATCTGTCTGACGCACCTCCCGACTGGATGCATGCGCTTCAGTCAGTACAACCAGTACGATCCCACGTTTATGGTCACTGTCTTGCGGGAGTTTCACGTAAGTTCATTTTCTTATAAATTAGAAAATTATGCGTACATAGTCGTTGCCCAATAATTTAATAGTTCCTAAATTTTAAACTTTTGTTATAAAAATATTTTAGATATGATGAGGGCATCTCTCAGGCAGCCGACAATGATGTTGTTATTGCACATATCGCTAAGAACTACGCCGGTTAGTTGTATGAGATGCGACAGAGGGCAGCCCGGGCAGTTGATGACCAGCCCGGGACCACGATTAGAGATCACCAGCCCCGCATAGTCTCTGATGTAGTGTGGGAGGCTATGTGTACGTACTGGGATGCTGACGACTTCAAGAAGAAGTCAGAGCAGACAAAGAAGAACCGTCGCCAGTTCCGAGTCGTACACACTACTGGCTCGCAGTCTTTTGAGGAGGTGAAGTCGGTAAGTGTCATATACTTAGTTGTTTAGTTACTCATTTCTCACAAGTAAACTTCATAACTACTTTATAAATATATTTATTAGGCCATGCAATAGAGCTTAGGCCGACCTCCGTCTATGTTAGAGTTATGGGATTGAGCCCACACGCCAAAGGACTCTACTATGTCTCCCGTAGCATTAGCTATACGGGTAAGTGTAATCGTAATTTTACGTAATGTTTAATATTAGGTAGTTTATAAAATGATATAATTAACTCACGTATAAGCCATAAATTACAGGACCGATTTCAGGCTAGTCAGGACCAGCGTGTAGCTAAGTTGCAGATGGCTAGGGGGATTTTGAGACGTTAGATTCCCCGTCCCTCCGCCCGAGATTGAATTATCTCGGGATGAGGAGCTGGCACTATGGGTCGCGGCTTAGGATCCCCCTACTAGCAGTACCAGCAGATATCGAGTGCTGGGATTGTCGAGGATACCGGCGTATACATTACTTGGAGGTAATATTATTTCTAATAAGTTAAGATTAAGTAACTGCATATATTATTAGTAATGGTATATTTATTTACGCAGGCTCTAGCCAACGTCAGCGCCCGAGAGCTTCTGTCGGACCATCTCATACAGGCGCTGGCTTAGACGACGAGATTTTCCAGAGGGTCACGACTGCGGTGTCGGAGACGTTCCGTACGGATCCGGTTATCCGTCGTCAGGAGTTGTCCAGCCGAGCTCTCCTTCACTAGCTCACCCAGGATATTGCAGCAGGGCCACCGTCGATAGTACGGGTATCCCGCATGAGCAGTTCGTCGCGATACGCGACGAGGTGCTCCGGTTGGTGGTTACATTACTATCGGAGGCTTTTGGCCCGATTGGGAGTCAGTCCCCGCCTACTCAGGTATTATATTTACTTTTACTTATTTAATCTACATGTTATTAAATTAATACTTTCATACGGACTAATGCGTTATATTTTTAATTGTATCAACAGGGTGGCGATGGCGACGACGACGGAGGGGATGATGACGTGAATTTGTATACACCATAGTCCATGCCCATGCATTGTATATATAGTTTAGTTTGCTTAGGTGTTTTGTATTTAGAATAGTTAGATGTTTTGTAAATCATATATTGTATAGTTTAGTGTGATTCTTTGTAAATCGATGTAATATACTTTAGTTTTGTGATTATTTCGGCACATAATGAGTTATTCTTTATAGTTTTTAACGTTATGGGTTGATTATGATATATATTGTTGTTGGATGTAGGTATTGGTATTGTATTCTATGTATTGTTGGGATAAAGCAGGTTACAGGTACAAAAATGGGGTTTAAAAACCTGAAAAATAAAAAAAATAAAAAAATAATTTAAAAAAACATGCTATTTCCGACGGAATTTTCGTCGTAACTCAGTTTTAATATTTATTTTTAAAAAATAATTTCCGACGGAATGACTTATTTCTGACGGAATTTTCGTCGAAAATACCTTATTTATGAATGTCTCGGGAAGCGCCACGTGGCAGGTTATTGCCGACGGAATATTCCGTCGGAATGTATTCCGTCAGAAATACCTTAGTTCCGACGGACTATCCGTCGGAATTATTCCGTTGAAATACTATTGTTTCCGACGGAAGTTGCGACGGACTTAATTCCGAGGGCGTTATTTCAGCCACTGAAAAGCACTTGTTCTTGATCTTCATATATAAGTAAATCATCATCATCAATGGCGGAAATTGAGAGGACGTCTTCAATTTGTGGAAATTTACGTATTGTTATTGTTAACTACTTGAGTGACACAAATATTGGTATATTTTTAATTTTTAATTTTTTTTTTGTTTGAAATATATATATTATTTTTTACACATGTAGTTGTTCTTGTTCTGATGATGCACATGTGTGAGTATTTCGTGGTTACCTCTTGATGATTCTTACTAATATTTTATTAGTATAATAAAATATTGATACCAAGTTAATTAATTGTCAACCTAAGTTCTCGTTGAATGGTTGAAAAATTGTGATTCACTAATTAAGTCACGTATTTTGAGACCAGGAGATCCAGTAAATTAATATAAAGTTAATTAGATATATACATGTTCTTTTAATTAGTAATTACGATGTCTTTCACAGTTTTAGTCTTATAATATATTACTATTTATATATTATATACATTGGTTTATATTCCCTCCGTTTTAAAATTAAAGATACAATTTGATTTTTGATGTCAAACGACGACATATTAAACTTTAAATTGATGTAAATTTATTTAATTTTAGTTGATATAATTATTATAATTGTATAATATAGAACAAAAATTATTAATCACAAAATTAATTTCATTCTAAATTTTTATGAGTCATATCAATTTTGAAATTCAATATGTCGTCGTTTGATCTCAAAAATCAAATTATACTTCTAAGTTTGAAACAAAGAGAATATTGATTAATATGTGACGTATCTTTTCTTAAATTGTGTCATTTAGAAATTTATCTTAGTATATACAGGCAATATATATTCCTACTATACAGACAATATGTAAGTTTGGAAGGTATGTCTTTACGACATTTTGGTGCGTTCTTCGTTGCTCAATTAAGCAACTTATTTATAGGAGAATGGAAGCACACCAGGTTTGACAAACTCCTAGGCTCGGCACATCCGAGAGGAAAATTTTGTTAGGTTGTGAGTCCCACTGAATAATTGTACACCCGTGAGGAAAATTTTGTTAAGTTAATTATGGGTTCCATTGAAAATAAGCCAAACTTACAACAAACTCCTCATGTTAAACCCTCTATTTATAGCAACATTTGAACAAATATCTACTACACATCACTTATCATACTTATCTTTAAATATCTACTACACATCACTTATCATACTTATCTTTAATCAACATCATTTATTCATCAATTATCCCCACCTTTTCAATCTTTCAACAATTATTCTCAATTATTATTATAGACTCACAATATTGACAATCAGATCGTTCTCAAAAAATATGGGGCCTTACTTAAAACGATGCTCAATTAGACAACTCCTTTCCTCGTCAAAAATCTCTAGACATTGCCAATAATGCTAACTGACTTAAAAATATCATTTATAATAATATGAGTTACTGTGTCATGACAATTATTGATTTAATAATATGAAATACTGTGCAATTGCTATTGTGACAATTATTGAGCTAAAATACTATGCAATTGCTACTGTAACAATTATTGAATCAATAATATGAAATACTGTGCAATAACGTGTGATTATGTGGAATGTCGTGTGCTACTATGTAACATTGCGTGATACAGTGGATAAGCGCGTGCTACTATATTTTTATCATCAGGTAATTAAACAATTAAAAGTAATAGTACCGTTGACAAAATTATTTAAAAGGGTTATTTTTATCGTTTTTGTATCCGATAACTATGTCGTTGTAGGGCCCATTAATGATTGGTTATTTCAGTGACATCATACTTTACCAAATGTTCCCCGATAGAACAAATATTAGCCGGCAGAATGAATATTCTCCGACATACTTTTTATTTTATACATATCACCCTTAATTTTATCATTTTATCAATTTAATACCTTACAGTTTAGAATAATAATTATAAACAATTTAAATTCTATTAAAAGTCGGGGTCTTACATTATTCACCACCCAAGCATATTCACCTCGAATTAAATATAATCCAACTAATAATTCCAAAATAATTCCTAATCTATTCAAGATGTCTTTAATTATCGTAGTAATCACTATTAATACTCCAAAACTTAAATGTGAATAACAAAACTTAAGAAATATTAAAACCCAAATATGACAATTTATTTTTAAAACGTCATACCATTGTTCTGGTATTATCACTATTAATTAAAACTTATTTTTCAAATTAATTCATTTTAACAGAAACTAGACTTCAAATACACCAATTTAGTCTCAAGAACCACCCAAATTGGATCTAAAATCATTAAGTTATACATTTTTAAATATTAGAATTCATTGCTGAAAATTTGCTTAAAAAATCCCAAATCAGCCACCTCTTAAAATTCATAACAAATCACATGTAAATCTTTAATGGTTCAGAATTGGTGAACATATTCTCAGCTTATATATGTATAACATATCCAAATTTCATAATGATCCAACGGTCGGATTAACAAATATAACCCACGCAATAGACCTTAAGAAAACTTTTTTTTTTCCGATTCGGGCAGTGGAGTTTTTCTCCGAACCAGTCTGACTCGAAAAATAACTATAAATCATCTACTCAGAATTTTTGAGTGATTCTGAATTCTGTGTGTAGCTGGCTTACAGAGCTATTTTAGACATAAAGATCACATTTTAATTCCCTATATGTACCAAGATATAAATTTTACAAAAACATGGTCAGAAACTATTTTTCTGAAAAAAATTTAGATTTTGTGATTTCTCTCGTTTGATTCATGTTTTTGCAAGTTTAATTCATCACAAACAAGCATAAACATGTCCTCTTCATATAAAATTCGTAAAACTTAACATTCATATGAAAATCAAAGTATTTCGCTCAGGGTTTAGATGTATACCTTTACCTAAATTTTCTTCCCTTCCTTTGTTTCATAGCTTTCCCGTGAACTTCCTTCTTCCCTCAAGCTCTCTAGCTCTCTCTCAATTTCTTATGTAAGGCCAATTGCAAACTACTTGCAAGCATACAAGAGATAGAATACTTATAAAAGCTTTGGCAAAATTGCAGGCTAATACTCCACTGTTGGTTTTCAGCCATTATTAAGTCACCCCTCTATCATCAAAATTTCATTCTTTAAATTCTCCCTTATGACCCACAAGCC
Source organism: Aralia elata (assembly GCA_034770075.1). Lineage (NCBI taxonomy): Eukaryota > Viridiplantae > Streptophyta > Magnoliopsida > Apiales > Araliaceae > Aralia > Aralia elata. The sequence goes on from CM068377.1 coordinate 35,425,231, forward strand.
ATTCAAATGAGAATTGGCCAATCAAACAAGAGGTAGCTATAGAATTTGGAGGGGAGGGGGAAATTTAGGAGTATTAGGGACTAATCCCAGCCATTTCTCACCACATTTTTTAGCATTAGCCACCCCGATGGCTTACCCTTCCAGAAAATTAATTCCTCATCTTTTATTTACTCACGTATTCAATTTAATTATTCAATTGACCGTTTTGACTTCTAAAAATTAACCCTTTTTTACAGTTGATTCCAACTACATTTGATGTTCCGGACTCAACCATGTAGTACGCGTCTCAAAATTTAATTCCAAACTCAATATTTATATATATATATATATATATGTATTCTCATTCAAATGTTTGAAAATTTTGGGATATTACACTTATCACTAAAACTTACGTTTTGCCTCCCTCCACCCATTATGCTTAAAACGTTCATCATCTTACTAGGCCCAAAACTAACTTTATTTAAAGTATCAATTAATTGTCTTGCCACGGGAGTAATATTCTTGTATGTCTCAATTAAATCTACTTTTGTAGGTGTCACTAATTGATTATTGTGATTCAACTTAAGGATAGTACTACACCAATTATCTTTTTTCTTACTATGGACAACAAACATTCTAACTTTGCATAATGTGTGTCTTATATAGTCTCGTTATTTTATCATTTTCACATTCATCACCTGGTAAACTCTTTATAGTCGTTGGTCTACCGATTTTTTTACGTAGATATAACCTAGAGGACAAATCATCATTGTGACACATGTTTATAACTTTTAGTAATTATAATCTCAAATCCATTTTTGTGTGCATAGGCTCTATAAAAATTTTCAGCTTCTTCCAACTTAGAGAACGATTGACCAACATATGGTATAATTTCATTGTGTACTTTCAACTTTATTAACAAACTTAGATGCATTTGTACAATTTAAACTAGCAAGAGATTTAGAAGAACTAGAAAAAAAACATATTTGCAGCAGGCATGCATTGAACCCATTAAAAAGGACTTACCAAAAGTATGAAGGATTAACTAAAATAGTGTGCTTAATTTTGCAAGCTTTGTAGCCAATGTTGGATTTTTGCAATTGCTGCGAAAATGGAGGCGCAAATGGAGTTAAGTAGGAGGATAGACATTTGATCTCTCTTTAGGGTATTTATGTTTGTCCCTTCCACCACTCTTAGTAATGAAAGGTGAATCAACATATATACGGCTTATTAGACACATTCCATTTGAGTAATCATGACAAATTCCCTCATGTCGCCGGTCTAAGTAGCGACAGGGTTAAATGGTGACATTTTGCCCTCTAAATTGCGTTGTTCCCTCGTGCCACATGTCTTAGTGGCGGCATGTCTTTATTTAATTATTATTTGGGACTAAAATGGTCTTTCCTCATATCGCTACGAAGAATTTACCTTCTGCTACTCTTAGTAGCGGCAGGCTATTTATGTCCATTATTTTGATCCGTTAGATCTATCTGTTGAGAATTAAACTTAATTCAATGTTTTATAGTATTCTAGATTCATGTATTTGGATATAATGTTTTGAAGTATTCTAGATTCATGTATTTGGATATTCAAGGAGCATTAATGTGGTTTATGTATTGGTGATATGCATGTATCTTAGAGTCATAAAATACCGATGTAAGTATTTGAGCCTGGCAAGAGAGAAATGAGCAAAAGTGAATTGAAAATTATAATTCAAGTCTCTTCATATATTACAACACTATCAATGGATGGTTTAAAAGATGCGTTTGCTAGAATAGTATCCCTAGCAATCATTTGCTATGGATCACTATTATATATATATATATATATCGTCAAAAAGTTCCGTAAAGAAAATGAGATTGCAATATGCTTGTTGTTTTCTTCACAATTCAGCAGCCAAAATCTTACTCTCTCCAAATCGAATTTTTATTAGGAGGTCATGGTCTTCCTGGGACCTTCCATTACATTTTCGACACGTGTAATGGTCACTCATAATTAATACAAATTGGCCCCCACATGTTATGAGTTATTGGTTAAAAAGGAAATTATTGTACACGTGTCGAAAATGTAATGGAAGGTCTTTTTCCTAGTTGGAAGACCAGGACCTCCTAATAAAAACTCCTCCAAATCAACGCTTATTCTCTTCTCACACTAAGTAATTTCAAAAAAAAAAAAAAAAATTCACTTGCACAGTGTCTCTATCACTCTTTATCTCACTTCATTTACTACTCTGTATATATATAATATACACACATACATATTCCCTTTTCCCTTATATGTATATATATTCACTCTGTATCTCAGTTTTGGGTTTAATATGTTTGTAGGTATCTCCTCCCAAGAAATCTGTTAGCTTTGCCCTATTGAGTAATCAGACGCCTGGGTTCCATAATTCATTCATATGTATATTCTCTGTTGAAATTTTAAATATTTTATATGTTCATTCTACATTTGGCAGCTAAAAATTTGGGAAATGAGATTTTATTTTATTTTATTTATTTTTCCGTTTCTGGAATCGGTGACATTCACTTAATTGAATTCAAAACAGCTCTAGAACTGGTTTTTATTTGTTGGAAAATATATCAGAATCAAGTAAAAAAAAAAGAATTATTAGAGCTATATTTGTAATAAATCAGTCATTTTTCATTTAATGTTATTATATTTGGTGCCTGGTTAGAAAACGAGAGTTGAAGAGTATTGCTTCCGTCCTTGAGTAGAGGATATGTTGTGTCACTTGTGTGTGCTTCGGGTGATTATCAAGAGGGGAAGTCGAATTTCTCGGTAAAGCAGGTTTTATTTCATTTTTTGGAGTGATACATCAATTTATTTACCTAGCCTCAACTATGTTGGTGAGAGATCACTTAAGGTCATGTCATGAAGTGTTTTTTTTTCTTTTTTTTTCAAAAATTACCATCAGTTGAAGAATACTAAGCCTACATTGGTTTAGCAAGTAACATTGATTCCTCTGTTTGGTCATCAACTTTGATATTTAATTATTTTATTGATGAATATTTCCTGATAGTCAAGGTGGAAAGAAAATGTAGATACCAACCCCAAATCTCTTGGTTAAGCCAATGCTGCAATTATACACTCGTTCAAGTGAATTCCCCATGTTAAATATATATATATATATATATATATATATATATATATTTGAATTGAAAATTGAAGGGAAGATGTGTTCCTTTTTTTTATTCTTTGCTTCAGTTCAATAAAATATTATGATTAGCCATTTGACAGAATTCTAATAGATGAAAGGACATACTCTTCAGTTTAAGTTTCAAATCAAAAATCGAAGAGAAATATATTCTAATACATGACTTGACTTCTATCATATTTGGGCAACTCTGTTACAAAAGTGTTTGTTTGTGTATTCGCACATTAACTTTCATGACAATTGCAGAAATTGTGGCTTCATTCACTTCAAAAGTCATATTTTACATTGGGCTGGCAACATTTCTGTATGTAACTGACAAAACTCAAAAGCCATATCTGCAATATATAACTGGCAACATTTACATTCATCTTCAACTTACCTCTTAATTAATTAAGGCTACTGAGGTGGTTTTGTTTGAGTTTGAATGTCTCTTAATTCACCTATCTCTGATTTGGTTAGAGGTAAATCTTGTTTGGTAAAAAAATTTTTGTCTCTTAATATCTCTTAATCGTTAAGACAGAAACTTAAATCTTAACTATTACGAGCTGCCTCTTAATAGTTTATTTAAAATTTATGAACAAAAATAGCCTCAATAAATATTGTACTCCTTCGATTTCAAACTTTAAGATCATTCAAATAAAAATTTTAAATAACTCAGAGGGTTAAAATGGTAAAATAGTGTCATTCAGATGTTTTACACTTTTTAGTTATCAAACAGTTTTTTAGATTCAGATGTTATTTCATTCAAATGCACTAATTTATTAAGATGTATTAACAATTCAGATCTTAATTATTCAGTTTTATCAGACACCACCTAAAAGAAGCATTAAGCTTAAAAAAATAAAAAAATAAAAAATAAAAAAATAATTGGTAATGAAATGAAACCTTTGTCCATTAACTTTTGCTTTACCAAAGTTTGTGGAAGATTTGAAAGTTCGGATGATAAGTTTTTATTCTTCATAATCATGTTTTCTTCGTTTGTCTGATTCAGTGCTTTTTCTTTAGCTAATTAAGAGGATATGTGAGATTGGGTCGATAAAGAAAAAGATGATTGTTCCACAAGAATATATGACCCATATTGAAAGAAATCACCTGGCCCACCGCTTTAGAAAAGAAAATGCAGTATAGTATTAGTACGTTTCTCCATGTACCAACGTGGCATGGTCCCACAAACATTACCAAGGTCAAAATAATTGGCTCGTTTTGTCCAACTTTAATCAATACCAATATTCAGAAGGCCAACTTTATTTAAGTTTTCAATTAATTGAATTACCTCGGTAGTAATTCATAATTCAAGCGAGTTGTCTCGATAATAATAAGTATTATATTTAATAATTACAACCGAATTGATTCAATAATTATTAATTAATTTAATTTTTTAATTTTTGATGATAGGTGCAAAAATTTCAATATTAGTAAGATACCCCATGACTTTTTGTTTTTGAAATTTCATGAATGCATCTAATTATAATCACATTTAATATGAATTTTTGTGATTTTCTACACAAATAAATGTAATACTCACCTTAATTGTCATATCAATTTTTTAATTTTTTTTTAAAATTGACTTAAAAATATATCTCCATCTATATAAATGAGAGAATACATTTTTGCTATGCTCTATTATGGAACAATTCGTTTATTATCGACTAACAATTCTGTGAGCTCCTGGCAAGTCAAGTGGTAATTAAATACCATATGCCACGTGCTTCTCTAAACCTTCGAAAAATAGATTAAAGCGACAATTGTTCAGTAACCCAAAAAACACATGCATGCATCAATAATACTAATGGTTACTTAATGTTTGATTAAAAAATTTCACAAATTGATATGCGATTGTTTGTTACATATTTAATTATAAAATTTCAACAATTATTATATATAAAGTGATAATAATTGTAAAAGTGATAGAAAAAACAATACTCGTGGCTCGCACGGGCTAATAGACTAGTAGTCATACAAAGTATTGACTGTAAATAATGTGCATTTTATAAGATTATAATTTCAGGACTATATTCTTATTAATTACAATTATAAGACTACTTGGGATTATATAGTCCTAATTAAGATAAAGAACATAGGCTTGGTCTGCAGAGAAAGCAAAAGAAAATAAAGAAATGAAATTTAAAACAACATAAACTATTCGTATGAAACGATACCTACATGTTACGCTGAATTTCTCAGTAAACTTTAAGCTCTACGAAATCAATGTCGATGGCTTCTTGCCTGAAAAATTCAACAGGTCTGTTACAGATTTGGACATGGAAAACTTCGCAAAACTCTTTGACCAATGAATTATATATATGTAATGTAAACCAATTGGTAATCAGAGGAAGGTACATTTCCACATTCAACAACCGATAAAGGTTCTGCCAGCAAACCCTTTATCAGGCCCTAGTTATGGCCTAACCAGAGAATTAGAGAGAAACAAAAATAGAAATAGATAGAAGAGTGAAATCAGAAAGAATAAGGGAGGAAGAAGGGGATGAACTCAGTGATTTCTCACTGAGTTCGTGTGATACAGAGATAGAGGGAGAGAAAAAAAAATAAGGAGAAGCTTAACTAGCTCTCTTCATTTCATTCACAATTTATATATCTAATACTTAGGGAATACTTTTCCCATTACATACATATATATAGCTACTAATTATTGAAAAACTAATTATACTAACCTACACCTCATCCCGTATCCTTCACTCAAATATAACTAACTCAATGTGCATACATGCTTACACACAAAGAGTACAAGCTATTAGAATCTACTAAACATTCTCTTATTGCCCAGTTTACCCTTGCTCTTATGATCTTAACATTCTCCCCCCTTAAGAAAATTCATGTCCTCATAACTAAAGTATTAAGTCTGAGCTTGTCCTATCTTCAAACTTCCTTTACAAACTATTTGCAGTTGTGTTATCCTTTCCATTTTTGTAAGTGATGATGTAGTCATATCCCAGAAGTTTGTTCATCCATCTTTGTTGCAGGCAAGTTACCACTTTCTGCTCTAAAAAAATATTTCAAGGACTGGTGGTCTGTTTTAATAATGAACTGTTTTGCCCCAAATAAGAAGACCATATTTTGATAGTTTCAACCATAACCATTAATTCTTTCCCATAGGTTGAATAGGACTGAGCTTTAAGTCCCAGAGTTTTGCTAAAATAGGTCAGAGGTCTTCCTTCTTTCATGAGAATGGCTCCAATCCCTGTTCCAGAAGCATCAGTTTCTATTTCAAAAACTTTGGTAAAATCTAGTAAAGTTAGGACTAGGGTTGTTGTGAGAGCTTTTTTTAGAGTTGTGAAGGCTTATTGGGCTTCTTGATTCTATCCAAATTTTCCCTTCTGAAGTAGAGTGGTGAGAGGTTTGGCTATAGCCCCATATCCTTGTATGAATTCCCTATGGTATCCAGTGAGCCCAAGGAAACTTCTTCGCTGTTTAACAGTTTTTGGAGTAGGCCAGTCCAACACGTCTTGTATTTTAGAGGAATCCACTACCACTTCTGAGCTTGAAATGACCTCCAACTTCCATCTTTCTTTTTGACTATGAGTATTGGGGAAGCAATTGGGCTTTGACTAGGCCTTATGACCCCAAATTACAACATCTCTGTTACCAGCCTTTTTTCATTTTTCTGGTCATATGAACACTTGTATGGTCTGATGGAAAATAGTGATGAGTTTGTTTTTAGGGTTATGCCATGATCAAGGGTTCCTTTTGGTGACATTCCTTTTGGTTATTGAAAAACATCAACAAAGTTGTCAAGAAGAGTTTGTAATTCTTGGTAGGTGTTGGTACTCAAGGAACCACATTTGGGGCTAGTTATTTGGGATATATCTGGTGTAGAAGTAGTGTTAGGGAGTAAATGTACCACAACAAGGAACCTATTTTCCTGGTCATTGATGTGCTTAATTATTCCCTCTAGAGTGATCATCTTTAGTTTTGGTAATGACCTTCTTGTTAAGCCTTGTAGCTGCACCATTTCCCCTCCATAGTTAAACTGTATGGTTAAGTTGTTATAATCAAATAATGTAGTTGGTCCTAGTTATTTCAGCCATTGTACTCCTAAGACCATATCACATCCTCCTAGAGGCAAAATCCTCACACCATCCTTGAAGAAAAACCCTCCTATTTTCCATTTAAACTTTGTGCACTGTTGGCTACTAGTGAGCTGGCTCCCATTTGCAACAAAGACTAATATGGGTTGGGTAGGCTCCGGAGCAGATTTGAGCTTCTTTGTTGTTTTAGGGTCTAGGAAGTTGTGAGTACTTCCTCCATCAATAGGTATAGAAATGGGGCTCTTCCCTATATACCCAGTCATCTTCATTGTTTGTGGATCGGATTGTCCTTCAAGAGCATTGAGAGATACTTCTAAGTTTTCCTCAGCTAGTGAATCCTTTAGGGTGTTGTTCTTGGGCTCTTCATCGTATTGTGGAGGCCCGAAGTATTCCTCACAATCTTAAGTTTCTACACAGTTTTGGAAGTTCTCACAAGTAATCATGAAATTCTTGGGAGCCTTACATTGATGTCCCATGGTGTACTTCTCATCACAATAGAAATAGAGACATTTTGCTTTTCTTTCATCTCTTTGGGCTATTGTGATGGGTTTAGGTTTGCTAAAATCTTTTCTAGGGTAGGTAAGCATAGGAGTTTTGGTTGTTGGAAGTGTTGGGATTTCTTTTTTAGTGTTGGACCGAGTGTTTGGGTAACTAGTTTAGGGTTTAGGATAGCTATGGGCAGGTTTAAGAGTAAGACACTCATAGAACTTAGATTATTTGAAGGCTTGGGATAGAGTTTCTAGGTCAAGCAACTTCACCATTTTCTTAGTTTCTTCCTTAAGTCTACCAATGAAATTACCCACAAAGAACTCCTCAGTCAAGTGAGGTAACTTCTCCAATAATTTCCTCTTGTGCCTTTAAAATTCATCATAATATGCACTCACAATGCTTACCTGCTTCAACAACTTGAATTGTTTATAAATATTTTTCACACCTGCCTCAGTAAACCTCACAATAAAATCATTTGCAAACTCCCTCCATGTAAGCCCATCCTTGCCATTAGTATAGGACTTGTACCAATTTTTGGGGAGCCATGTAAATGCATCCCAGTTATGGCAATCCTCCAATGAGAATGAATCTCATAAATGCTAAAATGCTCCTCATAATCCTGTAAGTAACTCTTAGCATCATCAGTAGCAATAAATGATGGAAATACCAACTTAAGATGCTTCAGTTCTTTCCCATCTTCATCAACATCATCATTTTGGTTCCTCATCTATTGAACATCATCTTCTTCATGTCTCCTTGCTCTTTCTTGCTCAGTATGCCTAGGGTCCTTAAAGAATCCCTTATCTCTCTTTTGTCCCATATGAACAGGCCTCTTGCCTCTTTCCTTATTTCCAAAAGGATTCTCAAACCCTTCTTCATTATCTGAGCCTCTTTGCTTCAACAACTCATTCATTCCACCCATGAAGTAGTCCATCTTCTCATCAATAAGTTGTAATTTCTCATTGGTGCACGCCTTGTAACTTATAAAATCCTGTTGTTACATTTTTGAAGAGCCAACTATACTTACAAAGATTAAAATGAAATGAATCACAGAATAAGTGTGATTCTGAGTTTGTAAACTATTCCCAAGCAGTAGCAATACTACTTGAGTAAGAGTAAGTGAACTTGAGTGGTCGTTTGGCCAAAAATAGACTTCCTCAGTGAAGCTGAGTTTCCGAGGCTAAAACAAGTTTAAAATCAACTAGCTAAAGCTAAGTTGAATTTTAGAGAGTAAAAATGATGGAAACACTAACTTAAGATGCTTCAATTTTTTCCCATCTTCATCAACATCATCATTTTGGTTCCTCCTCCATTGAACACCATCTTCTTCATGTCTCCTAGTTTTTTCTTGCTTAGTATGCCTAGTGTCCCTAAAGAATCCCTTATCCCTCTTTTGTCCCATATGAATAGACCTATTGCCTCTTTCTTTATTTCCAAAAGGATTCTCAAACCCTTCTTCATTATTTGAGCTTCTTTGCTTCAACAACTCATTCATTCCACCCATTAATTAATCCATCTTCTCATCAATAAGTTGTAATTTCTCATTGGTGTACTCCTTGTAACTTATAAAATTCTACTATTATATTTGTGAAGAACCAACCATACTTACAAAGATTAAAATGAAATGAATCACAGAATAAGTGTGATTCTGAGTTTGTAAACTATTCCCAAGTAGTAGCAACACTACTTGAATAAGAGTAAGTGAGCTTGAGTGGTTGTTTGGTCAAAAATAGACTTCCTTAGTGAAATAAGCTGAGTATCCGAGGCTAAAACAAGTTTAAAATCAACTAGCTAATGCTGAGTTGAATTTTAGAGAGTAAATAAGCACACAACTAAGCTATAGCATCCAATGATCAACACTAATATTATCACAAATTACCAGAGAAGTAATTGGTTAAAATACTAGAAAATAGGAGAAACTGTTTAGTTTTTGGAATTTTAAAGCAGCTAGAAATTGATAATGATGTTTTTGGTTTTTTGAATGCTTAAAGTAATGCTATATATGCTAAACAAGTTAATTTGAATCATTAAACATAAACAAAACAGATCAAACACCATTAATTTCTAGATTTTGAAAATTTTTGCCAACCGAAAATAAAATGAAAATTATGGATTGAAACATGTTTAGGTGTTATTGTTTATGAGAAATATGTTATATGCTATGTGTATGTGATTGAAACAAATAGAATAGAAGAGATTATTACCTAAAACAAGTGGTTAATCACTTTGATTTGTTGAGTTGCAGGTTTCGGTAAAAATAGAGCCTCCAAAGTTACTTTTTTTGTTACTTTGGAGTTGTGATCTAGAGTAGTTGTTAATATTTCTAGACTGGTTGGAAGTGGTGTTTGAAGAGTAGAAGAAAGTAGAAGAGATAGATTTTAATTTGGATTGAGATAGAGAAGATTTCAGAGCTTGAAGATAGAAGAAAACAGATGATTTAGAGGAAGAAGATGATGAGTTTGGATAGAACTTGAGCTCTGATACCAATTTGTCAGGGCCTAGTTATGGCCTAAACAGGGAATTAGAGAAATAAATATAGAAATAGATAAAGGAGTGAAATCAGAAAGAGTAAGGAAGAAGGAGAGGAACTCAGTGATTTCTCACTAGGTTCATGTGATATAGAGACATAGAGAGAAAATAAGGAGAAACTTAACTAGCTCTCTTCATTTCATTCACAAAATTTATGTATTCAATATTTTTTATTGATCGAATAGTCCAAAAGACTGAAATATATTAAAATTATAATCTATTACAAAAGATGAAAGGATTACAAATAACAAACTCAAATAGTAATTCTTTCAAATAAAATAACAGATAATCAGGAAAAAGATCAATCGTAGCAACAACGCTAATGGACACCAAATAAACTCCTGAAATATAATTATATTCCAATAATAATAATAAATTACGCAGATCTGAACCGTTCTACAACACGGACAATGGAAAAATAAGTCGTTATGAAAGCGTCACATCCAAATCTAAATAATCTATCTTCAACAATTTATGCACCGGAAAAAGTCTCACAAATAAAAAAAATCTCCCAAACGGAGGAAGCAACTTCTCCCAAGAGATGAAAATAAAATCTCCTCATAAAAGAGAAAGAAATCAGTCATCACATGAAAAAAACAAGTACGTACCATAAAAGGGAAAAATAAACTCCAGAAGAAGGGAGAATAATTTATTAGATTAAAATAATAGAGATCTAGGGGAGGGTATCTCCAAAATGAGAGCCATCTCACAGATTTAAGATGGAGGCTAGGGTTTTTGACCAGAGAGAAAAGAGAGAAAAAGAAAAAGAGAGGAACAGGAGGATATATATATATACACATATATATATATATATATATATATTCAATACTTGGGGAATACTCTTCCCATTACATACATATATATAACTACTAATTGCTGAAAAAGTAATTCTACTAACATACACCTCATCCCTTATCCTTCACTCGCATATAATATACTCCATGTGCACACATGCTTACACACAAAGAGTACAAGCACTACAAAAAAGGGTCATTACCGACGGGCATTGTCGTCGACAATGACCCTTTACCGTCGGCAATTCCCGTCGCTACTCCCGTTGCCATTGGGGTCGTCGCCCCTGGTTCCCGTCGACTGTCATCACTATTGGTATCATTGGCAACGGGGGTCATTGACGACGGCGTTCCGTCGCGAATGAGTCATTGGCAACGGTGGAACGACCAACAGTCCGTTGTAAATAACTATTTAAATTTATTTATAAAAATGGTCATTAGCAACAGGCTATCCGTCTCCAATGACTGATGGTCCATCGGTAATGGGTGTTTAATTTTATTATTAAAAGGATCAATAATCCGTCATTAAGGCTGTCGCTATAATTCATTAGCGACGGAGAGGTCGTCGCCAATGCCCCGTCGCTAATCATATTTTCAAAAAAAAATATTGAAAATTTTAAAACCTCCTGTTCATTTACATATACATAATTGTACCTGTTATATACTAAAAATAAATAAATAATTCTTCACGAACGCATATCAATAACCATTAAATCTTTTGTTATTAACCATCAAATACGTAGATAACGTAATCACATAGATATAGTATAAAGTGTTACTAGATACAAAATGTAATCACCAGAAAAAATTCATCAATTTAGATACATAATCCATCAATCTAACTAGATACAAAACTCTAGTCTGTACAACCCAAAACTGTATAAGTACATACATGAAAGTAAAAATATAAACATAAACTACTAACTCCCCAGAGCATCATCATCGCCATCTATCATGCCATTATTGGTCCCACTCTCTGTAGCATCATCAGTTCAGCGGTTCTCACCATCTTGTCCGGAGCCCTCGCCAGCTCCTCCACGGTCATCGCCTTTGTCGCTACCTCCACCCTCATGAGGCTCATCAACAATACCCTACAAAATTAAAATATTACTTACAAAGTCCAAAAGAAAACATATTTAAATAATTCTTCTAAGTGTTCTTTAATATATGCAAGTTAGGCAAACGAGCAGATAACTCGGCCTCCAGAGCTCGGAATCGAGTCCCGTAAGTTGTAACGTGTTTCAAATATCTAAGAGGTGCTATGTTTATGGTTTTGTGTCGTTTTGACGCCCAGGGGTAGTTTTGGTCTATTTTTTATATATTTTTCTAGGTGTTCTTTAATATATGCAAGTTCTGCAAACGAGCTGATAACTCGGCCTCTAGAGCTTGGAATCGAGTCTCGTAAGTTGTAACGTGTTTCAAATATTTAAGAGGTGTTATGCCTATGGTTTCGTGTCGTTTTGACCCACGAGGCGGGTTTTGGTCTATATTTTGCTAAATATTCTTTAATATATGCAAGTTTGGTAAACGAGCTGATAACTCGGCCTCCGGATCTCGGAATAGAGTCTAGCAAGTTGTAACGTGTTCCAAATATCTATGAGACGTTATGTCTATGGTTTTGTGTCATTTTGACGCCCGGGGTGGGTTTTGGTCTATTTTTCGTATACTTTTCTAAGTGTTCTTTAATATATGCAAGTTCGGCAAACAAGCTGATAACTTGGCCTCCGGTACTCGAAATCGAGTCCCGTAAGTTGTAACATATTCTAAATATCTATGAGGTGCTATGTTTATGGTTTTATGTCGCTTTGACGTCCCAGTTGGGTTTTGGTCTATTTTTCATATATTTTTCTAAGTGTTCTTTAATATATGCAAGTTCAGCAAACAAGCTAATAACTCGGCCTCCGGATCTCAAAATCGAGTCTAGTAAGTTGTAACGTGTTCTAAATTACAAATGAAAGGCAATAAGGTGGATAACTATATGTTTGACAGTTTATATAAGCAAAATAATTACACATTAAAAGATATACATAAAGACATACATCAATATTTCTATTTTTCCTATCGAATATGTGGAGGAAAGAGGCTGACAAAGACAACCGCGTATACACGAACGACCTCTTCTCGAACTAGACCCAAGAATTCGTCGGCAGATGATGTAGGATTTATTGACCCATGGACGACCTCCTGGGCAATCTCGTAGATCCGATGGTGTGATGGTGCGCCTGATTGTATTGCACTGCTATCCATGCACGCCTCAATGATCCGCCGAAAAGAAATTGTCAGATAATGACAGGCCGGCACCCGATCTATTAGCACCACCTGCTCCGATAGGTGGGCGACGCCTGTCTCTCGCAGCAGACACTATAGTGTAGACTGGGACCCATGGAATGCCCATAATTCTACCCTTCTTTAGTCCCTCGATAGCCTGCAGCCAATCTTCCATCTCCTCGTCCTCGTGCATCGAGGGATCTACGTCGTCATCGCCTCTTTAGCTACTCCGCTCCCCAGTAAGTCTCTCGAACCGTTGCTGAAAAAAATACATAAAGATATGAAAAACACAGTTGTTTAAAGAATATGAATACGAATTATATGAATTAAAATACAAACTAAATAAAAGGCTAAAATTACTAACAACAATGCCCTCTGTCTCAGGTGAGATATAACCACCACCATCTTTCTTCTGGTGGGCGTGCCACCAAAACTCTAAGCGGGAAGGTGGGTGTTTCAACCTACCCTGGAGTCTCTCCATAAAGCAGTCGTATGACTAGAGATACACAAAAGGCCTGAGGCCCGCGGCCTGGGCCCGATCTAGTCAAAGCCTGGCATGGACCGGCCTGGCCCGGTTTACAAGGCTTAAAAAGGCTGCCATTTTAGTACAAAAATTTGGCTTGGACCGGCCTGGCCCAAAGCTCGGCCTGGACTGGCCTGTGGCCTGAGTCTGGCCTGGGTCTGGCCTGATCCGGGGCAACAGGCCTGGCCTACTTGCTGGCTTGTTAGTTGTTAGTTGTTGTCCTATTAAAATGCTGCCTTCCAAACCCAACCCAAGAAGACCAATGAAAACAACAACAAAAAATTAATCAGGCGGCCCAGCCGAACAATAATAGGAGATACCAGGCCAGCCTTAACACCTAACAATTAAAAAAAAGAGCAAAAGACACTCAAGTCTCAACGGTTAAAAATGTGCAAACAGTTAATGAGCCAAAGCTGAGTGATTGACTGATTGAGCTTACTGCCCAAGGCCCAACTCCCAAGTCACATGCAGAGCTACAAAATGTGCACCGAGCATGCTGGCACAAATGACAAAGCCATCAACTCAAGTAAAAAAAAAGGAGTAAGGCTAACACACCTTCAGACCTTCAGCCTTCTCAATTCTCATCCATCAACAAAAAGGTCCCACACACACACACACACATATATATAGGGCTATATGTAGCTACACATACAGTAGGCTATAGCAACGCTTTTTCAGGGCTATAACGACGGTTTGTCTGTCGCCATAGATATTTTGTCTATAGCGACGGACAAACTGTCGCTATAGCCCTGGAAAAGTGTCGATATAGCCTACTGTGAACTACACAGTTGTGTACCTATATTTTTGCCTTATATATATATATATAAATTATATATACACACACTAGGGAGCTTAGCTCCTCATGAGCTTCACACGTGCATGCTATTATATATATATAGCCCCATTATATCTCTAAAAAAGAAAACATCAACAGTAGCTAATTCGCTACATGAATGACATTTTCGTACCTACTTTACTGAGGTTTTGGTAGCACTAGCTACTCTACTCAGACCAGTATTTTGAGTTAATGTTTTGAAAACCTTCTCATATTTACTATTGGCAATGAGGCAATGACTAATGGGAGAAAAAAAAGGCTGACACACCTTTTCATCCATCTATCAATCCATCACATTTATGAAAATTTCATCAGAATTCAGATTTTAAAAATTAAATAAACTTTTATGTACCAATCGTAACAGCTATAATTTTATTAACAGTTATTTTTTTCACTATAAAACTCCTATAATTTACTCCACAAAAATTACAACTCCTCATATCTTTCGCTCTATTATCTGATAGAACAATAATATCATACTTGCAAGCTCAAATTCTTAATTTGTATCATTGTTATAATTCTTATAATGTTATATAATATATGTTTACAATTTATTATACACATAAATCATAATATTTATTTTATTAGTACACTCATATTATTACAATGGATTCTTCCAACATTCCACAAGTGCTATCATTTATTCAAAATGATCCAAATATCATTATGCCCGAAAATGCCGTTCCGGATTCGAGTACAATATTTCCACGTCCTACCGGCGAGCAAAACAAACGTACAACAGCTGTTTGGGATCATTTCATCGAAGTGTGGATTGCGGAAGGTGTTAAAAAAGCTCAATGCCAAATATGTAACAACTTCTTCGGGGTTAAAGGAAATAACACATTACTCCGTCACTACGAGTCGAGTTTGAAGAAGCATAAAATAACTGATGAAAGCTCTTAATCATAAATTGATCGTTCTGGTCACAATTGGAGTTATGATCAAATGTTACAAAAGGAGTAGCAAGCTAAGTTAGTCATCGAGAAGGAGCTTCCATTCAATTTTTTTGACAATGCGCGTTGTACTGACTACATTCAAGGCGCATTGCAACCGAAATATAAACAAGAAAGTAGAATGACTACTAAACGTGATGCAACTAAATTATATAATAAAGCTAAAAATGAATTAATTGAATATTTTGATAATTTTGACGGTAAAATTTGTTTAACTAGTGATACATGGTCTGCTAATCATCAACCTAGAATTAGCTAACAGACAGACGAATGTCCGTGTCAACAAACAATTCGAAATACCTCGACTTTTGTATTACAACTCATTGGATAGATTCTGAAATGTTTATGCAAAAAGAGAATTATAGGATTTGAATATTTTGAATTACCACATACTGGTCAATCAATATATCCTCAAATTATGTCTATAATCCGTACTTTTAAAATTAAAGATAAAATAATGAGTATTAGTTTAGATAATGCAACAAATAATACTAGTTCTATTAATATGTTAAAAAATGATTTAAAGATTGTAGTAAATGGTATATTTTTTTCATGTTAGATGTGTATGCCATATAATAAATTACAATCCAGATTCACTTACTTGCAAACGACAATATATAAAATTCATGGTATGATTGGTTTTATATATGGTTCAAATAGAAGAAAACAAGATTTTAGAACTTTTTGTCATGCAAGAGGTGAAAATTTTAAAAGAGTAAAATTTGATAATAACACTAGATGGAATAGTACATATGATTTATTTAAAGATGTTTATAAACGTCAAAATATACTTATGGAGTTTTATAACACACAAACTGATCATGAAATAACAAATCAAGACTGGGATTTATTATGTCAACTTTTAAATATTCTTAAAGTTTTTAAAAAACACACAAAAATATTAAGTGGTGTTTATTATCCTACAATTCATCATGTTCTCTTTACATGTTTGGAAATAACAAATATGTTTCAACAATATAAATATGATCCTTTCTGGAGTAACCTTTTTTTTAGCAGGGAAGAAAATTTTTAAAAATATTTTGCAAACATGCCTATTGTTATTACTTGTGCAACGACATTAAATTCTATAATAAAACTAGAAGGTGTGGAAAGTATTTTAGAAGAGATAGTTGAAAATATAGGTACTAAAAATATAGATTACATTAAACTAAATTTTAATAATACATTTACTGAATTTTATAAACAATATGAATCTGTATATTCTACATCTACACGTGCACCACCCCCTGGCCCTTCATCTTTTAAGTATGCATCATTATTAAAATCATTATAAAAAAAAACCAAAAACTTCATCACACACAAGCAGTTTAAACGAACTTGGTTTATATTGTAGTATTGATTTTAGAAGTTTTATGACCGACGAAGAATTTGAAAATTTTGATATACTTGCATTTTGGAAAAAGCATAACTGACAATTTCCTACTTTGGCCGCCATGGCCTGTGATTTACTAACTATCTAAGCTAGTATCGTAACTTCGGAATCTTGTTTTTCTTTATCTGGCAGGGTACTAGATGAAAAAAAAAAAAAGTAGACTTGGTCCAGATTCGTTGGAGATATGCATTTGTTATAGAGATTATCTTGCCGCACAAAGAAGAGTACAAGACAGAATAGACGATCAAGATAGCTCAGAAGATTTCGAAATCGGAGCAGGAACTGACGAAAATGTACATCCATGAAGATTGAAGATATATTTTTTGAAGATTTGAAGATATATTTTATGAAGATTCAAAGACAAATATTTTTTGAAGATTTGAAGACATATTTTTAAAAAATTTGAAGACAAATATTTGTAACCGACTCATTCTTGATTATTGTTTAAGTTATACTTTAAAATTATAAACTTGTAATTATTCATCAAATTATTGATTCAATAAATTATTACTTATTCATTATTGTAATTTGTAAGTTGTAACTTGTAAGTTGTAAACTTGTAATACATTACTTTTAATTAATATATCAATCAAGTTTAAAGTTTTAATTATTCATTCTTGATTTCTTGTAAGTACATTTAATTAATATATTAGTTAGTTTATTTAATATTAATAAATTAGTTGATTAAATTTTAATATTAATATATTAATTAGTTTATTAATATTAATAAAATTAATAAGTTAGTTGATTAAATTTTAATATTAATGTACTACTTAGTTTATTTAATATTCATAAGTTAGTTATTTAAAATTTAATATTAACAGTTAGTTTATTAACATACTATTTGCATGGAATATGGATGATGGATTGGAGTATTCATATTGTCCGAACTTTGGAGCCTTCAGGAATCAGGAGCCTTGAAAATTAGAATTTGAATGGATGATGATTTGATTGGACAAAAAAGCAAAAAAAAAAATAATAATAAAAAAAAATAACAAGCTAAAGGAGTAAGGCCTTAGGCCCTAAGCTAGTAAGTTGACTGCTAACTAGTAACTGCCAAGGCGGCAAGGCCTAAGGCGCCAGGCCCCAAGCCCCACTGCCCCAGGCCCCCAGCCCCCAGCCACTGTCCCAGGCCACATGGACAATTTAAAAAAAAAAAAAGTGCAGGACCAGCCTGGGCTTGGCCCAAGGCCTGGCCTAGCCTGACCTACAAGCCTCATCATATCAGAGTTTTGTGGGATAGGCCTGGTCTTGAAGGCCCAAAGTCAAGGCCTGACCTGGCCTGGTCAACGGCCAAAGCCTGACAGGCTCAGGCCGGGCCAGGCCAGGCCGACCTGTTGTGCAACTCTATGTACGACTGAGACCTTGTGCAGTGTGGCAGATATAGTAAATAACATAATTGCTAACCAGACTGACAGATATAACACGTCATTTTTTGTCGTTGCTAATCCTAACAGATATAGTAAATAAAATTAAAAACCATAAGTTATGACTCTAAGTGGCTAACCAGACTGACTTGTTGAGCAACACTAGTTTCCTTTTTTAATTGTCATTTCAGACAGGTATGTTATCAAAACTACTCCTACCCATTAACAAAACTACTCAAAGCCACCTCTTTAACAAAACTACTCATACCCCTATTCACCTTCGGTTCGAAACTACTCAAAGACACCTCCTTCCTACTCTTCCTCTTCCTTTTTTCCCTAACCTCATCATCTTCACCATTTCTCCTCTTACCATTCCCTTCATTTGAAACTTTAGATGTATACAGTCTCTGAACATCCACAGACCTACTCTTCTTTGAAATTTCAGCACCTCCTCCCTTTTCTACACTAATTTCCATCAGAATTTCTCAATTCAAACACTCCCCACAAAAACCCCCAATTTTATCATCCCATCATACACATGCAACACCATGTTTCAGATCTGAAATTCACATACAAAATCAGCAAACATCCAAGCAAAACCATACATTCAAACAATTAATCAATAATTAACCATAATTCAAACGAAAATCAACTCATTTCTAAAACTAGACCGATCAAATAAATCAAAACAATTAAAAAAGAAAATGACAAATGATTTTTGTTTTGTGTTTCGATCCGATGGAAAATGTTTCATCGCTATCACATATGAAAGCTTGCATTAGTTTATATATGTTTAATTTACAAGAGAGTGAGATTTATGTTGGATCCAGAAAGAGTTGGGGACAGTAAAGTCGATGTAAACATCTTCTCAATCACAATATCAAGTATAATGATAAAATCAGGTGTAATGGATTGTTTGACAAAATCGTTAACTTTCTTTATCCCATTTCCTTCCCTCTACTTTTATTTTGCCTCGGCTCTTTGAAGATTGAACTATGCAGGAACAAATAAGGGAAGAAAATCATGTAAATGTAGCATAGTTTAAGTTTCTATTTAACACCTGATTAGTTCTATTCTGCCTCCATATTTACGTTACTTTCTTATAGTGAGAACTGAGAGCTGCAACTAGTAAACAATTAAAGATTTGACATTGCAGTTCATTTCCATTTTACAAGTTAAAAGTATCAAATGAAACCAAAAACAGAAAAGATACAGCAGAAACATATCTCTGTTTGCACAAGAAGTCAAAGAAGCTTTTGCAATACATATTGATATCTAGTAAAAATATAATTATAAACTACATGAAGTCAAAGCAATTAAGTCTAATGTAAAAATATCTCTCTGTTTGCACAAGATCACATTACTTATTTACATCAAGGATGTCTGTATTCATTCAAAAGTTTACACACACATATATACACACACACACACACCAACAACAACAAAATACAGTGTGCTCCAAACATTTTTCAGTAAGCAATGCACTTTGATTCAAGTAAGAAAATTCTTTCAAATGAAGCCGTCTCCAAAATGAATTAAAAGCATACTGAAGATACTAACCCAAATACTCAAGATACTTGCAAGAAATCAAACCAAGAAAATGCTTATCACAAATGGAGAAAAGTTCGCTTCAAGAAATTCGAACATTACAAATCCCAAAAGCTAAATCTGAAAAAGAGACAAAAGAAATTGATTCGTACTTACAGGAAATTAAACTATCAAGAATAGAGAGAAGTACTCTTCGAATCGGCGGAAATGAAGAACAATCAATAATCTACAAAATTACATTCAATTGAATCAGAACAATGAAACATAAGCAAATTATTTCAAAGTGTAGAAAGCCTATTTTAAAAGAGCATACCAAAACTGCTCGCCAACTCACACTAAACTGCTCGCTAATTCCTCACAATCTGAAGCGAACTGTTGTCATCAACTGGGATGAGGCGCAATGGGTGAAATCACAGGAGTCAGAGAATGAATTGGGCAAATCAAAGGAGAATTAGTTAGGCGAAATGGGCGAATTGAGAGGGAAAAAGAAAATTTAGAGAGGGAACAACAAAAGACTCGTTGCCGTCGAGGCTAGGGCTTAAAAAAAGAGAACTCATTCTCGACGGCAAGACCGTCGATGGCAAGTCACTAGCCACGGTGTGGTCGTCGCCTTTAATATTGAACCCGTCGCGGATGACTTTTTCCTCCACCGTGAAAATGTCGCACCAAATCCTACCTCATTGCCGACGGCGGTATTCTCATTCTCGACGGACTGCCGTCGCTAACCAACTTGGAAAATGAAATTGCCGACAAAACACATTAACCACGGCTAGCCCGTCGGTAGTGAGGTCATTATCGACAGGACATTGGTCGTCGCCAATGACCTTTTGTTTGTAGTGAAGCTACTACAATCTACTAAACATTCTCTTGTTGCCCAGTTTACCCTTTTTCTTATGATCCTGACACCGTTTATGCTTCCAACTTGGTATCCCACATGGTGCTATCCCTAAAAGGGTGTTACATTTGCGATGACATTCACTACTATGCCATGAAACGTTATCCATTTTAATGCGCGTATGCCAATGGCTGTTACTCTGAAGCCAGGGCCGGCCCCGAGGAGGTGCAGAAGGGCGATCGCACAGGGCCCCCAAATTCGGAGAGCCCCCAATTTTTACCCACTTTGTATCGGCCCAAGTCTAAAAATTGAAAAATTTTAAATATTAGGCACTTGATTAAGTTTTACTTTGTAGTATTTTATAAGGAATTCTTCCTTAGACTTTTACCAATTAACTATAACGAAGAACTTAGAAGACTTTAGCTTCACTTAGATAATCTTTTTATAAGGAAAACTTCCTTCAGACTTACTTTTTCCTTCAGACTTTTACCAATTAACCAATGTGGGACTTGAAGACCTTGTTCACTTGGTAGTCTTTTTATAAGAAAAACTTCCTTCAGACTTTAACCAATTAATGAATATGGGACTTCAAAATCCCTTGGTAGTCTTTATATAAGGAAAACTTCCTTAATACTTCCACCAATTAACTAATGTGGTAGTCTTTTTATAAGAAAAACTTTCTTTAGACTTTTACCAATTAATCAATGTGGGACTCGAAGACCTTGTTCACTTGGTAGTCTTTATATAAGGAAAATTTCCTTAAACTTTTATTATCTAATCAATGTGGGACTTAAAGAAAAACCAAGTTCTTTTACACATGAATGACCACCACTATATGTAAGGGAGCAAATGTAGATTTCAAATTTCCAATAAGTCCCACATTGTCTAATATGTCTTCTTTTGTCTTACATTTGTTTTATAAATAAAAGAGACCATACAATAAGTCTCACATTGTCTAATATATCTTCTTTAGTCTTACATTTGTTATATAAATAGAGGAGACTTTAAGTTAATTTCATAAGACTTGGCATAGAAGTCCTAAGAAAGATTTTGGAACGGAATATACTACGAACCGGTTTTATTTGTACCGAGGGCCCCTTTTTTTTTCTCGCACAGGGCTTCTAAATTCTCAGGACCAGCCCTGTCTGAAGGGATAAAACATGTTGGGTAATAATGTTAATCAACATGTTGAAAGGTAGCATAGACGTAGTGATCCCCAACATGTAAATTATTAGCGAACAAAAAGCATCTGTAAATGAGTTAGCACATAATTGATCTGCTTAGTACGCATAAAAGTCTATTAGTCACAAATATTTCACCTAAGATCACCAATTTACCAGCGCTGACTGTATTCCGCATATAAAGGTAAGAATATTTGATCAATTATTCTAAGAAGAGGCCATTCTGGTGAACCATTCAGTTTTCAACAGATACCTTTTGTTCACGAGTTAACATATTGTCATCCACTTGATAAACAAAAAGTTTATTCTTCACAAAATATTTCCCCTAAGATCGTTAATTTGCCATATTCTACATAGACACATAAGAATATTTGATAATTAACTATTCTGGTGTTCACATGTAAGACATCTATAAAAAGCTTGAATAGCAACACCATTCTCATATACTGCTCTAGCAAATTAAGAGATACTTGGAGCATCACTTTGAACCTCATGCACCAACAATTTGAAGCTAATGTAGAGTTGTAGACAAACAATAGTAACGGCTATCAACTGATAAAATATCAACTACATGGTTATTACAACTTACCAACCCAAACACCAGTCAAACCCTTGTGCCGCAAAGCCTTGATAGAAAATGTTGAGGAAAGTACACGAATGATCACCGATCAAGTGCTTTAAGGTACCAATGAAAATCCATTTCGGAATAACGAAGATTAAGAATATGGTATATAACTAGCTACAAAGAAACAAATCGACAAAAAAAAGTTGGGAACTAAATTTCAAAATGATACTATCTAGTGACAATTCAGAGCTATAGCTACACAAAACTTTTACAATACGTAGCAAGACTATAAATTTAACAAAGAAGTAACGAAAATACCTGTCTTGGCCCATGATAAGTAACTTCACCACCGCGATCTACTCGATAAAAGTTTGTAATTTCTTTTAAATAGTCTTCAGAACTAGTTCTTCACAAAGTATAAACAGGGGAATGTTGAAGAATAATCACTAATCAGAGTATCAAAAAAATCTTCATTCTTATCCACCAATGCCTTTCTTTCTTCAACAATGACTTCTGCCAATACCATGCCTCAGCATATGGAAGTAGCGCATTATGCAAATCAAACAAATCACACCTATAAATGTAAATGACCAATCAATCCCTTACTTAAAAATTAAACCAAGCCAATCATATTCTGTGCTATATTTCAAAATTAGAAAAACCTCATGGATTACACTTAAATCTCAAGAAAGAACAGCTTCATGAAATTTGAAGCACCAATTTTGTTAGGATGTGAAATATTGAAATTAATTAACAAAATTTCCACGGAAAAAAGAATCCATATTTTTTCATAGGAAAATTAGGGTTAGTTTTTAAATTTCCCAACAAGTAAACTCTACTCAATACCTATTCTTTATTTGGGAATTGATATTTCCACAAGTAAAAATGATAGTTCCACAAGGTCCATCACACATGAATAGTAAATGGGTCTCACATTCATGTGAGAGGGATCTTGTAAAAATATCAAATTTTATTTGTGGAAATATCAATTCTTTATTTAAAAGTCTGACTTAAGTTCAATTTTCAATTAATTGAAGAACCAATCGAGTTAGTAGTGATTTATATTATTCAACCGAGTTGACTCGGTAGTAGTAAATGTTGTGTTAATAATTATAACTGAGTTGACTATGTAATTATTAATGTTATGTTTAATTATTTGTTGCATTAATTTTTAAAATTTTACTTTTTTTTATGATAAATACATAAATTTTAGTATCGATTAAATACTCATGTTTGTTCGTTTTTCGAGTTTCATGAATGCATCTAATCATTATTACAATTAGTATGATCTGTTGTGATTTTCTACACAAATCACCCCAAAAAAATGATAATAAGAGAGAAAGAAGTAAAAGAGAATTACAAATTCATATCAGAATTATCGCACTGGTCCCAATTTATAAAAATGCTATACTAAAACTGTAACACCCCCTTCCCGAAAAATAGGAAAGGGAAGTCACGTGCAAAGCACAACGGGACTAACAAAATAAAACAATAGCTCAATGACACAAAATATAATTCCAATAATAATAATAATCTCCAAAAGTCAACCGGTTCAAAACAAAATTTAAAAATATTTATTACAACTCCAATAACTGAATAACTTCATAACACAAATCAAAATACCAAGCCTAAACAAAATATCTAAACCACTTGGATAAAAGGAATTCTCGTCACACTTGCCCTTGATTCCCCTGATTACCTGCCGGAAGGAAAAATACAGCATGAGCCAATTTTCCAGTACGGATATATAGTACAAAAATAATGAACTGAATTAACTAAATTAATTAATAAACTGAACTGAACGGATCTAACACAACGAAGTAATAGGCTGAATCAATTAGCTGGATGTTATTTCATACCGAGCTCAGAAATATAGTTTGCCATATAGACAAGTCAAATAATGTCACATAGGCAAATTAAATAATGTCACATAGACAAATCACACATTGGACTGCAGATCCAAATGCATGCAAAATCGGAAGGTGTGTTTGGCACAACATCACCAATCCGCAGAACAGAACAGAAAACTAGGGTCGACCCATACGCCTCTCACAACAAATCACCAAATGGCCAACTCCCATCGGAGCACAAAACAGAGATGTCGTGGACTGATCACACTGCCACGGAAAGTGTCATGTCTCTCGTGCCAAGACGACATGCCTGTGGTACCCCCACAGGTGGTTATAGCTCAAGTATACCCTACGGTATATTCTAACAAAAATATGATGTCGCAACACATGCGACATAATACCAACAAAAGGGTTCTATATGTACATGTTGAACCAGATCAAATCATAATCATAATGTCTCAAAAAGAAGGTAACAACCTGTACCGCTCTACAAATATCAAAATAAATACTAGACATGATAATCCAACTCAAAGAGTACAAATACGAGTCATGTGTATCAGCTCCAAAATGAAAGAATTAAATGAATTTCACAAGAAACAATTATGTGAAATAATAACGGAATTCGAAACGCGGAACGAAACAAACTAATTAAATTTCACAAGAGAATTGTTGAAGGAGTACGGAAATCCGTACCTGGAATAAGCAATGTAATACCCAAGATTATATTGCAAAACTGATTCGTTAAATTCCCTCCGTCGGAACTAATTACACAAAATAAAGGAATAAATAAATAATACATTAGTAAATTGATTAAGATCATGTTTCTTTTCTTTTTGACAAAATCTGAAATCCTTTTATTCTAACCAAAATACATATATATCTTAACAAAAATATTATTTCCATTTTTAATTCTGTTACAAACAAATATTATTATTATACTCTGCTATGTTATCTTATATTCTGTTAAAACAAGTTATAAAAATAATAATTTAATATCCCAAAATGCTAATCACTAATAAGGATATATCCAAAAATATTAACTAATAAACTCAATAAAACATAATAATAACAAATGCAAAAATACTAATAACTAACAAAACATACCAAAAATATATCAACTAACAAACTAAATAGCATACAAAAATTAAAGCCACCAGAATAATAATGCGGAGAATTAATTAAATACATAAGAAAATAAACATACCCGAAATTATGAGGTTCGCAGTCTGCCCACATCCTCGATACTGAAAATTTTAACTAAGGAAGTCCTTACCAAAAAGGACTTCACACAAAAAGGTTTTCTTAAAATAAGAAAAACCTTAGTGTTAATAGTTAAAACAAAAGGTTAGCTATATATTTATAGGGAAAGGAAGGGGAGAAGTTTTAATGGTTGGGCAATGTAGGACTTAAGTAAAGGCATGGGTATTACATTACTCCCCCCTTACAAGGATTCCGTCTCCGGAATCAAAAGAAAAGGAACGTACTTAATTATCAAAAAGATGCGGATACTCCGCCTGAATGGACTCCTCCATCTCCCAAGTTGCCTCTCGTTCCGAATGATTTTTCCATAAAACTTTAACAAACGAAATTATTTTCCTCCTCATAATCCGCTCTTGACGATCTAAAATTTTCTCGGCTTGTTCTTCACAAGTAAGATCTTTCCGAATCTTATCGAACGGATATTGTACCACATGCAACGGATGATAATGGTAACTCCTCAACACCGACACATGGAACACATTATGCACATGAGCTAGCTGTGGAGGCAAAGCTAACCGATATGCAACCTCACCAACTTTCTCCAAAATCTCAAATGGGCCAATATAACGCGGACTAAGTTTCCCTTTCAACCCAAATCGTCGAATACCTTTCCAAGGAGAAACTTTTAAAAACATATGCTCACCAGGTTCAAACTCTAAGGTCCTCCTATGCTTATCAGCATAACTCTTCTGTCGTGATCGAGCCGACTGTAATTTTTCCTTAGCCACTGCTACCTTTTCCGTAGTGATTTGAACTAACTCAGGTCCTTCTATGGCCTTCTCACCAACCTCATCCCAACAAGTTAGTGCCCGACACTTCCTACCATATAATGCCTCAAACGGAGCCATCCCAATACTTGTGTGCCAGCTATTGTTATAAGCAAACTCAACTAGACTCAAGTAATCATCCCAATTTCCTGACCACTCAAGTGCACAAGACCTCAACATGTCCTCCAACGTTTGAATAGTCCGTTCGGATTGCCCATCGGTTTGTGGATGGAAAGACGTACTAAAGTTGAGCCGAGTGCCCCAAGCTCGTTGAAACCCTTTCCAGAACCGTGAAGTGAACCGCGGGCCCGATCTGAAACAATAGATATCGGAGTACCATGAAGTCTAATAATCTCCTGCTGAAAGATCTGTGCTAACCTATCCACTAAGTAACCCTCATGGATAGCCAAGAAGTGTGCTGATTTGGTCAACCGGTCCACCACCACCCAAATGGCATCATTCTTCCTGAAAGTCTTCAGCAAACCCGTCACAAAGTCCATCGTGATATCCTCCCACTTCCAAACTGGTATGTCTAACTGTTGCAGCAAACCACTAGCTCGTTGATGTTCTATCTTCACTTGTTGACAAGTGAGGCACTTACCCACATATTCAGCCACGTCTCGCTTCATCCCATTCCACCAAAAATTCTCCTTCAAATCCCTGTACATCTTTGTCGAACCTGGATGAATAGAAAATGGCGAACTATGAGCCTTAGCCAACACAGCTTCCCGAATGGTTAAATCCGACGGTACACACAACTGCTTACCCAACCAAATCACACTGTGGTCATCAATACGAAACTCGGGTTGTTTGCCCTCCTCTAGATTCTGCACCATATCCCATAACTCCCCATCTTCCTTTTGAGCTTCTTTAACCCGTGAGATAAGAGATGGCTCCACTCTCATACCTGCCAAAATTCCATCTGATCCTTACACATAAAACTCCACCTCTTGCCGCTCCATATCCGAAATAAGTTGAGGTTGTGTAATAAGGGTTGCTACACTCCCTGAATTCTTTCGGCTAAGAGCATCTGCAACCACATTTGCCTTACTCGGGTGATACTGTATTCTCGCATCATAATCT
This sequence comes from Aralia elata, assembly GCA_034770075.1. Classification (NCBI taxonomy): domain Eukaryota; kingdom Viridiplantae; phylum Streptophyta; class Magnoliopsida; order Apiales; family Araliaceae; genus Aralia; species Aralia elata. Next base: position 35,452,650 of record CM068377.1, read on the forward strand.
TTTAGAAGCTCTAACCAACGTCTCTACCTCATGTTAAGCTCCTTTTGAGTGAAAATGTATTTAAGACTTTTGTGATCGGTGAAGATATCACAAGTCTCTCCATACAAATAGTGCCTCTAAATTTTTAAGGCAAAGATTACTGCTGCCAACTCCAAATCGTGAGTGGGGTAGTTCACCTCATAAGGTTTAAGCTGCCTAGAAGCATAAGCAATCACCTTACCGTGTTGCATCAAAACACACCCCAAACCTTTCTTAAAAGCATCACTATAAATCTGATAACCTCATGTCCCCGACGGCAATGTAAGTATTGGAGCTGTCACAAGCCGCTTCTTTAACTCCTCAAAACTCTTCTCGCGCTCCTCATTCCACACAAACTTTGTGCCTTTTCTCAACAACTGAGTCAATGGCAAGGCAAGTAAAGAGAATCCTTCCACAAATCGCCTATAATACCCTACCAAACCCAAGAAACTCCTAACTTTTGTCACCAAAGTAGGTCTCGGCCAATTAGTGATAGCTTCAACCTTCGCAGGATCCACCTTAATGCCTTCAGCAGACACAACGTGGCCCAAAAATGCAACTTGTTCCAACCAAAACTCGCATTTAGAGAATTTAGCATACAACTTCTCTTTCTGTAAAATCCCCAAAACTGTACGAAGATGTTCCTCATGCTCCTCCCTAGACTTTGAGTAAACCAAAATGTCATCAATAAAGATAATAACATATTGGTCCAAGTACTCTTTGAACACCCGATTCATCAAATCCATAAACACCGCCAGAGCGTTAGTCAACCCAAATGACATCACCAGAAACTCGTAATGCCCATAGCGAGTGCGAAAAGCTGTCTTAGAGATATCCTCATCCTTTACCCTCAACTGATGATAACCTGACCTCAAGTCTATCTTCGAAAAATACTTTACCCCTGAAGTTGGTCAAACAAGTCATCAATCCTCGGCAATGGATACCGATTCCTGATGGTAATCTTGTTCAACTCTCTGTAGTCTATGCACAACCTCATAGATCCATCTTTCTTCTTTACAAATAAAACCGGAGCACCCCACGGTGAAACACTAGGCCGAATTACAACACAATCTAACAACTACTGCAATTGCTCCTTCAACTCTTGCAATTCCAACGGTGCCATCCTATACGGCGCCTTATAAATTGGCTCCGCACCAGGAACAAGCTCGATGGTAAACTCAACTTCCTGCTGTGGTGGCAACCCTGACAATTCCTCAGGAAATACATCAGAAAAATCATGAACAACTGGAATATCCTCAATACGAGACTCACCCATAGAGGGATCATTCACAAACGCCAAATACCCCTCACAACCCTTTGTCATCAATTTCCCAGCCTTCAAAGTAGAAATTAACTTCACCACTCTACTTGGTTGTGAACCCTGAAACACAAACTCCGGAGACTTCATATCTCCAAATATAACTTTCTTCGCCTGGCAATCGATAGTGGCCTGGTGCCTATCCAACCAGTCCATCCCAAGAATAACATTGAAATCGTGCATGTTTATCGGAAAAAGATTAGCCCTATGAATCTTATCTCTAAAACTGATCGGGCATTCTCGATATAAATCAGAAATAACTACAGAAGTCCCCATCGGGGTAGCAATAGACATAACAAAATCTAAGGACTGAGGTGGCACACCAAGGTGCCGAACAAAAGACTGAGCCACAACTGAATGAGTAGAACCAGTATCAAATAAAACAGAAGCTTCGCGATTGCCAACTAAAAGAGTGCCAGAAATAATACCTGGCGCACCTGCTGCCTGGTTATATGTCATGGCAAACACCCGACCACCCTGACACTGACCTTCATTCTCACCATTATTACTGCCTCCACCATTACCATGTGGCTCAGTACAATCTCTAGCAATATGACCCATCTATCCGCACAAGAAGCATGCACCAGAAACTCTATGACACTGCCTCCCCGGATGATTACCCCCACAAGTAGCACAAGGAACTATCGGAATAAGATTAGGGTTACCCCCATTAGCTGGTCCTGGGTAACGACCCTGATTCTGCCCCTGTTGACGATTCTGCCACTGATGGCAATTCTGACCTTGCTGAGGTAGCTGAAGTTGACGATTCTGCCCCTGCTAAGGCAATTGCTGATAACCCCTGTTCTGATTTTGACCTCGTCATTGCCCCTGCTGACCACCACGGTTCCTGTTCCACTGACCACTCTGATTCCTCCCATGTTGACCCGAAGCTTGACCTTGCTGATCATCTCTGTCCCTCTTCCGACTTCCTTCCGGTTTAGAAGACCGAAAGTCTTGTCGCTCCATCTCAATATTTTTGGCTGCATTAGCCACTGCCGACACATCCACAAACTTGTTGTTAATGAGATGCTGATGATACTTGTAATGAATTCTCCACTAAAACTTTTCTGCCTGTTCTGCTGCAGTCCCTGCTGAGGTTCCCGCAAAGCCTGCTAACCTGATAAACCTCGTCATAAAGTCCATAATAGATTCATCATCTTTTTGCCAAATAGACAGATACTCTCTACCAAGGCCTCTTTATCAGCAGCTGGGAAATACTGTTGATAAAAGACCTCATAAAACTCTGCCCACCTAAGTGTCTCATCATAACCATCACCCTTTGTTGATTTAATCGTCTTCCACCACCTCTGAGCATCCCCTTCTAGCTTATAAGCTGCAAGCAATACTTTATGATTATCCGAGCACCCCCAACATATCAAAAATCTTTTCCAGATGAGCCATCCAATTCTCTGCATCAATTGGAGTCGGAGCTGAACTAAATGAACATGGCTTCTGCTTCTGAAACCTTTCTAACCATACATACATTGGAACCGAAGGCTGATCAAGACCGACTGCATTCCCTTCATCTTCGTTTACGTGTCAACCATTAACTCCCGGGTTCCCCGGCTCAGGATTTTCTGGTGGCTGTTGCATTGCCTGAAAAACTTGTGCCACTAATTGCGGTAAGGCCTGATTAACTGCCTGACTCACCAAGGCAGCCAATTGAGCATTGATCTGATGATTCGGTTGTTCATTAGCTTGCGCACTGGGTTGGCCCTCACTACTTCCTCCATTGTTACCTCGCCTCCCAGTAATTCTAGCGGATCTACGAGCCATCTAAGAAAGAGATCAACGAATAGATGTAAAACAATTTAAAGACAAATTCAAATATAGCTGATATGAAAGTTGAACAGAAAATTAAACGAAACAAAACCTAACCCAGAAGTCTACCCATAGCTCACAGGTCAAACCTAAATAGGTCTTCTACAAGAAAGAACCTAAGCTCTGATACCAACTTTGTAACACCCCCTTCCTGAAAAATAGGAAAGAGAGGTCACGTGCAAAGCACAACAGGGCTAACAAAATAAAACAATAGCTCAATGACTCAAAATATAATTCCAATAATAATAATAATCTCCAAAAGTCAACCGGTTCAAAACACAATTTAAAAATATTTATTACAACTCCAATAACTGAATAACTCCATAACACAAATCAAAATACCAAGCCTAAACAAAATATGAGCCAATTGCCTGGAGGAAGGAAAAACACAACATGAGCCAATTGCCCAGTACAGATATATAGTACAAAAATAATGAACTGAATTAACTAAATTAATTAATAAACTGAACTGAACGGATCTAACACAACGAAGTAATAGGCTGAATCAATTGGCTGGGTGTTATTCATACCGAGCTCAGAAATATAGCTTGCCATATAGACAAGTCAAATAATATCACATAGGCAAATTAAATAATGTCATATAGACAAATCACACATTGGACTGCAGATCCAAATGCATGCAAAATCGGAAGGTGTGTTTGGCACAACATCACCAATCCGCAGAACAGAACAGAAAACTAGGGTCGACCCATACGCCTCTCACAACAAATCACCAAATGGCCAACTCCCATCGGAGCACAAAACAGAGACGCCGTGGACTGATCACACTGCCACAGAAAGTGTCATGTCTCTCGTGCCAAGACGATATGCCTGTGGTACCCCCACAGGTGGTTATAGCTCAAGTATACCCTACGGTATATTCTAACAAAAATATAATGTCGCAACACATGCGACATAATACCAACAAAAGGGTTCTATATGTACATGTTGAATCAGATCAAATCATATTCATAATGTCTCAAAAAGAAGGTAACAACTTGTACCACTCTACAAATATCAAAATAAATACTAGACATGATAATCCAACTCAAAGAGTACAAATACGAGTCATGTGTATCAGCTCCAAAATGAAAGAATTAAATAAATTTCACAAGAAACAATTATGTGAAATAATAACGGAATTCGAAACGAGGAACGAAACAAACTAATTAAATTTCACAAGAGTATTGTTGAAGGAGTACGGAAATCCGTACCTGGAATAAGCAATGTAATACCCAAGATTATATTACAAAACTGACTCGTTAAATTCCCTCCGTCGGAACTAATTACACAAAATAAAAGAATAAATAAATAATACATTAGTAAATTGATTAAGATCATGTTTCTTTTCTTTTTGACAAAATCTGAAATCCTTTTATTCTAACCAAAATACATATATATCTTAACAAAAATATTATTTCCATTTTTAATTCTGTTACAAACAAATATTATTATTATACTCTGTTATGTTATCTTATATTCTGACAAAACAAGTTATAAAAATAATAATTTAATATCCCAAAATGCTAATCACTAATAAGGATATATCCAAAAATATTAACTAATAAACTCAATAAAACATAATAATAACAAATGTAAAAATACTAATAACTAACAAAACATACCAAAAATATATCAACTAACAAACTAAATAGCATACAAAAATTAAAGCTACCAGAATAATAATGCGGAGAATTAATTAAATACATAAGAAAATAAACATACCCGAAATTATGAGGTTCGCAGTCTGCCCACGTCCTCGATACTGAAAATTTTAACTAAGGAAGTCCTTACTAAAAAGGACTTCACACAAAAAGGTTTTCTCAAAATAAGAAAAACCTTAGTGTTAATAGTTAAAACAAAAGGTTAGCTATATATTTATAGGGAAAGGAAGGGGAGAAGCTTTAATGGTTGGGCAATGTAGGACTTAAGCAAAGGCATGGGTATTACAAAAACTGCACTAGGCGCTTTTATTCTTTGAACCGCACTCCATTGCTGATAAATAATTATAAATAAAATAAATCAAAATATTTGAAGAATTAAAACAAATATTTTAAGAAGTAATACAAAATCAAAAATTAAGAATTTACATAAATTATATATAGTTTCAGATAAGAAACAAGTATATATCATAAGTATCTCATTATCTTAAGTTAATACAAAGTATACTTAGTAACCTTCAATTTGATTTCATTGTAGAATCTTGTACCTCTAGTAATTCAACAACTCCAAATACTAATCTTCAATCTTTTAAAAAAACAAAATATTAAAACAAAGTCAACACAAAAAATTTGTGCATGAACTAATTTACCTTTACTATACATCACTCGCATCACAAATGAGTGGTTCACGTTAATTCTCTCTCTCTCTCGAAATCCAAAACCCAATGATAGATTGAGATGAAAATTTATACTCTCTCGTACTTTTTTGACTATCTTAATTTGTGTGAAAATTATTCTTTTGTCATTTTTTGGAAATAGAGGGAGTATTAATTAGAGGTATTATATTTGTTTTAAGAAAGAAGTCAGGAATTCCAAACTCACCGTCACCTATTTAATATTTTAATATATGCACAATAAATTGGTTCAAAAGAAGTTCACTACTGGAGATGCATCATTAGTTCAACAATAAATAACAATCGCAGTGCCTTTGGCTTATTTATTTTTGTAACAAAATTGCACCCACCATGTCAGCAATTTGGTTAAAAACAGACCGCTTAAATTCAGGTCTATAGCTGCTCCTCTATCATAAGACTCTTTAATTCACCTTTTTTTTTTCCTATTGGAACCCACCATATATATATGAAGTTATTATTTTAATTTTGTATTTTCTAATTAAGACAGAAAAGGAAGATAATGTCGTAGCAGCTATCGCCCCGCTTTATATATAACCAACACATGTGCATATGTTTCAAAAAAGTTTATATATATTATTAATACAATTAATTGTGTGATTTAATAAAATTTTAAGTTGTAATGAATTTAATTTAATTAGGACATTAATTTTCACAACTAATACTATTATAATTAAATTGCGTGATAAGTTAAAAGATATTTTAGATATCTCAATAAAAATATAATAATAAAATTGTCATACTTAAAATTTATTAAGATGTATTATCTTACATAGAATTGTGATGAAAAATAGCTAGTAATAAAATTTGTAGAACCAAAATAAAAATTATTTTAGAAGTTCATTTTCCTAATAGAGATCACATTCCTTTTTCCTGACATGGTAAAATCCTTTTGAATATGCATAAACTGGGATAGTATTTGATTGTTACAAATTTGGATAGTACTTATATTAATTTGAATAGGAAAAATAAGGCTAAACTACAAATTTGTGAAACCAAGTTTGTGCTTTTAATTATAGAGTTAAATGCACTTTGCATCCCCAAGTATGCCCAATTTATCACATTACATCTTATACTTTAAAACGTAACACTTTGGATCCTACACTTTTAACGAACCGTCACATAACACCCTCTGGCGCAAAATTCGTCACTAAAAGTGACAAAAAAGTGTTGGATTTTGCACTTTGAGCGACGAATTTTGGGTCAAAAAGTGTTATGTGCCGGTTCGCTAAAAGTACGAGATGCAGAGTGTCACGTTTTGAAATATATGATACAATGTGTAAAATGGAGTAAACTTGGGGGATATAAAGTGCATTTAACTCTTAATTATATTTCTAAAAATTAATATTTTAACTTGAAAGATAACATAGACATTTTTAACTTGTGCATCAGGGTACAGTTTAGCTTTGTTGAATTCATTGCCATTGATATTTGTAGTTCCAACAGTGGTTTTAAAAAGCTGTAATTTACCATTTGATTTTCAAATTACTTGTGCTTAGCAAAAAAGATCCAAAGATTCAGATAACGTTGGAAGTAGTAGTGTTCACATAGCTTGATGTATAATAATTTAGCTATGTACTTCCAATCTTCCATCATGTTTCCTACCAATCTTTGTAGAATGTGTGAATTTGTAAGAATAATGATTTCTAGTAGTATGATGTTTCTATTTGTTTTATTTCTCCTGATTAGAATTTGAATCCTGCTTCCTCTTTCATTTTGAAGTGTTGGGTAGTAGTGGGAGCTGAATGGGCAGAGAGAAAGAGAGATAGAGGGCTTGCAGATTGGTAAACTAATTCTATTCGGCAGCTATTAATAGTCCCAATTTAGTAAATTCAAATACAGATGATAAACTTTACATGTAATTCAATCTGCAGGTAACTCAACAAAGTTTCAAATTTCAGTAATTAAGTGGTACTGGCAACACTAACACATCAGTTACACTTCACCGTGTGCATAATTGGAAGAATTAGGCCAAGTCGTCATTCTTCTTAATTAGGCCATTCATATTAATTTGTGGCAACAGAGTTGCTGCAATATTTGTCTTATGCATCTTTCATGTAGATACTTATGTGCTTTTAGTATTTAAACCTATGCTGCTTGTAGCTAGATTTAGCAGTGGCATGTGATGTTGTAACTTTGGTCCAAACCCTTTAATCATAATGATACTTATGAGTTGTAAACATTAAGTCTCACATAAAGAGACTATAAGAATATATTAAGCAACAAAAAAAAAAACATGTGACTTTTGAAAAGGATTTTTTGGCAATTAAACATGTGAGTTATGTTCTGAAATCACAAATTTTTGACATGGACATAGTTTTGGAATCTTCATAGATATTTTGGAGTGATGATGATCTAGAAATGATTCAAGAAAGCTCTTTATATCAGGAAACAATTAAACAAAAGGCTCAGATTGAAAAGGATTTGTTGGCAATTAAACATGTGAGTTATGTTCTGAAATCACAAAATTTTCTGTTCTCATGTATTCATTGTCGCCTACCGATATGTTTAGAGTTCTACTACCTCTTTCCAGATTTGTTTAGTTATGTACTTTTGATATGTAGTTTTTCTGTCTATTTCATTTTATTTTATATATACAATAGACTAGATCAAGTTCATCTATCTGCTGCTACTTGAAGGTCTAGAGAAGTCTGATAATTGATTACTCCAAGTTCATGCAAGCTTTTCTGTATATAGGACAGTTAATAGTATTATTAGGAATTTTTTTTAATGTTCAATGACATATGGGAATTTATTTTGTTTTTTCATGTTACTGGATAAACAAACAATGATGCATTTAAAAAAAAAAAAAATCATTTTTTTGCATGTTCAGTTGGCTTCTTTCTCGATTTCAGGCTCTTCAGCAATTCCCTGAATTTTTTGAAGATGTCACTCTAAAGGAGTTTAAGCATGCGTATGGTTTAGGTATCATATTCATTTGAAGAATCTTACTGATTCTGATTTCTAAGCAGAATGGTATTCCTTCATTTAAGTCCCATATTTGAACTACACAACATTTTCACATGTTTTTTTTTCATTTATTGTTTTACTGGAATCTATTTGAAAATGTGATGTCTTTCCACCAGACCAAGGCAACATTTATTGGACTACTTGAAGCTAAGAGGGCTAATGAAAAAATATTTAAAATTATGTCTATGCTCTTCATGGGGGGCACCGTGAGGAGTTATATTTTGATCTCTCTCTCATAACCAGAGATCTTGACCACGTGAAGAACATTTCAATTTTGGTGATCATTATATTTTGACATCTCTCATTTTGTTGAATTGTTTTCTTAATTTAAGTTTTGTCAGTTAATCTTTTGTTATTCATGTTTGTAAAATTGGGTTTTGATACTTTTCTTACAGTAAAGTCAACCTTGACTTGCTTGAAGAGGAAGATAATGAGGAGCTGACAACTACTGCCCCTTATAGCCAGAGATTTCCTTCCTTGTGTAATATCTGTGGATACATACCGTAAGTGATAGGTGTGACAATTCGAGATTTAAAAAAAATAAAAAATAAAAATAAAAATAAAATATAATAATAATAAAAATACGAATTTATTAAAAACAAAATTCTTATTATATATATTGACTGCATACATGATTATGTTCAGTACTATATGTAATAATTGGTAAAGTAATATATATATATATATATATATATATATATATTTATTGTGTGTAAAGTTTTGAGAGACAATTTATAAATAGGAAAAGAAATGACTAAATTTGATTATACAAAAATAATTGTATACATTAAATTAGTAAATTAAAATAATTTATTATATTAAGTTTCTCATTTTTACTCTGATGAATAATGTATTGATAATACATTATTATGTGTCTGCGACGTGGTATATATATTATTATATATTTGCCGTAGTTCAATGAAAATTGTTAAAAATAATTTATAGAAAGAAAGAAAATAATTAATTTATTTTAGTATAATGGAGTTATTATATTAAATACATTATTATTTAAATGTATAATTTTTCATTTTATGGAAAAAGAGTATGGATCATAATATATTATAGTATAAGGTATTATGTGTAAAATAGGTATATATATGATGAAAATTATTTATGATATTCAATTATTTTGATTGCATTAAATATGTTATTTCCATTTTATGGGAGGGATTACGTAATATTAATACATTATTAGAATAATGTACTATGTATATGTAAAATGTATTGATAGTATATTAATAGGTATAAACTATGTATTGTATATTAAGTATATAATACATGTACTACATGTTATAAGTATGTATCTTGTATATGTAGCCTCCAAGGAAATAACCTAGCAAAGCTTTATGCGTATCCTGCAAGAATGAAGAGTGGGGAGCAAACATTATCTGTGTAGAGCAAGAATTATTCCTGAAGGCCAAGGATATTCAATAGTGAGCAAGGAAGAGACTCTATAAGTAGCAGCCCCATTTTTTTTTTCATTCCTCTTTGATCATCCATTCATGGCATAACCAAGCTCAGTTTCTTAGTTTCCCAAATTTCCAACCAAATGGAAAAATACTGTGATAAATACTTAAGCTAGAACTCTGCAAGTTATAGAACCAAGATTGCAAGCTAAATTGGAGGAACTTCTAAGTAAGGTGCTGATTAGGGGAGAACCTAGAGCAAGTGATCTGTCAATCAAATGGTAACCTATTTAATTTGTTATATTTTTACTAAGTTAAGTGAATTCATTGTGAAATCAGTTGGGATTTAGCAAGGAGATTAGTAGTTGTTGTGCGGAGGTATAAGGAGAGGAGGACTAGGCTATATCCAAATGTGTATGAGATTAAGTTTTTAAAATTATGCCTTCTAGATGTTTGATTAAATGTTTCAATGAAATTTTTATCAAATTATGAAATTTAATTGTTGTAGACATAAGATTAAGATACGGGTATGAGTTTTGAATGATCTACATGTATGAGAGGTATTAAAATGAGTAAGGAGGTAATAGGAATAAAGTTGGGATTAAACTTTGAAATATGTGGAAAAACAGAGCAAGAATTTTTGTCTACCGAAGTAGCACGGCCGCGCTACTTCTAGGCATAAACCAAGCGCGGTCGTGCCGTGCACCAAATGTTGAAATTTTTTTATTTTGTTAAAAGGATTTGGCTACTTATGTATGGCAACCCTTCTGGACTTAAAATGTCCAATCCTATATAAGTTATCATACTTTGTTTATAGAATACTTGGATTAAATGAGAAGATAGTTTTGACTTAACTATATAGTATTAAACATATTAAAGTTGTCATGCTAAGTGTGAGTACTAATAAATTATTTAGACATTTACATGGACCAAGATAAGCACATGGCATATGCATGCCAAAATGCCATGACTAATGCCAAGAGACTTAAATAATGTTCTAACTTAAAATAAAACGAACACTATATATAAGTAATGAATAAGTTAATGCAAACCAAGAATGTGTGTTGACTATATGACTAATTGGGGTATGTATATGAATGTAACTGTGTAGGATATTTGAAGTAAGGTTAAACTGTATTCGTAAACTACGAGTAAGGCAAGTTTCTTTCAACTTTGTATTAAAATTCATAACGGTGCAAGTGTTCTAGCCTTGCATCATATACTTATATCTTAACCTTTGCAATGATCTTTTGTATGAGCAAGTATCTTGAACTCGTTCATCTTGAGTAAATTTTCATCCAAGTGTTCTGGCTTTGTACTTCGTATTGCGCAAGCTATCTATAATTTACAAGTTTTCTATATTACCTCCGAGGTATATGTTGATAAGTTGTGCTAAAAGATATGTTTTTCATTCTTATGAAACATGAACTGTTTAGACAATAAGTCTAAGCCACTTATTACGATTAGACTGATATTCCTATACTTTTCAAAGTCTTAAAATATTATTGAGATTAGGTAGAGCTTTCCAACCAGATTGTCTTGGTTTGGAATTCAAGTCTAAGTATGAACTTCCCTTATCTGGGAAATTTTTGTGCGCCAAAGGCGGTATAATGAACGCAAATGTCGTTCCTGCACGTAGTGTTGATCAACGCAGGGCATAACGGGCTGATCACCCACCGTACCCGTAAGCATCTCGGTTTACAGATTAATTTCTGTTCAAACCTTATCATAAACCTAAAAATACAAGTTCTTGGTCTTTTGACCACTCAGCATCTGTAGTCAGTATGTTGTTTCAAAAATATAAACGATTTGATAAGTTATTCAAAATTATTACAGTTGTTTCACAACTATTGATTCGTTGTAGAAGTATATCTCAAAGAAAACATTTAATCCTTGTACACGATGTTTATTAACTGTTATTACTTGCTGAGCAATTGAATTCTCATTCTTGCTTTAAATTAAATGTTCTCAGCTAAACAAAAATGTGTCGAAGGGTCCGGCAAGGACAAGGACAAAGGGAAGCTATATGAATAATTGGAAGACGTTATTTGTAATAATTATAGTTTTGTTGTGATAATATATTATCTATCATGTAATAAAGTACTTGAAGGTTTTCGTACCTGGGTTAGCAAACTCTGATGTAATCTTTTTATTATTTAATAATATAATAAGCAGTTTGAATGAATGGATCGTGCAGCACCAAGTACGGGTTTTAAGTACCCAAATTTGGGGCGTCACAATGTGAACCTTGCTTTTGATAACAAGTCTTATAATTTTAGTGTGTGTATATATTGGCTATACTTGTTTTGTATACATTATATTCTTTTGAAATGATATAATAATTAGTTTCTCATTTAGGATATTTAAAATTTTTGTGCACTTTTTTATTATTTATATTTTAATGAGATATTAAATTAATATTTTGTTAGTATAATAAATTAACAATATAATAAAATAATAAATTAAAAAGAATAATTTAGAAATTCATTATAATTTAGTGGTTCATTTGTCATTCATAAGTTTAACTGCAGTGAAGGAATTTCTCAATCACTAAATTCAAAAAAAAATCACAAATTATAATTACTGAAGGAAACTTTACTCTCATTAAACTAATTTGTTAGTCACAAAATGTTATTAAAGAGGGAAGACATTTCTTTAGTAAATGATATTAATCCAAGAAAAATATTATTTGCAAAGAAAATGTCATTCACAATATATCTTTCACAAAAAATATTTAGTCACCAACTTAGTGAAAGATAGCATTAGTGAGGAGCTCTAATGCGAGGAACAATGCGGAGGAAAAATCTGAGTATGAATTCAACTTTTCGAGTTGAATCTGAGCAACTCTTTGTTCGGTTCAGTTCGGCTCTTTCTAAGTAATTGAAATTGCACTTTTAATATTTGGAATTTCCATTATAACTAATGAGTAATTTGGTTATTACTAGTAGTAAATAATATTTTGGTCGTCTTACTTGGTAATAATGACATAATAATAGAATTGTGATGAAAATTTTTAACACATTTATGTCATTTTATACTAACATAAAAGGAAATGAAAAACTCTTTAGGTGTAAAACGACGAGAGTGATAATCATCATCATGTTCATAAATTATAAATTGATACATAAATTATCGAATTGCTTAAAATTTTCACCTCAAATTCAATCTTCGATAGAAATTGACCGGAATTCCTGATTTGGGCACGCGTGGTTTTATATAGTTTGACCGTAGTCAGTTACGGTTTGACTTCATTAAAGAAATATCAATTAATACCGTATATATATATATATATATATGTATATATATATATATATATATTCTTCTAGTTCGTATATCTTCTTCTAGTTACATTTTCATGGATCCGTATTTTGCTCATTTATTATATGAATGCTTGGCAGAAGATGACTTTATAAGTGTAAATATGTATATCCTCTGTTGGGATCCTGGGTATCTTGTAAAAAGTGTATTAATTAGTTATTTTTTTAATGAAGTCGAACTGTATAGAAAATATACCAAAAATTTTCAACACAAGTAGCTTAATAATAAACTGTTCTGATTATCTCATACCCAAATATGAAAAATCTATCAACAATCTGCACAAGTTATTCCAACCAAGAAAAGAATGTCTAGAATAGAGAAAATAAGATCTCATAAATAAAACTATCGCAAAGAGAATTAATCAATTATCTCATAAAAAAAAAGTAAAATCCAATACAAAGGTGAATAAAATACTAGCAATAAAAAAATAAACACGAAGATTTAAATTCTAATTTAACGTTGAGCTTGCTTTAAGATTTCCCCAAAATTTTTCCATCCATCTCTTTATTTCAATCCCACTATGTACACTAAAACTAAATCTCCTGTATGTCCTTTACCCTGGTATCGTCTCACCTTCTTGAACTTTCATTTTACCTTCTTGACCTTTCATCCCCTTCTCCTAAATTTAGGACTTTTTCACTTACTGATAAAGCAAAGAGGCTGTTGGCACAAAATTCTAATCAAATTCCTAATCCTTCAGACTCAGGAGCGGCCCATATGTTAAGCTATTTAAGCAATGGCTTGAGGCCCCCAAAATTGAGAAGGCCCCCAAATTTTAATAATCCATATATGTTAGAGTCTATTAAAAAAGCCCAATTTTTTTTCCCAGCAAAGCAGTAGCTACAAGTACAATCATACAAGATATTTTTTTCTCTCTCTAACGGAAGGCTGAAATTTATTCTTCTTTTTTTTAAAGGCTGAAATTTATTCTTTTTTCCCAAGGCCCGCTGAAATTTAGTATTGAATGGTTAAAAAAAAAAAAGAAGCCCCGATTTAAGATTTGGCTTGAGGCCCCCAAAAAGTTTGGACCAGCCTGCCTTCAGTGATTTTGGTTAGTCTCTCTTCTTCCTCCTGTTAGGATTTCAATATTTTGCTTATGCTCTTCTAGTTTACACTCTAGATATAATTCACAGAATTTGTAATTTAATATATATGCATGTGTTGTAGACGAGGTTTAACTGCGGCGCGTGATCTTCAAAAGGGGGAATTGATTCTGAGAGTTCCAAAAGCAGCCCTAATACCAAGCCCCTCATGGCTCAATGGTAAAAGAACTACTCATAAGGCTTGGGATCCATTCCTGCCAAAGGCAAGAATGTTAAAATTTCAGTTAAACTAGCAAAAAAAAAGCAGCCTTAATGAGCAATTCAAACTATTTTGATGCAAAATCAGAAACTCTATATGGATGTTCAACAATACCCTTGTTGTGCAAAGCAATTAAAAAGATTTGAAAAATATGCAAGTTCGAGAAAATGGGACACTAAGAGAAGGTTTGTTTCTTCTTTACTATGGCCATTTTTTAATTTCTTTCCGTATATGATGGTTTATTGGTTGATTTTGTAACGATCGCGAATCGTGATACCTTTGTAATTTGATTTTTATTATTATTAAATGAATGGATTAAGTTTTTATTTTTATGTGATGTGTGTTAAGGTTATTTAATAATCTGGATGATGTGAATCTATGATTTTTATGTGTTGTGTCTCATGGGAGTGAATAAATTGATTTCGCAAAAAATCGCAAAATTACTATTCACTGGGCGCGTTTCCCGAGGCACTATTCATGCCCGAATATTTTTACGTCTTTTTTGATTTCTATTAATTTCTATAAGACGTGAATAAAGGAATAATTTTTCTAAGTGTCAGAAATTTTATTTGAGGTGATACGTGATTTAATCCGTATCCGAAATGTATTATATGAGTGTTCTGAATAAATGGACAAACCTCATAATAATTATTTTTACTCATCCCAATATTTTATGGGAGTACCCATTTTAATTTTGGGTAGAGTTATTTACCAAATTTGGTAAAAAAGTGAGAGTATTCGGGTATATTTTTGTGTATATTCGAACTAATTAGAGAGGCAATTAAGCCTCAACCAATAAGATGAGGCCAAGTATTGCCATTAGCCAAACATTTCCCTCGAAT
Source organism: Aralia elata (assembly GCA_034770075.1). Lineage (NCBI taxonomy): Eukaryota > Viridiplantae > Streptophyta > Magnoliopsida > Apiales > Araliaceae > Aralia > Aralia elata. Next base: position 35,467,998 of record CM068377.1, read on the forward strand.
TCTTTCTCCAAGGAGCTCAGGCAGTACAATTAAATCCTCTCAATGCCACTCCCTCTATTCTCCCAATTCATTCCATTACTTCTTCCAAGTTGCTGCAAATTAAATTCAGTTGAGAGAGAGAGAGAGAAGAGAGATCGTTGTAGACGGAAGAAGAAGAAGAGAAGAAGAGAGGCCATTTGAGCCAAACTATTTCACCTTCCATACTCTTCCATCCATTCCTTCCTTGTTCCAAAGCCTGGTTACTTACAAGTGAGAAGAAGTTACAGAAGTTGCAGAATAAGAAAGAAGAAGAAACAGGGGAGGGAAAAAAAAGAAAGGAAGAAGGAGCTCACGGAAGAAGGAGAAGAAAAGAAGAAGAAGGAGGAGGAGCTCGGGAAGGAAAGAAGAGGAAGAAGAAAGGTTCCTAGCAACCTTCAGATCATTTAATATTAACCATAGCAAGAAGTAATCTCATCTTCTAACCATTTTCCTCAATTGTTGAGTTTTTGAGCTTTTGAAGCATTTTTGATAGGTTTGAGCTTTTCTACGAATTTTTGTTGTTATTGTTGATTGTGGTTGCTTTATATTGTTACCAATATACCTTGTAAGCTATTAATCCCTTTAAAGTGGAACATAAACGAAGAGAAATCCGAACATGGACGAACTTGGACAATGGACTGTTAATGGACTGTTTAAAGGAATTAAACCGTTAGAATTCAATAATGATAATTTTGTTGGTTGTTAAAATGTTGTAGTTCCATGGGTTATGAGAATATTCCAGTTGGAATGGAGCAAAAAGGAGTTAAAACGGATTTATAGTGAAGAAATTGGTAAAACATGTCAAGAACACCAAAACAGATTATAAACTCTAAGTTTGGTCAAGGATTCGAGCATGTTAATGTTAATGGGTGTCTATAAACTTTTGATATGTTGTAGCCATGTGTCTTAGGAGTCCATAGAGACTGAAATAGATCAATTTGGACGTCTAGGGAAGGAGTTATGGTGTTTTGAAGCAAAACATGTCAAGAACACAAAAAGAAAAAAAACAGAGCATGAAACTGAGTTGGTACACTGAAGCTACTATCTTGGGGCGTACGTACGCCGGTCATAGGCAAAATTTGGGCGTAGCTACGCCGGGCCATTGTTAGGCCAAAATTAGCTTTGACGTCCTTTACTAAAATAGGCATAACTTTCTTATACGAACTCGGATTGAGGTGATTCAAGATGTTCGGAATGAGAAAGAGTAGACCTACAACTTTCATTTAATAAGTTTTAACATTTAAGGTCGAGAACAATTCCCAAATTGGCTATTTTTAGGACTGTAGTGCATTTGAAGGCAATCAGAGGGCGTCGGGCATGCACGTATGCAACGTGTAATGCTTCCAACGCTAAAGGATGTTGTTCTAAGTTCTAATACATAAACATTATGATTTATAATGACGCTTATCATTAATTAATGATGAATTAGAATTTATGTAAGCGATTAGTACGCGTCAATTGTGTGACTAATTGTTATATCTATATGCACTTAAATGTGTAGGATATTTGAAGAGCGTGTTTTATACTTATGTAGCAGACGCTAGAGGCAAGTTTTCTAACCCGAATAACTTTTATATATTGTGCGAGTTTCTTATGAATATACAAGTACCCTAACCTTACTCAATTTATTTATTAAGCAAGTTTCCTTAACTTTATTCAAGTTATTTATCGAGCAAGTTCCTTAATCGTACAACTCTTATTTAATTGTACGATTATCCAATGTTATACAAGATGATGACTTTCACAACTTATTATTATGCAAGTATTCTTATCTTTTATTCAAGATATCTAGTTAAGTGATAATGCTTGTTATTGAAGATTTAAAGTTCTATATTCCATGAACTGTTGAGATGGTTGTCTAAGCCAATTATTTCGACTAGACTTATATTGAATTGTTTTTTTGATTAAGAATGATTCATCAAGATATTGTTGATATTTATTGTAGCTATCCAATCAAATTGTTTTGACTTGGATTTCCAAAGGTAAAGCTGAGAAGAACAACCCTATTATTAGGGAATTATTTTGGTCAATAATACCGATTGACCCTATATGGGTGATAATCAAACGCTTAGACGTTTAAATAGATGTTGTACAACATAGGGTATGATAGGTTGATCCGTTAAAGTGCCCAAAGGAAAAATGTTCGGTTGATAGTTATAAAACTATTAAATCCTTTGATAAAAGAAGAAAGTTCAAGGTCCTTTGACCACTCAGTATTAGGGCTGAGCAAGTAACCAAATTGCATCCGAAACCGCACCAAAAACCGCACAAACCGCACCAATTAAAACCGCACCAACGGTTCCGGCGTATGTGGCGGTTTTAAGTGGGTTGAGGAACCAATTTTGCGGTTTGGTTTTGGTTAATGTACAAAACCGCATTTGCATAACCGAAACCGCACATCATGCATACTTCTTCTGCCTTTTTTTTTTATATAAAATATATGACCAAAACGACGTAGTTTTGGCCATGTATATATAAGCATATTATCACAAACCCTAAAGAGTAAAGTCATATCTCCTTCTTATTCTCTCTCTGACTGCGGCCAGCGGCACTGCTCCTCGTTCATTCTCTGTTTAAAGCTCTCTCATCTCGTTGAGGAACCACCATCAACAATCATCCGAATCTTGGCCTCTGCGATCACACTAAGAATTGAATTTTGGTACGCAAATTATGTGTTTATTGTAACATTATTTCCCTAAATTTAGATAAAGATGAAAGATTTTAGACGTACATGTTTGTTTGCAGGTTTAGAGCATGGGACTCAATTGTTAGTCCTGTTTTTTTAATAAATATTACTATGTTTATTTTGTCAAACATTATAAATTTTTAGCTTTGGCTCTCATTCCATTTTGCTCTAGAATCTGCATAGTGTGGAAGGAATGTTTTTGGCTAATTTGGGGTTTAATTAATTCTTATCTATTACTTTTAATACTCTGTAATCTGTATATCAAATTTAGCTAATTTAGTTGTTATATTAGATCTCTAATTTAGGTTATGATTTTTTTAGACAAGGTGGTTTGGTACTATAGAATGTTAACCAGGTATTGTGATTAGTGGTCTCCTGCAACTATTTTGATTTTTGGTTAATCTTTCTTTGCCAAGGTAGAATCAGAGTATAAAGTATCTTGCTTATTCTGAGACATGCATTGTTCCTGAAATGGATCACATTCTTTTTTCTTTTTTGGTTGCTTATATTTTCTACTTATAATATTGAATGACCCTATAGCTAGTGTGGTTTGTAAAACTATACGGTTTCTAAATTTTAATCCCTCTGTCCAAGAAAAAACATGAATTTTAAATTTCTAGCAATTGCAGTCACTTTGGATGGTTTATAAGATGGGTAACATGAATTTATAGATTTTGCAGGACAAAAAATTTCAGTACATTTCAGTTAATCACATGACATCAATTTTATTTTCTTCATGTGCTTATCCAAATATTAATTGTGAGATCAAATTTTGAATGTTATAAAGAAAAATATATATTAATCTCACACAATCTAATGGGTGTTTATATTTTTTAAATCAAGGTGAACTAGCCTCAATTATGTCTACTCCTCAAATTCCTACAAATCAACCTATTGAACCACAAAATGAAGCTGCTGCTAATGAGGTACAAAAAGCTCCTTAGTTATGCTATGTATTTATAAGTACTAGTTAATTATCATTTTATATACTTTTTATTTTCAGAATCAGCATGCACCATCAAATGCTGCTAATCCTATCCACATAGATGATGAAAAAAAGGAAGATAAGGATGAACGTAAGAGTAAAAAGCGTTCAATTGCTTGGGAACACTTTGAGGTATTAGAGGGTTGCGAAGTGGGTAATGAGAAGGCAAAATGTAAATATTGTAAGGTTGTAGTGGGGTGTAACATTAGAAAGAATGGCACGGGCTCAATGGTTAATCATTTGCATAAATTTTGTGCTAAATCCCCCCTCCGAATCAATATTGACAAAAAACAAAAGACTTTAGAATTTGTTGCTTTAACAAAGGAAGAGAGAGAGAAAAGTGGGAGCGCAACTCATAACCTTGAAAGTCATACATTTAATCAAGAGATGTTAAGGAAAAAAATTGCAATAATGTGTATTAAAGATAACATTCCTTTTAGAATTGTGGAACATGAGGGATTTAGAGAATTCACGAATTATGCGGAACCAAGGTTTAAGATGCCATCTCGATGGACAGTTGCTAGAGATTGTCTAAAAATTTATAAGGAGGAAGTGGTTAAATTAAAGCAAATTGTCACCTCACAACGAGTCTCCCTCACAACGGATACTTGGACATCTGTTCAAAACATTAATTATATGTGTCTAACAGCTCATTGGATTAACGATGATTGGAAGCTTTGTAAAAGAATTCTAAACTTTTGTCAAATTGGAAGTCATAAAGGGGTTGTAATTGGAAAATTGGTACATGCTTTGTTGACAAAGTGGGGGATAGATCGTGTATTTACTATCACGGTAGATAATGCCTCTTCAAATGACACCGCTATCTCATACTTGAAAAAATTTCTTAGGGGCCCAGAAGTAATATTGGAGAATAAATATATACATTTGAGATGTTGTGCTCATATCTTGAACTTAGTTGTGAAAGATGGTCTAAAAGATCAACATGTGTCTATTAATAAGATACGAAATGCGGTGAGGTATGTTAGATCCTCTCCAGCAAGGCTTGCAAAATTTAAGACTTGTGTAGAAAGAGAGAAAATAAAGTGTGAGAAAATGGTATGTCTTGATGTTGAAACTAGGTGGAACTCCACTTATATGATGTTGGAGATTGCTGTAAAGTATGAAGGGGCTTTTGATATGATGCTTATTGAGGATCCTAATTATGAGGGATTCTTTAAGCATGTTGGGGAGGAGGCTTTGGAGGATAATACTAGGATAAGAAATAGTAAGAAGAAAATGGTTGAAGGGCATCCGGAGTGGAATGATTTTGAAAATGTCAAGTGTTTCATCCAATTTTTGAAGATCTTTTATGATGTTACAATGAAAATATCCGGTTCTAAATATTGCACTTCAAATCTTTTTTTCATTGAACTTGTAAAAATGCAAGAGGCAATAATGAAATTGTGTTCAAGTGGGGATCTTGTGATGAGAAACATGGCCAAAAGGATGAAAGAAAAATATGACAAATATTGGGACAATATGGATAATTCTAATTTCTTGTTATATGTCTCGGTTGCTTTGGATCCAAGATATAAGATGCACTATTTAGAATTTTGCTTTGCTAGACTTTATGGGAAAGGGTCTACAAAAACCTCGTTAATGTGTGAAAAAGTGATGAAGACACTACAAGAAATGTTTGATCATTTTAAAGATAATAATGGAGGTGATGTTTCTTCTTCTTCTAGCGTGAATATTGAAGGGGATTTAGATGATGACTTTGAAAAATACATGCAAGAACAAGTTACGGGGGGAAGTGAAAAAACAGAGATTGATATATATTTGGTGGATGGTAAAGAGAAGAAAGATGAAAACTTCGATATTTTGGGTTGGTGGAAAATGAATTCGGTGAAGTTTCCAGTTCTTTCAAAAATTGCTAGGCATGTATTGGGTATGCCTATTTCTACAGTTGCTTCGGAGGCCGCCTTTAGCACCGGGGGAAGGACTATTGATGCATATAGGAGTTCACTCTCTCCTAGGACGGCTGAAGCATTGATTTGTACCCAAGATTGGCTACGCAATTCACAAACTTTTGTCGACCTTCAAGAACAATCGGAAGAACTTCAACAATTCGAGAATATTGAAAAAGGTAGATTTATATTTTACTTTTTAATTTTTTTATTTGATTTTATTGTACTTTGTTAATTGTTCTCACATATTATTTTTGTATGCTTCATAGATGAATTTAATTTGCTTGGACAATTGCTAGAGCAATGTGTGGTCGATGAATGAGTAATGGAATGCAAATAGGTAAGCTATATTATACTTGAAATACCATTATAACATCTACTGCAGCATTTTCACATCAATTCTAAATTTCTATCATTATCACATCTACTGCAGGATTTTCACATTAATTTTTGGATGTTGGCAACATTTTTTGGATATTGGCAGCAGGTCTGAAGCACTTGAATTGGTAGTTTTGTAGTTATTATATAGGTTCAAGTAGTGGTTATTGTATAGGTTCAAGAAGTGGTTAATGGGGAGTTTTTGTATACTGCAATTGTTGTTGGTGTTGGATTTAAAACTGTTGTTGTTGCACTACTTTTATAATGGGGAGTTTTTGTGGTTATGTGGGAAAAGACATTCTGTTAAATATTATTTGCAACTGATGTAGCCTGTTGGTGCACTATTTTATCTAGCTTTAATGCATTGTATTGTATTTTTTTAGTTGGTATATATTCTGTTAATGCAAGTGTATTGGATTATTCTATTATATATTCTGTTAATGCAAGTGTATTATATTATTTTATAGTCTATATTCTATTTTGTCCAGATTTTTATCAATATGCATATGTTAATTGGTTTTAAAACCGAAACCGCACTCGAATAAAACCGCACCGCATATTTCAAAACCGCACCAAACCGCACCATGCGGTTTTATGTGCGGTTTTGAATTTGTCAAACCGCACTTAAGCGGTTTCATGTGCGGTTTGGACTTCAAACCGCACCAAACCGCACCATGCTCTACCCTACTCAGTATGTTGTTTAGAAGTATTAGTAATGTAAAGGAATACCTTATCATTGCTCATCTTTATTCAAAATGTGTTCTCAACTATTGTTTAGTTGTAGAACTAGAAGCATAATTCCTGATGTTATTGTTTATTTACATGTTATACTTACTGAGCAATTAAATGCTCATTCTTGCTTTAAATTACATGCTTTCAGTTAAGGCAGAACAAGCAGAGAGTTCCCGCAAGAACAAAGGCAAGGGAAAAGTTACTGAGTAAAGGATATGATACCATATCCCCTTTTATAATAGTTTATGCTAGGAATGTTTGATCATTCTGGATTGTATTAATTATCTTAAGATATTATGTACTTATGTCAAGGTCTTAGAACCTGGGATATATAGAGTAAGACGTTGTGTAATATTTAATAATTACATTTCTGTCCTTATGTTAATGATGAATGGGTAGAGTAGATGATGAATGTGTAGTACCGTGAGCACTGAATCAGTGGGTAAAGAGACCTCGGATTTAGGAGCATCACAGATTTTCTTCAGAAATTTGAATCTAATGCATGTGTGCATATTTAATTTTCTTTAGAAATTTGAATTTTCTTTTTTCTTCTCTTTTTAGCACACTGGTTTTTCTGGTACATTTTCTTCCAAAGCTGAATTTTGGACTCCAATTAATGGCTATTATATCCTAATCTGTAAGTTTCTCTCTCTAAAACACTTTGTACTTCCTTTCCTCATGTTTTTGTCTGGTGGGTGTCTCTCAAAGTACTGTCTTTTGGAATATTGGTCGGATTAATATCTTGGGTCTATCTTCTTTTTTTTTGATTCATCTGTTTGATCTGCTATTTTAAAAATAATTTAAATTTAACTATTTTGTCTTCCCTTTTCTGTATTCCCAAATGTGCAATTTTATTTATTTGTTGTTTCTTTATAGGTAAATTTCTGGTTTGGGGAGTATACGTAGATGGGGTGATTGTTATGTTTTATGGTATATGTTATTCTGAATATGATCACTAGCTGTTTTGCTTATATTAAGATCATTTGATCTAGTTAAAATGATTGTGTTAATGTTGTTTATTTTCGTGTTTCAATCTTAATTTTGAATGCACCTTCTCCTTTGCACGTATAGCAATTGATTTCATGTATTCTTATGGATTATATTGTCCTTCTCTAGCTTTTACTTGTTCTCATCCAAGAAAAGATACATGGCTGCATGCATGCCGAAACTTACATAATTTGTAGAATTGGGGTGTATAGAATTATTTAAAAGAAAGAAATTATATTGTCCTTCGTATACTGTAGATTCATATGGGGAATATGATGTGTTAGGTGAGACCATGTTCTATGTTCCTGCAGAAAACAGTATTTTATTCATCCCAATCATAAGCCGCTGCAATCTAAGAAAATTAAGGTTGTTATAGAAGAATCTGGCTAGGATGAATATAGGTGTTGGAATAGCACCCTTGCGAAGCTAGGCATCTTTTTCATGTGTTTCCCTACATCTTGATCATTTCCCTGGCTTTTTTCTTCTTAACAAAGCCCAACCCAATCTTTTAGACTCTTACCTATCTTGCACTTCACTTGAGCAGTTGAGCATGATTACGAAAGAAATGCAAAGTTATTGTATTATAATGACATGGGTGTATGGGTAAATTACTATGCCTTAGTTATTAGTTGTTTTGGGGGGGGGGACTTGTTGAGTGCTACAAGGTTTTAATTTATTCCCAAGATGAGAAGTAAATTTTTGTTGAATTGGTTAAACTTCAATTGCAATTTTACCCTCAAACATGACATGAAAGTGATCCTAATTGTGTATTAGCTTTTAGGAGATCTCTACGTCAACTACAGATTAGCTAGAATGCACAAACACTTTATTTGCTAGTAAATTACACTCCAATCTCGTGTGGTATCCTGGTCTCGTGACACTCAGGTTTGTTATAGAAACAACTCGCAATTTAATGAATGTGTTGGTGATGAATTGAAATACATGTTGTAATTTTAAGTGTTTATGCAAGTTGAGGCTATTGTAGGTAAAGTAGGTGTTATCCAGGTCAATTAATTCTATTCTCTCTCCCCTTCATCTTCACCATTAATAATCACTTCTATTATGTTTATATTTAAACTACTATTATTCTTATCCTTCTTATTCTCTCAAGGATCCTCCTAGTTGTTTTCCCATAATACTCGGTCATGAATCTCTCGGATAACTTCAATCTCTTCATTTTTTTGCCCTCAATACTTGCTGACCATTCATTTATTAAACTGTAAAATCATTAATATTGAAATACGAGATGATAATAACCTCAATCTGAATGCAGTCCCCATCACTGTTCAAATTATTGCAGTTTATTGGTATTAATACGACTATAAATTAATGAAATTATTGAGGACACAATGGTTTCTCAGTTAATTAATACTTATTATAGTCAATATAAGCTTTGATATGATTTCTGAGTTGTTATTATTATTATTATTATCATCATCATAGTTTCTCTATAATGATATCCATATAAATTTAGTCAAATTTCGTGATTAATTTATTTTAATGTATGAAAGGAACCAGCATATTCCGTGCCTCCATTTGAGTATTGTGTAAGTTTCTTTTGTCTCCACTAGTAACAACAATCATTTTGTTCCCATTTGATGAAGCCCTACACTTTTACTAGTACATTAGGTTGCGGGAGAAAGTGGTGTTGATGTAGATTTTATGCAATAATTGTGATATTATATGAAGTGTATATGGATGTAAAATTTTTAATTGAACTAAGGACAAAGACTGAGTTTTAACTCTACATCAGGACAAAGGTATCTGGAATGACATCTGCAGCAGAAAGCATCACATAAAGCCTTCGCTGTACTCGTCAGCTAATGGTTCATGGTTCAGGTTAGTATCTCTGATTATTCTGAATTTATCACCTTGTGCTTTTTAATGATTATTGGTTCTTTGACATGATGGACACTTCAAATTTCTCACATATCTAGTGTATATTTTACAAGAGGCTGAAAGATGTGCAAGCACACTTATGGTATTTGGTGTGTTCTTTTTATTGCCAAAGATGCTTAGATTTTGGCTGGAGCACGTAATCTGCACTCATAGTCTTGGACATTCTTTCACTTGTGTGGCTCTATCTATGAGTTTGAATCTGAAAATTTAATGATTCTACGACTATAGCATCCTAAGCAGAGTAACCTCATAACTATGTCAGCTATCTCTTAGAATTATGAAGCATTCAGTTCCACAGTGAAAAGGGGTCTATATCATAAATTGTTTGTTGATAAGTTGTCATGTTGGAGTAATTGTGGATTTTTAATAAGTTGTTACAGTTCGATACCCCTAAGTTTTTGAAAATTTCAACCCAGGTCCCCAAAGTTTCTAAAATTTTTAATTCAACCCCTAAAGTTTTTGAAATATTCAATTTAGCCCGCAAAGTTTTTGAATTTTTCAATTTAACCCCCAAAGTTTCTAAAATTTTCAATTAAACCCTTCTACATATTTACAATGTCTTCCTAGTTTAACAATCCAAACTTTCTTTGGGTTAAGATAAAGCAACTTGAGCATCGAACTTTTGTCATATACGCAACTTACAAGGTCTTGTGTCCCGTATAGTGCCGAGTATTGAAAATTATGCAACGAGCTTGCATTTTCTGAAACAAGTCTTACAAATTTAAAGGCACAATATGACTATATAACCACATGCTATGTTCGTCCATATTTTGTTCAAGCATAAAAAAATGTTCATCTTAATCGTGTTTGTTCAACTAAAGAAAAGCGTTCACAAGAGAGCCGCAAAGTAAATTCTTACAAGGCAATTGATGAATGTCTCACAATGCTTGAACATATTAATAATCAATATGAAATTGGTGAGGAGAAAGAAATGCAAGTACTCTTACATATTGATGCTTGTGAAAAACATGGAGCGGAAGTTAAGTGTGTTGAACAACTTTCAGAGATGGTCTGCAGTGGAAAAATTGAAGTTAAGTTTGACCCCAAATACGAAAATATCAAAGAAGATAAAGTTGAGGTCAGCCATGTTGATTTTCTCTTTCCAGTTGATAAATTTGAGTCCCAAACTACTTCAAATTTCTATATTATGTCATTGTTATTCCTGAAAATTGTGCTCATGACATTAAAATATGAGATGCGAATGTTTTGTTGGGAGGCATCTATCGGACTATGGTTTATTATTTTTCGATTTCAAAACTCGAGGACGAGTTTTTTTCAAAGGCGAGGAGAATGATGCGCTACGGAAGAAGAAATTCAAGAAGTTTATTATTACTTTTGTATTGTTATTTAGAGATAAATGTTAGATTATTAATGTAATTATTTTAGTAGGATATTCTAGAAGTTTTAATTATGGTAGTAGATTTTAATTAGGAGATTTTTAATTATGGTAGTAGATTTTAATTAGGAGAGTTTTTTTATAGTAGTAGATTTTAGTTAGGAGATTGTTTCCTTTTTTAATTAGGGTTTTTAGTTAGTCCTCAAGTATTGAGTTCTCTATTTAAGCATTGTAATACTTCATTATTTTTTAGATTATTGAATGAATTGATTTGAGATTAAAGTTGTGTGCTTTTGTGTGTGTTTCTTTACCGATTCTCTGTAGAAATAGGTACTCTTTTTCCTTCTTCCTACCCCGTCCTACATCAGTGGCTCTATCTATGAAGTTTGAAATCTGAAAATTTATTGATTCTACGACTATGTTGTCCTAGCCAGAAAAACCTCATAATTATGTCAGATATCTCCTAGAATTATGGAGCATTAAGTTGTGGAATGAAAAAATGTTGGAATTATTGTGGATTTTTAATAAGTTGTTAGAGTTAACATCATGATATTTTTCCTTACTCTACTTGTTTTGTTTTTCTTTTAATCTTTCTGGTCAAAGTTATTTTCGAGTCCTTTTTAAATTTGCAAAACTAATTGCAGATGATAACCTATCATCAGTATTCTTTAGTTCTATGATCTGCATATGGTTCTCTTTCTTTCATTTTATCCTTGTGAAGATACATCTATAACATGTACGTATAAATGTATTTAGTAGGATATTGTTTATATTTATCATTCATTTCACATAATTTGACCTTTACGAGTTGCATTTCTTCATCATCGAGGGTTTGAGCTGTTGGGCGAAACAAATTTTAACAAATTCTGCATATATATCAGTTGTTATCCCGCGCCAAGTTTTGATTACATGCGAAGGGTTTAAGATTTAGGGTTTTAGGTCTTTTGATTTGGAATGGCTCTGCTTGCTGACTATATTTTGTATTGGGTAATTCAAAGTTTAAGGATTCTGCTAATTTATAATTATGCTTATTTAATTCTCCCTTGATTCTACTAGGATTTCTCGTTTTTTAATTTATGAAGTGATTTTTTTCGAAATTCTGAAATTCAAAATTGATGGAGTTTAGATAATAGAATTGTAATTATTGTGGACTATGGAGATATCTATATAGTACTACTATTTACAAAAGTTTGTTGAATCACGCAAACATTAATTTTGAACATTAGGATTCGCAATTGATTTCAGATTTTTTTTTAAATTTTGAACTAGTTAATTGTTTATTATTCTAAAATATTTTTATTATGATTATTATTACTATTATTATAATTGTATGGCGTAGAATTAAATCAAATAACTGTAGTGAATCCTTATGTTGGTGTCTCCTCCCACGAAACAAGTGGAGTAGTCCTTGCGATTGTGTAAGAGTGATTATTATTAAAGAAAATTGTTACCCTTTTTTCGTATTTGTCTATCAATACATATACCTGTCGATGTATGTTATGATTTGCCCATGAATGTTATGATCCTGTATATGAAATTCTACTTTATTTCTTTATTTTGTATGGCTTAGGCTATAAATCAAATAGCACTATTGAATTTTTATGTTGATGTCAGAAAACTATCTTAGGAATTATTTGATAGCCTTATTATGTGATTAAAACTAGAATCGTCATATGTTAGAATTGCGCTCTGTAGTATAGCTTCCCCATTGAACCTATGAATGTATATAACTGAGACTTATTATCACAAACAACATTAAAGACGAATTGGTCTGTTTTTCTATTTGTAGGCTTTAGTTATGTACACCCGAGTTTATATCTAATTCACTTTTCACGAGCTCCCCCTCTATCCCCATAGTAAGTATTTTGTGCGATTCCTTTTGTTTACGCATGCAATACTTTCTGAATTGTGATTATAAATCAATAGATATGGATGACTGTGACTTTTTTCAATTGAACACCTTCTCCAATTAGTCATGTTTCCCTTCTCTTTTTTTTTAATTGCTAATTGAAGTTGGATTGACTTGTGTTTTGTATTCTTAGCCTTCACTAATTCTTATGGTATGGGATTAGTGTTGATAAATTATAGTTATCTCAGAACTTAAGGATCACTTTATAAATCGGGACGGGATTCTTCTTTTAGATTAAGAAACCATTAAGATGGTTATAACCTTTAAGAGAGGGTTTTGATATAACTATGAGTGTAAGCTGTAAGAAGAGGGAAACAAACAACAATCTGAATTGTTAATTAGTTTTTTGTGTTATACCATTGTATAGTAAGTTAAACTCATCTGCATGTTTCAATTCTTTTTATAGTTGTATGTTCTTTTATCGATGTTTTTCGGTGACTGACTCACTTTTTTATGTTGCATAACACTCAAAAAATGTGAATAACATTTTCAAATTGTCCATCTATTTTCTCATTGATTATTGTTGTATAATTTATTATTATTGTATTTATTTATTGGGATATTTTTGTTCATTCCATTATTTTTGTTCTTGTGCTTCAATTTGAACCGTCTGATTTGATGAATTTGACTACTTTTTTAATTATAGTTCTCTATTCAGCATTAAATGTTTACTTGTATATATGTTCCTTGGTGACCCCTTTATCTGATCAATGCCATGCTTGTTGATATACATATCATGATTACCTTGTATAAATATGGGCTATCTGGAACTCATTTAGTGCACATTCCTCCTACATATTCACATTCACTGCATATAGAGTTTACATATGCTTAAAAGAGCTTCTACCAGTGACATTAAATCTGATTCCTCTTCTAAAAAGAGAAAATATTATTGATGAGCATCCTGATTTGGTCTAACAAAATTTAGTTTCCTCATCAACTATTTGCAGATCCAAAAGCTGATGGGATCAACACTAATGAATGTTGCTCAATCAAACTTGGTTAAGAGCGGGCAAATAAGTATAAATGTTCTTTGCCCTTGTGGTTTCAAAAAGAGATGCAAACGGTAATTTTGCTTCTCATTACCCACTAAAGGTCCGATACTTCACTCAAGTGTTTATTGTTTTCTGTTACTAAGGAATTCATTTGTGTGTTCAAACAAAGAAAATGAATTAATTCCTCTAATTTCATATATTTAACGTCTTTCATGATACTTGTATCCTCTTCCTCTTTATCTTTTGTTATTCATGTGACTACAACCATACATGAGGAATGTAATTGAATACATGTTACAGGTCAATAAGAACCATGATGATGAAATATCTCTTGAAGCCTGTGAATTTTGATAATCCCTCCACCTTGTGCACTCATGCTCTGAATGCTGTGAAAGCGAGTAGCAGTCATGTTTGTGTGTATTGGACTGAACAGTTCTTTCCCTAGTTAAGTAGTGATCTGGTATTTCATGGGCAATTTGTTGAAAGTTTTAACTTTGTACATGTGCTCCAATAAATCATTTAGATAATTAATTGTAAAGATGATGAATGATCATGTACCGGATGATTTTATTTAATGAATAATATTTGAGTTTTTTTGTACTTCTGTCATAATTTGTTATGGGGTCATTGATCCAGGATTTATTTTGTTTGCAAAATAATTTCGACATTCGTTACATAACAAAGAAAAAAAGCAACATTTATATCGCTGCAAATCATAACAACTTTCGTTACACATATAAATCAACCGGCAACGTATAGTTGCGTTGCTAATCGACAACAACTTTCACTGTTCTCGAAAAATAATTAGCATTGAATATTATTGTTGCTAATTGATCATAATTATCCATAACAAGACTAACGACAACAAATAATCTCGTTGTAAAATAATACATGACCGATATATTTTGCACATTTAGTAACGAACATCGTTGCCAAAAAGTATACAATCAGCAACAAAAACCAATTACGGCAATAATTTTCATACTGTTCAGCAACGGCAAACATCGTTGGCAAAAGTTTCTCAACCGTAACGAAATTTCATCTTCATTGACAAAAAAAGGTTACTTTTGTTGCCAATTAAAAGGATTTTGCAACGAAAGTTGCTTTTCAGTAACAATTTCTTAATAAATTTGCAACAATACATTTCGTTGCTAAATGATCTATGCTTTTACACGAAAACTAACTTTTGGTGTGAAATATCTCCCTTTCTCCAACGATCAAAATAATTTCGTTGCTAGACAATTAGCAATGCTCATTACGCAACGGATCGTTCAACGACCGAAAAGTCATTGCAAATGACATTTAGCAACGGAATTTCATATCTTTAGCAACGAAAACAGGTTATCACTGAATCGCCATTTTTGTGTGTAGTTCTTGTTCTTTTATTGTAGTGGCTAACCGACTCATTTGAATTTCTAGGCGAGATATAGTCTGATTCGTGTTTTGCATGAAATTAAATTGAGTTTCCGTTAAAGCTTTCATAGTTTTCTTTAAGGTGTTAAATCTTTTCTCTCCTTTATTTGAAAATTCTTGTGGATATTGAGGTTTTGGATTCGAATCGAAATATGGATATAATATGAAATTTAGATAAGGGTTTTGGTAATTTGAAAAAAATCGATTTACTTGGAGCGCATTAAAATTTTCATAGGGTTCTTGATTTCAAGCAAAATTATTAATCCAACCATAATAAGAGTTCATGTTTCAACAAACCACTACACAAATAAGCAACTAACCATGAAAATTACAAAAATAAAAATAAAAAATTAAATTAAATTAAATTCTAATTCTATAGTTAACCTAAAGAAAATTTAGATAATCCAATCTGTTCCAAGTTACACCTTAAGGTCCACCAAATTCAAAATTAATCAACCACTAGCCAGGTAAATGTAAGAACGACGGGAGTCTCTTTGTGGGTACGGTGACTAATTGAATAACCACGCGTTCTTGAGGCGTTTGTCCTTTGAACCACTTGCCTAAACACCAATAGTTTGATTAATTTGAAATTTAGCCTCATCTTGGAGTCCCTTTCTCTAATTGAGTTCGAAATTCTTAGGGGTCAATGTCTACTTGATTTTTTTAGGTCAATGTTATGCAATATGCAAGTTAAATTGTTTGTGGGCCAAGGAAGGGTGATAAAATCCCCACCTTATCTTATTATGAGTTGTGCCCTTAAAGTTAAATTAAAAATGAGATTTGCATGCACAAATAAAATAAAATAAAAACAATAAACAATTAAAGTGTCCTAAACTATGTGAATTACTAAACAAATAGAAATTGGACGTACCTCTTTCCTCTAGCAATCTCCACAGTTTATAATTGATGAAAATAAATAAAAATAAAAAAAAACCTAAATATGATGTGCTCTACATGAGTGATGCATGAATGCGACAATTAGTTTTAACTAGCAATATGAACTAAAAAAATAAAAATAAAATTAAGCTACTATTTTTTTGATTTTTGATTTTTTTTAAGTTAAGATACAAAATACTAGGAATACTGCAGCAACAATATTTGTCTTTTCACACCTTTAATCATAAGTAATTTTTAAGTTAAGATACAAAATACTAGGACAGAAAGTCAAGCGTCGCGATGCTTGACACTAGGGCCGCGACGCTAGGGTCAGAGCCGTGGCGCTCCAAGGCTAGAGCCGCGGTGCTTCAAGGCTTAAAGGCGCCTCGCACGTCTGATAAGTTGTCTGACTTGTTTTGCACCTTTTCAACCTCCAACCATACCTTTTCAAAGGCATCAATGCCTTTCCATTGGTGACCCATGCCTTTTCAATGGCATCCAAACCATTTCAAAAGGATATTATCAATCATTTAATTTCCCTATAAATAGATGGGGAAGTCAGGCATTTCATTCCATTCCATTTTCCAAGTATTCAAGCATTATCAAGCATTCTAGTTTATTTTGGTTCGTTGTGTATATTATTTGGAGTGCTACTATAGTATATGTTGTCATTATATTCTATGAGACAAGTGCTATTAACTCTGAACACCGTAAGGAGGACATAATTGTCTTAAGGACGTAGTACCAAATGTTAGCCTTGACATACAATCTTTTTGATTTTATTTAAGATTAGTTTATATATATAATATATATATATATATATATACACACACTCAATTTTTCTGTCATCTCATATATATATATATATGTATATATAAACACTTTCCCTAACAATAATCTCATATATAAGAGGTTAAGAAAGAAATCAAAGAGAATAGACATCAAAGATTTCATATATTAGTAATAAACAACATGTGTTTTGACCGACTTCATTATTGGTTACATTTGCTGGGTGGTCATAATTTACTTGGCCAACTTGCCCACACAGATTGAGTACAAAACAGCGTTTGACACGTTTTAGAACACCATTGCTGTTGCATGAAAGAGATATTTTTTTCACATTTATCCATATCACGACAAGTGTCTAGTGTGAACATATACCTATTGTCTTTGCAATTTTTTGGAAAATAATAATAATAATAATAATAATAATACAAACAAGTGGATGCACAATGAAATAATAATAATAATAATAATAATAATACAAACAAGTGGATGCACAATGAGAGAAAAAGTACAGAGACTAAGGGGAAGGGAAAAGAACATGATATCTCAATTATTGAAGCTAAAGGAAAGCAAATGAGAGAAAAAGTAAAAGGAAAAGGAAAAAGTAAAAGGAAAATGGTATCTCAATTATTGAAGCTAAAGGAAAGGAAATGAGAGAAAAAGTAAGCAAGAAAAGCAAGAGAGAAAAGAACACGGCATCTCATTTATTAGAAAAAGTAAACAGGAAAAGGGAGAGGGAAAAACAACATGGCATCTCAATTATTAAAGCTAAAGGTAAGAAAATGAGAGAAAAAAAGAACAAGAGAAAAACAAAAAAAGTAAACATGAAAAGGGTGGGAGTGAGAAAAGAGCATAGTATCTAAATTATTAAAGCTAAGAGTTAAATTCAGTTTGTTTCTGTAAAATTTACCCTGTTTTGCACATTATATCCTATATTTTAAAACATAATATTTTACATTTCACAATTTCAGTGAACCAACACATAATGTCCTCCATCCTAAAATCCATTAACCAGAGTGACTGAGTTAGTGTTTTTGGACCCTTGTGTTGACTTTGACCACTTTTAATAAGCTAATTTACCAAGTAATATATTTTAAATTTTATAAAATATAAATTTATCGACTAAATGAATATTTATTCGGTTAAACCATTTTTATTGACACAATTTACCGATTAAATAAATATGTATTATGTTATATTTACCAACTAAATAAATATGTATTATGTATTAATCACTTTTAATAATCTAATTTACCAACTGAATAAATATGTATTTATTATGTTAAACCATTTTTATTGACAAAATTTACCAATTAAATAAATATGTATTATGTTATAATTACCAACTAAATAAATATGTATTATGTATTAACTAAATATATGAATACATTTTTATTATTGAATACATTTCTGATATTTTAGTTTATTAAAAATGGTTTGATACATTTTTACTCATTAACTGAATACATTTTTTAAAAACTTAGTTAATAAATATTATGAATACATTTTCGATATTTTAGTTTATTAAAAATGGTTAAACATTGTGGGCTCCAGTACAAATTAGGATTCACATTTGACCCAAAGAATTGAATGAAAAACAAAAAGGTCAGAAATAAATGAACAAGATAGAAATAAATGAACGAGACGAGCAATAAATAAACAAAAGGAGGAACATTTAGGGTTTTGGCCCCTTAGGATTGACCACCCTATGGTTCAGCCACCCCTAGGTGGTCCCACCTTGTGACAAATTTCGACAATAACTTTCTCGGTTGAACTTGATTTGAACTAACGAAACGAAACAAGGAAAACGAACGGAAGAAGACCGGGGTGACCCCCTAGTCACCCTAGGGGTTGGCCTCCTGGGGGACACACCTCTTCATATTGTCGAATGTCATGTCGAACGAGCCTTGAGTGGTGCAATGATAGAATAACAAGGTTTAAACCAAAGAGACAAGAAAAGTCATGAGGATTTAGGAATGATTTTTCTTGAATCCTCCATGACAAGAGGAGTATTTTACAGGATCAATAATCACGAGAAAATAATGAAAATTGAGCAAGAAAGGCAAAGACGAATGAAGGATATCGAAGGAGGCACGAACTTAGGATTCGGCCACCCAAGGGTTTGCCCCCCTAAGGTTTTCCCTCTAGGGTTTGGCCACCTTGAGTCCATGTCGAGGTCCTCTAGAGCATTCTGACCAGGAATTCAGGTCATGTGGTGTTTGAATGAAGAAAAAAGCTCGAATCAACGTGAATTGAGCAACGAGACCTTGTATATGAAGACTTGAGAGGGGCCTCTATGATTTCCGAGGTAGAAGACTTACAGAGATAACTCATCATGAAAAATGGTTGAGGAATTTGGATTGACAGCTTGAAAGACAAAACGATTTGGGCATATCACTTTGGACAACTAAAGGGTATTTCTGGAATTTCACCTGATGACACTTGTCAGGCAGATGACTCAGACATGTGCCACACACATGATAACATACTAGGAGGCCCTATAAATACACCTTTCATTCCAAATTTATATAACACTTAAAATAATAAAGGGCAAAACTAGTTATTTCTCCACTATATTTGGCACGTTTTACTCATTTGGCACGTTTTACTCATTACACCACTGAACTTTTAATTTTTGTAACTACCACATTAAATTAATTAAAATAGTGAAATTAGACCATTCTGTTAAAATAATGTATCGACTGTTAAATTGAGATGGGCAAAACTAATGATTTTCCGATTATACTTGGCGCGTTTTATTCATTACACTATTAAACTTTTAATTTTTGCAATTACCCTATTAAACTAATTAAGATAGTGAAATTGGACCATTATGTTAAAATAATTCAACGTCTGTTAAATTGAGATGTATATTTTCATAGATGGCAATAAGAAAAAAAAGGAGGAAAATAAATTTTTACTGAAATGGCCAATCGCATGTGAATTTGCAGCAACATGAGAATTGAAAATACAAATATGATTGGCTTCTACTACTTGCGGCATCCCATGTTTAGGGACCCCATGCCACCAGAGCTAGCTTATACCATAAGTACTAACAAAAAAAGAATTAAAAAAAAGGCCCAAAATTTGTGGTACTGATTGGGAAAGAGAGAGTTTACACAGTTATTATTACGCTGTCGTTTGTGAAATGTGATGAAAAAACGTGGCTTAACAACATGGGAAGATGTGAAAATTAAAGTGGGGTGAAGAAAGGAGGTGGGGCATCTTTTTTTGTATTTGTTGACTGACTGTTGAAATAAGGGGAGAGGAGGGCCTATGAGGCCATGAGGGTAGAAATTTGCTTGCAAGATTGAAGGAGAGATTTGAAATGCCAGAGATTTACTGTAATTTTGTTCCCAAAAGCATTAACATTGATTTGCATTCTAACATTTAAAATTGCATTCTCATGATTTTCTATTTTCCTTTGCCGTAGACTCTTATTTTTCAATTTCTTTTTTATATGCTTTGATAACCAGAATATTTTTTTTTAATAAAAGTTTCCTTTTATCAGCTATTGGCCACCTCATTTTTTATTTCATTTTCACTCTTTTTTTTCTACGTATGAAAAACCTTGAACCAATTTGATGGACATTAAATTATTTTAACATGATAGTCCAATTTCATTATTTTAATTAGTTTAATGGAATAATTACAAAAATTAAAAATTCAGTAGTGTAATAAATAAAACGTGTCAAGTATATATTAGAGAAATCATTAATTTTATCAATAATAAAGTATATATTTAAAATTAATAAACTCAAATTTGAATAATTGAATGGGTTCCATAAACACCAACTTGGCATTGGATTTCTAAGGAATAATCTAATATATAAGAGGTTAAGAAAGAAATCAAAGAGAATAGACATCAAAGATTTCATATATTAGTAATAAACAACATGTGTTTTGACCGGCTTCATTATTGGTTACATTTTCTTGGTGGTCATAATTTACTTGGCTACTTTATCAATTGCAAGCTGTCGACCTACTTTATTAATTGCAAGCCCATTGGATAGACCTACTTTAAGATATTAATTTATGTACCTCAAGTCACTTTTTAACAAGGATAGACTAATTAATAGTAAAGTTACATCAATCGGATGTTAAAATAGTTACATGGAGTATTGAGGACAATAATACTGTCACGGTCTTTTTCTTTTTCTCTCATATGTTGGATTAGATCAAGGAACGGAGGAGGGAGTATAAGGCCCGGGGGCCAAACAACCTTGAGATTTTGGAATTTTTTTGAAGTTTATAAAATTTTGATATTTTAATTTTAGGCTCCCCGAGATATATAAAAAATATATAATATATTATAAGAATGTACATATATTCCAAATAAACGATCAATTTTGGTGTATGTTTTTTGAGTTTGGGATGAAAAAGAAAAGAATAGAAAATTTAATTTATGATAAAAGAAATTAAACAGAAAACTTATACATTTTCTTTTCTTTCATATTATTATTATTATTGAGTTCATAGAGCAAAAGGAAAGGGGAAAAAAAAATTAAGTTCTTTTCTTTGCTTCGACAATCTTCTAATGTATCTATTCTTTTCTTTTGTTCCAAGATGGAGAATATTTTGTTACCTTAAATATTGGGAAAGTAAAAAAAGCATATGTGGCAAGCCTTTTAAATAATCTCTCTGTTAGGTTTTTATCTCTGTTAGGTTTTTATTTCCCAAGTTGTCTTCTCTTCCAACACATTCCATTTGGTTCTATTACTCTTTGTTCTGTGTCACTTGTTCTGTTCTAAATTGTGTCTGATTCCTAGCCATTGCACTTTTTTCTTCTCTTAATTCTACCAACACATCAACTCTCATTCATTACTCTTCCATTCTTCACGCCGTACTTTTCCTGTTTTTTCTTCTCTTAACTCCACCAACACATCAACTCTCATTCATTACTCTTCCGTTCTTCACTTTTCCTATTTGCTTATACATTGTGAAAACTTTAAACTATAGTCTGCCAATTGATCTATTTGCTTTCTCAACTAGACCTACTTTGTTGTTTTCATTTCTTTTTTTAGGACTACTATCTTTGTATTTGTGTATTCTAGTCTACATATTTATTTATAGTTTCCCCAAATTGAAAGAGAGAAAGAAAAATACAAGTACAAACAAAAATCATGTCTAGTCTTTCTGATATTCCGTGTGTCGGAAAAGTTGTAGACGATATTTCCAGTGCTACAATTGAGGGAGTGAAGCGCGAGTTTTTGTATATGTACAAATACAAGGACAATGTTAACGCTCTCAAAGCCAAAATGGAGGAGCTTGGAGTCCAAGAGGAGAAAATCAAAAGAAAAGTTGAAAGAGATATGGACAATGGAAAGATAATTGAGATTCATGTGTTGAAGTGGCAGGAAGACATGCAACAAATCAAAGATGAAGTGAAAGAATTTCTCAGAATATTGTATGAGAGCAAAAGATCCTGGAGGTGCCTTAAAGTGCTGCGTTTTCCTAATCTCTACTCTCGTTTCCGAATGGGCAGGGAGGCCGTAAAGAAGATTGAGAAGGTGATTGGACTAACTGTTCCCGGTAAAGAGCTCGTCGATGGTGAAATTTCTTATCGTCCACGCTTGGTTTATGCTGACTTGCCTAGTACAACATCATTTGACAATGACTATGCGCTCTTTGAATCAAGAGAAGATGCTTACAAGAAGATCTTGGAGGCGCTCAACAACAAAGATGCTGATTTCGTTGTTGGTATATACGGAATGGCAGGTGCTGGAAAGACGAGAATGATGGAACAAGCCTGGAAGCAGGCTAAGATGGATGGAATTTTTGATGAGGTTACACGAGCAGACGTCAGCAGCGAAAAGTTGGATGTGAGAAAATTACAAGGGCAACTCGCAAGTTGTTTGAATTTACAGCTACCATCGGAGGAGAACGAGGAGATGAGAGGTTCTCTATTGGCGAATAGATTGACCACGAAAGGGAACAAGATCCTTGTGTTGTTTGACGACGTCTGGGAGGAGCTTCCTTTGAACAAAATAGGAGTTCCTTTTGGAGAAGGTAAAAGCAAGGGTTGTAAGATCTTGTTGACGTCTCGGAAACGAGATGTATGCTTTAAAAACAACTGCGAAGATCCTATTGAGATTAAGGTCTTGAAAGAAGAGGAAAGTTGGGGTCTGTTCACGAAGAATGTGGGTAGTTCTACTATTAACTCTCTGAATGATAAATCTTTGGCAAAAAAGATGTGTGACGAATGTGCATGTTTGCCACTTGTGATTGCTGCTGTTGGAAAAGCACTCAAAGGCAAATCGCATGATTCATGGAAGGATGCACTTGACCAACTCCAAGATTCCAAACTCGAAAACATTGATGGTATTGATTCAAAAGTGTATACAGGCCTGGAGTTAAGTTTCAATCATTTACAAAAAGATGCAAAGTCATGCCTTTTTCTCTGTTCTGTGTTCCCTGAAGATGCTGTTATTTCAATTAAAGAATTGGCGAGACTTGTGAAAGCAAATAGGTTGATTGAGGATTTGGGCACACTAGAAATAGCAAGGAAAAGGGTGAGGTCCATGGTCGTAGCTCTAAAAAATTCTTCTTTGTTGCTTCCATACGACGACGACACTAAAATCAAACTGCATGATATTATTAGAGACGTTGCAAAATCTGTAGCTGCCAAAGACCCAGAATATGCATTCCTCGAAAAAAGTTGTGGCACGGAGTGGCCAGACGTGGACTATAAGGATCGGAAATTGATCTCATTAAGTTTTGACCATATCAATTACTTTCCTCCGGAAGATGATCTCGCGTGTTCAGAACTCCACACACTAATACTGAATTTGAAAACCTATTGGGAAGATCAACAATTTCCAGACAGGTTTTTCAGTGGGTTTCCAAAACTCAGAGTATTGATTCTCAATGTCAGATCTAACTCTCACTTGCCGTCGTCTCTTCAAAGCCTAACCAACCTCCGAATGTTAACTTTATACCATGCAGATTTGAACATGTCGTTGATCAAGGAATTAAAAAATTTGGAAATTCTTATCATCCTTGATAATATTGAAGAGTTGTCACTGGAGTTGAGAGAGTTGAAACGTCTTCGACTATTGGATATAAGTAGAAATTATTGCCACAACATGATAATGCCGCGACATCTTCTATCAAGTCTATCCAATCTAGAGGAATTGTATATTCCAGGAGGGTTCAGTCCTCTGGGCAAAGAAGGAGGAGGAGGAGGGGACCCCAATCCAATCCATCATGAGCTAAGTAAATTGACTAACTTGACGACTTTACATATTCTTTTACCAGATGTCATGTTTTTACCAAATGAAAAGATATGCCAGAAGCTACTTAGATATGATATATATATAACTCCTGAGGTATCCTCTCGTCAGTTATATTCAGGATATGAAAAAAGAGTATTATGTCTATGCAAAGTGGCTATACAAGGCAAGTCGTCATCGTTAGAAATCCTTTTAGAAAGTGTTGAATACATGGAGTTGGAGAATGTGAATGGTTTCCAGACATATTTCAACCATGGAGAAGCCTTTGCAAACTTGGTGAATCTATCTATTCGTAGATGTGAATAAATATGTGATGACTTGGAGCATCTAGGAAGGCTTCCGCAGAATTACCAACAGCTTCCTCATCATCAACCAATGAGCTCTTTCTCTAAATTAACTGAATTACAAATTAAGTTCTCTGGGTTTAAATACCTCTTTTGCCCTTCAAGTGCAAGACGTCTTGTACAACTTCGGACGCTCTACATATATGACTGTAAGATGATGGAAGAAATTATACGCCCAACGGAGCAGGAAGAAGAAAAGAAAATCATAGAATTTCCCAACTTAAAAGATATGAATCTTAGATATCTGCCGAGGCTCAAAAGCTTCTATTGCAAAAAGATAAATATGTGGTCGGCAACACCGGAGCAGAACACCTCTACATTCCCCGTGCACTCTCTCTTTAATGGCATGGTATGTATGCTTCTTCGACTTTTTAATTTTTAATTTCTTTCTTTTTTTTCTTTAATTTGCAAAACTTTTTTATTTTTCAAGCTATTAAACTAAAAATAGGAAACAAAACTAGCAAACAAAAAAAACTTGTGAAATATATCCCCCAGTTACAAATTATAAAACCAATATTGATTTTTTAAAAGTCAATTTCAAAAAAATGTCAAACTCAAAATTTGCATGAATTCATTTAATTTATGTCAATACAATTATGAATATCACAAACTACCTAAAAAATACTACTAGTTATAAGTTTTTATTGTTTTCAAAACTTAAAAGAATTATGTCAATTTTGAATTTGCAAATATCACAAATTGACTTTTAAAAGTTCAATATTTGTCTTATAATTTGGAACATATAATATGGAATATGTAACAAAGAGATGTGTGGTTTTGAAATATGGGAGAATTTTATAGTTAGAGAGATGAAGTTAAAAAATAAATTTGAAGGCAAATAATATTAGGCGACACTCACTAGTATTATTAGTAGATAACAACAATTATAGGGAGGATATTGTAGCAAAAGGATACTTTTCTAATAAT
Source organism: Aralia elata (assembly GCA_034770075.1). Lineage (NCBI taxonomy): Eukaryota > Viridiplantae > Streptophyta > Magnoliopsida > Apiales > Araliaceae > Aralia > Aralia elata. The sequence continues at coordinate 35,493,408 of CM068377.1, forward strand.
AGTAGCGGATTCCACCAGTAATAGTTGTCAACTTTATGAATCACTTCAATGAAAATGTATGTTGATAATAAGATAAGATGAGTCTACTTTCACTGGATATTGCAGGTTTCATTCCCCGTCTTGACGGACTTGAGAATGTCACGTATAGATAATCTAATAGAGATATGGGAACCACAATGTCACACAGAGAATTCATTTTCTCAATTAAAGAGCTTAGATGTGAAGTCATGCAATAAGTTGGAGAATGTGATTCCTTTCGCCATGCTTCGAAGGTTACAAAATATGGAAACCCTCCAAGTTGAAAAATGCAGTTTACTAAAGTGTATTGTTAATGGAGCAAAAACAACAACGTCAGAAGATCAAGAAGGTTCTGACAGCGAAATCGTCTTCCCTGTTCTAAAAACTCTTTTACTGTGGGAAGTGCCAAAGCTTGATAACTTCTGGTGCACTAGATCCATGGGATCTAATACTGACCAACACCAACCCTCCTTATTACAAAAGGTACTCACATGAAGGGAATTAATTTTACTGTTTTGCTTCAAAACTATCATTTAAAATTATTCTCAACACACAAAGTCTTTCTACAGATTTGAATTCCACACAGTTGGTTCTGGACAGTCTTTTTGGACAGTTCTATACTAATTAGTTCCATTGATATAGGTAGAGAGTTATATTTCGGTGACTTGTTATACAAAACTATCATTTAAAATTACTCTTGACACACAGTCTTTCTGCGGATTTGGATTCCACACAATTGGTTCTGGACAATCCATTTAGATAGTCCTATACGAATTAGTTCCATGATATAGCTAGAGAGTTATATTTCGATGACTTTTTGTTATACAAGTATTCAAGGGCGGAGCCAGGATTTTTTCCCTGAGTGGGCTACCGCGTGGTAAAAAATTTGTGATCTTATAAATAATTTGACGGGCATTCGGGGGCTGTGCCCCGAGCCAAATTTTTTAAATAATTTTATATTTTTCGACCAGTTGCATATGTAAAACATGTATTTAATTACAATATTGTTAATATTACAAGTAATAACATTATATTATATATATATATATATATGTACACACTCTTTATTGACTTCTAATATTCCTTTCTAATCACAAATTTGTTACATATTTTCTCCTACCGTACACCTATAAAAAAATTAGAGGGGGCTATAGCCCACCCCAGCCCAAGCGTGGCTCCGCCACCGCAAGTATTAACTCTCTAGCTATACAAATACAATTCACTATTGCAAGGCTGGCCAAAACCAACTGGTTGGAATCATGATGCTCTTTATGCATTTAACCTTAGAAAACAGAATTTGCTCTGCAGCTTGTTTATTGCGTATTTGAGATCCACCTTAATCTAAATTTGTCAAGCTATTTTTATGGCTTTTTCAGGGTTGCACCTATAATTCTTCCTCTGTTTTGCTAGTTATTTTTTTTTCCTTTATCAAAGTACTTACTCGGTTCTAATCTAGACAACTGGGAAAAAGTTTCTGCACTTACGAATTGCATTGGTATTGCAGGTTTCATTTCCAAGGTTAGAGAATCTTAATATCTGCGTAAAACTTAACTGGGTACAGATAAGTTTAGGTGACTCAGCTTACCAATTAAGAAGCCTAAGGATGTATGAATCAGTTCCAGTTTTTCCGCCCAGCTGGCTTGTAAGGTTACAAAATCTAGAGCAACTGGGTGTGGAAAGAATTTCATCTGACGTGAGCGATTTAGTTGACCTTATGGGGCTAAATGCTAATCTTCCTCGTGACCATGGACTTCATGATCTTCTGTGTTTTCGACAATTAAAGACGCTCTTTGTTATAAAATGTAACCTCTCGACTCTTTTCACATGTTCTCTGGCTAAAACTAATCTCCAACAGCTCGAAGAGTTGAACGTAAGACGGTGTCAGAAGATGGAAGAAATTGTGAGGGATGAGAATGAAGGGAATAAGAAAATGGTTGCAACCGGAACAAATGCACATGCTCATGCTGATGAGATTTTAATTGTATTTCCTCGGCTGAAGATACTTTTTCTTCAGGATTTACCGGTGCTCAAAAGTTTTTGCGGCAGTGCGAGATATACATTTAATATGCCATCATTAAAAGATGTTGCACTACAAGGTTGTCCCCTGATGATAAATTTCACTTGCCGACAATTAACCACGCCCGAGTTGAGAACAATAAATTGGAAAGCTATAGAATGTACGGACCTCAACAAATACGTGCAAACATTACTTGGACCGGAAGGAGGTATGTAACTAACTAACATTCCTACAACTCTTTGACTATTAATTTTAATCTCCAAAGGAAAATGACGACTATGTCTATTTACATTTTGGGTTTTTGAAAAATGAATGGGGCATCTATATATGTTGACTATTTTTTAAAGTTGACTTACTTGTCTAGTTTATTTTATAAATTGAGCTACTTATTTTGATTAAATTATAAATTAGAAATATCATGATTTTTTATTTTTATTTTTTTTTGATATTGGGCTACCGGGTTTTTGAAAAATGAATGGGGCATCTATATATGTTGACTATTTTTTAAAGTTGACTTACTTATCTAGTTTATTTTATAAATTGAGCTACTTATTTTGATTAAATTATAAATTAGAAATATCATGATTTTTTATTTTTATTTTTTTTTGATATTGGGCTACATATTAAAATTTACATAGTTTTTTTTTTTGAAACGAATGGAGGGACAATGGTCCACCATCCCAACATCTATAGCTCCACCTGACTATATTACCTAGTTCATAGATCCCAAAGAAAACAGATAAATAGGTGAGTTACTAATTTAATAATTGTGTATTCTATTATTTTCTTTACATAAATATACAATACAATTATAGAATTTTTAAATTTACTTTGTTTTTTAGTAGTTAGATGAAAGATTTAGAAGGAAACAATTTTCTTATGAAAATTATCTTACCCAATACTCCAATAATTGATTACTATGATTAAGATATTAGTATAATTATAGTATAATCACCAATCATGAATCAATGATTTAGTTATAAAGTGAAAAATTAAAAGTATATTTACAACGAAAAAGTATTAGTGTTATATTGAAACAGTAAGATCATTGCACCTGATATTAATATATTAGTATTATTAAAATACACATATAATAAGTTGAGATTAAATAAAATTTAGTCATTAATTAAATTATTAATTTAGTTTGAGAAGGAACAAATTTCTTATGAAGATTGTCTTACCTAATTAATTTTGATTTGTTACTATATTAAAATAATTTGTTAATTTTGAATTTTATTAAGTAATACATTGAACAAACCATATGATTCAATATCAAATAAAAAAATTAAAACTGCTTATTATTATAATATAATACTTATAAAAATAAAATAAAAATACCAACAATATTTTCATTCATTAATAAAATCTCGTACTTTGTACAAGCTGTATATACTTGTAAGTGTTTAAAAAAGAACCTGCAATTCGATTTTCATACACCTCTATTAATTTAAAGAAAATGATATATATTGTGAATTTATGTATGAATTTTTTTCTTGTCATTTACGTGGATAATTATTTGTAGTATGTAATATGGTGGATCACCCTTATATTCTTATTCAACCCCATGTATTGTTATGTGAAGAAATTATTCATGCTCTTACATTCTTGTATTTTCTTTTGCTTATGACATTTTTTCTAGAGTTGGAAATGGCAAAAAATTAATAGTGATGGTAATCAAGACAATACAGAAGATGATGCTAAAAATTAGTGACAGAGATAAACTGAAAACATGTATGATGGATGCACTTCAACAACAACAGCTTGGGACGTATTTCATGATGTTTATCAAAGTAGGTACACGCTCTCTCTTTTCTTTAAATAAATATAAAAAAAAAAGTAAAAAAAAAAATTGCCTCTTGAGGTTAATTAATTTTATTTGATTGACTACCTTTCCAAAACCCAACATAAGGACTTATAAAATCTTTGAAATGTCTATCAATATTCCTCCCAATAAATAGAAAATAAGACCGGTGGATTTAAAATTTGACTTCAGTGTAGTTATAATTATTTTTTTATATATAATCTTCTATTTATAGAAAAACATATTAATTAAAATACCATTAATAAAGCGAAGTAAATAAAATTAACATACAATATACTCACTCCATTCCAAAATTCATTTCTAAAAGGGGATGTATGTGCTGGAAATGATAATAATTATTTTGTCTATGACACTAGTTTTAAAACAAATGGAAAAAATGATGAAAAACTTATGTTTTATTATGTTTATTTCTTTTGTTTTTGAGTTTTTCAAGAGACATTAAAGAAAAGAAATAAACCGAAGACTTGGTCACTTGTGCAAACGACATGAGGACTCATAATTCTGAGAGATGCAAAGGAAGTTCTGAGGGTAATATTTCAAAAGGTCACGCGACGGTTTTGGGGCTATGATACGAAATTCGAATGAAAAATTGAATTGATTTTACACACTCAACTTGAGTGGTTTACTTTGTATATATAACAAACTTTTAGTACATTTGGCATTTGGCATTTGGCTTATGAATTGTAAACTTTAGTACATTTGGCATTTGGTTCTGGTAAGAATATTTAAAGGAGTTATATATCCTCGTCTAACTTTGTTTGTACATACCTCGATCTATTGTAAGGAGTTATCCTACTAACTTATGAATTGTAAACTTACGTATAAAATATACATAAAATATCTTGACTTACATATAAAGTGCATTTGGCTTAAGAAATAGAAAGCAGAATGAATCAACTAAAGGGCCAATTAAGAAGGAAATTAGAGCTAGAGAAGTTAAGGGAAACTCAACTTTAATCTTATTATTAGTATTTAATTTCAGAGATATATTTCAACCTAAGAGCTTAGAGGGAGTCTAGGTGAAAGGTTAAGAGGAGAATTAAGGGGGCAACTATAGAAAAGTTACATTGCTTACATTTTTGTGTTATTGGGTGTTACATTATTCTTTGGTGCGTTTTGTAATTCCAATTGTGGCCCTTTTTCTAATCTTTTGAAATTGCCACATTTGTAAAGTTTCGAGTTTTAATAAATTTATTTTTACCAATCAAAAAAATAAAAACTTTACTGCCAACTGACGTGGAAAAACTATCTATTTTGTAATGTAACTCCTTTTTGGAAGCAGTGGAACTAAAGATGATTTTGAAAAGAAATTTGTGGAATTTGTCTTATAAAAGCAGCTGTGTGAATTATGTCCCAAAGACTTATAATAAGCTACAATGTTTATTCTCCTGCTTGGGGTAATACATTACCGTAGTCTCTTTATTATCACTATCTTTGGGTGCTCATCAAGGATAATGAACCTTGCTCGTGTGTGCTCAGGGCCGGCCCTAGGGTTAAGCCAATTAAGCAATTGCTTAAGGCCCCCAAAATTAAGAGGCCCCAAAATTAAAAAGTCCCAAAATTTTAATAATAGAGTCCAACTAAAAAAGCCCAATTTTTTTTGATTAGGCAGTACATTCTCTTAGATTAATGCACCCACTAACTTAAAATATTCTCTCCAAACTTCTTTCTATATCTTGGGCATATAATCATGTTTCCATTAGGACCATTACCGTTGGTTATGAATATATTATGCATTAAAGTCATAAAGTGTATGCTGAACATTTATATTTAATATTCCATTGTCTAAAATATGTTGCTGACCATTATTGGTTTTCTAAAATTCTTTGTTGCCCATAACTTGTGATATCTCATATCTGCTTTCATTGGAAACTGACGAATCTGAAGCTGCACATCATTTCTTCGTTGGGTGACTGACTCTCTTGTGGTTCCTTAGCAGACGAACGGTTTCATCGAAATATCGAATCCTTTTCTATAAATGTTGCTCTTGGGTGCGGTCCGTGCGGAAGTGAAAAAGAAAAGAATAGATCACAGGTTTTATTGTTCTATATTTTTCTATTTTAATTTTATTAAATTTTACTTGTTATTTGTTTTTTTGTTCATTGGTTGGAAAGTATCTGTTTGTTATTTGTTTTTTGGCTTGTATCTTATTTTTTTAAGCACTATAGTTTACATGGGTCCTCGAAAATATGAATCTGGGTATCAAAAACTTCAAAAAAAAGAAGAGCAGAAAAATTAATTGAATCCCAAAAGGGAACTCTTGAAAAATTTGATACCAATAAAAAAAAATATCACAGAAAAATTAGGTGAAAGTTCCACAAATGAATAAGAAGTTCATTTTAAAGAGTTAGAAGATAATACAATAACACAATCAAAAGATACAAATGAAAATAATCCTTGTGATAGTCAATCGAAAGATAATAACAATAATCCTAATGTTAGTCAATTAAAAAATGCTAATGAGAATATATCGAATGAATATATTAACGAAACACTTGATTATAGGCCTCTAAATATTTATGATCCAGCACAATGGAAAAATATTGACTCAAAATTGAGAGATTTGTTAGTAGAAAAGGGTCCAATTAGACATAATGATTCAGAATTTCCTAAAGATGAAAACTCTAGGCATTTTTCTACTACATATTACACTCGAACTTTGTTAAATGGGGAGAAATATGATATAAAATGGCTAGTGTATTCAAATGAATTAGATCGTGTATTTTGTTTTTGTTGCAAGTTGTTTAATTCAGAAACTTATACAAATCAATTAGCTAATCAAGGAACTAGTGATTGGAGAAATCTTAGTGGTAATCTTAAAAGACATGAAACAAGTAGTGAGCATATTACTAATATGTACACTTGGAGTGATTTACAAATAAGATTATTGAAAAATAAAACAATTGATAAAAGTGTCCAAGAACAAATTAATAAAGGAAAAATCGTTGGAAAAATGTATTACAAAGAATTATTACAATCATAAAGACTTTAGGTAAAAATAATTTGGCATTTCGAGGAACAAAAGAAAAGATTTATCAACAAAATAATGGAAATTTTTTAAGTTTAATTGAAATGATCGCAGAATTTGATCCGGTGATGCAAGAACATATTCATCGTATTCAAAAAAGTGAGATTCATAAACATTATCTTGGTCATAAAATTCAAAATGAATTGATACAATTAATAGCAAATGAAATTAGAAGTAAAATTATTAAGAAAGCTAAAGAAGCAAAATATTTTTCAATTATACTCGATTGCACTCCTGATATAAGTAATCAAGAACAAATGACTCGCGTAATAAGAAGCATGGATATTTCAACAAGTCCAATAAAAATAGAAGAATATTCTTTAGAATTTATAAAAGTAGATGTCACTACTAGTTTAGGTCTTTTTAATGAACTTATAAATATAATGGCGAAACTTCAACTTAACATTAATGACATAGGAGGACAAGGTTATGATAATGGATCTAATATAAAAAGAAATAAACAAAGTGTACAAAGAAGACTTCTAGAGATTAATCCTAAAGCATTTTACACACCATGCGGTAGTCATAACATTAATCTAGTGTTTTGTGATATGACAAACTCCTGCACTAAAGCTGTATCTTTTTTTGGAGTGGTACAACGTTTATATACATTATTTTCCTCTTCAACAAAGAGATAGGATATTTTAAAAAAGAATGTACCGAGATTCACTCTTAAGCCGTTATCACAAACACGTTGGGAAAGTCGCATTGAAAGTGTAAAAGTTATAAGATTTCAAGCTCCAAATATAAGGGATGCTTTGTTAGAGTTGGCAAAAAGTAGTGATCAAGATTCTAAAACAAAAAGTGATGCTAACTCTTTAGCAAAATATGAGTTTGGGGATTTTGAATTCTTATTGAGCTTGACTATTTGGTATGATGTGCTATTTGCAATCAATTCAGTTAGTAAAATTTTACAATCAAAAGATATGCATATTGATGTGGCTATAAATCAATTACAAACTCTTATAGATTTTTTCAAAAATTATAGAGAAATTAGATTTGCAATTGCTATGAATTCGGCAATAGAGATTGCTAAAGAATTAGAAATTGAACCGGTTTTTTAAGAAAAACGTGTAATTCGTAGAAAAAAACACTTTGATGAAAATGTTGATCATGAGATAACACAATCTGTTGAAGAATCTTTTAGAATTGATTATTTCTTATTTGTAGTTGATCAAACTATTTCCTCAATTGAGCAAAGGTTTGAACAGTTTCATTTATATGAAGAACTTTTTGGTTTTCTATTTAGTTTTGAAAAATTAAAATCATTTGATGATGATAGCTTGCATGATAAATGTCTTTATCTCGAAAATGCTCTCACATATAAAAATTTCATTGATATTGATGGTTTAGATTTATTTTCGGAATTAAAATTTTTAATAGAAGTTATACAAACAGAAGAAAAGAAGAACACTCCAGTTGACATTCTGAATTATATTAAAAATCTAGAATCTATTCCAAATGCATTCATCGCATATAGAATTTTATTAATAATTCCTGTAACAGTTGCTTCTGCAGAAAGAACTTTTTCAAAATTAAAATTGATAAAATCTTACCTAAGATCGACTATGTCCCAAGAAAGATTAAGTGGATTAGCGATTTTATCAATTGAAAAAAATATGTTAGAAAAAATTGATTATAAAAGTTTGTTCAATAATTTTGCATCTAAAAAAGCAAGAAAAATGAAATTCTAATTAAAAAAACTCATAGATATTAATTTAATTTAGTATTGAATAGTTAAAAAAGGCCCCGATTTAAGATTTGGCTTGAGGCTCCAAAAAAGTTTGGACCGGCCCTGTGTGTGCTTCAATGTTATAGTAGTTATATTTATTGGTGTGGGGGACTAAGGATTACGGTACCAAGATTTACAGCATATAACATATTATGAGCTTAATGGAATTTGTAGTTGAGTTGATTCTTTGTAAGAAATTCACAGTACAACGCCATTTTTAGTGTAACAGTGATTTTTTTCAGCACGATATATGTTGTATAAACTTGTAGTGTGTATATATTAAAAGTTATACTAAAAAATTACTTCTTACGATTAAAAATAGCCGATTGATATTACAAGAGCAAAAATATTGTTGTTAGAGCTAGGTTCAGAGTAATAAATATTGTGTAAAGTGTTAAATGTTACTAAAACAACTATAAAAATATCGTTTAATGTATATTTATTCTGATAGTACAGTGTTTGTTCTAACAATATAAACAACCTAAAAATATCACTAATATGATAAAATCCTTTAATCATTGGGAAAAATGACACACACACAAAAAATATAGATCAAACAAAAACAATTCCCAGATTCTTCCCAACCCCCTAATTCAATTCTTCCAAATCAATAATCCTAACACAGATGTTCCAAATTTTTCTCAAATTCTCTGTATCAGCCGTGAAATTCAAATACAAAAATTCCAAATTACACCTTAACATGTCTTAAGGAGAGAGGCTTTACCAGCACAAAACTCATACGTTTGGGCTCGCGTAAAAGTAAAAAATTATTTGGTCAATAGTATTAAAAAGCATTTATAAGAATTTTTAAATTTGTGTGCGCTCTCTCAAAACCCCTAAAATTTAATTAGTACAAAAACTTTTTGTTATTTCAACACTCGTACACAGTTTTAGGTAAAAATATTCCTATCCAATCACACGGCTCCCCCAAACTCCACTGAGTACTAATTATGAAAATTAATTGTATTACAAAATACACAAAAGAGGTAACAGAACCTTCTATATAAAACTCCGTACATTCATTGCCTTTATTGGTGGAATAATGTTAAGATTTTCAAATTTTTTGTTTCTTTACGTATATTAGCTGTCAGTCTCAAATTTTTGTGATATCATGACATTTGTTGTGTCAATCTTTTGTGATTGATCAAGTCATGATGTACTTTTAACTATTTTCCTTTTCCTAGCTCCAATGGGAGAAAGAAAAGAGCAACAGTGAGTTTGGATCGTACTGTCATTGATATTTGTTTAAAATTTAAATATTGTACTCCCCCGTTCCAAAATATAACACCCAAATGAATTTTAATTTTATTCCAAAATAAATGGAATCAAGATAACTTTACAGATATAAATATACAAGCGGGTTTTTCGCTTTTACATTTTTAGCAACTTGATATTATATTTTGGCACGTAGGGTGTGTATCAGAAAATTCTGATGATCCAAGTTCAAACTGAAAAAATAAATAGTTGGGAAAAAAGAAAAGAAGCATTTTGAATGTGACCATGCATTAGAATCGGCATTATTTTGCTTTTTGCATAATTGCACAAGTTGACAAGCTATATAAACATACAAGCAAATTTCCTCTCCATGGGAAAAAATTTGGGAGACTTGACCTACAGTTACAACATGGAATCTGTAATCTCGACCTGCCTTGAGAATATTTTCCTCGGTGTGCTGAAAACTACTACAAGATCAACAAAAAGGGGCGACCGTGCGGCCAAAAGCATGGCACCGCTCAATATTTGTAAATTTTGTAAAACCTTTATTTATTGTTCTTCCTTTCCGACTTTATAGCCTCATAGGATGTCATAACCTCCTTGAATTTTGCTTCAGCAGCCACTGCAACAAAATCACCAAAGTGCAAAACAAGGAATGGGATAATTAGACATTAGAACAATAAGAATATACAATAGTTTAGTTAAATGGTTAATCAAGGTCTACCTTTATTATCCTGATTCTGATCTGGATGGAACTGTTTTGCTTTTTCTCTGAAAGCTGTCTGCAACACAAGAATATATTAGATTTTCTTTTCTTTCTTCTTTTTTTCCTTTAAAATAAGATTCTTAGCTAAGTTTTTAGAGAAAGAGGGCTCAGAAACTATAGAACAAACACCCCAGCTCAATGAGCATGTCATGGTTCTTTTAGGCTATGTTCGTTTGCTAAATGATGGATGGGATAGGAGTATAGGACTATTTGTACTAATTTAATACCTTTAGGCTATGTTTGTTGTAAAAATGACGGGTGGGATAAGACTATTTGCACTAATTGATTATCACTTTGGATAATTTTATCCCACGGTTAGTCTTAACTAAAAAATTCATGTGCTTGGTAGTCCCTGATGATTAAATAAACCAAGATTTTACCACGTGCAGTTTTACAGAGAGGCGAAAAAAATGAAAGCCTATGGGATCATTTGATACCTCAAAAGGGGACCATATAATACCCTCCCCCCCCCCCCCCCCAAAAAAAAATCCATTTGGGACTATAATTCGTCATCAAATGGCCTTAGAAATGACAAAATATAGTACATGGGATTAAATAACAGACTAATCATTGGATAAAATAATCCAAAGTGATAATAAATTAGTGCAAATTATCATATTGGACCTATCATTTTTACAAACAAACATAATCTTAGGAACTATTTTATCCCATGATTAGTCCATTATTTAATTCCGTAGATTATGTGCTCTTTTCATTTAAAACGTGATTAAATCAATGACATGAAATAGATGCAAATTACTAGATTTGTACCTTAATCTCGTCTTCCGTGTAAGGTTTTGTCCGCAACCTGTCAGACAAGGGAAAGAAAATTTAAAATACAATAAGTTCAAAGCATTTGTCTTCACATAAAAATCATTATTAATGTTTGTTGCACAAGTTTTCTTTATTTACTCAACAAACATAATCTGAAGTAAAAATGGCGTGATTTGATGGAAATAGTAGTACAAAGAAACATACTATACCCAAATGATACAAAAAAAGATATCGTTTCACACTTGATAAGAATCAACTAACAGAGAGCATCAAAAGAACCTGCTTTGACCCCAATAGGGCTTCTTTATATTTTCCTTTTTCATTTCCCAAAAGGTGCTACTGATTCTTAACACATTGCCTTATTCAAGGCACAGGATTTAATAGTGATAAACTCACAAGGTTATATAGTTTTTTCTTTATAGTTGTTCGGGTATCACAACTTATCAACTTCAGAAAAAATATACTAGAACTTTAGATAGTGGTTTTAGCTTTTCTTAGTATTTAGCTTTTATAGTTAAATTGAAAAATTCCATTCAAACTTTCAAAGAAAATAAAAAATACCACCGTCTTAGTTGTTAAATTATTATTCGACCATTAAACTGATGGAGCAAAATGATTTACAAGATCCAAAAGGCCACAAGTTTCTCTTCATTTTTAGTTTTCAATTAACAGAACATATGTTAACTTAGTTCTTTTGAAAGTTCCAACTTTCTTAAAGAAATGGCTAATTGTCTAAGTCTTTAGATTTTTAGAGGTAATACTACTACGTACATCTGACCTCCCCATACGACCCATTTAGAAAGAATGAACCAATTCTTATTTTTTCCTAGTGCTTAATTGCTCTTATATTAATCTGATCAAAAAATTACTCATGAACCAAAGCAGTGATGCAGACATACTTTCCTGTTTCATACGTGTGTATGTGTGTGTGCACACATGGGTGTGCCGTATTGAGCTAATATCAATATTATAATTAATTACCTGTCAAGACCCAAAACTGTATAGTGGTGGGATAATGGGTAGCTTAAATTATCCTGTGGAGTGCCACCGAAGTTGGCCCTTCGATCTCTATTTGATGTCTCAGTCTTCCAATACCAATCCTCGCGCTGGAAATGTTGATGATATTGACCCTGGCTATTTTCCCTCCAGCTCTCATAGCTCCTTTTGTATTTATTTCTCTCTCTGTTGAAAACACTTTGCATACGCCTTATACGTTCCTATTAAGCACAAGAGAGTAAAATAAATAATTAAAAAAAAATCAAAAGTAGCAACAAATGGTACATAGGAAACCAGGAATCTAACTTACCAGAAAAAAAAGAAAAAACTGGAAATCAAACAAATATCTAAAATTAATTGCAAAGCAGGGTATGAAACTATTTCCATTACCAGCATATTCCATTTCCTATGGTTGTATATTTATGATCCAGAATACAAATTATTTAATTATCAAGATATTGTGATTCTAATATTTGAATAGATAAAAGATATAAACTCTTGAGAATAGCTCAGATAACGTTATATATCTACTCCAGCAAAATAAACGAACCAGACAACAATAAATTTAAAAGCATGACTGCAACTCTCTCCATCCCAAAATATATGTCATATTTAAATTGACACAAAGATGGAGAAAAATGTTCACCAATTTATTAATACCCATTCATTAATACCTGTCCTTTAGTTTCACAAATTAAATCCAATAGTGGCCTCCATAAACTATTTCTTTAATTTGTAGAAGGGTAACATAGTTCATTCACATTACAAGTGTATCAAAATTCTAACTGGGACATCTGAAGTGAAAAGTATGCATCCGGCAGGATGGATTCTTTTTTCTTTTAGAAAGTAAAAAGATTACTGATACTCATCAGAAAATGATAAGATAGCTGGCTACTAGTACAATCCCAACGGTTAGGTCTATTATGCAGCATAACCTAATAAAAATTAAAAAGTGGTACCCTGCATATGTGGATTCATGTATAAGCATAAAACGCCATCCTTTACCATCTTCAGTCGTTCGAGTACCACAGGAGTTTAAAAATTTTGAAGATATTTGGATATCTAGATTTCAGAGAATTGTAAACATGGGTGACAGGAAAGATGAAAGAACTATTGTGTAATTATAATTTAAAATAAAAATGATTCAAAATGCAAAGGTTTAAACAGAGTTTCTGCATCCCAGATGAATGATATAATAGCAGAAAGACGGACAACATAAAAGACAGAATTATAAGGCTCTCACCACTCTCTCCATTTCTTCTTCATACTCTTCCTGCATTCGTCGATTATATCTCTTCCATGCTTCCTCCTGAAAACTTGTGCGGAAAGAACCACCTGTTGTTCCTTTCCACGATGACTGTGATCTGGTCAACTTTTTTGTGGTGGAATGACATTCATAATACGTTAAAACTAGTAAATCAAGCAATTAACGAGAATGATTTCAACACTTAAAGAACAAACAAAAAAAATAACTAGCTTGTACCGTATGTAGTTTTAATTCATTTCTAATATCAATGTTAAGGGAAGGCCTACTTTAATTAAACATAGACTACAAAACTTAGAGTGGCAAAAGTACTTCGTAAGTTTGTAATAGAAAAATGGGAAGAGGTAATACCCCCTTGTTGTATTTTGATATGATCATTTTCTTCCTAAGAAAATTTTACAGCCCTTAAAATTAATTTATAATTAATATTACTCTAGATAATATAAATGGGGCACGAGGATGATCTTTTGCTGGATGGTAATCATATTGCCTCAGAAAGTTAGAAATCCAAACTTTACAAGGCTAGTATATAAAAAGGAAGCTCATAGAATGTGCCAGTAAAGCCTAAATCATGGTGCACATATATAAAATGATACCCATATTATGTATTGACTCCTCGATAGCTCCACATCTATCAGGCCCAGCTAGGATCCTGACCAGAAATAGAGATATAAACAGAGATAGACAAAGAGAATTAGACAGAATTTTGGAAGGAAAAAGGATAGAAAACTCGGTTATTCTTACTGAGTTTGTGAGAGAGAAGAGAGAGAGAGAAAAAAAACAAGGAGAAAGCTTAAACAAGCTTTTCTTCATTCATTAATTCACTTAATTCATAATGCTTAAGAGAATAATTCTCAGATACAACTATTTATAGAGAGAGAATGTTGAAAAGTAAAACTAATAACTTACACTACTTTTCTTATTTCTACACTCACAAAATAACTAACTACCTATGTGCTCACATTCTTACTCAAAATATACTAACTCTAGTATATACTAATTTATTGCTTGCTGCCCAAAATACCCTCTGCCTGACATTCCCTTCCCCTTAAAAGCATTCATGTCCTCATGAATTTGTAGCAAAAACAGAACAATTGTAACCCAGGCAGGTGTCTCTTACTGATTTTCTCTAGGATCAAAGATGAAACTTTGGAGTTTGCTCATTAAAACTGTCATTGCAAGGTTTGTCCATATGTTTAATGAAAACTTTTGCTTTACAATTTCCTTCTTGAATTTTCAGTTGTTGTCCCTTGTGAATTTCAAGGGATACTCCATAGTTTAAAGGAGAGACTCTAAGGTCATTTGCACATCCTTCTTGTTTCATTTTCCATTTAAAAGTGACCACTTATAGCTGCCAAAGGATTAATTTTCACCATTCATAGTTCCACCACATAACCTTTTGACTTTGCTAAAAACATTTACTCTGTGCATAGTAATTGCTTGGAAGTACATATAATGTGCCAAAGATTTTGTCCCAGTTTGAATTTGGAAGTCTTTGCCTTCTAAACCAGTAGATATTCTTGCTTTTGCACACCAACTACTCCACCTATTTGATGCACAAGTATAAACACTTATCCCTGGTGCAACAGCTGACATGAAAATACTCCATGAACTCATCCTATTGAGATGACATTTGCCCCATCTGGATCTGCTTGAGGAAGGTTTAACTGGTGATAGCCTCCATGTGTTCCTTTGCACACCAACTACTCCACCTATTTGATGCACAAGTATAAACACTTATCCCTAGTGCAACAGCTGGCATGAAAATACTCCATGAACTCATCCTATTGAGATGACATTTGCCCCATCTGGATCTGCTTGAGGAAGGTTTAACTGGTGATAGCCTCCATGTGTTCCTTGCTTCTAATAGAGTGCTCTTTTCCTTTAAGTTCTTACAAGCTACTGATGGGGACGGGTTTTGGGACGAAGGATAATATCACACAGATAATCTCACACAAAACTAAATCAATTTTAATTATTCAATGTATCAAAATAATGAAGTGCATCATTATTTATAATACTCCTGGACAACTTTCCTAACCTAACTTGGACTCTAATAAGATAACTACAAATCAAATAAGATAACTACAAATTAAAGAAACTAAACAACTTCTAATTCATAGGCTTCCAAAGCCTCTTATATTGTTCTAACCAACTTTCACGGACTCATCCTACATCATTTCTCCTCCGCTAAAAAAAACTCGACTCCATCTAGTTATGAACATCAACACAAGAACAATCACGTCAGATCACCAAGGAAGTCTTTGCAAGCTTCAAATTTGGCATGTCGAGAGCGCAAGAGTGAATTTGGTATTGCCTTTGATAATCGAATAGATATCAGCACGAGCATCATGTTGCGCATGACAATCCCATAGCCATTTACGCCCTAAGATAATGTGACAAACCTTAAGGGGTAAAACATCACACATAACGGTATCCTTAAGCTTGCCAACGGAAAATGTAACCAAACACCTCTGGGTAACCCGCAACTTTGTATTGGTAATCCATGCAACATCATACAGCTTCGGGTGAGGCTCAACTTTTAACCTAAGTTTTTTAACTGCTTCCTCAGAGATAACATACGTACAACTCCCAGTATCAATCACAAGGGAGCACACCTGTCCCGCACATATGACTCTCGTCTGAAAAATTCGCCCACGATGGATTTGATCATCCCTATGTTTCTGAGCCATGCTTATCAAGTCGTCGACTAGTCGTCGCCTAGGCGACGACTAGGCGTCAAGTCGGTGAAGAATTCCAAGTCGTCCTGCCGCCTTGGTGGGAGATCAGATAGTCGAGCTTCTCTTCTTCTTGTCTTCTTCGCGTCTTCTTCTCTGCGTGCTGCTGCTATTTTTTTTTAATATGATAAGGTTCTGCTTTGTTGATGAGCATCACTGCTGCTTTTTGGTTTTATTTATTCATTTAGAATTATTTTTGTTACCCACTATGTAGACCCACCAGTTAAAGAGGACATGTGATCCATGTTAGGTTCTATTTTGTTGACTCATATCTGCTGCAATTTGGTTTTGTTTATTCATTGGGAATTCTTTTTGTTTCCCACTACGTAGACCCACTAGTTAAAGAGGACATGTGACCCATATTATTCTATTCAGGTAAATGAAACATGTGTCCTGTTAGCAAACTAAGCACTTAACACAAAGAATAATGCAATATATATATATACACACAGTAAACTACAACACAATTTACATTACTATTATGTTACATGCATGATAAATAAAAATTAATATTATATATAAAACACAATAAATTAGTATTATATTTTTTTGTTATGTATTGTACTAATATTGTATATCATAATATATATTTCTTACTTATATTATAATATATTTTATTTACTAATATTGTGATTTGATATGCTATGACTTGCATTATGAATTTATGAATATGGTAAATTATTAAAAATATAAATATATAAATATTCATATAAATGTTAAATATATATAATTTTATACGAATAAAATTTATATTGTTAACGACTTGTCGACTTGTGGACGACTAGTCGGGCGATTTGTCGACTAAGCGCTTAAGCTCCCGGCTGTCGCCTCGCTTCGACTTGGCGCCTTGATAACTATGTTCTGAGCAACAAGTAAAGGTCGAAGAACACCTAAACATCCTTCCAAATGAACATCAGCTTCCAAATCTAACTCATCGGGCTCATATTCGTCGTCTATCGGCTTGCAAACCTCTTCATTTAAGTCAGTTTTCTCGCACGCTTTGTCAACAATAGCAAGTTGCCTAAAGGGATAAGAGACAACATTCATCTTCGAGGAAAGACACTCAAAAGACATGTGACCAAAATCACGACAGTTATAGCACCTAGATGTATGGTTGTTGCTAGCATTAGAAGAACCTGGGGTACGATTAGGCCTACTAGTAGCTGAAGGGCTTGTTGACGATCTTTCCATTGGCCTATTTAAAATAGGCTCCACAAAAGTACGCTCCCTCCAAGTTTGGACTTGTATTGGAGGCCTAACAGAATTCCTTTTCAAATTATCCTCTATTTGGGTGGCAACTTGAACAACATCATTCAAAAGTAAGAGTTTACCTGTAGCTATGCCACCTGCAATCTCCAGATTCAATCCTAGACGGTACATGGAGATTAAAACTTCTTCAACCTAAGGAAATTCAGACCGTGTAACAAAACTATAGAACATTGAAGTATACTCGGCTACAGATTTACTTCCTTGTACCAACTCAGTTAACTGCAAATATGCTCGCTGCTTATAATCTGAAGGTACAAAACGCCGTGTCAATGCAGCTTTTATATCTTCTCGCAGCTGTATATAAGTTTCGCTGATGTTGATCCCACCAAATACGAGTTGTTCCTTTCAACTTCGCTTCAGCAAAGAAAAGTTTCCTTTCATCGGATAATTCATACCAACGAAAGAAGCTCTCCAAACTATGAATCCAATCGAAGAATGTTTTGGAACCAGTATCGCCATTGAAATCTCCAACATCTAATTTTGCTCCTCTATCCACTGCATTCATCCTAGGATCTGGAACATAAGGATTAACTCGTGGATTAGGGTCATGTTGTTGTAGTCTCAGATGATTAAGATCCGGGATAGGATCTTCAAGATTCTTATGAGCATTTTCTTGTCCCTTATCTACACGTTTCGTGAGTACATCAACTTTTATTGTAAGTTCTGTAATATAAGCCTGAACATTCGCAGTAAGTGTTGTGATTATATCTTCAATCCTTTTGAGACGCTCATCTTGTTGTAACATATAATTTTCAAGCTTGGCGTTGATTTCTCCGGCATTTACCATGGTTCCTGCAAATAAAAGTATTTTTTTCATTTTTATTTTTTTGGACTTGCTCTAGGGGCTTAAGTGTAAAAGTATAAAGAAACAGGGACAGAACTGAAACTACTGAAACTTCAGGGGCTGAAATGGAAGAAAATGAAACTACAGGAAATTTCAGGGGTATTTTAAAATTCTAGAAAACTTGAGGGATTAAACTAAAAATCTATAAAAACTATGGGGGTACCTAACTGTAATTTTCCAAGGGATATTTTATTTCCATATCTCTTTTTATCCTCTTTTTATCCTTCACTTTCACGGTTCTTCACTTTCAGAGTCTTCTTCAATGCTTCCTAAGTCCAAGGAGAGCAGCAAGCTTGAGGCTAAGGCTTAAAATTTATCCTTCACTTTCACGGTTCTTCACTTTCAACGGTGATGGTGGTGATGCGGTGGCGGCTCCTTTTTACTTCTTCTCTCTCTCTTCTACCTTTTCTTTTTTTTTTCCGCCTGTGTTAGCTGCGATTTGGGGCTGCGACTTGGGTTGTGCTTGGCCAGGTTTCTGGCTGAAATTAGGGTTGTGATTGGTATATATATATTGTACTGGGGTTTATTTTTGCTGTGTTTGAGTAAGATTTGGTTTTCTTGTGTTGGTTAATGTTTTGGTGAGAGGCTACAGAATGGGTTTACGATGGCTGGACAATAAATTTAGGTTTAACTGAAGTCACGATTTTGAAACAATATTTTGGGACAGGGATTTTGGGATAGAGGTATGGGCGGCAGAAGGTGGTTTAGGGTTAAGCTTTGATACCAAAAATGATGGGGACAGGGGTTTTGGGACGAAGGATAAATATCACACAGATAATCTCACACAAAACTAAATCAATTTTAATTATTCAATGTATCAAAATAATGAAGTACATCATTATTTATAATACTCCTGGACAACTTTCCTAACCTAACGTGGACTCTAATAAGATAACTACAATCAAATAAGATAACTACAATCAAATAAGATAACTGCAAATTAAAGAAACTAAACAACTTCTAATTCATAGGCTTCCAAAGCCTCTTATATTATTCTAACCAACTTTCACGGGCTCGTCCTACATCAACGACCTTGACCCCAAACTAACCTATCTTGGAGTTCTTGCTTAAATACCTCCAATAAGTAGAGACAAGATACTGCTTCTTGTACCATAAGTGCAAATTTTTGCTATTTTCAAGGCTAAACATCACAAGATAGAACTGCTGCATCAATGGAACTATGACACAAGTTCCCATAGAATTTTTGTCTTCCTTTATTTTCCACTTGAATAGGGAATATCTTCTGAAGTTACTAAGGGGCAGGATTTCCTGGTTTAAGGTCACCTTTTCCTTGCTTTTACCTGTCAAAACTTTAACCTGATCAACCTCACCATAGTCATTGCTCTTGTAGAATTTCTTAGCATTCAAAATGTCCTGCAGTAACTTCTGAACATGAGAATTTCCAGTAGAGTCGCCAACAAGAACAACATTAGGAAAAATGCAAGTGCTCTTGTACATCATAGCTTCCTTAAAGCTATTCACAGTATTATCCATATACTTATTAAGGAAATCCAAGCTAAACTCATTGTAGCAAATTCCTTTGACAATTCTACTAAGTCTTTAATCTGAAGCATTTTCATAGGACAAGTAGGAAGCTGTTTTAAGGTTGTTTGAGAAGGTGGAACTGTTAATAAGGAATTGGGATTGATTGTCATGTTTATTGGAAAGGAAGCTAGGCTGGTTTGCAAAACTTGTAGTGGACTTACTATGATCATAGGGTTAGAGAAATAGGCTAGTGGCTTTTTCAACATACTTATGATAGGCATAAAGAGAGAAATTTGTTGTTCTGGTTTTCTCTAACTGTATGTTTTGACTGGACATCTCCACTTTATCTCTCCAAGGTTCAAGAGATGCAAACCATTCCTTTTGAGACTGAATTGGATCACAAACAACACCTTGACTGCATCCCATTTTGTCAAAAAGTTCAGTATAAGGCTTGGGACCATTTGGAACTGTAATGTTAGTGTCTTTATCCTCACTTTCTAGCCTGAGTTGCATCATGTGAAGCTGCCATGACAGTTCCCTTACCAAGGAAACTTCCCGTTGTTGTTCAATAAATGCTGACACTCCCTTTTTCTTCATGAAGCCTTGCTCCAGTTCAAAGATATTATCAAATACAGGGACTTCATTATAGCAGAACTATTCTTCATATTCTGGTTGTGTAGTACCTTGTTGAATGTTGTCAATGAATTCAGCCTTGTCATCAAAAACACAATTCCCTTCATATTGTGGTGGTTGATCATAGGTGAGTAGATCATTATAATCTGGAGCTTCCTCATGCTCAACATAATCATTGAATATAGGGGTTGTTCCCTCAGTGACAGCAGTCTGTCACTCATTACTTGGAACATCATCAAATATTGGAGTCCCCTTATCTTCATCATACTCATCATATACAGGAGCTCCTTCACAATTTGCTTCTTCATATTCCTTGATTCAGTTTTTATCATTATCTCCTTCATTGAATGATGGGAACACAAGATTGTGATGCTTGAGTTCATTTCCCTTCTTATTTTCTTCAACAAAGTTGTTCCTCATATTCCATTGGACATCATCTTCTTCATTTGTTCTGGCCCTTAACTTCTTAGCATGGCTGGGATTTCTAAACAATCCCTTGTTTCCTCAATCCTCTATAGCCCATGTGAACTGGCATCTTGCCCTTCCTTTTATCACCAACAGGGTTAACAAAACACTTCTCATATTCTGAACCTTTCTGTTTCAGCAACTCATTCATACCACACAAGAAATAATCCATTTTTTAATCAATAAGTTGCAACTTCACATGGGTACAATCTCTATAACTCAAAAAATCTTGTTTAAGCATTGGGTTGAACACTTGGTGTGCAGGTCCAGCCATGTTTCTCAGAGTTTTAGAATGAAATGAATCACAGGACAATTGTGATATCGAGTTTGAAAATTAATCCCACACAGTAGCAATAGTACTTGAGTGAGAGTAAATGAGCTTGAGTGGTTTTTAAGTAAGAAATGGATATCCTCAGTGAAACAAACTAAGTATCCCAGGCCAAACAAGTTTAAACTCAACTAGCTAGAGCTTAGTTAAAATTTAATGAGTAAATGAGCACACAAATGTAGGTATAGAACGAAAGGATCAAAACTAATATTAATACGAGTTAACAGAGTAATAACAAGCACTAATATTAACACATAAGCAGAAACTGTTTAGTATTGGACGGCTCTACGATCGTAGACCAGAACAACTTATAAGACTCTACGATCGTAGACTGGAACAACTTATAAGACTCTACGATCGTAGACTAGAACAACTTATAAGACTCTACGATTGGAGCAACTTGTTAGACTCTACAACTGTAACTTGTAAGACTCTACGATTGAAACAACTTGTAAGACTATGATTGAAACAACTTGTAAGACTCTACGACTAAAACAACGTAATATGAATCACCTAACACAAACAAAACAAATCAAACAAAACTAATTCATAGAATCTGGAAAAATTTTGCTGACAGAGAAGATCAAGCAAAATATGGATTAAAATGTGTGGGTGATGTTGTAAATAAGTTTTATGGAATGGGCTATCTGTATGTGACAAGAATGAGTGAGATGGAAGTGTTTAATACCTGAAACAAGTGAATTAACACTTGAATTTGCTGAGTTACAGGTACGCTGGAAAACAGAGCCTCCGAAGTGGTGTTTTCCGCTCCCTTGTAGCTGGAATCTGAAGTTGTTGACGTTTGTTAGTAGTAATGAACCCACCCAAAGTTTTTTGATGCTAGAAACTAAGAAAATTGACTGAATTTTTTTTTTTGGTTTTTTGAGTTTATGAATAGTGACGAAACAGTAAAATAAGAATCTGAAAATAGAATAGGAGGTTGAAGAAGATAAGCCTCCCAGGTCTGGGTTGTTTCTGGGTAGTGTTTGAAGGATAGAAAAGACTAGAAGAAGTAGATTTCAGTTTGGGTTAATAGAAGAGAAGAAATCAAAACTTGAAGATAGAGAAGAAACAGAGGATTAGAGGAAGAAGATGATGAGTTTGGATAGAACCTAGGGCTTTAATACCAATTTTTTAGGCCCAGCTAGGATCTGACCAGAAATAGAGGTATAAACAGAGATAGATAGAGAGAATTAGATAGAATTTTGGGAGGAAGAAGGATAGAAAACTCAGTAATTCCTACTCAGTGTTCTAAAAGGCCCCGCCTAGGCCCGTCTAGGCCCCGCCTAGGCGCTAGGCCCCTCCATGGCGCCGCGCCTAGGCAAAAAAATCCCCTGGGCCGCTAAGGGGTGCCTAGGCAGGGCCTAGGCGAGGCAAAGCGGACAACAAAAATTTTTTGTCTGATAATGACACGGAGAAAGAGGGAGATGAGGAGTTCGAGTCCGATGGGGACATTATCTTGGAGGGATATGAAAAAGAAGAGTTAGAGATATAGAGGGATACAAAGATGAGGACTATTAGTTTGTGTTTTTTATCATTTGTTTGTGTTTGAACTTTGAACAATTGCATGTTTGTGTTTGAACTTTGACATTGATAATATGGATATGTGTTTGAACTTTAAGAAAATGCCTTTATTGTCTTTATTATAGATTGTTTTGTTTTATATTACTGTTTTGTTTAGATAAATGTAAGATAAAATATTAAAATTAGCTTAAAATAAAAAACCCGCCTAGGCCCCCTAGGCGCTAGGCCCCCCGGCCGCCCGCCTCCCGTCTAGCGCCTTTTAGAACCTTGTTCCTACTAAGTTCGTGAGAGAGAGAGAGAGAAAATAAGGAGAAAGCTTAAACAAGTTTCTCTTCATTTCATTAATTCACTTAATTCATAATGCTTGGAGAATAATTCTCAGATACAACTATTTATAGAGAGAGAATGCTGAAAAGTAAAGCTACTAACCTACACTACTTTTCTTATCCTACACTCACAAAATAACTAACTACTCATGTGCTCACATGCTTACTCAAAATATACTAACTCTAGAATATACTAATTTATTGCTTGCTGCCCAAAATGCCCTCTGCCTGACAACATCTTCCACTTAAGAATTCATTCTTCCAAGCACATTAGACTGTGTACAATGGTCTTTAATCTAAAAAGATTTCAAATTTGTTATTATCAACTTAGATATGTGTTACATGGACTCTTCAGTTGTGGGTGAGGCACCCATGTCGGCACAAGTGGTCGTGCGCGCTGGCGTGGGCATGGGCGTTGGCGCGGGGTGTGGGTCAGATTCTTCACTTGGTCATACAATTCGAGTCACCAATGATCGATTGTGTAACCCATAAAATTTTATAGCACTTCCAAATTGAACCCATAAACTTAATGCTTTTTCAACTAAAACTCTTACGTAAAGCTTCACTCAAAATATACCTCACTAAGTATCTTTTATATTCAAATTAACCCGAAAAATTTTAGATATTTTTTCACTTAATCTCGCATAACATTAACGTTAAACGGCATTACTTGTCGTATACATGCAATGTATCTAAAATTTGTATCCTCTTATGCAGTGCTCCTACATGCTTACAGTTCAGGAATAGACAAGTCAAACACCTGGACACTATCAACATCCAATTCCCTTACTCAAGTCCATGTAACATAGACTTGGATGTCAGAAAATTCAGAGGAAGTTGCTTCCTTCGTAGAATCAAAGCTAGTGTCTCTAATGAACCAAAAGAAAACAACTGAGCAAGCAAGGAACAACACAAGCTACTGATGGTATCTGACCTTATTCTAGGCAATATTTCCAATTGCCCACCATAACTTTATTAGCTTTGCTCAGTAACATCATCTAATTATGGTTTCACGTAACAGATTTGAAGAGCTTCAGGAACACAACTTCGTCTTAGTATCTGTTTCCATGGGTATTGGTCATTCACAGCACAGGTAAAAAGATTGTACATGTTGCAAATACAAATATGAGCGGAAAATTCACTGCTTATCTTTCACTTTTTATTTTAACAAAGACAAGTAACCACTACCTGACCAAAGAACCAATTGACTGTTCTCCGCAACTGCCCGACCTGCAAGATGGTTCCAACTGTCACATAGTTTCTATGTCGATAATAATACAACTTATTGCTAAAAAAAAATTATAAAATAGATATCCTAAACACAGTGAAAGTAGTGTCCTCATCGGGACCCATTCATTATTATTTATATTGATATGTTTGTAGGATAGAATCAAAATCAATCATAAGGTCCCCAATTAGACATTGGAATTCTGTCTGCTCTATATTATTCACAATTTAGTGCTCCTTGTTAGGAACATTAATATATGCAAATAAAGGAAGGAATAATTTAAAATTTACCAACCACTTTGATTTAGGTGAACTGTTTCAGCTGTCAGTTGGGCTCACATAGGCAAACAATAGATTATGATCTATTTTTGAGGTGCTTTTCTATCAATGGTTAATTGGACCAATTTGTCACGTCCGTCAAGTTTGTTTTCTTCCTTTTAATATTTGACAGGGAATCTGGAATGATCATTTACAAAGTATAAGGGAATGTTCTTTCCTCAAGTAAATAGATCTAGAGGACAAAAAATAATAACATAAGAAATTGCATGACCCTAAGGTGGGGGTCAGTTCGTGGAATAAGATTTGGTGTAATGTGATGAATTCTATAACGCAATAGCTATGTAACGCAACAACAACAGCCTATTACAATTTCTTTGTTTTGTCCAATCTTGAGTTCCATGCAAAATATATAATCCTCTTGCATTACATTATTGTCTCGTTTGGTTCATTGAAGTTGAACATGTGTACTGCATTGAATATTAATATTTAAAGACCATATTACCCTTGTTATGAAACAAATAAAACTAATAGAAGAAATATGAGACAATTGTGGTAATTTCAACACACTCACTACTTTTTGACTTGTATGAAGAACAATTTTTTGTTTCAAGTCATAAATTTGTGTTAAAACATGTATAAATAATAACAAAATTGTACAACTATTTTATAATGTAACATAGTTTTTGAACAACAACTCATTATAATACAACCCATCATTTCTAAAGTGATTCTAATAAATATTAATATATTATACATCCCATAAATGACATAATAAATAAAAACTTGTTCACCAAAAGTATTACACTACCACCAAAAATTAATGTGCCATCACAGGAGTTAGAGGGATACTAGAAAGGTACTATTAAAGAGAGTTTTATTTTCATTTGTAATATAAGGGTATTTTCGGGTAAAATGTGCACAAAAAGAGTGATAACAATTGAGTTGACACGTTTTGTCTTTTATTAGCTATTGCAATACATAATGTAATGAATAGCATTACCCATGTAATGAGCTAATACATGAATTGGTGAACCAAACACAATAAATGTCACATCAACGTAATAGCCTTTTGCATTACGGAGCAACTACATTGATCTAACACGAACCAAACATTATCCAAAGAAGAATAGGATCCTATTGCAATTGGTATAGATTGAAGGCGGGGGGCCCAACTAAATATTTGAAAGTTTAACACTTCAAACCTGTATAGATTTAATTTTTAAAGCCTTATCTTCTTTTTTTGTTGCTAATTATTTTAAAAAGTCTCTTTTTTCTAGAACATTTACTTCTGCATGGCCACATGGTTGTAATTGAAATAGAAGAGTAAATTTAAATCCAAAAGTCCTAGCAAATTACAACTCGTGTATATCGTGAAAATTTCCTAGTCAATCAGACTTGCCAAATTTCAGTATAGGAGCATATTCCCTTGATATGAAAGACTAGTTCCATGTGATCTACTTGAATTCTGCCTCTTAAACTTCTCTTTTTAATTGAAAAGAGATGATTTTATTACAAAAGAAAGAGATTTGTCTCTATATATCTTTATTATTGGGGTATGGAGTGCGAGACAAAGAAATATCAAGGCATGCTACCATCTTCAATGTATCTCAACTCGAGGCCTTCTATCCCAAACTAGGTGGGCCATAAGCAAGCATAAAAGTAGAAAGGCAAGGAGAAAGATATAAATAATAAAGTCATCAAATTGAATAAAAGAATAGGAATAGATATAAAAAAAATACATGTAAATACATACATACAATATATATAAAAGAATAATATAAAAATAAAGGGAAATATAAAAGGGGAGAAAAAAAAAAGAAAAAATGATGGAACATCCGGAAAAAAATAATATTCAGAAGTAACTGAACCATTTATCTTAAAATATAAAGTCCCGTAACAACGGGCAACTTAGTATGTTTTGCACACGCAAATATATAAAGATGGTGCTGAAAGGCCAACCAAAGACACACCTACCAAGTAAAGGTGGTATGCAGATATTAGCAAGCTAGTAGCCTATAAGCATCTAAAGTAAAAAAATAAAAAGATAAAAAAACATAAGCTTTTCACAAAACCAAAATATCAAAAGCAAGTGCAGCCAATTGAACTTCCTTAGTTGACGAAGTTTATTTCCCAGTTCCATCCCAGGTCAACGTTTGTACAGATGAATAACAACAATCTTTCATCAAGTTTTTATTCATGGTAAAAATTTAAATATTTTTTTTTTACAAAAAAAGGACCTAGATTTATTAAACTCAATCTCAACTATCAGAATATTGTCAAAATACTAATGATAAAAAAGTCTAACTTAAAAACTGGCAGATAAGAACTGCTCGTATAGTTCCACTATTTTAGCAAGTTGTAAAAATATATGATACAGGCATACAGCTGACCTTCAATGTACTCATTGAGAATCCGCTTCACACAAGTAGAACCACTGTTGCTGAGGATTCCACTACTATTCATTTGGCATAGCAATACAAATTCTCTGTTGAAGGGTTAAACTATCAGGCAGTAAATGTGAGCATATTCATTTTCAAGACCTTAGAGTCATGAGCCTCTGCCTATTTCAGTACTCTCAAACAACTCGTGAAAGGACTAAGATGGGAAAATTAAGTGGTAAGATTCCAAATTAACCTTGGCCATTTTTTTAATATGAATTTTTCTTATAAGTACTTTTGGTCCAAATATGACCTTGAGATTATTCCGCAATGCCTTCGCCATTTCTCCCACCCCTTGGCCATCTTAATCAGAATTAGCGCTTACTAAAGATATATTTAACATCAATTACTTCTTCTCAATAGTTTGGGATATGTGCTCGCATAAAATTTCCCTTTCCAAACACATTACGGTGACATATATATCAAACAAAATTGAAGATTTGTCATGTTAATGTTACTAGGCCATCAATCTCTAACAAATTGAATGGAGTGAAAGTCACCAAACCCTATTCAAGAAGGAACCTAAACCCTCATGCCTCACACACACACACACAGAGATGGAAGAAAAAGAACTATTTCCAGTTTTAATTTGAATCAACTGTTGAACTAGGTCAAGACAATATGGTATAATATTATATTTAAGTTACAAATATGTCAGGTATCTTAATATGACGTTGTAATCTTTAGTACTAAGCCCGCCCCAAATGAGAAACCACATTTGTAATTCAAATTTCAAAGTTCAGATGGGATGTTTATTCAAGATATGCACCTTTATTATGTTAAAACTGGCAATGTAAAGCCACAAAACCATTTCTT
Source organism: Aralia elata (assembly GCA_034770075.1). Taxonomy (NCBI): domain Eukaryota; kingdom Viridiplantae; phylum Streptophyta; class Magnoliopsida; order Apiales; family Araliaceae; genus Aralia; species Aralia elata. The sequence continues at coordinate 35,521,412 of CM068377.1, forward strand.
GTTGAACAAAACTAAAAACTTGGTATTCACTGGGAAAGGTTCTATAAGTAGCACCACCGTAAACATGTCAGATAAGCACTGGACATCCTTTACAAAGTTTGTTCACTGTTCATTATTCTTTTTCTTTGTCTTCTAATACTGGGTAATTATTTTTAATCTTGTAAAGTTATGAACTTTAATGTTATTTTATTTTTTTCAGTTAAGTTCCGGCCCAAGTATGCTACTTGGAATACAGTTATGAAATTTATTCACGTAGAAGACTCATAAATCACTACCTACACTCATCAAAAGATTCAACCAATTGGTATTGTTTATCTTAGCTCCTATGATTAATTAAGCTGCAAAATGGTATAGCTTTTGCAACAACTTTCCATTTTAATTTGATACCAAATAACTACAAGCAAGCAAATACATCTAAACTAACGAACAAAAATTTACAAATTACCCAAATATTTACTCAAACTAATCCTATTTAACATGGAAAAACTAAATGAATTAAAATTTACAAATCAAAAACCTTTTAAAATGACAAAAAGGAAGAAATGAAGAGAACTCACAGCCAAAGTAGTAGCAGTAGCTCCAATCAAACCGAACACTAAAATTCCCCATAGCTTCATGTCCTCTTCCTCTTTTTTAGGTTTATTACTATTATTTTCAGACGCTCTGTTTGGTTGCGGCCATGGATTGTCTTTTTGATTCTCCCGTTTATCTTCATCCTCGCTTTTCATCGTCGGAAAATCTGGTCGGGCATCAAATTTTAGGGGTTCGTTGTCATACAAACCCTAAAATAATTATATCAGCTCCAAACAAATCCTAATGATTAATATTTTCTGGGAATTGGGAATCTCTTTTCTCCCCAGTAATTTGATGTGGAACAACAAGAACCGATGATGATTTTTCCTAGTACTACTGGTTAGAGGCGAATTTTTGCTGAGTTTTGACTAAACATTTTGTTGGACTTTCCTCTCTGTTCTCCGTTATTTTATCTATTTACACATTTTTTGACAAAATAATAATAATAATAATAATAATCCAATAAATAAAACCTTAGACAAGAATAAAAATATAAAAAATATATATGTGTTGTTGAATTTATAAACCAAAAAGGTTAAAATTATATTATATTTATCCTTACATTAGGATTATAAAATATTCATTTATTTTTTGACGAAAAATTTTGACAAGAAAAATGACTTAATTTTTCATAATTTCTTCTTCTTTTTTAAATAAAATTCAAAATAAGAGAATTAGCAGAAAACTTGTGTTGCTTTTAGATATTAAAAGAATAAGTTCACAAAGGGAATCAACTATCAACAATATAATTAAAAGCATAAATTTGATTTGGTTTAGTTTGGTTTTACCAATTTTTAGTTCAATTTTCCTAATTTATATTAGCATAAGTATTATCTAAATTTATATCAATTAAATACTATCCAAATTTAAAAATATTTTTATCTCTAAGAGGAATAGAAAAAAAAATCTTTTTCTTTTCTATTCAAATTAGTATAAATACTATATAAATTTGAATAATTACTATATGTTATCCATCAATAATTACTACATCTGTTTTTTTTAATAATTTGATTTAGTTTATATATCTTAAAAATTTATATAGGATAATTTTATTAAAATATTAAGATGTCAAAAAAATCTCTCAAGATATCACGCGATTTAATTATATTAATATTAGTCGTAAACTTTATTATTAAATTAATATCCTTATAACTAATTTAATTCATTAAAACTTGAAATTTTATCAAACCACATGATTAATTATATTAATAATATATTTGAATTTGAAACATAATAACTATAACATTAGTTGAAAATTATAGTGGATTCATTCATAATTAATTGTCATAATTAAATTAAAATTTATTAAAACGTGAGTTTCATAATTGTATTCGGATTATAATTTGAAGCAAATTTTGTCAATATAAATGCTAATATAGAATTTCATCACAAACTTAAATAAAATTAAAATAATTATTTTCTCATTATCATAACTAAATAAATCTCCAATAATCCATTCAAATATTTAGTTTGACAATTGATTGAAAGAACTACAATATATAATTCAATCATTAATTATTTGAAAAAAACAAAAATAAATTTTTATTAATGTCACCCGTGCTTCGTACGGGGTTGGTGAGCCTGTATAATTAAAAGTACAAACTTGGATTGTTTTCACCAATTTTTGGTTCAACTTTCCTAATTCATATTAGCATAAGTACTATCCAAATTTGTATCAATTAAATATTATCCAAATTTAAAAATATTCCTATCTCTAAGAGGAATAGAAAAAAATAAGATTTGTTGTCTTTCCTATTCAAATTAGTATAAATACTCTACAAATTTGAATAATTACTAGATGTTATGCATCAATAATTACTACACGTGTTCTTTTAAATAGTTTTATTTAGTTTATATATCTCAATAAATTTGTATAGGATAACTTTATTGCTAAAATTTATAAAAACATTAAGATGTTGAAAAAACATCTTAACATATCACGCGATTTGATTATATTAGTATTAGTCGTGAACTTTTTTATTAAATTAATATCCTAACTAATTTAATTCATTAAAACATTAAATTTTTATCAAATCACATGATTAACTGTGTTGGGAATCAGCATGCGATTGTTAAGCTCATTATCATGAAGGGAAAATGTTATAAGATCTGCATGTGATTACCCTTATTTATTATATGATTGATGACAAAATGATAAGAAGAACATTCATACTGTTAAAACCTTTGTAAAGTCCTTAATGAAATATATGTACAAGGACTTAGAAGATCAAATATGTTAGGTTGATCTAAGCTGAATGAATATCTATCTGATCAGAGCATGTTTGTAATATTATGTTTTGTAAAGTCCTTAAATGAATATGATATACAAGGACTTAGAATATAAAAAGATCAAATTTGTTAGGTGGATCTTATATGAGCTGTAATATGTACAAACAAGGGTCAAATTGAACGTAGAGCATCGCACTAACTAAGTGAAGGATCAGTCAACATCGCAGAGCCATGTATGCCATCACAGGGTTTGCCAGGAAAACGTAGAGTAAAACTCGGCAGGACGTAGAGTTCTCTCTGCAGAACGTAAAGCACTCTCGGTAGGACGTAGAGTTGTCCCGGCCAAACGTAGAGCACTCTCGGCATGACGTTGAGTTGTCCCGGCCAAACGTAGAGCACTTTCAGCAAGACATAGAGTTATCCCGGCCGAACGTAGAGCATTCTCGGCAGGACATAAAGTTGTCTCGACATTGCAGTGCTAAAACCCCAACATCGTAGAGTCTGCCAGGCAAGCACAGTAACAGGCTCGGCAGATCGTAGAGCTCACTCGGTAGCACTCTCTGGGCATCGTAGAGTTGCGCATGTCAACTCAGAGCTTGCAAGGCAATCGTAGAGTGTGGCTAGGCAGAACAATGAGCTTACTCAGGTTCGTAGAGTGAGAACAATGAAGAGAAGATCGTTGTGCTAACATGGGTTCGTAGAGTCAGTCCAAGTCAACCACTCTATGACTCCTATGAAAGGTCTGAAATTAAGCAACAACGTAGAACAGTCGTTGTTGAAGCACCCAAAGTTAAAGTGGCACTCTTCAAGACTACCAAGAAAGTTGAACATGAGCCATCAGACATGTAAAGATCTCTGAGCACAACCAAAGCATCAAACCATAACAGAGATTACAAGACAAGCTCAAGTAATCACTCTACGACACATCAAGACTCTAGACATGCATCAAAGACAAAGGTCATAAAGTAGAAAAGTTACAACAAGATCAAGTGATCGTAGAGTTGAGTCTAAGACAACAAAAACACTCTAGCAGTCTCAGCAAAACAAAGCAAGAAGATCATAGAGCAGTACTCTATGACGTAAAGAAGAATGTCTGAAGATTATGTAGAGCAGTCCTCTACATCAAAGGTGCTACAACAATAGAACATCATAGAGCAGTCCTCTATGACACAGCAACAGGACTAACAACTGAAGAACATAGAGCAATCCTCTATGATAAGCACAACTGCAGCAATGGCTCAACAAAGATCATAATGCTATGCTCTTGAACGAAAAACTAAATGGTGATCACAGAGCATAAGGAAGCACATATTGAAGTATAGTGAGAAGCACATCAAAGCCCAATGCAAGTACAGTCAGTCACTCTACGAACTGTAAGGCAGCACAAGGCCACAACTAAAGTTAGTAGTAAACTCTACGATCAAAGGCGACAGTCTTCAGTTAGAAGCAAGCAGTTCACTCTACGATCAAAGATACAAGCTACACCTAAGATGATCGTAGAGCAAGTAAGTAAGTGCCAACTGGATTAAAAGTATTAGAGCTCTTAGGGTTGCTATCCCAAGATGAGCGGTTGAGTAGATAAAGGAGTATAATAAGTAACCAATTTGAGTGGAGCTCAAACAGTCATATCTGCAGCAGTCAACAAGCAGCGCATGTGACTCCACTATCTTGGTACCAGCTAATGGATGCTGACTCAGCCATCACTAGCAGACTTAAGGAAGTAAAATACTCAGTAGTACAATAAACAAGTCTGCAGAAAGCTAGTCTCCAACGGAAAGAAGTGGAACGAGAAGATATCAACGACAAGCTTCCAACGGGAAGAAAATGGAGAACTAAAAAAGAGAAAGCAACACTCGAAAATGGGTGTGCGTTGGTATGCAGTAAGCAAAAGAGCAAGAACATAAACTGGACAATCAGCCAGAAGCTTCATTGCGACAGAGAGGTATGCCAAAGCACTGACATATGAGCTAAGAGTCGAATGACCAAAAAGCCAAGATCTAGAGTAAACGGATCCAGAACGGACAACTCTATGATCAAGTAAGGAACACTATGCGCTGAATAGATAAAGAACTGACTTGGACAAGTCAACTGGTGTTCAACAGGAGTGACCATCTGCATCTGCTATGTACCAGAAGAAGGAAGGGCTTCAACGACCATCACCATCAGCATCCAGAAGAAGATCACTAACAGTTGCCAAGTACCTAAAGATAAAGGAGATCAACGTTCATCTTGGCAGCACAACCCAACAAACAATTAACACACTAAAGAGGGCGGAGCGTCCTTGTCTTAAGTGACTAAACAAAGTCAAGTTTGTTGGACTTACTGAGTACCAAAGGGTACAAAAGATTCTAAGGCTGCTGGCCTTAGTCTACAAGATTCCAAGGTTGCTGGCCTTGAAGAGTTCTTTGTGAACTGGTTTCCCAAGTCTGCTGGACTTGAAGAGGGTCATTGGATCCTTGTCCGAGGGACTAAAAACACCTCAAGTTTGCGGGACTCAAGAGAGGTCAGAGGATCCGTGTATGCGAGGCTTGAGGAGGGTCATAGGATCTTTGCCTTTGTGGCTAAAAACAACTCTTGTCTATTGGACTTGAGGAGGGCGTAGAGTCCTTGTCTTTGTGACTAAAACAATTAGTGGATTCCTACTTGTTGAAGTAGAAGAGTGGAGTAGGAGTTATTCAGTCTCCGAACCACTTAAAATCTCCTATGTTATTTACTTTCTGTCATTTACTTTATGCTCAATGAACTACTATATCTGTTATGAACCATGCCATAGATTTGTAAATTGAATTGAGATTATGCTTGAATCTATGAAGGGGTTATTAATGATTATTCCATTGTGCATGAATTGATTCTCTATTTCATAACTGTTATACTTTTATTAATAAATGGAAAAAGTTTTAAAGGATCTATTCAACCCCCCTTCTAGATCCACATTGTATCCCTGGGAACTAACAATTGGTATTAGAGCGGGTTCTCATGAATATGTTAAAGCTCATGCTTTGAGTAGATCCATGACACAAAGTTAGATCAGTTCTAAGTCTAAGTATTGGTTGACAAGACAATGAGCTAATAAATTGAAAATTATATATGCAGGAAAAACTGTCCTAAGCTATCCAAGCTATTCCATAGGCTTAAATGGAAAACTCATCATCACTAGGCATGTTGATGTCATTGAGCATATCGATCATCTCATAAGAAGGAAATAAGCAGATGTAGCAAGAACGAAGATATTCTCCATCAAAAAGGGAATATGCATCTCCACCTAAGATGTTGTGAAGTCCTACGAAGGATGATCAAGCAGTTATCTAAAGGATAATGCACCATCATCAATGCACTTACAAACAACGACTCTGTGAGCTTCTCAACACTTATGACATGTTCCCACTCTACAAGATATGAACATAAAGGTTCATTCAAGCATATCAGTGATTATGGGATGTCATAACAAACCAAGTGCAGAATTCAAAGATGTGCTCAATATATCAGTCAATGCAGCACAATGAAGGAACAAATGATGAAACCAACAATGGCCTGAGGGATGTCAACTAACAAGGAAGTGCATCATTGCTTGCAGCACCACTGACTGTCAAGAAATTGACATCAGTGAGGTATCTATCTCTGTCTCCCTAGAATGCAAATGTCTTTAACTGTTAATATGTATTGCATAACTGCATGTCTTTATACTTCAGTATCATATCAAAAATTCATTTTCCACCCCAAAAGGAAAAAGAAAGAAAGTGAGAATAATGGTTTAACAACCACTTTGCTGTCTATCCATATTTGAGGCTGAAAATGAAATTCTTAAGATGAATATCTGAAGTCTTTGCAAATAGAGTCTTTTTATATCTTGTTGCTATATAAGTATAATGTGCTTAAACTGTTTTGTAATTGTTGTTGTGTGTATTGATAAAAACTCATAATTATTTATCTTGCTATTAAGAGTTTATTCTTAGATATGGAAAACCAAGTGTTCTGGGATTGTAATATGTAATATCACCTAAAGCTATTTAAACTCTATTGTTTAATAGATGATTGTGCTTAATGAGCTATTTGCATCCTATCTTTGTCCTCGCACCTTATTTGATGAATAGTGTGTTACTTCATGATCTAAGTCTTTGATAAAGTCGTAGAGTGTAGTCATGTCTGCAGATGTGCATTGAAGGGTTGTAGAGACTGATCAACTCTATGAACCATCTAGGTACAACTCACAAAACTGACCACCACTTTACTAAGGTTCAAACACTTAGAACAAGATGCAAGCCATGACTCATCTAAGGTGAAGGACCCACATCCGTTTTATCATGTTTTCTCTCACACACACTGTCATGCAACATGTCTTATTATCATCTCATTTAAGCTGCATAAATTGTGAAACCACAGTCTGGAAAAGACTTGAGCTTTCAATAGATCTAACCCCACAGGACCCAAAGAATATTGGGTACCAAGTTAGAAAATTATCTAACCTGCAGGTATCATGATTGCTCTATCCTCACTCAAGCACATTCAAGGAAAAAGGTAGAAAAACGATGATCCTCATCAACAAACTTCTGGCAAACGAAAAAGGCACGATTCTCCAGTAAATTTCTCTCAAAAGTTGGAGCTCCATACAACATATTAAAGCTCCTCAAGAAGCAGTAAAAAAACTAAGTCTTCATCAACTCTACAATCACAGTGTAAATGGAAGGATCGTAGAGTGACCAAAGATCCAAGACTTCATCAACTCTACAGTAGCAGTACAGAGAAAAGGATCGTAGAGTCACCAGTGCTAAAGAGAATGCTCTACGATCAAATGAAGAAAGATGGACATTCATCTAAGTTGGAAGTATCAAGTATAGAGGAGCAACCATCTGATAAGTTCAGCAATGCTCAGTTTGAGGAGAATATGAAAAAGAGCTACAAAGCTACAACCTTTAGTGCAGAAGAAGATGTTTGAGTCCAACAGATGATATGTGAGCATGTCGGGTCAACAACTCTCCAGCATGCTAAGAAACAAATCAAGTCCTTGGCTGTAGATCTCAATTGTTTCATGACTCAAGCAAAATGAAGCTCCTATAAATCCTTAAGGTGACACTTCATCATACATAATCCTATCCCAGACTTAGAGTCCCAAAACTCTATGCCTGATGAACCAAATGAATCCTCATCATAAAATCCCTAAACTCTACGACTGTCAAACCAGGTCAGCCATACTATTCAAAATCGTAGAGTCATTATGATTGACATCATGATCATAGAGTATGTTGACTCTACGACCACAACCTACTAAACATTACTCCCATACTTTATATCTAACCAAACCCAAGGAGTACAGTGATGATATTCTATATACTATATCCAAACAGTCATTCCTCAGATGAGCGCCTTAGAGACAAACCAAGCCCTAAGTTGCTAAACCTAGAGGCCTGGCCTTTCTGAGCTTCCTTAGTCCTGTCAAAAGACTAAATGAGAATGCATCACCAACATTTCTCCAGAGCTTAAGATATAAATGAAACAAAGGAAAAAAGTTGATCCCTTAAAAGAGAATTGATAATGAGATTCTCTAGAAGAGAGAGAAGCTGGTCCTAAAGGCAAGTCTTCACCAAGCAAGTGGTTCAGCCCTACTACAGGATCAGATACAAAGTATGAAGTTAATTATTTCAGATGTCAAGAGAAAACAAGGATCTTTCAAAGATTACTACAAGCTTAAATGAAGTCTCTTTCATCAAAGTCTGCACTCACCAAGATAAGTGCAAGTCAGTATTTGAGCAGCAGTAGGTGTGACCAAGCTCTACTCTCAAGGAAGTCATGATCATAGAGTAAAGAGCAAAGACATCTAGGTACTCTATGAACGGGCAAAGTCAATAGTCAAAAGGACATGGGCCACGTTCTTAAGCTAGAATAACTGATGTGCAGCAATTATGGAAGTTTCAACAGAGTTAGTCACGTTCAGCAAATGGGTCTCTCACACGTGTACTTGACAAAAAGAGAGAATTACTATAAGTCAAAATTCAAAAACTGACGGTTGCTCTTTCCTATCAGTTATCAATATCGTTCCTATCATAAAGCTGTGCTGATCTCTCAAAACCCTAAAATTATTAAATCTTCAGCAAACCAAAACCAACAATCTCCAGAAGCCTTAAAACCCTTATCGATTCAAATCTTTATCAACAGTCAAGTATTCTTCAACCACTATTATGGAAAACTGTCAAGTCGTGTCAGGTATCCAACTTGGCTTCGACAAATTTAAAGAATCGGATGAGAAATTCAAGGACATCCTCAAAAGGGTGAAGCAAGCAGGATTCTCAAAATGCTTAGGGTCAAACACCAAGATCTTCTCTGATCTTATTAAGGAATTCTACCAAAATGCAATAATCGAAGGTGATGTTCTGACTACTAAAGTTTGTGGCATGAAACTGAAAGTGAATGCTGCAGAAATCAATCAATGTTTGGGATTTACCAACCAAGGTCTGTCATCCCTAGAAGAAATCGATTCTGATGAAGGCAAGAAATTGATGGGCTATGTGAAGAATCCCCATGTAAAGGGAATGAAGAAAAAGGAATTTCCTGAGAAATTCGAATTCCTAGCTGAGATTGTGGGCAAATGTATCCTATGTAAAGATACTGCCCATGACACTATGAGTGATCTGTAACTGAAGATTATGAATGCCATTGTTATGAAGAGAAAGATGAATTTTGGAACAATGTTGTCTGATTGGTTAGTTAAAGAAATCAGGAAAGTGAAGACATCAAATAAACCTGTCTTGAAGGTTTACTATGGAAGGCTCTTGAGCATCATACTAAAGAAAAGACTGAAAAACAAAATTGGGGATGATGAGGGAGAAACCTTAAATATCCACAAAATCATGTTACCCAAATTGTTTGACAATTGGAAGAAGAACCCCATAGAGAACAAAAAGTTGAGAATATCTGGTAGTAGCAGCAAAGGGACTTCAAAGGCAGGCAGAGGGAAGAGGAAAACTAATACATTGAAGGATGAATCATCTCAATCTGAAGACTCTTCATCCCCTGAGCCCATTCCCTCAAAATCACTCAAGAAGAAGGTGAAAGTTGGGGCAGCCCCAGTGAAGAGTTCCTCCTCCTCGAAAGATGAATCTAAGGAAGAGAAAGAAGCATCCAAGGCACCTATGGTCAAACCCTTAGAAAAGAGACAAAATGCAAGACTAAGGCAAATGATGGAACTCTCAAGTCAAAGAAGTAAAGAAGAGATTCCACCAGTGACAATTAACCTTGGAGATGATGATGATGAGAGTGATAAGGCTAAAGCTGCAGAGATAAGTAAATATGTGGCATCTAGTGAAGAATCTGCTAAAAAGGATGTGACCACAAGTGAGTCTAAATCAGGAAGTGAGGATATAGCTTTATCTGTTGAAAAGAGTCTCAATAAATCAACAGAAGATGATGAGGACATGGAAGCAAGCTATGAAGATCAATCAACTGGGGAGTCAGTTGAAAAATCAAAAGGAGCAACTATGGAAGAAGAGAGAAAGAGTACCAAGAAAGCTGACACTGATAAAGGAGAGGAAACAAATTCAGAGAACATGAGTATCACAAGATCTGATAAAGGGAAAGAAACAATGGATGATGATGAAGTGTAATGGAATTCTGATTCTGAGAACAGTGCATCAGAAAGCCACTTCAAGCCAGCAACCACGAGAATGCGAAGGAGAATTGTGCAGGAGGCCTGTAACAAGCCAGGAGTTGTGTTGCCAACAAGATGGATAGATTATGGCAATAGTCAAATGAAAGTGGTATCAATGACCATAGAGGATCTTCTTAACAATTTTCAAGACATTAAGCTTAATCGCACTACAATTCTATATGATCCTGACAGTGAACAACTGACATAGTTTTACCCATGGATGCCCTGGTTGAAGGCCATTGAATTTAGAGATACAAGCTTCATCAGCTGGTGTTACTCAAAATTTCCTAATCTGAAGCTAATTTCCCAGAACTTCCCAAGAGTTCAATCTTATCCAAAGATGCTGATCAAAGACACTCAACATTTCAAAGTCTACCGCCATGCTAAAGGTATATACATTCCATACCATGTGCTGGAAAACAATGATAAAGGCAAATCAGCTAACCAGTTCGTAAACTCAACAGTTGTGGAACTCCCTAACTCTACGACTGCAGCTTCCCAGACTAAGCCAACTGTCAAACTCCCTGATACCTCCACTCAAATACCTTCTGATATCTCTTCCTCATCCAACAAAGAGTTATTTGATATTGTCACCGCTCATGAAAACATCTACAAGAGTGAGAAATCCAAGACAACTGCGTCAATCCTTGAAAATGTCTTGATTGACCAAGAGTTGTTGAAAAACTCCAAAGAATTGCTTGGAAACATTTCTTCAGTTACAAAAGCAGCAAAGAAGATGGCTGGAGGAGAAGACAATGAATTCTACAAGCAGTTGCAAGCCTCATTCACAGACATGTCCTTAAAGCTTCATCAACGAGATCAAATATATCTCAAGTCTATTGAGCAGCAGAAAGCTGAAGCTCTGACACTCCAACAACAGAATACACACTCTCTTTAGACTCTATCAGCTAAAGTAGAGAACTTTAGCCAGTCCCTCACTCAGTAAATGGAGCTTGGCCAGCAGGAGGTGAAAATAGAAGTTGGTAATACCTCTTACTTAGTTGAATAACTCATTACGCATGTTCAGTATCTCTCCCAAATGATTGATGACAAAAAGGGGGAGAAAAAGATGAAGCATAAGAAGATGAAGAACAAAAAGAGGATAAGAGATGCCGTGAAAAGAAAGGAGCTGAAGAAGAACAAACATGAAGCACCAACAACTGAGGGGAAGCCAGGAGAAAAAGAAGATGAAGAAACAACTGCAAGAAGTAAGGGGGAGAAAAAGCCAGAGGAAGATGCAGAAGAATAAAAAGGACAGCAGCAGGAGAAAACAGTCACAAGATACCATCAAGAAGAAGGTATATCTCTATCAAGCAAGGAGGAATTAACTGTCTTATGCCTGTAACTAGGATCTCCTTGCTAGATTACTATAGCTTGTGAACTGCATATGTTTAAATTTATTGGTATGATATAAATGACTATCTTGAATGCACAATCATTTCATTTCATCTTGCAATACGGTGACTTACTGTATCTTAAATCACATCAGCACTCACACACTTGCATGTATTGCTTAAATAAAATGTTATGCTACCAGTGTTTTGTCATAATCAAATAGGGGGAGATTGTTGGGAATCAGCATGCGATTGTTAAGCTCATTATCATAAAGGGAAAATGTTATAAGATCTGCATGTGATTACCCTTATTTATTATATGATTGATGACAAAATGATAGGAAGAACATTCATACTATTAAAATCTTTGTAAAGTCCTTAATGAAATATATGTACAAGGACTTAGAAGATCAAATATGTTAGGTTAATCTAAGCTAAAAGAATATCTATCTGATCAGAGCATGCTTGTAATATTAGGTTTTGTAAAGTCCTTAAATGAATATGATGTACAAGGACTTAGAATAGAAAAAGATCAAATTTGTTAGGTTGATCTTATGAGCTGTAATATGTACAAATAAGGGTCAAACTGAACGTAGAGCGTCGCACTAACTAAGTGAAGGATCGGTCAACATCGTAGAGCCAAGTAGCCACCACAGGGTTTGTCAGGAAAACGTAGAGTAAAACTCGGCAGGACGTAGAGTTCTATCTGTAGAACGTAAGGCACTCTCGGTAGGACGTAGAGTTGTCCTGGCCGAACGTAGAGCACTCTCGGCAAGACGTAGAGTTGTCCCGGCCAAACGTATAGCACTTTCGGCAGGACGCAGAGTTGCCCCGACCGAACGTAGAGCATTCTCGGCAAGATGTAGAGTTGTCTCGGCATTGCAGTGCTAAAACCCTAAGATCGTAGAGTCTGCCAAGCAAGCACAGTAACAGGCTCGACAGATCGTAGATCTCACTCGGCAGCACTTTCTAGGCATCGTAGAGCGGCGCATGTCAACTCAGAGCTTGCAAGGCAATCGTAGAGTGTGGCTAGGCAGAACAAAGAGCTTACTCAGGTTCGTAGAGTGAGAACAATGAAGAGAAGATCGTTGTGCTAACATGGGTTCGTAGAGTCAGTCTAAGTCAACCACTCTACGACTCCCATGAAAGGTTTGAAATCAAGCAACAACGTAGAATAGTCGCTACTGAAGCACCCAAAGTTAAAATGGCAATCTTCAAGACTACTAAGCAAGTTGAACACGAGCCATCAGACATGTAAAGATCTCTGAGCACAACCAAAGTATCAAACCATAACAGAGATCACAAGACAAGTTGAACTAATCACTCTACGGTCTATCAAGACTCTAGACTTGCATCAAAGACAAAGGTCGTAGAGTAGAAAAGTTATAACAAGATCAAGTGATCGTAGAGTTGAGTCTAAGACAACAGAAGCACTCTAGCAGTCTCAGCAAAACAAAGCAAGAAGATCATAGAGCAGTACTCTATGACGTAAAGAAGAATGTCTGAAGATTATGTAGAGTAGTCCTCTACATCAAAGGTGCTACAACAATAGAACATCATAGAGCAGTCCTCTATGACACAGCAACAGGACTAACAACTGAAGAACATAGAGCAATCCTCTATGATAAGCACAACTGCAGTAATGGCTCAACAAAGATCATAATGTTATGCTCTTGAACGAAAAACTAAATGGTGATCACAGAGCATAAGGAAGCACATATTGCAGTATAGTGAGAAGCACATCAAAGCCCAATGCAAGTACAGTCAGTCACTCTACGAACTGTAAGGCAGCACAAGGCCACAACTAAAGTTAGTAGTAAACTCTACGATCAAAGGCAACAGTCTTCAGTTAGAAGCAAGCAGTTCACTCTACGATCAAAGATACATGCTACACCTAAGATGATCGTAGAGCAAGTAAGTAAGTGCCAGCTGGATTAAAAGTATTAGAGCTCTTAGGGTTGTTATCCCAAGATGAGCGGCTGAGTAGATAAAGGAGTATAATAAGTAACCAATTTGAGTGGAGCTCAAACAGTCATATCTACAGCAGTCAACAAGCAGCGCATGTGACTCCACTATCTTGGTACCAGCTAATGGATGCTGACTCAGCCATCACTAGCAGACTTAAGGAAGTAAAATACTCAGTAGTACAATAAATAAGTCTGCAGAAAGCTAGTATCCAACAGAAAGATGTGCAACGAGAAGATATCAACGACAAGCTTCCAACAAGAAGAAAATGGAGAACTACAAAAGAGAAAGCAACACTCGAAAATGGGTGTGCGTTGGTATGCAGTAAGCAAAAGAGCAAGAACACAAACTGGACAATCAGCTAGAAGCTTCACTGCGACAGAGAGGTATACCAAAGGGCTGACATATGAGCTAAGAGTCGAATGACCAAGAAGTCAAGATCTAGAGTAAACTGATCTAGAACGGACAACTCTATGATCAAGTAAGGAACACTATGCACTGAATAGATAAAGAACTGACTTGGACAAGTCAATCGGTGTTCAATAGGAGTGACCATCTGTATCTACTATGTACCAGAAGAAGGAAGGGCTTCAACGACCATCATCAGCAGCATCCAAAAGAAGATCACTAACAACTGCCAAGTAACTAAAGATAAAGGAGATCAAAGTTCATCTTGGCAGCACAACCAAATAAACAATCAATACACTAAAGAGGGCGGGGCGTCCTTGTCTTAAGTGACTAAACAAAGTCAAGTCTGCTGGACTTGCTGAGTACCAAAGGGTACAAGAGATTCTAAGGCTGTTGGCCTTAGTCTACAAGATTCCAAGGCTGTTGGCCTTGAAGAGTTCTTTGTGAACTGGTTTCCCAAGTCTGCTGGACTTGAAGAGGGTCATTGGATCCTTGTCCGAGGGACTAAAAACACCTCAAGTCTGTGAGACTCAAGAGAGGTCAGAGGATCTGTGTTTGCGGGGCTTGAGGAGGGTCATAGGATCCTTGCCTTTGTGGCTAAAAATAACTCTTGTCTGCTGGACTTGAGGAGGGCATAGAGTCCTTGTCTTTGTGACTAAAACAATTGGATTCCTACTTGTTGAAGTAGAAGAGTGGAGTAGGAGTTATTTAGTCTCCGAACCACTTAAAATCTCATGTGTTATTTACTTTCTGTCATTTACTTTATGCTCAATGAACTGTTATATATGTTATCAACCATGCCATATATTTGTAAATTGAATTGAGATTATGCTTGAATCTATGAATAGGTTATTAATGATTATTCCGTTGTGCATGAATTGATTCTCTATTTCATAAATGTTGTACTTTCATTAATAAATGAAAAAAGTTTTAAAGGATCTATTCAACCCCCCCTTCTAGATCCACATTGTGTCCCCGAGAACCAACAAACTATATTAATAATATATGTGAATTTGAAACATAATAATTGTAACATTAGTTGAAAAATTATAGTGGATTCATTCTTAAATTAAATTAAAACTAACTAAAACTTGAGTTTTATAATTCTATTCAAATTAGAATTTCAAGCAAATTTTGTTAATATAAACGCTAATATAGAATTCCATTATAAACTTAAATAAAATTAAAATAATTATTTTCTCATAGTCATAACTAAATAAATCTACAATAATCCATTAAATTATTTAGCTTAAAAATTAATTGAAAGAACCTGTAATATATAATTCAATTATTAGTTATTTGAATAAATATTTAAGTATTTAATAACAACAACTATGTTCTCGAAATCACAATTAATTTTTTAAAAGTTATTAATATAATAATTTATTATTTATGTCACCCGTGTTTCACACATGGTTAGTGAGCTTGTATAATTAAAAGCACCAACTTGGTTTGGTTTGGTTTGGTTTAGTTTAGTTTCACCAAATTTTGGTTCAACTTTCCTAATTCATATTAGTATAATGGGCTATTTGTTTAGGACTGAATATATCTGAATGACTGAATTGATCAGCCATTAAGTGCATTTATTTTGGATAAAAATCGTCTGAATGGCTGAATCGGTCAGATGATTGAGTTGAATGGCTAAGTCAGATTTTTTTGGCTGAATGAGCAGCTGAATGAAGAAACAAAATTAAAAAAATATTAACTATTATATTTATTAATATTAAATAAATTTACAACAACTTTGAATTTTTTTAGAGGGGTAAAATAATAAAATTATGTCATTTAGATGTTTCAGACATGTCAATTATCAAACAACTATTTTCATTCAGTATTCAGCCATTTAGCTCATTCAGATTGCTTAGCCATTCAGAACTTTTCATTCAGTTTTTATCAAACATAACATAAGTACTATCCAAATTTGTATAAATTAAATATTATCCAAATTTAAAAATATTCCTATCTCTAAGAGAAATAGAAAAAAAAAGAATATATTTTTCTTTCCCATTCAAATTAGTAGAATTACTATACAAATTTATAATAATTAATAATTAAATATATACTGGTATTCAAAAGAAACACAACAAATCTCCAATAGAAAAGGTTAACTTCTAAAAGAATTTTTATTTTTGGTTTTACTAATTTTATTACAAAATTGATAAAACGCACTTCACTAAAAACAAATCACCGACAAAAAAATTATAAACAATCAATTAAACACACTAAAAAGATATATCATATGATTTAATTATATTAATATTAGTCATGAATTTTAATATTAAATTAATATCCTAACTAATTTAATTCATTTAAACTTGAAATTTTATCAAATCACATAATTAATTGTATTAATTATATATGTGAATTTGAAACATAATAACAATAACATTTGTTGAAACATTATAATGGATTCATTCCTAACTAACTGTCATAACTAAATTAAGATTCTAGGGAATAGATCCAAGATTCCATAGATCTAGAAATAACGACAACAAAAGTTGAGTAAAATATTTCTCAAATCGGCTAAAAGGAGATTCTATTGGACAAAATCCCTCGGTAGCCAAAAATAGGATTCAAACACCAATAGAAATAATTTAGGATATTTGAATAGCCTCGAAATGAGAAAAACAAGATGAATAATCGGAGCCCAAACACAATAAGTGACAAGAACTAGCTAAATCGATATTGAAATCGAATAACCATTAAAATGACTTTATAAGTAGGTTAGGGAGAATTTTTATGGTGAGAAACCCTTTCTAACTACTCACGTCTCAAAATAGGATCCTGTAAGACCCCAACTTTTATGAAATAAAAATTTAATTTTCTTATTATTCTTATTATAAATAGTAAGGTGGTATATTGATAAAATAATAAAGATAAGGGTGATATGTGAAAATTATCAGATAAATTGTTCTGTCGGGGAATATTCGTTCTGTCGGAAAGTATAACGGCGCTGAAATAACCAGTCATTAGTGGGCCCCATAATGACTAATTATCGGATACTGAAAATGACAGAAATAATATTTTTATAAAAATTATCAACAGTACTACCACTTGCAACTGTTGAAATACTCGGTAATAAAAGAATAGTAGCACGCGCTATTCTACAGTAGCACGTGGTATTCCACAGTAGTACACGATATTGCACAGTATTTCATATTATTGATTCAATAATTGTTATAGTAGTAATTGCATAGTATTTTAACTCAATAATTGTTACAGTAACATCTGCACATTATTTCATATTATTAATTCAATAATTGTCGCTATACATATTATTTCATATGATATTATTAGACCAGTTAGCATTATTGGCAATGTCTTGAAGTTATGTTAAAGAAAGGGGTTATTTAATTGCGCGCCGTTTATACGAAAGACCCCTTTTTTCCTTGGAACGATCTAGTTATCAGTATTGTGAGTCTAATGGAAGCAGTCAGGTTATATTTAACTTTAGTCTAAACACCAGTATTATAATGATGAATTTATAATCTTTACCCTTGGTCCAATCACAATATGCATACTTTATTTTATACTGTTATTTTGATGCTTAAGCAACAAAAATTGGAATATACATTAATTTGCTGATTAAAGATGTTTTATGTGCGCACATGTTTAAAGCATAATATTTTTCTACTGCATCTCTGATTAATCATCTTACCATTTTGTAAAATGAAAAGACCTCAAGAGCATCTTAGAGCAGTAGTTTGATTTATTTATATGGGACCCATAACAAGAAAAAATTCAGAATAGTGTGCAAGTGGCTTATTTTCATGTGACCCACAATAGGAATTTTTTTTTCAAAACCATGTTCTCTGGCTTGTTTTCTCCCGTATGCATGTGACTTGTTTTCTCCCATGGGCCACAAATTTAATTAATCCAACAAAGATTGTCTAAGTTGGGGTGCTAAAGGAATTGAAATCCTTGGCTCAAGTTCATTAATTTAGAGAAACTTGTCTCCCCACTTCGCCTATAAAAGGATGCATCTTCAGAAAAAGAAAAACACACTAAAAATCACAAAACTTTTCTACTATAATATTGTGAGTATTTCTTTTGAGTATAAGGATACTCTGAGTATTGCTAATAGTCTAAGAATTTCTCAAGTTATCTCCTTTATAATCGTCAGATATAGTTTCCTACTAAGGTAAGAGATATTATTTTCTTTCATACTCCTCAATTTATGGTAAGACGTTATTATTCGTTTCCATAACCTTATCATTAAATGGTGAAAATTCCTAAAATTTGTAGAATATCCTTAATAGTTTGTGATTCATCTAATATTTTTACCTAAATCTTACTATTAAATTTTAAATCGTGATATTTGAAATGTGAACCTTTTATTTTCTTGAAATTTATATTCAATCAAGAACTCAACTCAATTTTCTGGATATCGTGGGACTCTAGATAAATTCAATTGAAAATAACTAATCTTTATTTTTTATTTTTTTATTATGATTATTTCTGTCCATTCATCATAACATTGATTTGTTCTAATTATTAAAATTAAGTTGTTGAGAATGTGTTTGGTCTGGGTGCAAAGACGGTGTTATTGTTGAGTGTCTTTTGCCTGTGTAACAAAGACACGTGGTGAAAATTTTCTTTGGCCTAAGTGCAAAGAGTAATTGTTGATTGGCATGATCATGATTATTGGTGTTACAGTTGAATATCTTTGGCCTGAGTGCAAAGATGAATTGTTGATTAGCATGATCATGATCATTGGTGTTACAAATGAATATCTTTGGCCTGAGTACAAAGATGAATTAGTTGACATGATTATGACCGGAATTTGTAGATTGACATGATTATGAACATGAACTGTGAATTAGAATAATCATGACCTTTGATGTTACAGGCAAAGGAAGGTGGTGAAAGTTCTCTTTGGCTTAGGTGCAAAGAGGAACTGTTGATTGGTGTTATAAGAATAAAATATTGATGGTGAATTTTTCAAATAGGAGAAGATAGTAGACATTATGTTCTACTTGACTCTTCAAATGAATTGTTTGTTTCGTTGCAGTTATCGTTGAAAATTTATTATCTTTAAATCTCTTATTTATTACTGTTGAAGGTTAAAGATAATTTATTCTTTGTTATCTTAGTTATGATATTCTTTACTGGGCTCTTTGTGTTCACCCTTTTGCTTCACAATTCCTTTCAGGTAATAAGAGTGTAGTTGGGTCTAGCGAGGAAAACATGGGAATGGAGTGATGGTCCGAGTTTGTAGCTACTATATTGTAAAATAGTGTGATAATAATTATACTGAGAACTTAAAAATATGTGTGTTGTCGTATTTTGCACGACATTATAATAGTTGTAAATAGAAAAAATTATGGATATTGTTGTATTTTTGGCGACTCAAATTAGGTGGTATAGACCCGAATTTGGGGCGTCACAGATCCAAACACAACTAGATATGATCTAGGATGCTAGGAGAGCCTTAAAATGAGAAAACAAAATAAACGAAACAAAATCCAAACAACGTAATTGTAAATGTAAGTAAAAATGAGCGTAGAGACTAGTAATGGACCTTGGGAGTGGGAGTTTCTTTCTCTTTAAGTCTTCTATGGATTGTTTGAATATATTTTGGTGAAAGATTTGATGAGAAAAACTAGATCTAGATTTAATTTAAAGAGATTTTTCTTTTACTTTTGATATTTCTCTCTCTAAAAATACATTTTTTATCTCTAAAATGCCTTCTTCTCCGAGAAAATGAGTCAAACAAGTTATTTATAGACCCCTAGGCTAGGCGCAGGTCTACCTGTAGTAGCCTTGGAGGTGGACCCTATGTGTTCTGTTTTCGTGTCGCAACGTCGGTTTTCGTGTTGTACACTGAAATGTCTAGATTTTCAAACCGGGATGAGTTAGGAAACGTGTCATACCAATCTAGAAATCTCATTTCGAGAGATACGCAATGGCCCCAAGTTTGATTAATTTCATATCCGAGAAGATGGAGAAAAAGGAAAAAACCATCCTTTTGTATACACCGACTAATTGTTCATCCTCTTTTTTGCAGTTTGACACTTAGAGATCATTATGTGAACTCCAAGTAATCGTCTTGAGCCCTGTGATCTTTACTTTGATATTTTTGCCTCAAGGCGAAATGACACTATTACTCTCTTGCCACTATTAGAGAAAACATGTACAAATTTTGGGTGTCTACAGAGGGATAAAAAAAGTAAAATATTTACAAGGGGTTTGGAGATGTGTGACTATATACTACATCCGACAATAACTACTATGAAATTTGATGTTGGTTTTGACTAGTCAAATGATTTGCAGTGTTGTCTCAATGACGATGACACTAATATTTTAAGGGTAAAAGATGATATTAATTGACAACGCTTAATGAATGATTATTGTGGAATAGTGGTAGAGTTCCTAGTATTAGATACGAGTAGCTGGTTTGATAGAGTTATAATATGTTATCTATTTTTCAATAATTATGTTGATGAATTAAGCAATGAAGGAGAAAGCAAAGAGAGAGAGAGACCAGAGGATAAATAGAAGGGAGAGAAGGGGTCGAAAGATGAAGAGAATCCTAGGGTTAGAATTATGGGTTAAGATTTTTATTTATCACTAATTTGTGAGAATATATTTTATTTTATGTGACATAAGAACTAATATTTATATTTAAAAGACCGACTGATGATCCCAAATTGAGTCAATTTTGTTGGTCTAAACTGAGTTAGATTGAATGTGAAAAGTTACTATATCTTAAAAACCAATACAATATTTTAGTTGTCACTTTAAATTAAAGATTCTTCATATATTAGGTGTGTACATGAACAATCCAAAGATATATTTATATATATATATAGGGAAAAATGTATATACATAGCTGTGTAGTGCACAATCGGCTATAGCGACGGTTTTTTTGGGCTATAGCGAGGTTCACCCGTCGCTATAGCCCAGAATATCTATACCGACGGGTCACCCGTCGCTATAACCCAAAAAAATCGTCGCTAAAGCCCGACTGTGCAGTGCACAGCTGTGCACCTACATATAGCCCATATATATATATATTTATAAACATAATTAGTCAAAGCTTCCATCTCCACTAGAACAAATTTACATCTCATCAACAAAAGAACATTTTTTGTAGTGAAATTATATAATCCATCCCACAACAAATTATCACTAATGCAGTGCACACTTGTATAGAGTGAGCCAATAAGCATGTATGGTCACCTCCATACCCAAAAGGTTAATCTATTAGTTTGAACATCCACTATAATTATTAACACATCTACACTCTTAATTTTTTTTCGATATGAGATTCATATGAAATATCCCAACAATCTCCACCTTTCACTTGAATACCCATCACAAGTATTGCACTAGAGTAGTCATCATTGAGCACACTTTCTTTAAGTCCTTCAAGATCCCTGTTTGACTCTTATATTACTCCACCATGCCAGAGCTATACGTGGGAGTACAACCTCGCTACTTGTGAACCCATCACCCTTAACAACATCCTATAGCCATCTTAAGTCCGCTCCCATTCGACTAAAATCATATTACACCACGTAGTGTGGCAAACACGGGAGTGATCTCTTGTGCTCCACCCGACTCAATTCTATTTGCTCCATCGCACGGAAAGAGTAACATCGCCTGCGAATGGCTCCACCATGGAGTACTAACTTGATATTTAGGTTCAGCAAACTATGGGCTCTTATACCACTTGTAGCGAAATTTTTACGATCCATCCCACATCAATTCATCACTAATGCAGCGTAACCTATGCAGTCTGACCCAACAAACATATTGGATCACCTCATTAAAAAAAGGTTAACCTATTAGGTTGAACCTCCATCATACTTATTAACTTATTTACACTCTTAAATTTTTTCGATGTGAAATTCATGTGAAATATCCTAACATTTTTAGAAAATCAACCTAAGCGACAATTGAGGCCTTTGGTAAAACTGCATCCAAGAGGAAGAAGAAAAAGAAAAAGAAATTGTTTGAGATCTTACTAGATCGGCGTCTCCTATTAGATCACCAAGCTCAATCTCTACAAAGTCTCTCTTTCATACTATTTCCCTTTTTTTAATTATGGATGTGTCTGTTTGTGCTGATTTTGATTAAAATTACCATATACTCTTATTGACCTAGCGAACCGCGTATTGGTACATGTGCCCCCAAATTCGGGTACTTAAAACCCGTACTTGGTGCATCACGATACTATTTCTTTGAGTTGTTTAATATATTACAAACTTAATATTTATATCAGAGTTGTCTATTTCCCAGGTATGACAACCTTTAATTACATTTCTTACATGTTACATAATATATATGATCACAATACAAAAGATTAATTATTACGGATAATACCATACAACTTATTCTTTTAGTTTTCCCTTTCCCTTGTCCTTGCCAAAGCCTTCTGGTCGACCACACTTAGCTGAAAACATTTAAGTCAAAGCAAGAATGAGCATTCAATTGCTCAGCAAGTAATAATAATTAATAAACATTAGCCGAAAGAAGTAAATGTTTTCTGTGAGGACTACTTCTACCACGAATCAATAGTGGTGAAGTCATTTAAAACTATTCTTAACAACATATCAAATCATTTTAAGATTTTTGAAACAACTGAGTGACTTTTGAATACTGAGTGGTCAAAAGACCATGAACTATTATTTTTCATTTTTGAAAAGGTTTAAACAGAAATTCATCTGTAAACCATTTGGTCTTACGGACACGGAGGATGATCAGTCCCGTTGTGCCCTGTATTGATCAACATTATATAATACATCTCCGCCATTGGCGGATAAAATTTTTATCACCGCTTTTAGCGCATAAAATTTCCCATTTAGGGTTGTTCATACTCAGCCTGGAGTCATAACTAAAATAATTTAGTTGGACGACTTTATCATAATCAATAATATTCGACAAATACTTTTCAAACCATGTCTAGCTGGGACAAATAGCTTAGACAATCTTTAAACTAGGTATACATACAAAAATTTAATAGTATGTATCAGAACTTATCAACGAATTTCAAATTCAAGGGTAATTGATAATGTACAATAGTTCATACAAGTGGGGACACTTGCATAACCAAACTTAGAATACAAATTTTCAATATGAGTCATAGCAATTCAGTAATGAGATACTTTTAACAATGAACGAATCGAAGTAAATTCGAATTTATAATAATTATAACAATTTGTATAAGTGAGGACACTTGCACAAAGAATAAAACAATTTTGATTATAAATACATCACATGAAACAATATTGAGATATTTGAAATCAATAGATAGCTTGAATAAAGTTTAAGAATACTTGCATAACATATGGATCTATTGCATAAAGTAAATGCAAGGGTTACGATAATTGCATAAACGAATAACAAAGATCATTATGTATATGAATAATTAACAATAATTATTCACAAGCATGCTTTGAAATTGATAACTCATGTTGAGTTAGGAACTAACAATAAATGTAAGAAGTTTAGCAATAATCAGGAATTTGCACAATATATACCTGTTTGCACGAAATAAAAATAGTGCATAAGGTTTAGATACTTGCACAGTAAAGAAAGAGTTCAGATACTTGCACAATAAAAGATTGAGTTAAGGAACTTGTTTACACAGATCCAATTCATAAAGTAAATGAAAAGGATGGGATACTTGTATACATACACCTATTGCATAAAATAAATGCGTAGGTTTGGATACTTGCACAATAACGATTGAGTTAAGATACTTGCATAACCTACAGATCCAATTCATAATGTAAATGAAAAAGATAGAATAGTTGCTCAATAATAGATTGAGTTAAAAGCTTGCATAAACGGAATCCATCTCATAAAGTAAATGAAAAGGATAGGACACTTGCCTTGGTCGTTGACTACTGCTACGCAATTTAAGTTAACTCATTTCGTAAGACCTATCAGTCATAAGATTGATCTTTCAATCAGCAAATCATATTATACCTTATAATATCACTTCTTTATAAGTAAATTATCTAACATTCAACCACATAATCAAATATTAGATAATACATTAACACCATACGCATTCAATTCTAAAGTTAACACACATTGAGTCTTTAACAGTGTTCAATATAGTATGCTGAGTGGTTTCCCACAAACAACCAACAAACTAGTTTTCGTCTCGTCTACACTGTTTTCACAGTGAGTTAGATTGGTTGCCAGTTCGTATATACCTCCACTCCCTGAAAGAATTGTTTAGCCCAGATACTATACATCGACTATTAAAGAGTATGACTGTACCACTACTTTATGAATTAACACTAAGTCTTTCATTATATAAGTCTTTTTTTATGATTCTGTAGGTTAATTACACAATCCAGCAAACTAGATTCCAAATCCAGTAAACTGGATTCCAACCTGGATTACAATCCAATAACCTGGATTCAAATTATTCAATTCAGCCAACTATTTTTGCAATCCAACAACTTGAATTCAAACTATCATATAATACAACAAACTAGATTCGAACTAACTTATAATCCAGCAACCTGGATGCACACTATTCAATTCAGCAAGCTGGATCACACTATTCAGCAAGCTGGATTAAAACAGTTTTCTATTTTATTAAATAATTCATTTAATCGATCTAAAATGTTATAAACATTATACCACCTTACAAATGACCAAAACCCATATCAAAAATCTGTATAGACCATATATAGGGTTCTCAAGTCATAAAAATCCATTTTCCAAATTTTCAACATCACATAATTAATTAAATTCATTTATATATAACTTCATCATTTATACGAAAAATAGCAAACCATCTTCAAAATCATTTCTTTTCTGGAAATAGACTATATATAGTCCTCTTATGAAAATATATTTTTCCCGAAATAAAATCTATTTACTATATTTAAATAGTCCAAAAGCTAAATCTTGTTACATTTTTCATAAATCGAAACTTTGTTAGACAATTCTAAAATTTACAAGGTATGTTCCTGCTATATATATATATATACTCCCAGTAATTATTTTATAATATTTGGAGTTAATCACAAAGAGTTATTTAAGAATACTTTTGACGGTGGTCCCTCACGATAAAATCCATAACTTTCATTATACATGGTCAAAAATTCTCAAATGTTTACAAGATCACATAAATTCTCATATTATCACCCTAAATTTTTCTAGAATTTTTAGAGCAAAAAAAGTTGACGAAATTACCCCTGGATCCCAACAGTCAGCAGCCTTTATTCCAGTTTTGTTCACTACCCGGACTGTTTTGACTAAAACAGTCCATACAAATTTTGTACTAACTATTTTTGAGTTTTACTACTTGAGTTTAATAGTTAACTTATATATCTAGCACCACTCTTTGACGGATCGTAAAAAGAGTTTATAGATCTCAAATTATAGACTTACAAAGTGCTTGAAAGTTAGGGTTTTCTAGTTTTGTTTTAAAACAACCTAGTTTTCCTTTTCTTTTCTTAACCAACCAAACATATTAACACACAAGTTGAGCACAATCAAGTATCAAACATCATCTAGTATATAGCTTAAGGGTTTTAGACCTTAAGATCACAACTTTATACCATCAAAAATCAAATCAAACAAAAAGAAATAAACTAGGGTGGTTTTTGTTATACCTTTTTGTGTGCTATCCTTCTCCTTCCTTATTTTTTCTTCCTAGGCTTGCTATGGAACTTGAAACTTTGTACAAAATGACCTCCCTTGCTGTGAGCCCCTCTCCTTTTCTCTCTCAAAAATATTAGTTAGAAAGAAGAATGGATGAAAGAGAAAGAGTAGATTTTTAATTCCTATTTTCTCTCTCTCTTTCTAACTTGGAAAAAAATGAAGATGAACAAGTAACTTTTGCTTTACTAATTAACTAGTTACTTACAATATCTATAGATATAGAAATTATATCTATATATTTTACCATCATTAGCAAATACCCAATTTGACAACTTGGTGATGTATCATTATTACTAATTGTACTAGTTATTTATCCTTGCAAGCAAGCTTTAATAAAGCAACCCATCACCCCTTTTTGGAATCAACATGGTCGGCTGGCCTCTTCACTTTTGCCCCACTTTTTGGTCTTCTTTTATTGCTTTAATGAATTAATTAAGTTGCTACAAACCTTTTCCAAGTGGGCTAACAATTTGGTTTTGTTTCAATTCCTTTTGGGCTCACTTTTAATTACTTTAGGCCATTAGTTTTTTAATTTTAGAATTCTATGCTTGGTTACTAATTTAATAAGTGTTGGACTAATTTAATAAGTCACACATTAATTATCCAAGTTCATGTTCAATTAAATTAGTGGCTTGGTTAGTAAATTAATTAGACTAGTCCACTAGAATTCCTTTCTAATTGGACTATTAAAATAAATCATACACATATCACATAATTCTCACTAATCAATACTCATATTAATTAATGTACAAAATTTATTTACTTACTATATTTACTTTAATTAAATATTTAATTAACTTACTATCTTATCAATTGTTTAATATTAATATTTTTATGTTAGTCCATTAATTTAAATAACTATTAGTGGGACATGCTTTAAGTAACAATTAGTCACATACATTATTCACATAAGTCATAACATATTTGTCATCATTGATAAATAATTATCATACACATTGAATCACATGTTGTACATACATGCATTCAAGTATAATCAATACTCATATTTAGTATTCAAATTTCCTTAAGAAAAAAAATTCTTATTATACATATATCCATTATACACACATACATCCATTTAAATACAATTATAACAATAATTGTATTAATCATTAAAATTCATAATCATAGATCAAATTAGGTTTTGATTATCCCTTTATCTTTGTCTCATTTACCATACTTAGTCAATTTAAAATAAATTGACTAGTTTTACAAATTCATATCGTAAAAAAATAATTATAGTAATAATAATAATAATACTAATAATCATTTCTTAAAATATACATTTATTATTTAAATAATATAGTAATCATATTTTTATAAATAATCATATATCTTTAATATAAAAATTAATTTATTAACAGAATATAATTTATAATTGCTAACTATTTCTTTAATAAGAAATTTACTTGAAACCATATATGAAATAAATATATATATGTACATATTACCTATTCACATTCCTTTCCTTGCACACATTCCCATACTTACTTTAATATATAATAAAAATAATTTTATTATATAAAAAAATTCATACGTAAATTTTTTTATTTTAATATATCGAAAATCTTGGGTTATTACAGGTGCCCTGCCCTCCGGCTGAAATGACTCTTTTGCCGTCCTGCCAGGGTTAAAAGACATATTATAAAATTTCGGGTGTCTACATCAACTATATAATAACATACTCCCTTGCTACATAAAGAATGACTTAGTTTGACTTTTCAACTCAAATTGATCATTTTTTAAATTAATAATTAAACATATTTATTTTAAATTTTGAACTCATGAAGACTTAGCGTTAGTAGTAAATTCAATGTAATTTCATCTCGTTATAATTTTTGCCTTTATATTTGTAAGAAATGATATAAATTTTGATTTTAAAAAGGCCTAAATATAGATTAATACCCTGAACTTTTAATTGTTTTCCCCTTTGAGAATTGTCTTCTCAATTGTTTCAATTAGGGGATTAAACTCTTAATTAATTTTTTTTCACTTTGGGGATTGTCTTCTCAATTTTTTCAATTAGTGGATTAAACTTTTAATTTTTTCTGATTACGTCTAATTGATAGTACCACGTCAGAAATTAATGACATGACAACGACACGTGGCTAAAAAATACTTATGTGTAATATTGAGTCTCATTTTCATATTTATTCAATTAATTTTTTATACCAAAAAACGTAAATATAAGACCATTATTAATTTTTTAAAAGTAAATTTAAGATATTACAAACTCAGCTTAAAAAAATATCAACAATCAATATAGTGATAAATATTTTAAAATGTATAAATATACTACTAATTAAAATCTTGTTATTTCATAATCATCAATAATCAATATAATGATAATTTTACCATTTTTGGCATAAAAAATTAAAGCCTAAATATAGATTAATACCCTGAACTTTAAGTTTATTTCATAATCATCAATAATCAATATAATTAATTTTTTATACCAAAATGGTAAAATTGTCCTTAAATTTATTTTAAAAAATTAATAATGGTCTTATATTTACCCTTTTTGGTACAAAAAATTAATTGAATAAATGTTAAAATGAGACTCAATATTACACATAAGCATTTTTTTAGTCACGTGTCACTGCCATGTTATCAATTTTCTGACGTGACACTATCAATTAGACGTAATCAGAAAAAATTAAAAGTTTAATCTCCTAATTAAAAAAATTGAGAAGATAATCCCCCAAAGTAGAAAAAAATTAAAAGTTTAATCCCCTAATTAGAAAAATTGAGATGACAATCCCCAAAGTAGAAAATAAAAAATAAAAATTCAAAGTATTAATCCATATTTAGGCCTTTTAAAAATGATCAATTTGAGTTAAAAAAATTAAGCCAATCTTTATGGGATAGAGAGATATATATATATATTATGAATATCATATTTATGAAATATTAGTTATATTTTTTTTATCCGGACTTGAAAAGAAGTTTATAGGTAGTTTATATTCTTATCATGAACTTTATTTTTTGAGATTACATTTGATTTGTTGTTTAACACATGTAGCCTAGTACTTAACTTTTGTGTCTAGTTTCCCTATGCTACTCTTTTTCTTTTTCTTTTTCTAGGTATATATATTATTTAATGGGGAAAAATTATATATTGTTTTTCCCTAGATCCGTATCTAGTGGGGAGGAGGTCCTAACTAATCGCGCTAGGGATTCTAACAATTGAATCAGCTGATAACGGTTTTAGGATATATTTTTTATATATGCTTTCGTTTTAATCCCGATTGTGGCATTTTACGGATCCGAGGCATCTTAGATCTATAGATTTACATCATAGATTTTAAGTCCCTTTCCATGGATCTTATTAATACACATAGTCCCTCGAAATGTTGGCTTCGATATTGCAATCTAAAAGATAGGGTTACGGGAACCCGCTTTTAGATCTCTTTTTGCTTATATGTCAATATATCATGATGTGAGCCTAGGAATATTGGAGTCAAGATTAACGAATCAAATCTCGACTAGATTCCCATGATGGACATGGTTTCGATTGTAATAAGAGATGCTCGATCAGTGTACATGTAAATTTGGGCCTTAAAATGGTATCAAGGGTTCCATCCCGTGAAAACCGGATTTAAGGCCTCGTGAGAGTGAAAATTGTGTTGCCGGTGTTCAGGACTATTGAGACAGCTTTTATGCCCACGAATTGCCACGACCCCATTTTGATGCTTAATTTCCCGTTTATCACCAAAAACGAGTTAAACAAAACGAAAAAGATCTTTTAAAATCAAATCGCGTTGGGTAGTAAGACGACAATAGAATAAAATTGATAATTACAAAGAATCTTGATCCCTATTGGGCGAAGGATTCGAAAAATCATGTTTTCCAAAATGTCACCCTAAAAAGATTTTCATCAAAATCAAAGCTAAAACGAACCTTTTTCATCAAATCAAATCCATTGTGCATAGGTTTAAAGAGGCTTTAAGTTGCTTTCAAAATAACGCACTTCCCACGATTTCCATCCAAAGCTAGATAGCGATTTCCTTCAAAATAACACACACACACACACACACTTCACACTTAGAAAAACATCAAGATGCTGAAATTGTGTTTTCATAGAAGTTGGGGGGTGTCTAACACCTTCCCCTCACTTAAGTAAGCTCCCGAACTCTATGAATCTCGGTTTCGAAACCAATTTCACGGAGTCACATATTAAACCATATTGAGAAAAAAATCTAAAAATCCAGATGAGTTGGTAGATCCATTTAAATCTTAACAACTGGTGGCTCTGTCTAATTATCCTATCATTAAAACAAACCTTTCAAAACCCCGTCGGCATTTGTGTCGGTTTTGTCCTAAAAAATCACCCTTTAAGTGAAATAATAAATTGAAATCTTAAAAAGGGTAGAAACAAACAAAATTAGGAAAAATTCCCGGCCTCGACAGCTGGTGACTCTACTTGGGATGTTAGAGGGCTTAAGCTGCGTACAATTTTGTTATTTTCCTTTCTTATCTATGTGTGGTGTGAATGGTTTGAATAAATGTTGCGATGAATGTCTTACATACTTTATTTAAGTGCTTCACACAATTATCATCATATGTATGCGGTGAGGAACGATGAATGTATGTTGTGTGATTCCTCCTCCAAGAAGCGAACCTGTCGGTTGTTGATTACTGGACTCAAGGGGGCGTTCCCCCGTGAGGCTCAGGAAAGGCACCACTTAGATCCGCTCCAATTGAAAGATCAGATTCATTCCCATCGAGTAAGTTTCGAAGATCTGGCGACCTTCATGCCGAAAAGCCCGCGAGGGTAACCCTAGGGTAGGTCAGCCTTAGATAAACCAACGTTACGGGAAGTCTCTTTATATCCTGTTACTCCTTATATGTAAAATGTAATCCATATTCGATTTAATCATCTTCCATATTCTTATCCTGTCATAAAACCACTAATCATTGTTTTGCAGGAAAAAATTTAAAAAACCCTTAACACAAAACATATTGCATTAGCATGCATCCAAACCTACCAATTCTCAATACTAAACTACGTTATGTTATTTGTAGATTGGTCCTCGAACCCGACTTCGACCTCGAAAGGTCAGAACGCCACCAGTTAAGATGTCGGAGAATCCTACACCTGATCTGATTCCCGTCTCTTGGAAGGAATTCAAAAGCTTCAAAAAACAAGTCTCCGAGATGGCTAATCTATTAAAGGAACAATGTAAGATGATCCAAAATCTGAAATCAGCTTCTCAACCTGAATCCTCTACATAAGGAGGAATCTAAATCCCAATCAAGACAAACGACACACAAATTCCTGATCCGATATTCCAGCTCGGCAGTAAAACGACCAAAGATCCCACCAACAAAACAAAGGAGATAATCAAAGTCCCCGAGGAAAAGGAAATCGGGGAAGTCAGAAAGAAGATAAGACAAATGGAGGAAGCCATCCGCTTTATGAAAGGGGTGGGAACCTACGGCAGTGTTAACTACTTAGACCTTTGCATATTTTCTAGGGCTCGCTATCTGGATAAATTTTAAATACCAGACTTTGAGAAATACAATGGGTCAGGAGATCCTTACACCCACCTGAAAGTATACATAGGAGAACTGGGATCATATGCCGAAAACGAAAGCCTCAGAGTATAACTTTTCCAAAAGAGCTTAACTGGAAAGGCTAGAACCTGGTATGCTAGACTGGACAATACCAAGATCCACAGCTGGTTAGAGTTAGCCCATGCTTTCCTGAACCAGTACAGCTTCCAGTCCTAGATGGCTCCTGATCGATACCAAATGACCAAAATCAAGAAATAACCCAATGAGTCATTCCGTGATTACGCCCAGAGATGGAGACGAATGACACCTCAAGTAAGCCCACCAATGGATGAGAACAAAATGGTGATGACTTTTATAGACATTCAAGAAGCACCATATTACGAGATGGTCTTAGTCGGCATAGGCAAGCCATTTTCAGAGATAATCAGACATGGCAAAATGGCAGAAATGGGCTTGAAGGCTAGAAAAATCAAGGATTTCATTGTTTTGGGAGGAGGAATGGCCAAACACCTTCAGGTAGGGAGCTATGGGAATAACTGTAATGATCCGAAATTTTCAAGGTTCATTATTAATTAAATAATGAATTTAATTTCTAATGACTTATTTTGCATCTAAATTTTTTTTTTGGGAACCAACATGAGCTTGGTTGTAATACCCGAGATTTTTTTTTTTTTTTTTTAAAACTTTGTTATTACTTAAATATAATATTTAATCTCTAATGAGTTAGTTTTGTACGCTCATTTTAAACCTAGGTATGTGATACTTTTATTTTTGTGACTATACAAGTTAATTTTGGCTTTAATGAGATTCACTAATGGTCTGATTAAATTAGTGATCTAACCCTAAGGTTTAATAGCAAGAAGATTTAGAAATTGTCAAATAATTAATCACATTTATTTATGGTGTTAAATTTAAGTTATTAAATTAAATAATTTGAAGGTGGGTTTTATTGTCAAAGTAAGTATTTTAAACAATTAAATACTTAAACTAATTAATTAATTGTAATGCAAGGATTGTGGAGTGTTATTAAATCCTAGCTAGTAAATTGGACCCATTCTCCTTTTTCATTTCAGATGGACCAACATTATTTGTTCTGGACCAATTCCTCTTCCGATTGGGCCAAATCAAGTGGGTTGAGGAAGGTTTTATTCGTTAAACTAACTGGGTGCAGAGGAGAGCTCGGGTAATCTAGCCCAAATGCCTCACTCCTTTCATCTGATTCCATATGGGTTCACGATAGGGAGCTTGGCTATTTCCAGGGCAGACTTGAGCGCATGGTGGCGACCGAGCGAGCAAGCAAATGGACTGGGGAATAACCCTTAGTCCCTATGGGCAATCGGATTTTAGGGGAGGCACAGGTCTGAATAGTCAGACTGCCGATAAGGGCTGCTGACGTCCATCTGCTACGCCGAATTGAGGTACGGAAGGGACGACTGAGGCATGGGGATACCAACCAAAGGGCTAGCCGTTGGACCAAAGGGCTCGGACTGCCAAGCGATTGACGACTGCTCCACTACTGCGCCGAATTGAGCTGCAGGAAGGACGAATAGGGTATGGGCTAGCCTATTCCCCTATTCAGTCGATTGAGAAGGACGGAAAGGACTGCCATCACCATCCCTCACTGCCGCGAATTGACCGTACGATTGGTGTGGGTGCCGAGCTAGGGTTAGGAGTCCTCTATAAATAGAGCCCATGTTGCAAGGGCAAGCGCTTGCTGTCTTGAGGAATTTTGAAACCGAGAGGAAGAGAGCGAGGTGAGAAGAGGGAAATAGTGAGAGGCCATCAGTGGGTTTCAACTCAGTTCGGAAATGCCAACGGTGGGGTGAATGCTCTCTATATTCACTGCCTATATCGGAAGAAGGAGGAGAACCAACTAGGACCTCAGTTCGGCTCCACCCCAATCTTTAAGGTATAATAATGGTCCTGTTTTAAATTGAACCTAACTGCCGTGATAGTTTTCTTCTGTTTTATTTTTCTATTCTTGGGTTATGTTGCTATTTTGTCGTTGGGAAATTTGTGTGGAGGGCCATGGAGGGTCCAGGTGGTGTAGGGAGGGGCTGTGGTTGTAGGATAACAGATGTCGTGTTAGTTTCTTCAAGATCCGGTATGCTCACCATGTGTTCGCTGCAATGTCCAAGAGAAAACAGGGCTGGGCTAGGTGTTATGTCAAGCGACAGATCATGAAGTGCAGACTTATGTTGTCATGTGATTAGTATTTTGATTTTCATAGGCATAGGACCAAGTGATGTCATGTTGTGATGTTTGTCACCAAGCCTTGTCATGGGACTAGTGTTGATGGCTCGCAGGCTTAGAGCCATTATTACTGTATGCCTAATGTTTTGCTAGCATGAGCTCGGTATTATGTGTATGTGCTGATGGATGATGAGCTGTTTGGCTTTGTGAAAAGTAACTTACTGTTAAAGATTTTCTTTCTATTTGGTTAATGATATTATTTCGTAATCACGGTGTATCATGATTATTGTAAAAATACTAAGAACAACTAAATCACTCATAAATGTTTATTTATGATAGTTATGTAATAAAACATTTTCAGAAAGTGTATAACCTTGTTTAATCATTAGTTTATTATTAAGAGTTTAATAATAATAGTCATGTTCTAAATACCATTATCGAGATGTGATAAAACTGTTGGGCAAGCAAAGTGTTATTGAAAATTTCAAATAACCTTTAAAGTATTTTGAGTATCATCAAAAGGGGTTGTTTAGCTGATTAGTTTTTATTTAATAAGGATAACTAAGAATAAAGTCTATTTAATTATTTATTATTTAATTAACATTAAAATGAAGGTATTAAGTAACTATTATTCAATTAGTATTAAATAATAAAGGTATTGATTATTACCTAATTAGTGTTATTTAATAAAGGTAAGGACTAATTAATTATTATTTAATAGTAAATAATAATTAGAGATAGAACAAGGAGGAGAATAAAGTCTAATTAACCATTTATTTTTTTAACACTCGAGCAATAAATAAAGATATTGATTATTATCTAATAATAAAGGTAATGATTAATTAATTATTAGTTAATCTTAAATAATAATTAAAGATAAATAATGTCTAATTAACTATTTATTATTTAAACATTTAAATAGTAAGTAAAGGTAATGATTAGTTATTATTAAGTAATAACTAAAGACTTCTTAAGGGTATGAATAAAAATTTAGTATTATTTCGTGTCGAATATTGATTTAAAACTTATAATTTAACTACTTATTATTTAATTGCTAATTGCTAATTAAATACTAAGTAACCATAACTAGTTATTATTTACTTTTAGTAATAACTCAAGATAATTACTATTTGAGTGATATTAGAGAGTAAGTAAAGGAATTTAAGTTAATAAAACATTAATTAAACAAATTATAAATTGTTTAAGGTTTAATATGTACTTACCCTTCATGTTTGATGTTCTAACTTAATAAATCATGAACTTAAGGTTCAATGGTATTTTATTTAAGGTCAACAATAGGGTCATGATTGGTGTGGTTTACTTATGTGTTAGTTGATTTGCCTTAATAAGCGTATCTTATAATTGTACTCAGTACTAATGGATAGGCCGACTCTATTAATGGTAGGTCTTTCCAATCAAGTTAATTAAAGCTAGAACTATTTGTAGCTGAGCAATCAGGCAAGTTCCTTATACCGAAACTTTACTTTATTGCAAGTTTCCCTAAATCGAATCTTGTATTTATTTTTATAATGCAAATTCCTTAACCATACCCATTTTTATTCAAGCAAGTATTATCGTTGTACATGTTTCTTATCCTACTCCTGTCTTTATTGAGTAGGTTCTAACTCTTGTTTACTTTAATATTAGACAAGGTTTATATAGTATTGCAAGTTCCTAACTCAAACTCGAGATTACTATATTACAAACATGTCAGTGGTTTAATTATTAACAATTATTTGATAATTAATGATATTCGCATCTTGTGCAAGTTGTTATTGACAGACAAGTTTTCTTTAATCTTACTCCATTGTACTTTTAGTAAATTTTTAATCCCTGTTGAATTTGGTAATACATAAGTACTTCGTACTATTACAAATTTCTGAACTTATTATTTATTACAAGTTCTCTAATCTAACTGAAATTATTATTCAGCGGGTTCTATCTTACTCGATTTATTTATTGAGCAAGTATTCTATTATTATCGCAAGTTCCCTATTTGAACTATTTCTTGTGATTCTACACATTCTAAATTTATGCCTTGTCCCCACTCATGTGCATTTGAGATATTGTCAGATTCTTGAATCGCTTGAACCCAATAGTTTTATTTCGCATAACTTGCATCATAAGTATGGGTCTATACCCTTGTTCGGTTAGACCAAGTATTGAAGCATGAATTTTGAATTCATAAATTGTTTGCTAGCTTTCGTTAATCCTACTCATTGTATATTCAAGCAGGTTGTATTGTTATATTACGACCAGTTCTCCAAACCTAAATTGTCGGTCTCTTTATAGATCGTTCTTAACCTTGTACCTTAAATCGTACAATTATTTATAAACTCTAAATTATCCGAGTATACTAGTGGTTTAATTATTGTTAATTAGCCACCTCATTGACGATTATTGGTATTCGCACATAGTGCATTTGCATTTCTATTCATTATCGAACATCTATTACTTGAAGTTCTTTATTCCTGAACTGTTTGAATAGGAGGCTACGCCACTAGTTCGGCTAGTCTTATGCATGAGATCATAAGAATTATTTTAAAATATAGTCTACGCCAATTGTTTCGGCTAGACCTTTGTATATTTAAATTCATTTGATTGAATATTGTTGCAACTGTCCAAACCATTGATGGTACGGACTCTTATAATCAGACTGAGCAGAACAACCCTTATAAAAGGGGTTTGATGTCGATTTATTCGATTTAGCGCGCACACAAGATAGTTAATGTTATGCATATACATTGGGTACAAGAGGTTTGGCCACCTCGCGTATCCACCTGAGTGTTTACAGTAGCATTAGTTGTTACACTACTCCTGAGTGTTTACAGTAGCATTAGCTGTTACACTACTCCGAGATGCTCAGCTAAGACCTGGGTAAGTTTCTCACGAGGTGCGCTAGGTGAAATGCCTGGTTAAGCCCTCGACCATGTTCAGGGTCTATAATGACCAACTCAGCAGTAAATACTCTTTACCATTGATTTTGAATATCAATTCTTAAAGTTATTCAATCGTGCAAGTGTTATTTGAAATTATCATTATCGATATCGCTCTTGAAATTAATATTGTTAAGATTTTTAATTTTTCAGTTAATCTTCTAGCAGCATTACTGTTGACAGTTATTCACAATTATTGTATATTGTGAAATCCAAAGAATTGTATTCTTTTCATTCATGATATATCTTTATTGTCTATTTTAACTTGCTGAGCAATTTGTGCTCACCCTTGCTATATCGTGAACCATTTTCAGATTAAGTCCGAGTTCGTATAAGACGCCAAGGACGATAAAGGAAAAAGACAAAGTCCGTGTTTGACTTATGCTCAGTTTATTTAGTTTACCTACGTTGTAAACTCTTTTGTGTTATTACTTCGATGTATTAAGGTTAGAAAACCTGGGATGATTGTAAGTTGTTACCAATAATTATATTCCGCATTTTTATTGGGTAGTTAGAATGTTTGTTAGGTTGGATCGTGAGCACTAGATCCGAGGTTCAAGGAATCCGGATTTGGGGGCGTCACAATAACTTAGAGACAAATAATGGGGCAGAAGAAAAGGATGTGTGTCTCGTATTACAAGGTCAAAACGGAATAGGGCTCTACAACGTGCCCCCTATCAGAGCACAAAGTAATAATCTATCGCTTCCATAGAGACTAGAGAGGAATAAGAGAATGACGCCCTTGGGTGAACCGCTAGAAAACATTCTAGCTTTGCTGGTAGCCCAAAAGAAAATTATTGAGTTGCCCCCGCCTGCAGACCCAAAAGGAAGGAATTACGATCCATTAAAGAGGTGTGTATATCACTCAGAAGCTTCAGGCCACTCTATAGAGAAATGTTGGGCTTTGAGACACAAAATACAAGACTTGATCGATGGCGGAGAGATCATGGTACAGAATGGAGAGCAACCCAAAGGGACTACCAGTTTAAGCGTGAATATGTTGGAAGAAGAAAGTGAAGCAAGGAAAAATAGGAAATATATACGGAGGATTGAAAAAACCCCAAGCGATGCGAAAGTAAGAACTCCACACAAAGGCCTAGCCCCCAAAGTCATATCTAACTCTCCACCCACCAGTAAGGTTGTGGTATCCCGAGATGAGTTCGACGAGTTGAAGGGGCAGATGATCAGATTATCAGATCTAGTAAAGGAATAGTATAACTTAATTCGAGGAATCATGTTAACAAATCAAGGCGTACTCACTACAAGTTCAAGCCAAACAACTTCATTAAGTCATCGATTGACTTTAAACAACAATCCCAGAAATAAGTCACTCGGTGAGAAGATCAGATGTCTCGACATGACCTTAGCTCAAATTAACAAAAACCCGGTAATCATTAGAAATTAAGATTTAGATATGGATAGATTTTCAGGAAACCAATATCTACATAAGTCTAAAATTCCCAACTTCGTGAGATATACCGGTATCAACGATCCTTATGTTCATTTGAAGATATACCTGGGACTAGGAGCACAAGCTGAGGATGAAGTCCATCGCATGCAAATGTTTTGGAGAAGTCTCACTGACAATACAACAACCTGGTTTGCTACATTGGATGAATCAAAGATTAACTCATGGGAAGAGCTTACACGGGCCTTTTTTATCCCAATATAGTTACCAGGTGCAAATGGCACCACATTATTGTAGGCTAATGAGGGTGATTAAGAGGACAGATGAATCTTTCCAAGATTATGTCCGAAGATGGAGGTCATTAGCAGATTGGGAAATTTCACCCTAGAGGAACGAGAAATGGTCAAAATCTTTGTTGAAACATAGGAATATCCATATTATGGAAGTATCTTGTCCATGAAAGATATGACGTTTGCTAAAATTGTCATAAAAGGAGGTAGGGTGGATAAGAAAATTCGAGTTGCAAGACTAAAGGATACGAGAACACTGAAGGAAAAGACCACTGTCGATACCCATCCATGCGACAAGAAAAGAAGCTTCCAACAAGTGGGAGGGAACACTCCAGTAATTCTACATGGGAGCAATAATGATGAGACCCTCGAAGAGTACGAACTTTGTGACCCTAAAAATCAGGGAAAAGCAAACACGAAGAAAATGTCAAAGATAAAATTCCCCCTATTACAAAATCCATGGAAGAAGTCTTGATGAAGTTAATGGAACAAAAGAAAATTTCAGACATTCCCCTTCCCATGGGTATAGGGGCACGAAATTATGACCCCTCACAGCACTGTGCTTATCATTTTAGAGGTCTGGGGCATTCCATAGAGCAATGCTGGTCATTTAAAAACTTAGTGAAAGGTTTGATCAAAACAGGGGAGATTGTGATCGCACCTGTAGTTCAAGACAATGTCAATCCACAGTGGGTCTGCATATGAAAGGCTAGAAAGAGATAAGATGACGGAAGAAGGGTTGAATCTAGTAATGGTCGGTAGTGCTAACAAGAAAAATGCAAGTTTAGAAGCACCAATTATAGGAAATCTTAACTCTATGAACCAACAAAAGACGACAAGTTTCGAGCAAGAAAACGATAAAATCGGAACTGGAGGAAAAGGTAAAAAGAGGCGCCTTATATAAATAATAATCAAACCCCCAACAATCGACCAAGTGAATATGGAAGATCGCGACCTTAATAAAAATCTAGAAGCAAACTTCATAAAGGTTGTGGAGAAGGCCATACAATGGAATGTGGAAATTCAAATCTAATTCAAGCCAACAAGTGATTCTAGTGAAGGATTGGGAACCTCAAGGGATAAGGAATTTGAGGCATGTTATCTATCTTAAATTTCGTCTGTTATCCTGACTCAGCTATGTCAAAAAAAATTCAATAAAAAAAACATCAAAAAAAAATCATCAAAAAATAAAATAAAAAAACAATCAATCTTATCCTCGGCGTTAACTACGTAAGACCTGATCTCCTTTCATAAAAGTACGTAGGCAGGCAGTTGTGGTGCGGTCTAATCCTCATAAAAACTCCCAAAATTCATTCAATAATTCAGCAATCACAAGATACGACTCTTAAACAACTCAACAACCCATGAAGTACGAGAAGACTTGATCTCCTTTTGACTTACAGAAGTACGCATGTGGCCACCGTTGCAAAGTCTATCTCATACCTGACAACCTGTTCTCCAAGACAAAACCACAAGTCAGGCTTTATAGATCTAATCCAAACCTGGTTGAAACCGTCACATCCTAAACTAAGCTGAGCTCTTAAGATCTAATTTACTGGAATCTGAAGGCATCTCGACATCAATCATCAAAGTTGGAGCAATAACATGAAAATCAAAAACATAACATATCCAGCATGATCATCAGCAAAGACAGATACAGCCCAATGCCATACAGAAAAG
Source organism: Aralia elata (assembly GCA_034770075.1). Lineage (NCBI taxonomy): Eukaryota > Viridiplantae > Streptophyta > Magnoliopsida > Apiales > Araliaceae > Aralia > Aralia elata. Next base: position 35,561,218 of record CM068377.1, read on the forward strand.
ATAGCAACAAATATCGACTCAACAATGCGAAGTAACTATCCAATGACTCCTCTCATGAACATCAAAGAGTTGACACCCTCAATCACAAACCTTCGTTAAATCAGAAGAAAAAGGTCATTAAAGTTGAAGGCACCTACAAGACAGAAATGGTGGCAGGGGCACCCGAACGTCAAAGCTCGTACCCTCTACCTGATCACCAGGTGGGGGTCATAAGATAAAGGATTCTTGGGATCTCGAAATCTCATCAGCCCACCCGTCAAACACACAGCGAAATAACTACCTTGACAATAAATAAGACTAGGGCAATTTCAGAACCAGCAATAACTCGACACTGGGGCATTCATCGAACATCCTAAAAGGGAAAAATGCACAAGTCGGTACCCATAACACAATCCCATCAGCATGCATCGTCATTATCGGAGCTTCCCTCGTATCATTTTATTGGTTATCTCGTACGATCATTTGGTCTTTTTCAATCTTAATTTTCTTAAAGAACAACGACCCACATGTAAGGTACGACATTTTCATCTCTTTATTGGTTTTTGTCTCCATTTACATACATTAAGGATGGCAGATAGTTTAAGTCTAGATAAATCTTGTGTTAGAGCATAAAAAGAATAAGAAAATCTGGTGAGAAATTTTATTTGACTTGTTATGAATCAGATTAATTTTGACAAGCGTCCATGGAGCAGGAATCACGAGTATGATCAGAAGATTAAAAATATTCAACCTTTTGATTAGGCACTAGATCCTAGTTCAAAGCGCTATTTGGAGCAGAATCGACCTCATATGCATGCCTGCAATTTGCGTTTGCCCTGACTCTTAGTGGTGGGGTATAAAACTATGGCGATAACGATGACAGTTAGTGCGAAGATGTCAGATAATGGTCAATCTAATGTCTCGAATCGTGGCCTAGGTTACTCGACTAATTAAGCATGAGGGGTGTCTTTACACCTGGTGCCCTAAAGCCGTCTGGCTTAGGAGTTACCAGCCCAACGCTCGTTACATGGGTAACTTAGAGCCTAAGAAAACGAGCAGTGTGAAAGGAAAGACTTGAGCAAATTTGAATCGTGGCTTAGGTTATTCGAGTAATTAAGTTTGAGGGGTGTTACATTCGGTGCCCTAAAGCTGTCTAGTTTGGGAGTCACTGACCCAATGCTCATTACATGGGTAATTTAAGCCTAAGAAAACGAATCTTGCACAAGGTCAAACGATGAATAAATAGAGTAGACCACCTAACATGTCTCGAAGTGTGGCCTTTGTTACTCGAGCAAGTAAACCCGAAGGGGTATCTTTACACTTAGTGCCCTAAAGCCGTTTGGTATGGGAGTCATTGGTCTAAAACTCATTAAATATGTAACTCTGAATAACTTAAGAAAACGAGACAAGTTAAGTAAATATAAAATCAAAAAGAAGAAAAAAATTTGAGCGAAAAATAATGAGACAATCTAAAGTCATAGAAGAGAAACCCCTATTAAGGGTTACGATATTCATAGTGCACATGTCTTATGACATCAATTCTGCGAATAACTGCACCGATAATGAAGACGGAGTACCTTAGATAAAGGAAAGTAGTTCTTTTGAATTTGATCTTACTTATGCATAATGACCATAGATGTTTAAAAATTTTCTTACGATTTTATAACTTGTTCTTTAGTGATAAGATAAAAACACCGCGAATACGAGTTAAGTGGTATAACGAATGAGCATTCAATTTCATATACTTTAACTTTATATGCCTCCTTGACGAGATTATACTAATCCTTATATCGGAGATATCCTTGACGGCCCGAGCCGTCAAACTTTTTATGCATTTTGTTATTTGCCTGGTGTGCAGGATATTGCTCATTATGGGTAATTTGGCGTGATCAACGAAGTGAGTTTCTTATATAAATTCCCGATAACAGCGCGCACAAGGGCTGAGGTATTTTTAAGATTCAACCAAGCTTCTCATCAGAAGAAATGAGGGACTCTCAGAAGAAATTATGATGAAGTAAGCTCACTACAACAAGGGAAGGGAAAAGACAGAATTCCCAAGAGAATCCTTGACTCAAAAACGATCGCCTTGTCGGTAAAATCGTATCATTTAACTAAACATGGGTCATTTCCATCCAAGCATATATACAATGAACATGCATTATGATAATGAAAATGAATGAGCATGGAACGACTAACGTGGCGAATCCATACAAAAAATACATAGACATCATCCCTATATAATACATGAAAACATAAAAGATAAAATATATAGGGAAAGAGGCACAAACGCCCAACAACTAACACAAGCCTGCTAAATAAAATCGAAATCATCTACAAAGGCAATGTCATCATCAAACCGGCCAACTCTAGCTAAGTCTTCCTGACTCAGAGCCTCTGGGTTAAAGTTCAAGTCAGGATAATAAAAGGGTGGGCCACCTCCTCCAGAAATTACAGTAGTACCATGACTAACGGTCAAATCAGAGCCCAATCCAGCAGGATCACAAGTGAAAGCCTCCGCTGGATCTCCTCCTAACTGACGAATGAGAAAGGACAACTGATCCATCTGGCGAGTCAAACTAGCAATCTTATCCCGATGGGTTGGCTCTCGAACACAGGCCATCCAATCAGACATCATCATTCACCCCGGCCACGAGATCTCCTAAAAAATGAGTAGTCTGAGTCTGTGCACCAAATTCGGGGCCTCCACCAGGCAGTAAAAGCCTCTGAGGTACTAGGGCCAACAGATAACAAGAAGCCATCCACGCCCTCCAGGGGAATCTCCGCAATCGGCACGTCAACATGCCAGGATCGCCGAGGAAAGGGGTGAAAGGGGATATGAATCTCCCCCAAGACACATCTGAAAGCTCACTCTCCGAGATAGAGATCCCAACCTCTGTATGATAACAGTGGAACCCGATGAGTAGATAATGTAAACTCTGGCCCATTCAAAAAGTCATCCTCAAAATCGACAGACAGTTTCTCCGTTGAATACGGAACCCAAGTCGCATCAATAACATTAATCAACTCCAGCGAAAGATAGCAATGTGCAAATCTACCCAAATCAGGGACCTCCTCTAAAGTAGTATGATGTCACTGGCGACCCCAAGGATATGTATCCAAGCCCAGAGTGACGGGACAAAGACATTGGAGCCTCTCATAAGCCTAAAAACTAAAATGTTAACAACGACTACATCAGAACAGTGACAAAAACCCAAACAGGCTGAAAGAATGAAACGAATGAAATAAATTAGAAAAGGAACCTACTAGGATAAATGGAAAGAAGCTGAGCTAAGCGTCAGTCTGACCCTCCGAATGAAGATGCATCCCGTGGAGAAAGTATGCTAAGGTGAATGATCCCCAATTGTAATCTCCAATGCGATCAACGTCTCAAAGAGCCCCCACTAGACTGAAATGGCCTGTAGCGGAGTTGTCCGTCAAAAAATAACCCCTCACAATGATCAGAAAGAGACGCCGCAAAAGACGGTCACGCTAAACAGGGTCAGCTGGAATGGCTCTGATAAGGCCCCTCGGATGGCCTCAAATGCTAAAGCACCGGAACGAACACTGCGGGCCTTGAAGGCCCGATCACACGGAGAAAAATCCTAATAGGGCTTGAACACCGGTCGGTAAAATGTTAACATCGAGGGGAACCCACTATCCAGTGAACTCAATGCCCGTGATGTAGCGTTAATCCAAAGGTGTCATTATCACCTCACAATCCAGCAAAGGAAGGGACTGATTCTGATGAAACCATCTCTTAGACAAAACACAAGGTAACCCCAGGGGCAACATCGGGGAACTATAGTGAAAAAATGATTGAAGCCCCAAGAATCTACTCAAGCCCGATAATCAGCGTGAAGGGCGTGATAAAGGGAGTAGACACTAAACTAGTTGCCCCGAAGCTGTGTACACTCCAGGGGACCTATAACACAAAGAATTGAGACGACGTTGAGATGAAAAGAGAAATAAGAAGAAAAACAAATCAAAAATGAGAAAAGATAAGCAAACACTAAAGAAAGTGTCTCTCCTTGTGATTAAACGACATTAAATCTGTTGGGGATGAGACTCAATAAAAAGTGTTAAGGACGAGACCTGGTGATTAAATCCGTTGGGGACGAGACTCAACAAAAGTGTCAGGGACGAGACATGGTAATTAAATCCATTGGGGATGAGACTCAACAAGGAAATATCGGGGACGAGACCTGGTGATTAAACCCGTTGGGGACGAGACTCAACCAAAAAATATCGGGGATGAAACCTGGTGATTAAATCCGTTGGTGACGAGACTCAACAAAGAAATATCGGGGACGAGACCTGGTAATTAAACCCGTTGGGGACGAGACTCAACAAAGAAATATCGAGGACGAGACCTGGTGATTAAATCCGTTGGGGACGAGACTCAACAAAAGCAGCGGGGGCGAGACCCAACGATGCAGCCAACTGGGGAATCCTGGGTAAGACCCGGTAATATTAATCAATGAAAATTTAAAATATTTTGCACTATTGCATTATTTGATAATTGACTCGCATCATAATTATTATATTTTGTCATGCATTGGGTGTCTATATCTTTGTCATGTTCATTTCATTGAATTGCATAAACATGACAAAGAGGGACATCTGTAGACACCAAAAATTTTTATAATATGTCTTCTAACCCTGGCAGGAGGGTAAAAGAATCAGTTTAGCCGAGGGCAGGGCACTCGAACAGAAGATTTTGGGATTCAAGCCGAAATACATAAAGTTATCTCAACGATCGCCGAGTGACAAACTACGCTCAGCATGACGGCTGATTAGTTAGCATCTTGGGGAAGATCTATTTCTGCATACTGCTTTATCTTCCCAGATCCGGAATTGGCCAAACCTCATGTCATTGCGTAGCTTTCGGAAGGAGTTTTCCGGAATGGCATAGCACGTCTCGTAACCCTTCCCGGATCAAAAGTTATGGATATTCTAGCAAACAAGACGAAGAACCGATGGCATGACACGAAGACCGAGGCGCGTGGGCCCCACCTGGGCTAGCCGCAGGTGTACCTGCGGCTGCCCAGGGAAGCCTATAAATATCGAATTTCAGTATATTTTTGAAAAAAAAGGAATCTTAGAGAGAGAAAATGTGGTCTCTTAGAGAGAGAAGCTCGAGATTTGGCTCAAGTATACTAGATTTTCTCCAACTTTGAATTAGATTAGCTAGATCTATACACATTTGAGAGCAAGGAGGTGCCAAATCTTGTTTCCCAAGGTGAAAGATTTAATTTTTCTTATAAATTCAATATAGATCTCTTATGTTTTGTCCATTATTGTGCTTAGAGTTTGTTTTTCTCTTGATTATTGTGTTGTTCCATATATTTCCCTTTGATTTAAAGCATTTTTATCCGTAGTATTGCTTTGAGGTTGTCCAAGTTTGAATCTTTTCATTAGATCCACCATATATCTAGCTTGAATCTAGCTTATTAATGGTTTCAAAGTCCAAAGCTTTAACCTTTTTGCTAGATATGGCTTAGATCTATTGTGGATCTAGTCATTTATCATGTTTTAAGTCGATTTTATAAATACTCCGCAAAACCCTAGATCTGTATCTAGTGGGGAGGAGGTCCTAACTAATTGCGCTAAGGATTCTAACAATTGAATCACCTGATAGAGGTTTTAGGATATAATTTTATATATGCTTTCGTTTTAATCTCGATTGTGGTATTGTACGGATCCGAGGCATCTTAGATCTATAGATTTACATCATAGATTTTAAGTCCATTTTCATGAATTTTGTCAATACACATAGTCCCTCGAAATGTTCGCTTTGATATTGCAATCTAAAAGATAGGGTTACGGGAACCCGCCTTTAGATCTCTTTTTGCTTATGTTTCAATATATCATGATGTGAGCCTAGGAATATTAGAGTTAAGATTCACCAATCGAATCTCGACTAGATTCCCATGATGGACATAGTTTCGATTGTAATAAGAGATGCTCGATCAGTGTACATGTAAATTTGGGCCTTAAAACGGTATTAAGGGTTCCATCCCATGAAAACTGGATTTAAGGCCTTGTGATAGTGAAAATTGTGATTGCCGGTGTTCGAGGCTATTGAGACGACTTTCATGCCCACGAATTGCCCCGACCCAATTTCGATGCTTAATTTTCCATTTATCACCAAAAACAATTTTAAACAAAACGACAAAGATCTTTTAAAATCAAATCGCGTTGGGTAGTAAGACGGCAATAAAATAAAATTGATAATTACAAAGAATCTTGATCCCTATTGGGCCAAGGGTTTGAAAAATCGTGTTTTCCGAAACGTCACCCCAAAAAGGTTTTCATCAAAATCAAAGTTAAAACGAGCCTTTGTCATCAAATCAAATCCATTGTGTATAGGTTTAAAGAGGCTTTAAGTTACTTCCAAAATAACGCACTTCTCACGATTTCGATCCAAAGTTAGATAGCGATTTCTTTCAAAATCACACACACACACACACACACACACACACTTTACACTTAGGAAAACATCAAGATGCGATAACTATGTTTTCACGGAAGTCCGAGGGTGTCTAACACCTTCCCCTCGCTTAAGCAAGCCCCCGACTAAATTTCACGGAGTCACATATTGGGCTATATTGCGAAAAAAATCTAAAAATCTGGATGAGTTGGTACATCCATTTAAATCTTTACCAACTGGTGGCTCTGTTTGATTGACCCATCATTAAAACCAACCTTTTAAAACCTCGTCAACATTTATGTTGGCTTTTTCCTAAAAAATCACCCTTTAAGTGAAATAATAAATCAAAATCTTAAAAAGGGTAGAAACAAAAAAAATTAGGAAAAATTCCAGGCGTCGACAACTAATACGTTGTATTTATATAAATTAGACATACATGATATTATTTCTATTTTCTTATACTTAATATCTCCATAAACACCTTCGCAATATATAAGAAAAAATACATTATCCAAAAAAAATTCATTAAAAAATAAAAATCACAACTTAGCCCGTGTATTACACGGGTTATCAAACTAGTTTATATTAAATTTTAATTTATTTTTTTATTCCAAGTAATACTACCTTAATTTTGTGACACCTACAAAATTAGGCTTCCACAACTTGATTTGAGTCCCTAAAAGACATAACAACTTTCATTAAATTTCACATAATTTATGCACAGTGAGAACAAATACCCGCCCGCAACACACCATACTAATTTATTCACATAAAGAGTTTTCAAATAGAATGTGAATAATAATTCACACATTTTATTTTACAACACTCGTAGGACTAATAATTTTTTAGTCCGAACTCCTCACTTCATACTCCGTCGATCCTCACCTACGTTCTCATTTCTTTAAAAAAATTAAGAAATAAAAAATACGAGCTCAAACAGCCTACTAAATCAACATCGTGCTTAAGGTAATAGATAATAAAACTATAATCATACTTCAACAACAACAATAATTAAAAAGAATGAGTAAATATTAGACATGATAAGCCAACAATAAATTATTGAACGGAATAAATAATTCATTAGAAGAATAAAATAGATTTAAATATCAAAATCTTTCTTGTTTGAATACTATTATCAAAACTCTATCCTCATATCATCATATAACATTAGTAGTCATGATACTATACTTTCAGCGCACTGACACATAACACTTTCGAGCATAAAAATTATTAAATGGGTTGGCGGAGTGAGGTTATTTTGACCCAAATGTTTTCTTTTTAGGGGCAAAATTGTCTCACTAGTGAAATTCTTCCCTTAAAAATAACCTAACTCCAGTTCGGTATCGATATCTTATTTTTTTCAAAATATCGGTAATCAATATGTTTTGATAAAAATGGGGCAGGGTAGGGTAGGGCAGGGCGGCATGAGAAAGGGCATGACAGGAATTACACATCCCATCCATCCCCATTCTCATAAATATTCTACGTGTATATCTCATTTCTCACGTGAATTAACACTTAACAATCATCATGTTGGGGTATTACTTAACTTACCTTTTATTTTGATGATAACTGTTGGGATATAATTATTTGGGTCTGGCCAAGGTGTAGCCCAATTTATTTAATGGTCCGGATCTGGTGTTGGCCTATGTATATTTATTTTGATAGCTTGCTCAAATAGTGGGAGAGTCCTTATTAAAGTAAGATTGTATTTCCTTATTTGGGGAGATAAGGAGATCTAATTTGGGAAGGAATCGATCAGTCCTTAATTGCAGTTATAAGGTGATTCTAAAAAGGACTCCTACTCCTAATTGGATTCGAGTGTACATGACATTTATAAATACAACAATAAACAAAGGTTTGAAGATATAACACAATAACGAACAACAGAGAAAAGTGAGAAAATATGGAGTGTGAGGAGAAGGAAGAGAGGAATAAACAATTTGTACTCTCCATATTATTTTTATAGTGGATTTCTTATCTCTCCCCGTAATTTTTTTCCAATTGAGTTTTCACGTAAAATTTTTGTGTTCATATTTTATATCGCTTACAATAATATGTGTATGCTTTTTTTTTGTTAAATATAATGTGTGTGTGTTTATTTGAGTGTATTTCGTGAGTTTGATTTCACAACACCACAATCCACTATTTCAGCAGCTATTAGCGTTTTTTTGACATGCTGTTTTAGTGATGTCGTCAAGCGTACAAAATTTGACATTAACAATAACTAAAAGATTTATAATTCAATAGATTATATATATCTATATCTATCTATCTATCTATCTATATCTATATATATATATACATAGACACACTATTTCCCAAAGTTTTTCATTATTGACATTAGCTCTGATTTTTTAAGCTATGAAAATCTAATATCATAAGCTTAAGAAAGCTAAAGTCATAAAGAAACATTTCATGAGGTAATGGAAAATCTCCTTGGCTTGAAAACATTTCTCAGAAACCATCTACTAATTATCTTATTACATAATTTATAAGCTATTGTGGTATAACACATTTGGTCCAAAAAGAGTTTAAGTTTTTTTATTTAGCCCATAACTTTTAGCCCAAATAAAAGTTGGGTTTGCCTTAAATACTCCATTTGAATGTTATCCATCTTATTTTAAATCAGGAAGCTTTAAGGTAATTAAGGCCCAATATAATTTCTATCTGGATCGGCAAGGATTAGTCACATTGGTCAAGACCCACAACCTTTATTAAAGCTAAATGAACCGGCTAAGAAAGTGCATATTATTGCAAGCCCAATTTGGCTGTTGTGCTATTAAGTAAAACCGGCTTGCCCAGTCCAACTAATGAATGAATAAACCAGTTAGAATTTTAAAAGAAAATTGATCCAAAATTTTCCCTCTCAAACACGATTCAAAATTCATTCTGAAAAGGCCTATAAATAGGCAAGCAAAATTCATTAGCAAACACACAAGCTAAGAAAGTAAAAGCATTCCCTACATTTTAAGGTTTGCATTTTTTCTCTAAGACAATACTTGAGTTTAATGTCTTTATTGATATACTTGTGATATTGTGATAATTACTATATAGTATATCTTAGTTGGTATTGAATCTTTTTGAGCAAGTGAAGTTGATACAATTTTTTAAAGAGATTACACACTATTCTTGGTGAATACGAAGCTAAATATAATTGCTGGCTATCTTAATAAGTGTCTATATTCGGTGATCAAAGATTAAATTCTTTCATCAATCCGCCTTGAGGATACCCATTCAATTACTATAAGCATTCACATTGATTATCTGTGTAAGTGCTTAGATTCGGTGACCAAAACTTAAATTCTTTCACCAATCCGCCTTAACATTGATATCAATACACAACTTTGTTCACTAAGAACAAAAATGATCATATCTTAGTAGTACAAATATATGAGGAAGATATTATTTTTGGTTCTACAGATATAACTATGTTCAATGAATTCATTGATAGTATGAGTAAAGAATTTAAAATGAGCATGCTGTGAGAATTAAATTGTTCTTAGGATTACAAATCGAACAATATGATAAAGACATTCATATTTCTCAATCAAAATATTGCAAAGAGATGATAAAAAAAGTTTGATTTAGAATCCGTAGAACCTATTAATACTCCCATGTTACATCTGAAAAAAATTAACCTTTGACAAACATGGTAAATATGTTGATCCAAAGAAATATAGAGGTATGATTAGTAGTCTATTATACATAATTGCAAACCGTCCCGACATCATATTTAGTGTTTGCAAATATGCTAGGTTCGAGTCAGATCCTAAAGGGTCCCATTTAATTGTTGTAAAATGTATGTTAAGATATCTTTAAGGAATCTCAAATTTAGGATTATGGTACCCTAAAAGTCAAGAATTTGACCCTGTATGTTTCTCAGATTCAGATTATGTACATTATCAAATTGATTGAAAAAGTATAAGTGGTACTAGTCAATTTTTTAGTGGATGTTTAGTATCTTAGTTCTCCAAGAAACAAAATTTAGTGTCAATATTCATCACTGAAGTAGAATATATAGTTGTTGCACGTTGTTGTGCATAGAGTCTTTAGATAAAACAGGCTCTTACTGATTATCATGTGAAGTTTAGTTGTGCATCTATCCTTAATTATAATATCAGTGCTATCAACTTGAGCAATTTTTTACATGCAAGATCTAAATATATTGATGTTAAATATCATTTTTTAAAAGATTATATAAACAATAGTAATATTAAGTTGGTACACGTTGATAGAGTTCACAATATTGCTGACATACTTATAAAATCTCTAAGTACTGATAGATTTTGTAAGTTAAGACATGATTTAAGTTTGTTTGAACTATCTTAGGCTAGAAAATATGTCTAAAGCTACTCTTGCTTAAGACATATTTTTTTTTTGATTTAGCTAGATCGAGTTGTAGGAGATTAGGTATATAGACATGTCTTTTCAGAAGACTAAATCTTCTATGAATACTCTTAAAAGATTACGATGGCAATCTTTCCTTACTAGCCTAACTTTATTATAAATATATAATAATTATACAAAAATAATTTACATTGAAAATAGTAATATTGTAATATAACACAAAACTTGGAACAAAAACAGACAAAAATTAATATTATAACTTTTAGGTTATACATCTCTTTTGGGTATCAAAAATTGGTCAATATAATTAGGATTGGGCCTGCTAATTAATATCCATCATGTCTGTTAGGCCTTGTTCAGGAACAACTTATAAGTTGATCAAATCAACTTATAAGTTATTTTTATTATTAAGGTGTTTAGTAACCACTTATTTTTTGACTTATAAGTTGAGTTTTAAGTCAAAAAAAAAATAACTATTTGTGACTTATTTTAAAATGTAATGTCTATTTTGTCCCTCTTTTTAGTAATCTTTATATTATTTTAACTTATAAGTCATTATGAGCCGAACACATTCATAACTTGTTTACATCATTACTAACTAAGTTATACATGGTTATATTTTTAACACGTCTGTCAACGACTTAAAGGGGTAAACATCCTATACAGCATCACGCAAACACGGACTAACCCTAACGCGACTTGGGTGACGTACCATTAAACATAATCATGTATAATACAGTTAATATAGTAACAGTTTCAGCAACAACTATGAATATTTGAAGACATATTAATAGTATAAAAGGCTAAATTATCACATATACAGACTCATGCAATTACTGTTTTATGGGGAAGGGGGAGACCTTCCCTGTAGCACTAGTGTGACAACCCAGATTTTCGAGAATCAAATTGAAATAAGAATTTAATAAATAAAATTCTCAGTATGAGACGTATTGGGTTTGAATGTAAACATATATATATATATATATATATATGTGTGTGTGTGTGTGTGTGTGTGTGCGCTATATATATATATATGATTTATATGGTGAACTTAATATGCATATATAAATATAAAATATATACATATATTTGAAACGAAAGAGTTAATAGTTAATTAATGTAACGATCGCGAATCGTGGGTAGCTTGGTAACTCGAGCTTAAGAATATTATTGCATAAAATGGATATTTTAATTAATAATATTATGCGTTAAGCGTTTAAAGGTTATATTACAACCTAAATTATGTGTAAGCAATGATTATTAAGTGTCGATGTTTCGTATTATTGCGATGTTTTGCAATAATATCTATTTATTGGAGAGAATAAATAGTGTGATGAAAATTATTATTGAATAATTTATTTGGTATAAATATATTAACCAAGTATATGTGGGTTATATGTACATTTATGTGCATGAATATGGTAAGCTAATTGGTTAGTAAATAACTAACCCAATTAAATGAGTTGCTTAAAATGATGAATGAATCAAATATTAATTATTTGAAATAATAGTCTGTTACACTAAAGATGTTTATTTTAATTATGAATTTAATTTCATAATTTGTGGTGTAATTTTTATACATGTTATAAATGTATAATTACCCAGTTGTGGTGAATAATGGGATTACATGTAATTGTAATCCATAAAATAGGTTATATGTAATATATGTGGTATATATAATATAATATATGTATTATGTAATAATATGCATATATGTAATAAGTGCCATGAAGAGGCATTAATTAAATTGACCCATGTGGGAAATTGTAAGAAAGATAAAACCATTTGGCAAAGTGGGTGGGAGCATGTTATTTTTTTCAACATTAATTTAGTGAGAGAAGAAAAAGAAGTGGGGAGGAAAGAGAGTGAGATGAGACTACCAAGTTAGTAGAAGCATGAGTGCAAATATTATAGCAATATTGGCTAAAAAAAATATAAAGCAAATGAAAAAAAAAAAGGGAGGAAGCATACCCGAGTATAATGCTCCTAGGAGAGGCCAACCTCATTCTTCCATTCATGGGGAACTACCAAGCATGCTCAGCTCATCCAAGAAGCTTATTCCTCCATTCATCTATCCCTCCTTGTCTAACCTTCATTCATTCATTTTGTTAAGTAAGGAAAAATCAAGAATTCGAATATTCATCAAATTAGTGTGATAACATTACGAAATTCGTCAAGGAACTGAAGTTATAATCTAGAATTAATGAGGAACTAGAGCATCATAATACCAAAGGAAGGATTCAACTCAATTCTAAGACAAGCTTAAGCAAGATTTTATCAAATGAAGAGGTAAGCCATATGTTTGGTTAAGTTCATGGAAATTGAAAGCATACATAATGATTATTGTTCTGAAATTATTGTGCTTGGTTGGGATATTATGAATCAAGTGTTATGCAGGTTATTAAGGACGAAATTTTTGGTTAAGAACCCTCCTAAAAGCTTGTGAAATCTGGGTTTTAAAACCATGCATTCACAGTGTTTGTTAAAATACCCCAATGAGACTATTGTGCTAAAAACTGAGAATTAGCCAAAGCTAGATGCTAGATAATGTTCATACATGGATTAAGTGATATCTTAAGCCACTTGGGTGGTTCAAATCAAGTCCAAAGTGAAATTCATAAGTTTTTGTTAAACTTGAATTTGAATGAAAAATGAGGTGACAGAGTACTTTTGAGCCTCTATATGTATGGCTTAAAGAATCCGAATTGGTTGTGTGAAATTTTTATAAAATACTATGTAGTAACATCTCGAATATATCCAAAATTGAAGTCATTTGGACGTATAGATTGCAAGATAGAAAATAGCAAAGTAGGCAAGAAAATCACGAAGCTGCAGTGTATGAATAAACTGCATAAAAAGGAAAAAAATGCTAAGTTTGAAACTGTCCTGAGTAACCAGTTTCGGGCCATTGTTTTTTCTTTTTTCCAAACTCTTTTTGTACATATTATATTTTTAAAAATACTACGTAGTATGAGGTATAACATATCCGAAAATGGCTTTAATCCGATATATATCAAGTGAGATAAAAATTTGCAAAACTAGTCCGAGAATCACAAATATGCAAATTTCCAGAATTTGGACAGATTCTGAGCAACACCTTTGGGCGAGTTTCTATACCGAATGGTATGAGGACTGAAATCAGCTCCTATATAGTGATAAAGTAGATGAAATAAGTTTTAATTTGACGTAAGAATGAACGAAAACGGATGAGTAACGAAGAAGTTATGATTAAACGAATAATAGTGTTCGTTAACGATTAAAATAGTTCAAACGAGTTTTATAATTCGGTTTGAAACGAAAATTGGAGGATTGATATATGGTGACATATGATGATAAAAACCATTAATAAAATATGTTTCAATACATAATAGACCAATAAAGGATGATGAAATCAAAATGGAAATGGAGTTAAGGACTAGTATACTAACTTAAAACTAGATGGAATCTTAAGAACTTAAGATCTTGAAAGTATAAAGTTGGTATGTTGAATGTCGATAATGACGCGTTATGCAAACTAAAGATTATAACTCAATTTAGTTATGCGTTAAGTTCCAAATGAGATTATGAAGCATATTATAATTCAATGTGCTATATATAGATTATACATGGATGCTAAGAGATCGGATGAGGTAAACCAACAAATGATTATATGCGGAGGATGCTCGATGAGCGTATATCAATTTATGTAATCGAAGGCAAGTTCTTTTAGTAACTTGTTGACTTATTTAAATGCTATAATACACATGAGATGATTGATAAATATTCAGATGATTATGTGAATTGTCTGTAAGCATGATTAAGTGTGCACATTGTGCAATTATGTGAGTATGTTGTTCTATGTGGAACTTGAAATATGGTAAATGTACAATATGAGGTATATGACACAAATAAAAGTGCATGCTATGAGATGCATGATGCATATGTAGATGTATTGCATGAGATTTATGATGTATGTATAGGATGCATAAAATCATTGAACATGATGCATGAATAAAATGCAAGCTTATGTGCTACGTGAAGCATGCAATGTGAAAACTGTTAGTTCTTGCTGAGCCATTGTGCTCATTCTTGCAAAAATAAAATTTTTACAAATTTATAATGCAATGCAATTATCTTGATATCGTGATGATAATGATTAAAGATGCATGGAAACAGGAAGGTTGCTAAACGTTTCTTTATTGTAATTATTTTGTCGTAATGACGGTATACGATGTATGTAAATTAAATTATGTAAACCTTGAGTTAAAAATGGAGGTTATTCATTCTAATAGTTAGGATGCGATTATGTAATTTACTTGTTCAGTAAACTAAAAAGATGATGATGTTGTATAAAGGACATTTTATAACGAATGTATGGTTGTTGAATAACATTACGAATATTCAGGAATGGCTAAGTAAGGGAAGATATTGTGTAAAGAAGGTATTAAAGGAGAAGAATTTAAAATTTTTGTTGTAATATTATTAAATTTAGTAATATTATTTATTAATGTATTAGTAAAGGTTTTCGTACCTGGGATTAGAAGAGGACATGTTGTAATAATTTTGTATTACATCCATGTAGTGAGATTATGCTGTATGGGTAGTACCGTGACGCACCAGATTTGGGCTCAAAAGTAAGACCCAAATTTTGGGGGCGTTACAACTAGTTGCAGAATTACTGTTCTAATTTCAGTTTTCGTAACAGTAATATAATGTTCAGTTTCTAGTAGTTTATAATAAAAATACTGTTGATTACAACAATTTATAGCATGCAAGTAATTCACACGATATTCAGTACAATTAGCAGTATGATAATCTAATATATTATTTAAGAATAGAAAATGATTAATAGTATTAATACTTACAGAGAGAGCTTTGGAGAAGAGAGAGAAAACTATGGAGAGATTGAAATTAGAAATAGAAAATATTAGTAATAGATTTTTATTCAAAGTTCAAAGTTGCCTCAACAAAGGGTGAGAGCTCCCTTAAATACAATCAGAAAGTAAAAAGTAGGAAACAAGTGTTACAATCTTATTGGCTTAAACAGATCACACTAATTTCTACTTTTTCATTACTGATAAACCCGACAAGCTACTGTATACTTTTGGAAAAGATGATCGCGGGTATATTGTTTCGTTTTGGATGCTTTTGTCGGTGGAAAAACATTCCTTTTTCAGTTTGTCTTCTTACTTTGTTGGAAAGAGAAAAAGTTGTTGGTGGCAGACAAAGAATCTGATTTCGGTGCTTTGTCTTTGCTGTGTAAATGGCAATTCATGCTTTGCCTTTTCCTTTTCCTTTGCATTTTTTTGTTCTATTTTGTCAGCAATAATGGTGGTAAGAGAATCCCAGAAGTTGCCGATTGAGTCATCA
Source organism: Aralia elata (assembly GCA_034770075.1). Lineage (NCBI taxonomy): Eukaryota > Viridiplantae > Streptophyta > Magnoliopsida > Apiales > Araliaceae > Aralia > Aralia elata. The sequence goes on from CM068377.1 coordinate 35,577,326, forward strand.
TCATCAACGTCATCTAAGTCCTAGCTTTCTCTTGCTAGGACATTAAACGTATTGTCATCGTCCATGACGAAATTATGACTGTTAGATGATCGCATGGAGGTGTCATCACGGGTTATGGATTCAAGGAATTGAGTTTTCATGTAATTCATAGCTTTGGTGATGAGTTCGGATTCAGTTATTTCAATGAAGAGGATAGTCTCTTCACTAATACAGTTAATAATATACTGTTCGGGTTCAATAAGAACGTCTTTTACAGTTTGTGAGGACGAAGCCTCAGTTTTACTGTTAGGAGTTTTCAAACTCGAGAATTCTATATTATACTATTGAGCAGGTTTGCCTCTGCCACGGCCACGACCTCGAGAGGTCATTGTTGCGATTACGAGTTAACCCTGCAGAAATTCACGGGTTAAGAAATCCGGTAAAAACTTCTGTTTGCTTTTGTTATATTCAATATCAAAGTCGAATACGGATAAAATACTTTGCCAATTAGCAAATATTGTTTGGAAGCAAGATTTTGTACATCCTTTTCAAAAATCTGTTTTGCCGCTGAATAATCAACTCTAATAAGAAAATGCTGATTTAAAAGATCACTTTAAAATTTTAAAACACATTTGACAATACATAAATACAATTGTTTAATGGTTGGGTAATTTAATGCTGGTCCTTTCCACATTCCAGAATGGAATTGGATAAGTTCTTCCTTCTTAGTATCAGGATTATACTGTTTTAGGATTCCACCAAATCCTTTATTCCAAATCAAAAGAAATTCGTATCAGCAACCTAATCACTGAAGCAACAGCAAAATTCCAAATCCATAATCACTGAATCATAATTCGTATCAACAACATCCCAAAAGCAAAATTCCAAATCACAAGCATAATTCCAAATCCAACTCAGCAGCAGGCCAACATAATTACATCAAATTCCAAATCAAAAGCAACAAATTAAATACATCATGCACATAATTCCAAATTTGAAGCCTATTCAAATACATTAAATTCCAAATCAGTAACACAAATACATTCCTTGTAGCTAAATTCTAAATCCTTAAGCAACATGCCAACAACAAGCATCTCATAAGAATAAAATGGTGGATGAAGAAAATAGAGCCCCCACTTTCAGTACTGAATCTTCAGCAGCTCCAACCAAGGCAATAATGAGATCTTTGGTAAGAAGGGTGTTGGAAATAATTCCTGGGTTTCCAAATTCTTGGGGAAATAATAGCCAATCTCCTCGAAGCAGAACAACTTTCCATAGAGATGTTGAACAGGAAGATTTTCAGTGTGCAAGTGCCCATTGTCTTTCTTCATACTACAACGTTTTTGTCGCTCGCCTTGCTATTATGGTATGTCAATTTTTTTTCCCTGCACTTGCATGTATATATATATATATATATATGAACAGTCCTAGCTAGCTAGTTGAATTAGCAAAGTAGTAATCTCCCAACTATTCACTGTTGAATTTCATATCAGAAATTCCCAAGTCAATACATAAACTGCTAAATTTGACTTGAAATCTTCCTTTTATCTTTCTTCATATAAAGTGGCAATCAGGAGTAGGATTTCAGCAATTCAGAAATTGGCTTCATGTTAATGTCATTCATTGTGCAGGTTAGTGATAGGGCTATTGAAACAAGATTAATAGCATACATACCCAATCTTTTATGTGAACTAAACAATCGTGGTACCCATTTTTAATAGCACATATACCCAATCTTTTTATGTGAACTTATTTATGGCCATTTCACAGTTTTCACATATGCCCATTTTTTGGACAAAGATATATGGCCAATTCACAGTTTTCAATTCTAAAACTTATAAATCGAAAAACTCACCGATTAAATGTTGATTAAGTTGAGCTTCAGTACAAATCTTCCACGAAGGGTTGTGTAGTAGAGCTGTTGTTTCAGAGGAATCGTTGTTGTTTCAGAGAAATTGTCGTTGAGGTTTTTGCTAGAGGACTGCTAGAGGAGAATCGCCATCGCCGCTGCTAGAGGTCGCCATCGTTGAAGGGAATCGCTGTTGTTTTAGAGGAATCGCAGTTGACGGTTTTGCTAGAGGACTGTTAGAGGAGAATCGCCATCGCCGCTATTAGAGGTCGTTGCCGTTGAAGGGTTTTGCTACAGGACTAGGAGTGAGCATTTCGATTATATCCGAATCGAATAGGCTATTCAGATATAACCAAAACCGAAATTCTACTATTTTAAGTAACCGAATAACGACCCGAAATATAAGATAACCGAATAACCGAATTAGTTATTCGGTTAATAACCGAAATTACTAGCTTATTTTTGTTATTTGTGTATCCATTTCTTTTCCATTCCTCTACTCTGCTGTATTTTATCTGTAACCTTCCACCATTAATTTAATATATTCCCCTCTCTCTCTCTCTCTCTCTCTATATATATATATATATATATATATACTAACACTTCAGGATTTATATTATATACTCTTTTCACCCTCCCTCTTTACATAAAACCTCTCTCTCTACTATCAAGTTCTAAAAAATATGGCTTCGTCGTCTTCTATTTTTCAGTTTTTCATGTTAATGGCTCTTTTCGCCACCTCATGTATAGCACAATCCCCCGGAGATGCACCAACGGTCTCACCCACCGCCACACCTACACCTTCTCCCGCGGTTGCACCATTAGTAGTGATGACTGTTTATTTTGACAGGTGGGGTACATGTATATGACTTATGAGTCCATTCTACATAAATTAAATGATAACTAATAAGCCTTATTTTTTTAATTTCTAGTTCGGTTATTCGGTTAACTGAATAATCAAAAAACGAAAACCAAACCCGAACCCAAAAATCGGATATAAATTCGAATATAACCAAATTACATAAAATAATCGAAAAATTGAAAAACTTTGGTTAAAAAAATTCGGTTCGGTTCGGTTATTCGATTTTATCCGATTTTTGCTCAGTATTATACAAGATTGTTAGAGGAATCACCGTTGAATAGAAGAGTCGTCGTTGGGGTTGCTGCTAGAGGAGTCACCGTTGGGGACCCAATGTAAAACTCAGTCCGCTAGAACTTCTAGCGGACGTGGTGATAAAATTGGTTTGACTTGCGTGGGGGCAGATTGGTCCAATACAAATTTTAATCCTACAAGTTACCCATTTCAATCACATCCCTTTATTTTTGTAATGGATGGTTAAGATGTTATATGCCAATTTTTGATCCATAGCAGATAAATGATATGCATCATTTCCCATATATATATATATATATATATATATATATATATTCCCTAATCCTAATCTGCATTTGAAAGCCATATAGAGAATCATGACTTCCAAATTGGATTCGAAATTACCAAAACAATGCATGTTGTTGCCTTATTAAACCAATTCTTAATAACTTTAGGAAATTATCCCTCACACGGAAGTATCTTCCAATTTCAGTGTCTTCCAATTTCAATATTGCTTCGGAATTTCAATTTTTTTTCAATTTCAGAAAACATACGTACCAAATTAAAAATACTCCTAATTTAAATAGGCTAATCTCAGGGGTTTGGACCCCACAAACCCAACAGAAGAGAGCGAAGACAGAATGAGACGAAGGAAAGATGAGAAAAAATAAATAAAAATAAAAGAAAGTGCACATTTTATATTTCTTAGCATAGAAGTAATCCAACACTTGGCAGTTATTCCTTCATTCTAATCAATGAGTGAGATTTCATCCTATCCTAAAAAAAATGAATTGACAGCTGTAATTTGAGACTTTTGAATTTGTGATTGAAATCCTTCTAAATTGAATCAAATCCAGATCAAATTTGAAAATGTTATTTAATAATATTCAAAATTATTTTTAAAATATTAAAATTATATATTTTAAAACAGTATGGATAATTGATATTAATTTAATAACTACAAAAAGTTCAACGCACGAAGTCCCGTCTCAAAATATGAGTTTTGCACTAAATTGCGTTATTTACTTATTTTAGCACTGTTGCTTTGGCGGGTTAATAGCGGTTAAATAGGTGCTTTCAATTGTTTTATTTTATGAGTCTTTTTTTAAAATAAAATAAAATTAGGTATTAGTAAATTCTTGAAACTCTTGTTATGGAACGCACAGTACTTTTCTTTTTTATATACCATTCTCATTGTCTAATTATAACTTTTAAATCTATTTACTTATCTAACTGGGGCTAATTTCAAATTAAGTTGCACTTGAAAAATTAAACTTTTTATAATTTGTAAAATTCACAAGTTTTAAGAAATGTAAAACATTCTAAGACATATATAATTTATTGTAATACAAAGTGATTCCTTACTTATCGTGTCAATTTAGGGAGAATAAAAATAAAATTAACACATACATTCATTAGAAAATTTGATTTTGAGTTTTGAGAACTTGAAAATTGCATATTTGAGAACCAAAAGAGAGAAAATTAAAAACCAAATTGCACCACTAAAGTGATGTTGGTGCTATAACCATGCACAAGCACTTGTGCCTTTGTGCAGAGAAAAGGGAGGGGGAGAGACAAAAAAATCAAAAATCAATAAGAGAAAGTTTGACGAGAGGGAGAGCACTATACTTGGTGGGGCTATGAGAGAGGAGTTTTTATTAGGAGGTTCAGGTCTTCCAAGGACGTCCCTATATATTTTTGACACGTGTAATGAACCATACATAATTAATACAAACTGACCCCCACGTGTTATGGGTTATTAGTTAAAAACACAATTATTGTACACATGTCGAAAATGTATAGGAATGTCCTTTTGCTACTTAGAAGACCTGAATCTCCTAATAAAAACTCATGAGAGAGAAATGTGAGAGAGAAAGTATGGTGAGTCTTGATTCTTCTATACAAACGTATGACTTTGAAACTTGTTGCCTGTGAAAACTTATCTCATCTTTGTTTATTAAAGTATTTTTACCTTTAAATAAGGGTGAATATTTATACATTTGTTACATTTACATAAAACTTTTGCTCTTTTTTTAATTATTATTATTTATTTAAAATATATCATTAAGTATATTTTCTATTACATTTGGTGTAAGAATTGTCCAACCCACCATGGGTTGGCTACATTGAACTTTTGGGTTTAAGAATGTTTTTTTTTAAGAATTTTTTTTATGTATAATACTCTTTTATGAAAATAATGTCATTTAATTTTTTATAATAATTTAAAAAATTCTTAAATTTAAATTTTATGTGTATTTCTATGATTTTGAATAATTTAATATTTAATATTGTACTCTACTTTAAAAGTAATATTAGTTATAAATTTATTATCATAAAAATTAAAATAAATTACACCACAATTTGAATTTTAAAATTTCATAAATTAGAATCAAAATTATAAAAGACTGTTTTTTTTTGGAAAGGAGGGTAAATAATAGTAATAACAAGAATCATTAGTATTTAGTTTTGTTCTTAATAATTTTTTTAATGTGAATTATGTTTTATTAGGTAAAAAAATTATAACTAAATAGTGAATATTATTATTTTTATCAGATTAAATATTTTGAAAATTATTTAAAAATAAAAATCCAACTTCACCGATTGAATCTCGGTTGAATCAATGAGCTGCTGAATTAATGTCTCGACTATCCTGTCTGATTATGATATTTATGATTAAAATATTTGTTCCAAACAAACTCTCGTCACTTTTTTTCGTGCTGAATTAACGTCTCGACCGTCCTGTCTAATTATGGTATTTATGATTAAGATATTTGTTCCAAACAAACTCTCGTTACTTTTTTTCGTGCAGATCTTAGCTCATGCATTGTAATACATTCCTTTCGGAAATAGGGAAAGGGAGGTCACGTGCAAAGCACAACAAAACTAACAAAATAAATCAATAGCTCTATGTCTCAAAATTTAACTCCAATAATTAATAATCTCCAAAAGTCAAGCCGTAATAAATGTCAAACCAGTTCATACCACAATTTAAAATATTTAATACAACTCAACCAATGAATCACAACCTAAACCGAATATCTAAATCACTTGGATAAAAAGAGAATTCTCGTCACATTAATCCTGAATCATCTCTGCAAACCTGCCGGAAGAAAAACACAGCACGAGCCAAATGTCCAATATAGATATACATACACAAATATGTATAATTGAAATACGAAATCAACTGAGACAAAAATACTGAACAAGCCTCAAGCTTAAATACCGACAAAGATATAATCTCCAGAGTCTGAATAGAATATATATTTGAATCAACAGAATTATCGAAACAAACAGAAGAGTACAGAAATAATGAACTGAAATAACTAACTCAATTAATTGAACTGAACCGAAACAAATAAAACTAACACAATGAAGTAATAGGCTGAATCAAATGGCTGAATGTTATAATTTCATACTGAGCTCAGAAATATAGCTTGCCACATAGACAAGTCAAATAATGTCACATAGGCAAATCATACATTGGACTGCCGATCCAAATGCATACAAAATCGAAAAGTGTGTTTGGCACAACCTCACCAATCCGTAGAACAAAACAGAAAAGAAAACTAAGGTCGACCCATACGCCTCTCACAACAAATCACCAAATGGCCAACTCCCATCGGAGCACAAAACAGAGATGTCGTGGACTAATCACACCGCCACGGAAGTGTCATGTCTCTTGTGCCAAGACGACATGTATGTGGTACCCCCACAGGTGGTTATAGCTCATGTATACCCTACGGTATATTCTAACAAGATATTATGTCACAACACATGCGACACAATACCAACAAAAAGGTTCTATATGTACATATTGAACCAGATCAAATCATAATCATAATGTCTCAAAAAGAAGGCAACAACTTGTACCGCTCTACAAATATAAAAATAAATACTAGACATGACAATCCAACTCAAAGAGTACAAATACGAGTCATATGCATCAACTCTAAAATGAAAGAATTTCACAATACATAATTATGTGAAATAATAACAGAATTCGAAACGCGAAACAAAACGAACTAATTAAATTTCAAAAGAAGCAATTATGTGAAATAATAACGAAATTCGAAATAAAGAACAAAACGAACTAATTAAATTTCACAAGAAGCAATTATATGAAATGATAACGAAATTCGAAATAAGGAACAAAACGAATTAATTAAATTTCACAAGAGTATTGTTGAAGGAGTACGGAATCCGTACCTGGATTAAGTAATGTAATTCCCAAATTTATATTCCAAATATAACTTGTTAAATCCTTCCGTCCGAGCTAATTACATAAATTAACAGAAATAAATTAATAATCATATAAATTACTAATTAAATTCTTTTTTTCCCATGTTTTATTATTCTTAAAAATTATTATTATGAAAAACTTTAAAGTGACAATAATTTAACTATATGCGACTGCTCATAATATAAATTATATCCGTCCTAACAAACGAAATATAAAATATATAATGATAAAATCATTACATACATATACATCGAAACTAATATATATTCAAAGCACATTGATGATAAGAGTTTAATTAATTCTCTTTTGATTAAAAACAATTTCATTGATTTTTAATCATTAATCACTCATCTATGCAATAATGCACATGATCATGCTATAATAAAAACAACTTCTAGAGAACAGATATATACACACACACACACACACATATATATATATATATATATATATATATATATATGGATTTTGATGATTCCTTTATGTATGAACTAAGTAAATATATTAACAGTGCCATGAAGCAAATTATAATTACAAAACCAAATATAATGTTCCATCACAATCTGTAGAACTTCTTTACTAATTCCATACATATACTACTACATATGCAAGTATATCATAATAAATTAATAATTTAACTTTTATGAAATAATAATATTATAATACATTACCAACATCAATTCTTCTAATTTTGTGTACTAAACAGAATCATATCATAAATTTCACAAATATAATTATACATGTAACTTAAAGAAATTTCATGCTGCCTAAAATACATTAACTAATAGAATTCAAGCTTTCATAAATTTAATAGAAAATCATTTTTCATAGTATTGATGCCTTATTCAAGACGAAATTATAAAAGTCATGATTTAGTGAATTTCATGCATAAGTAAAGTATTTAAATTACCATCATCAATTCTTTACCAACATGTTTGACACAATGTATATACCCAAGTTAAATTCAATTAACCAATATATTTTACATGCTTAAAACTCACCGTCTATAATTTCCTTCTTGCAAATAGCAAAATCAACAACACATGTGTGTGCGTGAACTCAACTTTTGTTGTTGTACTATATATATATATATATATATATATTGTGTGGGTGAATAAAGCTTCTGTTGATGTACTACTATATACATATATACGTGTATATATATACACCCTCCTTTACCAACTTATGAAATACAATTAATGATACTAAAAACATTAATACCATTCCATCATCCGTTTATATATATATAAGGACAAAAGCTTTAAACATAAATACATACATAATCTTTACAATTGATTACAAAAAAAATAAAAAAAAATCTACATACCTTACTGAGTTCACTTCCTATTTCTTTCTTCTTTCTTCAGTATATATATCAGTGATATGAGAGAGAAGACAAGGAAAACTGAAAGAATAGGCTTCTGGGATGTACTGATAAATAACGAAGTAAAAGAAAAGCAAATATCCGGATAGAATAGTGAGACAACTAAGGTCCAAAAATAATTTAAGTGGCCAGCTCATGGGAATCAAACTGACGACCCATTTGCCAACAAAATTTTGAATAGTGCATCATGATATGATATGAATCCATCACATGCTATAAAGGATTTTATTAATAAATTAATGTACTAAGGACCGTTTCACAAGTTTACACACTGATTGCATTTGTTTTTAATAATAATAAAAAAAAATTCTTAGTGCGGGTATTACATGCATACTCATTAAGAGATCTTAATAGATACAACATACTTGCCTAAGATGAACCTAATGAAATAAATATATTTACATGTAATTAACATGTAATGCGTATGTTCAACGGGATCGAGAACCTACTCACTCAAATATACATTTTGGTTCAACTTCTAGGAGTTTTTTTTTCTACTCACCAAAGCTTTTTTTGCTCCCAAATGTCCAGAGAACTTTAGGAATGAATTCTTCATACAAACTTTTTAATGTGATTTGTTGGAAAATTTTATTAAATTTCTTTCCATTACAGTAAGCCAGGGCCGGTCCAAACTTTTTAGGGGTCTCAAGCCAAATCTTAAATTGGGGCCTTTTTTAACTATTCAATACTAAATTAAATTAATATCTATGAGTTTTTTTAATTAGAATTTCATTTTTCTTGATTTTTTAGATGCAAAATTATTGATCAAACTTTTATAATCAATTTTCTCTAACATATTTTTTTCAATTGATAAAATCGCTAATCCACTTAATCTTTCTTGGGACATAGTCGAGATAGGTAAGATTTTATAAATTTTAATTTTGAAAAAGTTCTTTCTATAGAAGCAACTGTTACAGGAATTATTAATAAAATTCTATATGCGATGCATGCATTTGGAAAAGATTCTAGATTTTTAATATAATTCAGAATGTCAACTGGAGTGTTCTTCTTTTCTTCGGTTTGTATAACTTCTCTTAAAATTTTTAATTCCGAAAATAAATCTAAACCATCAATATCAATGAAATTTTTATATGTGAGAGCATTTTCGAGATAAAGACATTTATCATGCAAGCTATCATCATCAAATGATTTTAATTTTTCAAAACTAAATAGAAAACCAAAAAGTTCTTCATATAAATGAAACTGTTCAAACCTTTGCTCAATTGAGGAAATGGCTTGATCAACTATAAATAAGAAATAATCAATTCTAAAAGATTCTTCAACAGATTGTGTTATCTCATGATCAACATTTTCATCAAAGTATTTTTTCCTACGAATTACACGTTTTTCTTAAAAAATCGGTTCAATTTTCAATTCTTTAGCAATCTCTATTGCCGAATTCATAGCAGTTGCAAATCTAATTTCTCTATAATTTTTGAAAAAATCTATAAGAGTTTGTAATTGATTTATAGCCACATTAATATGCATATCTTTTGATTGTAAAATTTACTAGCTGAATTGATTGCAAATAGCACATCATACCAAATAGTCAAGCTCAATAAGAACTCAAAATCCCCAAACTCATATTTTGCTAAAGAGTTAACATCACTTCTTGTTTTAGAATCTTGATCACTACTTTTTGCCAACTCTAACAAAGCATCCCTTATATTTGGAGCTTGAAATCTTATAGCTTTCACACTTTCAATGCGACTTTCCTAACGTGTTTGTGATAACGGCTTAAGAGTAAATCTCGGTACATTCTTTTTTAAAATATCCTATCTCTTTGTTGAAGAGGAAAATAATGTATATAAACGTTGTACCACTCCAAAAAAAGATACAACTTTAGTGCATGAGTTTGTCATATCACAAAACACTAGATTAATGTTATGACTACCGCATAGTGTGTAAAATGCTTTAGGATTAATCTCTAGAAGTCTTCTTTGTACACCTTGTTTATTTCCTTTTATATTAGATCCATTATCATAACTTTGTCCTCGTATGTCATTAATGTTAAGTTGAAGTTTCGCCATTATATTTATAAGTTCATTAAAAAGACCTAAACCAGTAGTGACATTTACTTTTATAAATTCTAAAAAATATTCTTCTATTTTTATTGGACTTGTTGAAATATCCATGCATCTTATTACGCGAGTCATTTGTTCTTGATTACTTATATCAGGAGTCCAATCGAGTATAATTGAAAAATATTTTGCTTCTTTAACTTTCTTAATAATTTTACTTCTAATTTCATTTGCTATTAATTGTATCAATTCATTTTGAATTTTATGACCAAGATAATGTTTATGAATCTCACCTTTTTGAATACGATGAATATGTTCTTGCATCACCGGAGCAAATTCTGCGATCATTTCAATTAAACTTAAAAAATTTCCATTATTTTGTTGATAAATCTTTTCTTTTGTTCCTCGAAATGCCAAATTATTTTTACCTAAAGTCTTTATGATTGCAATAATTCTTTGTAATACATTTGTCCAACGATCTTTCCTTTATTAATTTGTTCTTGGACACTTTTATCAATTGTTTTATTTTTCAATAATCTTATTTGTAAATCACTCCAAGTGTACATATTAGTAATATGCTCACTACTTGTTTCATGTCTTTTAAGATTACCACTAAGATTTCTCCAATCACTAATTTCTTGATTAGCTAATTGATTTGTATAAGTTTCTGAATTAAACAACTTGCAACAAAAACAAAATACACGATCTAATTCATTTGAATACATTAGCCATTTTCTATCATATTTCTCCCCATTTAATAAAGTTCGAGTGTAATATGTAGTAGAAAAATGCCTAGAGTTTTCATCTTTAGGAAATTATGAATCATTATGTCTAATTGGACCACTTTCTACTAACAAATCTCTCAATTTTGAGTTAATATTTTTCCATTGTGCTGGATCATAAATATTTAGAGGCCTATAATCAAGTGTTTCGTTAATATATTCATTCGATATATTCTCATTAGCAATTTTTAATTGACTAACATTAGGATTATTGTTATTATCTTTCGATTGACTATCACAAGGATTATTTTCATTTGTATCTTTTGATTGTGTTATTGTATTATCTTCTAACTGTTTAAAATGAACTTCTTATTCATTTGTGGAACTTTCACCTAATTTTTCTGTGATATTTTTTTATTATTGGTAACAAATTTTTCAAGAGCTCCCTTTTGGGATTCAATTAATTTTTCTACTCTTTTTTTTTTGAAGTTTTTGATACCCAGATTCATATTTTCGAGGACCCATGTAGATTATAGTGCTTAAAAAAATAAGATACAAGCCAAAAAACAAATAACAAACAGATACTTTCCAACCAATGAACAAAAAAACAAATAACAAGTAAAATTTAATAAAATTAAAATAGAAATATATAGAACAATAAAACCTGATTATGCTGATTTAGTGATCTATTCTTTTCTTTTACACTTTCGCACAGACCGCACCCAAGAGCATCCAGACATATATTGATTTATATAAAAGGATTCGATATTTCGATGAAACCGTTCGTCTGCTAAGGAACCACAAGAGAGTCAGTTACCCAACGAAAAAATGATGCGCAACTTCAGATTCTTCAGTTTCCAATGAAAGCAGATATGAGATATCACAAGTTATGGGCATTGGGCAACAAAGAATTTTAGAAAAGCAATAATGGCCAGCAACATAATTTAGACAATGGAATATTAAATATAAATGTTCAGCAGACACTTTATGACTTTAATGCATAATATATTCATAACCAACGGTAATGGTCCTAATGGAAACATGATTATATGCCCAAGATATAGAAAGAAGTTTGGAGAGAATATTTTAAATTAGTGGATGCATTAATCTAAGAGAATGTACTGCCTAATCAAAAAAAATTGGGCTTTTTTAGTTGGACTCTATTATTAAAATTTTGGGATTTTTTAATTTTGGGGACTCTTAATTTTGGGGGCCTTAAGCCATTACTTAATTGGCTTAACCCTAGGGCCGGCCCTGTAGTAAGCTTTCCCAAAATATGACAACCAGAGGGCTTGATACATTTTCTTGAAAGAGCTCTCCTATTGTGCATAGCCTTTTCTTAGGCAAGAGACCATAATCATTCCCCAAGTTTAACTTGAGGTGTAAACTAAATTATCGTCCACGTTTTGTGAATCTACAATCTCATTTGTCAAATTCATTAGTTGTTGACGTATCCGACCGTACTTGAGCACTTGACAAATGGTCAAGTTTCACCAAAAATCATGGAGTTGGAGTTCAAGAAAATGAGGTTCCATACTATTCCATCCGTACCTTAATATAAGTCGTTTTAGAGAAGTGTTTTTGTCTCTTAATATAAATCGTTTGAGAATTTCAAGTAAGTATTAATTGCTTAATTTCTAATATTATTCAAGTATTAAATATAACTGGTTCTCTCACTATTTTTTGCCTGATAAATAACACTCTCTTTTTTCAATACACGGATAATATAGACAATTGATATTATATTTAATACTATATAAACATTTTTTTAATATTTGTGCACAACTCTAAAACGACTTATATCAAGGAATAGAGAGAGTATTCGACTGTTCATGTGTTTTGTTTTTTAACTTATAAATTTATTTATAAATAGTGTTTGCGAAGTACTATCTTTTTACTCCTCAAAAAATAACTTATAAATTATTTAACTTGATTTAACTTAATTTTTGAATGATAAATCAAAGATAGTACCAAACACAATAAACTCACACTTTAAAGGATTTAGGAGTCGAGTTAAATTTTAAAAATAAGTCATTGCCGAAAAAACCCCTTAAACTGTTGGATCACAGCCGATGCCAGGCGCCAATTAATGAACTATCGTGCGCTTTGCTTTCCGACTTTCAAGCTCATTTTCCCACCTCCTTTCTACTTTTGGTGATTCCATTCAACAGGTACAGATCAAACATAATTTCAAAATCTCTCTCAAATTTGTATGTACTACAAGAGTGGTCGTTGAAGCTGTGGATCTGGACTAGATAAGAAGCACATTTAGCCACTGTATTCAGGTAAAATCTTAACAAATTCTCAGTCTTATATAATTTCAAAACAGTTTTTGATGATTTGGGATGGCTATACACGTTAATCTCCTTACAAATTTGGAATTCCTTTAGCTGAATGGTTCTTTTATGAAAAATTCAGCGGATCTGTGTGTAGAATGAATGCAATAAAGCTAATTACTATATCTACAGCTTATACTGATTCTAGCTAGGGTTTTACATCATTAAAAGTACTGGGTGTCATTAGGTATGTGTCAAAATGTGAGATGAAGGTAGTAGCATTTATATTCTTAAAAGCTGAAAAGTGTAAAATTAAAAGAAAAGGGCAACCAGACAAAGTGTAGTTGTAAATGGGGCTTCAAAATCAATTGTGATGCAATTTACGATGAACATGTTACCCTTTTTGTTAATTTGATACTCCATAGGATATTTATGTTTATGGAGTTATTATTATTTATTTTTCCTTTGTTGGTTGTTTGTGTGACATGTTTAGTGTTTTGTTCAGCTTATTAGCTCATTGGCGAAATTTTTAACCATGTCAAGGAGGCCAGTGAATCCATCTCGACGCTTTGCAGATAGTGGATCTGTTCCACTGTCAGCGTCATTGCAATCAAAATCACGTTCCTCCCCGATTTTGTCAGTTGGACTTCTCATTGTGGTAAATGTTGGCCTAGCAATGTCCTGTCATTAGTGATTTACAGCTTCTTATTGTAAAGTAGGAATAACGATGTTTGGTCTTCCATGACTTATAATTAACTTTAGTATATTATTTTTCATGAATTATGTGTGAATTATGATGTAGTGAGACAGTAGTTGACTTTTTTGGGAGTCATTGCTCTATGAAGTAAGAGGAAATGATTAATGTTTACACATGGGGGACGATTTCCTGAATATAAATGTTTCTTCTTTGGAACTTTTCAGGGGGCACTGCTCTTTATAGGATATTCATATAGAAGCTCAGGTTTGAATTTCTTCCCTGCAGCCCTATTTCTTATTTTTCTGAATTTAAATTTCTTTTCAGTGGATCCCTTCTATTTATGTAGCTGTTTTTTTTTTTGGTGTAATTGTTAATAATTTATTTAGAAAAATTACCATGCTGCCAGGTGTAAGGAACAACTAATTGACACTTACAGCGACATTAATACTCTCGTTCCACAAAAAGAGTCCCATTTGCAAAATTTTCAAACATTAAGGATTTATTTATTTTTCCAAGTTCACCCCTACAAATAATAAGTTGTTAGTTTATTAGTGATGACTTGATAATGAAATTATAATGGCAAATTGGATGATATTGTGTATTTTATACTACTACCAATAAAAAGAGGGTTCTTTTTGGATGACAGTGCTTATGTTACAGTAACTGATACTAATATTGTTTTACCAATGTCGATTAATCATGAGTTAATATATACCAAATGATATAACAGGCTAACAGGTGCCGGTGTTCTGGATAATAAACAAATATTTACAGATTGGGTGCTAGTAAAATGTACCCAATTGCATATTCTCAGTTCTTTGCTGTCCCAAAATTTCATGCAAAGGTCAGAAATTCATAATTGAATAGAACACCATGAGAAAATTCCACTCCATTATCGCATTGCTAGTAAAATGTACCCAATTCCATATTCCCTGTTTATTCTTATCATAAGTCATGCACTCTACAACCTTCCTTAAAAATTCAAGTTCTCATGTTGAAACTGCTGTTTATACACGAGTTTTATATGGACGCCACAACACATATAAAGCATGATAGTATATGGCCTACTTATAGTATGTATGCTGGCTGTTAATATACTACTTTCTGGATTTGATATTGCTTGTCCATGCATCAACTGAGTGAAAAGTTTTTGCATGACAGGTGGATTTGGTAATAAAGCAGCTATTAGCAGGGTTGAAGGTAACTCTTTTTGGTTTATTAGCATGTATTCAGATTGTGCTCTCTGACATTTTTTATTACACAACATAATATTTTGTTGTCATTCTATAGCTATTTTTAAGGAATCCATATGCAATAAGCCAAACCAGGTAGCTTTGCTAACACTATTGATTAATTAACATCTTTGATCTTTATTGCAGTGAATATACAAGACTTGCTGCTGATTTTTTATTTCTTAGATAAAAGATGGAGAATATATTTTGATAAGGAGAGATGAAATTACAAATCATGTGGAGGCAAGAAGTTATCCCAAAAGAAAATCAAAACAAATAATTGAAAATTAAGTGGGAGAAACATGGAGGCATTATTGAAGCACAGTCCAATCCTTATGAAGATATGACAAAGTTCCTAAAAAGCTCCCATGCCTAAAAGAATTTAAAAAAAAGAGACACTTTCTCAATATAAATTGATATTCAATGTCTGTCCAAAGATAATCCTAGCATTCCTCTCGATTCAAAGTTCTGAACTCCCCACAAAATGTCAACATAATGAATATTGAAACTTTCTAAATATAGATTTGATAATTCTTTTAACTTTTTGGACGGAGATTTCCCCCCCCCCCCCAGAAGTTTACACATTGAGAGTAGAATTTAGTTATCAGTTTGACTTAAAAGAGTCGCCAAAGCATGTTATCCCTATCTTTCACATGCTTCTAGTAGCAGGTGTAAATCTTCTCAGTCTCACTATTTTGAAGTTTACTGCCTTTTTCTTTAATCTTTATTGTTTATTTTCCATAGAAAGTTCTACCCGCTCACTAAATTTGCATGACATGGCCTAAAGCCCCCCACTCCCAAACAAAATTAATAAAAATAACAAAATACAAATTAGCTCCACCAATTCAATTTACGGAAAACTATAGAAATTCTAGGGTGCCCGTTATCAGGATTTTGTTTTCAAATTATGTTGTTGAGGAGTCTTAGAATGCCTTAGTTTTGATGGACAAATTAAGCGATTATTTCTGGTGTATTTTGCCTATCAATCTGCACTTGTTCTGAGTAGATGTTTGGATGAGTTATTACCGATTACGAATAGATTTTCTAATATCATGTGTCTTGAATAGCTATTCATATCAGTCCTCTTAGTTGGCGTAGTTTTTTAAATTGGTGTATTATAAATATTGGGATGGAATAATAGTTGATGGCCTTTATTCGGCTTGCAAAAAGTTTAGTTCCTAGGAGTTGACGGCCAATCTGTAGATTTTGGGGATTAGTACTGATTTCAACAAGGCAAAGTTGTGGAGTATTTATGTAGTTCCCGAGATTTACTGTGTTAGATGCATTAGCATATTTTAGTCCTTTCACCATTTTTTCTTTGGCACCAACTTCTTAAGTTTGTGAAGTGAGGAGGCTATATGCTGATTTATACCATTGCATAAATTGAGAAATATCCATGATTTAGCTGTTTGCACCACAGTCTAGTAGAGAGTAATACAATGAATCTGAAGAGAAACTTTCAAAAATCGTAATCCTTAAATTATACCCATTTTGTTCCCTTACTGCTTGAACCCTCCAGTCGGAAATAAATTAATATGTATGTGGGATACAAAGGAAAAATTTGAACACATAAGGGACCGGATCCTATTGGTCCAAGTCCTCTGCTACCACTTTCAATTTTCTTTCCCTTCAGGCTGGCACAAAACTTAAATTTAACCATGTCAAGGATTGAAAAACACCTAGCAGTTGGTTGCAATTCAATTTCCTTATCTCATGGAAGTTATTGATTTGGAAATAGAGAAAGTAGTGGTTTAAGGTTTTCAGTGCTGACTTAATGAAATCAGGTTTCTCTATGTCAGTTGCCAATTTTCTTTTTGCTTAGCGATTACCACATCTTCAGCTGCCAACTGAGTCTGTTTCTCATCCAAAAAGAGTTTCATACTAGATGCATAAATTTTACTCTCTTTTAATTTTAGCAATATTTCTTTGCTTTGAAGCACTTTCTTTTTGCTCTGCGATTTTTTTTCTTCCTGTTATTCAGTGATTTTATGACCACGTGTCAAAAGTTATGAATATGTGGAAGTTTGTTCAATGAAACTACCTCTGGTAATTTGACAAAATAGGGCTGTGAACCTGTTTGTGGTTGATAAATTGCTTATGCATCTCAGTGGTCAAAAGTTTTAGCACTTGTGTTACTGGTAATAATCCAAATCAAGTTATTTTTAATAAGATTTAATTATTTAAATTTTCCCATATGCAGGTGATTTTTCATGCACGAGAGAGATTTCACAGGCAATTCCTGTTTTAAGCAAAGCATATGGTGACAGCATGCATAAAATTTTGCATGTTGGGCCAGATACTTGTTCAGTTGTTTCTGAACTGTTAAAAGAAAAGGAAACTGAAGCCTGGGGTGTGGAACCATATGATTTTGAGGATGCTGATAGAAACTGCAAGAGTCTTGTGCACAAGGGCATTGTACGTGAGGCTGATATCAAGTTTCCTCTCCCATACAGGGCAAAATCATTTTCTCTTGTGATCGTCTCGGATGCATTAGATTACTTGTCTCCGAAATATCTCAACAGGACTCTTCCTGAGTTGGCAAGGATATCGTCCGATGGGATTGTTATCTTCACAGGTAAAAGGGGTTATGTTGTTGTGTAGACTAGATGATTGCAAATTTTACTTTATTTTCATTTAACAGAATTTTGTTTTTGGATATCTTTTGCTCTATGGACATTGTTTTGGTTCTGTTTGCAGTCATGTTACTTTTTGAATGTGTTTTATTATAGCAACATAGATAATAAAATGTCTACTTGAGAGTTACTTGATCTAGTTTTATTTATTTATTTATTTTTATTTTAATAATTCCTTCCTAAACTCTAAAGCCATATATATTGAGAAAAGAGACGCCGCTGAGTATACGAAAAGTATGGACAACAGCCCAAGAACTCTACACTAGGGAACACAGCTAAGACAACAAAAACCATGTCAGGCTACATGGTTAAACTCCACAACAAATCGATTTGGCTCGCTTGAATCCGGACCAGAGTTACCAGATACTCTCATAGACCAAGCGAATCGCGTATTAGTACTTGCGTACCCAAACAGGGTATTCTTACGTACCAATACTCTAAATTTAGCGTTTCGAAAAATTTGTTTATTGTTTAATTATAATTGCACCATAGTTACGGCGTCGCATATTCGACGACATGGCGTCCCGTGGGTTAGAGTACAACAAGGCGAGAGGTCGACTTGGGCCCAGCTGCTAAGGCGAGCGCCTTGGCAGCTAGGCGTCGTAAGTCGCTTTAGCAGTTGGGCGCTCAAAGGTAGACTCCAAAAATCGCAAGATCATGCCGAGAAAGTCGAAAAGCCATAGGCTCTCGTTCATCTTACCAATCTACAAGAAAGAAGGCAATGAGCAGTGAGTGCCAGGTAGAGCAGCTTTATAGATAGGGGTAGTAAGGTACGAGAAGCGGTGGTATCGGGTTGAGCAACCAAAGCTGTCAGGCTAGCAATGGTCCCGAGTAGTTCAGTTCAATTAAACCTGCAAAAGAAGCGGACGGTAAACAGAGAAATTTCATAGAATAGGATCTCCCGTTGACATAGATAGAAAGATCGATCTTGAGGAAAGAGTCCTTCATTCATGCCTTTCCTTTGCCACAAAATGACAAGGAAGACCTTCCGTTGGTAAGGTAGCGCCTTCCGTTTCTACCTACCCTCGATTGCAAGTCTGAAGTGGCAGAAGAACCATAACCTGAGAGATTGGCTTTCGGGTCCACTGTAGTAGAAAGCTTGGCTAGCGTAGATATGGATCCTCGCGAATCGACATCTTCAAAGGTCGTTCTTAGACCTGGCAAACGGGCCGGGCTGAAGGCGGGCCGGGCTTATAACGGGCCGGGCTGAAAAGGCCCGGATTTCTATGGGCCGATATTTATAGGCCCGTGGCCCGGGTTGGGCCGGGCCAGCCCGCGGGCCATCTCTCGTTTTTCAAAAATAATGCGCTAGTAAGATTTGAACTTGTGACCTCTTACAACTAAACAAGCACTCTTACCAACTGAGCTAGATGAACTTAATTATATTATGTGCGTTAATAATATATATACACACACTTTAATATATATTGTTATACATATATATAACGTTAATAATATATATAATTATATATATATATATACACGTTACTAATATATAAATATATATATATATATAACAATTTTTGTAAAAATTTTGAAAATCTTGGAAAATAAAATGTAACTTAGGGAGAGAAAAATAAATAAAAACAAATATTGTTATATATATACAAGTTTATAATATATATATATATATATATATTGTTACATATATATAACGTTAGTAATACATATAATTATATATATATATATATATATACATGTTACTAATATATAAATATATATACATATATATATATATATATATATATATATATAACAAGTTTTGTAAAATTTTTAAAAATCTTGAGAAAGAAAAAGATAACTTAGAGAGAGGAAAATAAATAATAACAAATATTGTTATATATATACATATATATATATATATCAATTAATAATATATATCAATTAATAATATATATATATACACGTTACTAATATATAAATATATATATATATATATATATATATATATATAACAATAACGTATATATATATATAATAATGATAATATATAGTGTTATATATATAACGTTAATAATATATATATAATTATATATATACACACACGTTACTAATATATATATATATATATATATATATATATAACAACATATATTAATATATTTATAACAATTTTTGTAAAACTTTTGGAAATCTTTGGAAAGGAAAAGGTAACTTAAAGAGAGAAATAAATAATAACAAATATTGTTAATATATACACGTTAATATATATATATATATATATATATATATATATATATATAACAATATTTGTAAAACTTTTAGTAATCTTTGGAAAGGAAAAAGTAATTTAGATATAGGAAAATAAATAATAACAAATATTGTTATATATATATATATACACACACACATCAATAATATATATATATAACGTTAGTAATATATATATATATATATATATAATAATAATAATTTTTGTAAACCTTTTAGAAATTTTGGGAACGAAAACGGTAACTTAGAGATAGGAAAATTATAAATAACAAATATAGTTATATATTACTAACGTCAATAATATATATATATATAAAATAATATATATATATATATATATATATATATATATATATAAAACGTTAGTAAATAGTAATATATATATATATATATATATTATGTAACAATAACGTATATATATTAAAAAGATTGTAGTTAAAGTATAAAATTGTTGTAGCTCAGTTGGTTAAAACATGTATTTATTAAGTTGGAGAGGTCTTGGGTTCAATTCCTGTTGGAAGCATTGTCATTAAATTTTTGTAACAAATAACATACGGGTGGGCCGGGCCACCCGCGGGCCGGGCCAAATCCGGGTCGGGCCAAAACGGCCCAGCTTTTCGTGGGCTGAAAATATTAAGCCCGTAGCCCAATTTTTACGGGCCAGCCCGGCCCGGCCCGCGGGCCTGGGCTTAATTTGCCAGGTCTAGTCGTTCTGTACGAAAAATGACGCGTTACTGAACATTCAGAATATTGGGCTGATACCGGTGTTGACAAATGGGAATTGGCTCGACTGGCAACTTGCTCATCAGTAAAGTAAGAAGCAGATAACGAGAGACTCAGGTAAAACCTATCAGTTGGTAACGCTAATCTATGATGTTAAGCGGAGGATATAAACCCTAGTGCTGGAAGGTCAAGGAAGTTGGTGATCTGATGACAGGGGAGCCAATGACCGAAGGAAAGGTCTTCGAAAAGACCTTTCTCCTCCAAAGACTTCCCAACGCTTCCCTTTATTTTTTAAGGGTATAAAAAACAATAAAGTATCGCTCAAGGAAAAACAGACAACTCAGCTACATCAGCTCTTGCTTTGTCGCTACAGTTGGGATTAGTGAGAACAGAAATGCTATAGAAACTAAAAGGAAAACTAAGCAACTCTTTTCTCCAGTACTATAGTCGGGTTCCGGGCACTAGCTCAGCAACAACAAGGTGCGATAGTTAACTCCCGAAAAGAACAACCTTTGTGTTAGACGAGGGTTTATCACTATAACTAGCCAACTGGAATTGGATCTTTGAACTGCTACGCTCCATCACCTCTTGCCTTGCATGACCGGTTCTTCGAAGGCAAAGACCTTTCTTCTACTCATTGTTCTTGAAAGGTAATCGAGGAAGGCCTATTGATCCTGAGCTTTCTTTGGTCAGTTCATCATCAAAGGATGAAATCCTGAATCTGGAATAAGCTTCTATGACCAAGTTGCGAGATCGAGAATGAGCTGCTTCAGAGACTAGAGGGAAAGAAAGTCGTTACACTTGGAGTCTCAGTTGGAGGTCGTCAGAAGGACAATCGTCGAGGCCTTCTTTCTAAAAGTAGCTAGAAGAGCCTTACCAGCTCCGAATACGTCTTACTCATAGGGGCACGCTAACAGATTCTCCATACCCACGTTATACCGTATGGAGCCATCGTCAAGTATAGGTATAGCTGTGAAGTTCCCAAGGAATCTTCACACCCCATGTCAGCATTTTTTTGAAGCTTCTTGGGACAACCACAACCATCTTGTCTTATAGCAGCAATACATGAGCTCGGATAGACTCGCTAAACGCGAGGCGTGGTTCCGACACGTGAGATTCCATCATTTAAGTGATAGATCTTGCTAATAAGATTCTGTGGTCACTTATGCTTTTTTGTTTGGAGTTTTTAGCAAAACTATTGATTCTTTTCAAGTCATCATATCAAAGAAAAGGGGGTTCTCTTAACATGATTAGATGGGTGAATGGTAATAATCAAGAACCTTGGCGCCGATGCTTTATCCGCAGA
This sequence comes from Aralia elata, assembly GCA_034770075.1. Lineage (NCBI taxonomy): Eukaryota > Viridiplantae > Streptophyta > Magnoliopsida > Apiales > Araliaceae > Aralia > Aralia elata. The sequence continues at coordinate 35,599,692 of CM068377.1, forward strand.
ATTATATATGTATCTATGAGATCGAGTATGGAATTCTGTTTACTCACTTGAAACCCATGACTTATACCCATGATCCATCGACTAATTAAAAGAGGGATTGAGTGGGAGATAACCCTATTTCGCGAATCAATCCACTTTGCGATTGAGAGACCGAGAATAACCAAGAGGGACTTCGTGAGTCGATTTCTGCCGGCGACAACTTCTGCCGGCAAGTCTTCTCCTGCCGGCGACAACCTCTCTCCTCTTGCCGTAATTCACGAGGCCCACCGACTGGATTTCTTGTTTTGCTACAAGTCTGGACTCTGGAACTTCTTCTCTCTCTTTTTTTTGGTAAGCTACTCTTATCTTTAAAAATTCTTCTCTTCTTTTGTACACATAATAAGTGGACAGTGGACACTTGTTGCTTGGTTGGACGCTTGGACCTTTTTACTTGGACATGCAGGGTTAATGCTAAGCAAAAAATATCATATTATATTCGAAGGACACTATGTTAAGGGAATTTGATGTATCCCACTATCCACTATCCCATATGATGTATTAATGTATTTTTGTCATTTTGTAAACTCCATGTAACAAAGATTATTTAGGACCACTTATTTAATTATACTAGTACTACTACAGTACTATTACATGTTGGAGCCTAATATTTATTTAGTAGTTAGTCTTACAAAATTAATAACACATTCAAAATAAAAAATAAAAAATGATAGTATGTTGATATTTTAATTTGATGAATGATTTCTTATTTGGATCAGTTGTTGAAATAAATTCAATACTAACTACTAATATTTATTTTGTAATAAGTACTTATTAAATTAGTAATACACTCAAAAATAAAAATAGGTAATACTTTAATATTTTAATTTGATGAATTATTTCTTATTTGGGTCAATTGTTGAAATAAATTCAATAGTAATTTGTTGTGAATGCTTTTTAATGGTATTTCATAGCGTTATGTTTTGGGTTTTAATGTATATGAAATTTTATTGCCAATATACTTGTGAGGTAAAATAAATAATATATAAATTGTACGTTGTGAACAACTTGTCGCCATACGGACGCCATGACAGTCGCCTAGGCGTTCTGGCAGTCGGCTACTGCCATGCCTCGCCGTGGCGCCGTAACTATGAATTGCATAAATATTAATATTATAACTTAGTATTAGATGCTCAAACATTACATTTGTACTAAAATATTTGTAAAACAACTAACTTGTTGATTCAACTGAAAATCTTCTACAAAATTTAGGTTTATTACATTTAGATTCTAAGAAAATTCTTAACTATAAGAACTTATATAAAGATACCCTAGCGTATTGCATTTTAGCTATGTAACGTACCGCGTACCCATATTTGTACCGCGTATCAAAACGTACCACGTTTTAGGTAACACTGATCCGGACAAGATTCATGAAGCCAAGAATACAGGAGGCTCAAAAATAAAGATCTAATCTGCACAACAGAACTTAACTCCCTCTCGAAACATCTACAATTTGTCTCTCTCCTTAACATGATTACCAGGAATGTTGCTCAACTGGGTACACAAAGCGAAAATCTGCCATTTCTGTTCTGAATCCATCACCCAGTTCATCTTCTCTTGAAGTGACCCACCTCAACTATTGGTAACACACCGTCACCTCCTCAAGCCCACAGTCCTGAAATTGCCTCCTAACCATTGGTTGCCAAGACAAGGCCACCTAACACATTAACATAATCTGCTAGTACTGCATCAAGATCCACCGTAAGAGAGAAAACATTCAGAAATCTAATACACAGTGCTTCCATCCCTATCCAAATATCCTTCCAAAAACTGGATTCTCCCCATCGCCAACCACAGAGGTAACATGCCTTGGGAACTCCTACCATCCATCTGCAATGCCCTTCCACAAACCCCCTCCATATGGAAGCCTCAAACTCTTAGTCATCCAGCCTTCCCACTCCAACCCATATCTGATCACCATCACCCTCCTCTGCAATCTATACTCCTTCGAAAGAAACTGCCACAACCACTTCCCTCTCATAGTCCTATTGAACAACCCAAAGTCCCTCACCTCAACCCTTCTTGTTCCAAAGGTGCACACTTTTGCTTCTAGTTCACTAAATTGTACTTCTCCTTCATCATTTCCTTTCCCCAAAAAATCCTGAACAAGCTTCTCCAATCCCCTAACTGATGTAGGCAGCTTAACTACCGACCATGCTTATCAAGTCATTGCCTAGGCGTTGCCTAGGAGACGACTGGTCGTCCAGTCGGTAAGAATTGGCAAGGCGTCGGGGCGACTTGGTGGGAGAGGCAAAAGGCGAGCACCCAGACAGCGAATTGGACGACTTCCAGGCGACTTGGACGACTATATAGGCATAGTTGTCACGGTGCCACAGCGAGTCACGACGGTAGCTGACCGCCAGAACGCCTAGGCGATAAGGCGCCCGCCTAGGCGTCCATAAACAATAAATAATTTATACATTTATAATTATGAAGTTATTCTCATATATATATTAAGACTATTAAATATTATTAAAAACAAAATATACTTTAATTATTTAATACAAAAGTATGTGTATGAATTAGTACATTTAATTATTAAAAACAAACAAAAGATTAAAAGAAAAAATAAAGATTGTTGAATTAGTACTCTTGTAAGTTATTAAAGGTCATTTGCCAAATAGCCAAACAGGCCATAAGTAAGTGGCAGCCAGTTGTCTTCCATCAGAAGTCATTTGCTAAAGTAACCAAGCCATATTAACATACAAGGCACCACAATACACAAACTTTTTCACCCACATGTAGTATTAGTGTTACTCCCCACTAAACCAGACACCCAAATACAAAGTAAAACAAAACAATACACAACTCTCTCTCTCTCTCTCTCTCTCTCTCTCTGTCACGTTAACACAGAAGCCAGCTAACTGCTAAACAAAAACCCAGCTAGCTGCTAAACGAATATGCTACAAGGATCGTCTTCACTAGGCGAGGTTGGTGGTTGGTTCGCAGACATGGAAGAACCACCTACGCGAGGATGTGAAACAACATAAAGGTTGTCGGCGATGTCACGCGCCTCCTCACGCCGGCGCGTGAGATCTCCGATCGTCACCGAACTTCTTCTACTACACTCGGATTTCTTGGATCTATCCATTTATGGGTTCCGGGACTATTGTTAACTTTGTTTGATGATATTTTTGGACTGTTCTCATGTATTGAGCTAACTGTCACCAAGGCGTGACCTCGCCTTGCGATCTGTCCAGCGCCTGGACGACAAGTCGTCGCCTAGGCGACGCCTTGATAACTATGTATATAGGTAAGCGGTCGACTTGGCCAGAGCAGGTGTGGTTCAACCCAAAGCTTAACATGGTTAAAAAAAAGGAAAAAAAAGAGAGTAAAGTTCGACTGAACCTAATCAATCTATCCCAACTTCGGAACAGCAGAGGGAGAAACAAAACGAGAGAGGGAGAAACGAAACCTTCTAATCGATCGATCAAGCCGAGCAAACGAGACTCCGACGACTCACTTCGGCGCGACTCCGACGACCTCTGACTCCGGCGGCGACGACTTGATAGTTTACAGGTATGTTTCTTCTCATCCTCTTCTTCTCGTCTTCTTGACCTTCTCTTCTTCTCGTCTTCTTCTCTTCTTTTGATCAAGAGAACAACTATGATCCTTTAGTGTTTATTTGCTCTGAGTCTATGACTGCTTTGGCTCTGCTTTAACTCGCGACTTCGGCCTCCACTCCGGTATGTTTCTTTTTCTTCTTCTCTCCTTCTAACTTCTCTTTTTCTACTCTTCTTCTTCGTCTTCTTCTTCTTCGCGACTTCGGAATCTGTTGGCTGGACTTCTTCGGACTCTGTTAGCTGGACTTTAAAATTTTAGTAATGTTATACTTGCCTCTAGATAAAGTGCACGGGCCTCTTTGAGAATTTGAGGCCCACCAAGAATTTCAGTGTATTCGTCAAAATTTTTAGGGGTAGTGTGTACCATGTTGTATATATACTCCGTTTGTTATAAACTCTACAGGCATTGTGATTCCTTTTTTTTATTTTTTATTTACTATATTTTTGTTTGATTTGATAATGGTCTAAATTAGATTTTTTTTAAAAAAAAATTGTTAACTTTACTCAACTTAATTGTATAATACTACAATTAATTATTGTAAATTAATTGTATAATGGTTATTCATATAATTAGTCAGTAATTGAAATTAATTTCTTCATATCTAGCTAACTTTATATTGTTAATTAAAGATATTAGGGCTTCTTAGAATTACATTGAATTAAACTAAATATCACAAAGGTATCACCATTTATATAATTTAATTTGAAGTTGGTACAAGTTTAAAAAATTATAAGTTCACAACTATAATAAAATTTCCATTTTGACTTGATCTTGTTCACTTCTTATTGTGATTTGATATGCTACAACCTGCATTATGAATATAGTAAATCATTAGAAAAATAAATATATCAATATCAATATTCATATAAATATTAAATATATATAATTTTATTCGTATAAAATTTACATTGTTAACGACTTGTCGACTTGAGGACGACTAGTCGGGCGCCTTGTAGCCTAAGCGCTTAAGCTCTCGGCTGTCGCCTCGGCGAGGACTTTTAGTTTTTCTAATCGAGGCTTACGCCTCGCTCCGCCTCGAGGCTTACGCATCGCCTCGTCCATAGAAAAACGCGTCGTACCGCTTTTAGCTTTTTCGAACATTGCGGCCTCGCCTCGACTTGTCGCCTTGATAACTATGCTACCGACAAGTAATAGGTTAGCAAATTTGAAAGAGTACTAGTGATAAAGACCATTCTACCTCCTTTTGAAAGATAAGATTGCTTCTAACCTGTTAATCTTCTTTCTAAGCTTTGCAAGTTCCACCATTGGATCCGAGTAGCTTTCGCCTTATGCCTAGCCCCCAGGGGAACCAGTGTTCTAAAAGTCGCTAGGCGGCAAAGGGCGCGCCTAGTGCCTAGGCCGCCTAGGTGGTGCTTATGCGTTTTTCTAGGCGGACAAGGTGTTTTCTTAAACGGTCTCATTTTTTTAAAATTTTTATTATACATACTTGTTATATTGTACAAAGCATAAAATAGATGTAGTTTTCTAAAATTTTACATGAAAACTATCAAAAAAATAAAATAATATTTGAAGACTTGAAAATTCATTTGAAGTATTGTAGAGCTTCAAAGTAGAGGTCTGGTTCTGCCTAGGCGGAGGCCTAGGCGTCCAACCAAATCTAGGCAGTAGAGGACCACCTAATGCCTAGGCGGGGATTAATCGGACCTAGGTGGGGATTTTTAGAACACTGAGAAGAACCAGATACAATTAAAGATGGAAGAGATCTCACCTGGCAGCCCTAATTCTCAGCTAACTCGGTCACGTTATGCAACACGCCCACAGGAATCAACTGACTTTTGCCACACTGATCTTCAAGCTGAACATACTCAAAGCACAAAAGACCGAAAAGAGCACACCTCAAAATACACACGAGCACAACTCAAAACACAAAAGAATACACCTCAAAAATCTCAACTGTTGTGCCTCAGCATCACAAAAAATGACTATCATCCGCAAACAACAAATGTGAACAATCACTGATCCGTTGCCCAACCGAAAAACCACTAGTACTAGACGTCTTAACCTTAAATGAAATAAGAAAAGAGGCAGTTCTGAAATTCGGAGCTGTAAAAAGCAATTCAATGGGCTTCTTAAGAAAGTTATTGGTAATGCAATTCAAAAGGAGGCATGCAGAAAGTGGAGAGATCATTCTGAATGCTTGACTTCTTTTTAGATAAAGAGAAGAAGATTTTTATTAAAAAAGAGTGAACAGACAAAAGCGGAGGATGAGAGAAATCCTCCAAAACAGAAAGTGGAAAATTACTAGCCCTAATAAAAAGGCTATCCCCTCCATTTCTTTTGCTAATCTGAAATCGAAATTCCTCCAAAAGTGCACATGGCAGAAGACCACAATGAGGAAAGGAAAGTGACCCTCTCCCTAATAAGAAGTGATTATTAAAAATCAGAGGCATTCCTTTCCATCCAAATACCCCCCATAAAATGATAACTAGAGAAACAACAACATTGCCAAAGCACCTTCCCATCCTTCTTCCTCCCAGATGTCAAGCTTTCATGTACTGAAAGCTTGACTTGGTACCTAAATGTTAAGTTTATTATTAAATTAGTCTTAGAGAAGTGTCCATCTGAAGTATATGGCTGTTATGGCTTGTATGATCCAACTATAATTTAGAAACACTCAAAATTGAACCAGGAGAAGTTTAGACATTAGGTGCATTATGGTTCGAAAAGTGAGACAGTTCTGAAGCACGCTGAGATGGATGGAAGTCTACTTTTCATGTGATATTTTGTGATCCTAATACTTCTTATGAAGTAGAAAAGTGTACAAAGACTTGGATGTAGGGAATTCTGTTGTATTTTCTGGGATTTTAGTTTCCAATTTCTTTAGTTCGTTTTCTATTCTTTCTTAAGGAAATGTAATTGTCGGCAAAACATTGTGTAAATTATTTATAAGAATTTTAGGTCAAAAATGAGTGGTGAAAAAGCATTATAGGATTTGATACCCTCTCTATCTTATACTCTTGTACATAAACCTCAACATAGAGCATGATGGGATCTTATCCTTTTTGGCCCAGAAGGTCTTTCCATTCAAAAGAAACATATTGAATAAGTACTCCATTATTTAATCTTATCTTTTGCATTATAACGACAATACTGCTTAGGCGTTTCTGTTAATAATAAGGCTAAAGAAGACAATTTTGAAAAGTAGATCAACAACTAAATCAATGTCTCCTCTTATGCTTTTTTGCACCATTTCTTGTTAGTGGATACCTTTTGTTTTCTTCTCTACCTACTCTTAACGTATACCAAATTTTGTAGCCAACTCATCTAAAAGTTTAAGCTGTTTGATGGAGGGCCCAACAATGTATATCATGCTAACATTTTCCATTGTTTTTTGTGCATAATTCATAGAGTAACTTCTTAAGTTTGTGGGACGAATGCGATAATTGGTTGTTGTACAAAAAGCATCTATTGTTTTATGATTTAGGGCTGAACCTTTCATTATAAGGTGCTAAGAATCTTTATGTCATTTTTTTTTTAAAATTAATAATCTTCATCATTTTATATACCTTTTGCTTATACAAATGTAGGTTATCCGGGTCATCAGAAAGGGAAAGTTGCAGATAGTTCAAAATTTGGTCGGCCGGTAAGTGCGCATCCTGTAGATCATCAGTGTTACTTGATTACTCTTTAGTAATTGACTTTATTAATCTGGATCTCGTATGGATAAATGATAATTTAGTCCTATATCTACATTTTATATACTTTTACTCTTTGTTAGCATACTGTTGGCACTGGGGTCTTATACTGACCAGTATGCGTTAGTTCATCTTTTGGTAGTTCATGGTTTTAATAAATCGGGGGTTTTCTGTCTCTCTCCTCTTCCATCTCTCTGATTTTGTACTCTATTCTTCTTCAATTTTAGTAAAACATTTTTTTATTTATCATAATTGTTCCCTTCAAAATATTTCTGTAGTTTTAATGAAACAAGCATTTTGGATATTTTGTTAGTATCATTATTTTTTTGGGTAATCATGTCAAGGATTTGTTGCATCCTTCTATGTAAAACTATATCATGATAGCAGGTGATTATTTTATTTGTAGATGCCTATAGGCCTTTAAAAGAAGTACCTGTATAAACTGTCATATTTGAGTTTTGTGAATTAAAATATACCATTTCAATTTCTCCCCATAAAAAGAAAGAAAAGAGTAGGACATGGTTGAAAGTTTTCTCGTCTATTTCTATAGGCTAAATTGAGGACCTCCTCGTGGTGGGTACGATACTTTGTTCAGACCAGCTTAGAAGAGAATGAAGCTGCCGTCAAGAAGTTTGAACAGGCTGCAGTTAAGAGCTCCTACAAACCAGGCTGCCAAATATTTCACCTAAAGTCATATCGTTGACATAGCAACAGAGTGTCCTAGCAACATTTGAGCTTCTCCATCAGCTAAGATAAGGCATCTTCTGCTCTCTTTGAAATATCACACCATACAGAAATCACAATATCATTGAATATATATAATTATCAATCAACATAGTGTCATGAAATTCTGTTTCAACATTAATATGTTTTATATTAATTAGCAGAAGAATAGCATGTTTATATTCTTTGATTCTATTTATGAGAAAGTAGAGAATGAATCAACAAGGTTTCTGCTTAGTTGTATTGATAATAGTAGACTGGCAGTTAATTGAGTTCTTTTATTACAAATAAATCTATTTTTATAAAGTGTGTAATCCCTTGTCATTCTAAAATATTTTACTGGAGCAAGTTTTGCAGTTTCTCATGCGGAAATGATGAGAGATTTCTCTATGTTGGTACTGTTTGGAGACGGCAGTCATTGCGATGCTTATTGACTTAACAAATTAAACTCAAGGCCTTTGATCCCAAACTAGTTAGGTATGTAAGAATAAAATAAAAAAGGCAAGGGAAAATATAAGATCATAAAACAGATAAAACAAGAAAAAGGGTAAAATAAATAAAAATAAAAAGAGATGGAAATATAGACTCCATCAATTTCAAAATTAGATATATTTTTTTTTAGTCAATTTCAAAATTAGAGATGTATTTTTATTATTTATATTTTAGGTAGATTTGTGTCACTATTACTACATTTTTAGCAATTATTAGGGATATATTATTCTTAAAAGTCGTCGTTTTAGAAATATATTTTTAATTTTAAAACGGAGAAAGTATATAAAAAACACCCCCTTGTAGAAACATATATATAAGCAGCTAAAACGAAAACATGAAAAAAAATGACGCACAGTATTGGGCTTGGGATATGTGGATTGTACTCCTTTTGACCATAAAATGCAATATTGTTTGCTATTTTAATTGATGCAAGTTTTTTTCTTTTACTTTATGCATCTCAATATATATTGTGGCCTAGCACTCTAGAATTTATTCTCTCTTTGCAATGCTTTTATTGTTGTAAATTGTAACTTAAGTAAATTGTCCATATGATTGACTTGCATACATCAAAAACAGGAATACATCATTCAGTATGAAAATTTATTCTTGTAATCAGTAGGTTCCAATTGATTGGGGGTTAGATGTAGAAACTTGATACGCTAGTGTAGGGCATTATAGTTGAATCATGTCATAATGGTAATCATTATTCCAACTATCCCCTAATTGAGTGCATGTTCCAAAAAGTTTTTATTTTTTATTTATTTTATTTTTATTCTTAATAGAGTGCGTGGCAAGCATGTTATATATGCAGAGTGATCCATAGTAAATATTTACTTTAATATTATTTGGACATTTATCGTTAGTCGTCAAGAAACAGATAGTCCAAATTTAATTTTCTTTAACCTTATCACTATTTGTAGCGAATAACATATGGGACATCCGTTTCTCCTATGGACAACTAAATATGAGTTATTCCAAATAATGCTGTAGTAAGCATTTGTTATAGATTATTTCTCATATATATATATTAGTGTTCTAAAAAGCAGCCTAGGCGGCGCTAGGCTACTCCCGAGCGCCTCGCCTAGGCCCAAGGCAGCAAAAAAAACGCTTCAAGAAATTAGGCGGCGCCTAGGCAGGCTAGGCGGACTAGGCGGCTAGGCAGGCAAGGCGGAGATTTTTTTTAATTTTTAATAACTACCCAAATCAAATGTTGATATATTTATTTTTCTAATGATTTACATATTCATAATGTAAGTTGTAGCATATTAAATCACAACAAAAAGTGAACAAGATCAAGTCAAAATGGATAATTTTATTATAGTTATAATTTTTTGAACTTGTATCAACTTCAAATTTTTTGAACTTGTATTAATTTTATTATTTAATAGCAATCTTGTTTATGAATAAAACTAATACGTTAAAAATATGTTAACCATACTTAGCATATGGTATTTGTCATTTTCTTTAAGTGCTCAATTTTGAAAATTACATAAATAAAAATAATTTCATAATTAATAATATCAAATGTCTCATTCAATAAACTTCACACTAATTTTTTAAAAATAACATTTATTTAAATTTTTTAGAGAGAAGAAGTACGTATATATGTGAAGATATTAGTAACACTAATTATATAATTTAATTATTTCAAGTAATGGATATATATATATATATATATATATATATATATATATAGTTTGCTTTAATTCATTGAAGCAATTGTTTTCATTGAAGCATGATGATATAAGAATACTCTTAAAAATTCAATTCAAACTCAAAATTAACATGAATATTATAAATTACTTAAAAATACATTTATTATTTTTAAAAATTAAACAAATTATGTGTTTGAACTTTGGCATTGACACTATGGATGTTTTGTTTGGATAAATGTAAGATAAAATATTAAAATTGGCTTAAAATAAAAAATCCCGCCTAGGTCCCGCCTAAGCCCCCTAGGCGCTAGGCCCCCCGGCAGTCCGCCTCCCGCCTAGCGCCTTTTAGAACATTGATATATATATATATATATATATATATATATTTATTTATTTATTTATTATGAATCATTCTCCCTATATACATACGTTTGTGTATTATATGATTTTTTATTATTGTAATTTGGATCTAAAGAATTATTTTATTATATATGTGCTGTCATTTGAACGTTATAATATCCATGCCAAAAACATGAGCTTTCAAAATGACAATGTGTGGCAACGATTTTTTTTTTTTTTTTTTCCTTTTCTTAGTCCAATTGAATAAATTACTTCAGTTCAGTGGCTGGGTTCTCTTATTATTATTGAGATAGTCCTTACATGCTACAATGGTGATATTATTCGGAAACAGGGTGACTCGGTTCCCATCCGTCCAGGGGTTATTTTCTATCTACATTACTACTGAAGCAAATTATTGTAGTTAAAGATCTTTTCTATTGTGAAAGAAACATCATCATTACTAGGTTTTCTTGTTTGTACCCTTTGTCCCAGATTGAGGTTAGTTTGTTTTCAAAAATGATCGGTAAGATATTAGTATTTTTACTAATTTAATGCTATTACGGATTATTTTATTTCATAATTAATCTTTTATTTATTCTCACAAATTTTGTTGTCTTTTTTAAAGATCATTTGATGATGCATTATAATTTCACGTACAAAAATAGTATTCTATGATCCTCTTTTTGATGTATCAAAGACTTTAGAAATAATAACAATAGTCTATGGATTAATTAAGACTAATTAGGGAATATAAAGACTAATGATATTATAGTCGTTCAAATAATCATATATAGTATGTCTCAAAATGAGGCTAAAACACTTCATTCAATAATAATAATAATAATAATAATAATAATAATAATAATAATAATAATAATAATAAGTTATAATCTTGGCCCATAATTTTCTAGAGATTCCATTACAAGTACAAGACTACAAGGATAGCTTCATCAAGAATCTCATTCTAATGAACAATCTCGACAATTTAGCTCTAAATGCGAGAAAATTACAATAATTATCAACGTGGCAGTAGAGAGGAAATAAAATCTCACGTAAACAAAGAAATACAAATTAATGTACAGGGTAACAATAAGAATTGGACCTGAGCAAATCTTAAGCATCAAGTTAAGACCTCATTGATGCAATTTCGACCACTAATTATGCTATTACCAAATATTTTCCTTTTGCTAATAAAATGTGGGGAGATTTTCTTTATTCTTTTTTGGCCATTTGGAAACTCCTTGAGTGTGGAATGAGAATGTTATTTAAAAGGAATAAGACAATAAGATTAATAGAATATCACCGCCTAATTAATCATAATTCTCTTAAGTCAATTAAGCATTAACTTGAATGTATTTTTGTCTTGAGTTGAAGACAAGATCCAATAATTGGTGCCATTTGAACAACTAGACATTCTTTATCTCATTTGGCACCAGACCTAATCCTTTACCTTTTCCATTTACCTTTTCCATTTAGTTTTTTGGTAAGACTGAAGATCAGAGTAGGTCATGTTTCACCAGAAATGATCATGCATACTTATCTCATCCATGATGAATAATGTCTCAATATTCAACAAGGTGGCAGGAGCAAATGCAGAAGTTAATTAATGGCTCAGCCTGTCACATGGTACAATTGAGAAAACCTTGTATAATATATACATATATATATATATATATATATATATACATATATATATATATATATATATATATATATATAATGATCCATAACAAGCTATTATTATAAACACTATTTCAGCAAACAGATCTTACATCGTTAATCCAGAGATCCAATGACTCAAAAAAGAAATTATTTTTTAGTGGCCGCAACTCTTAGTAGCGGCCAATTTTATTTTAATTTTTTTTTGTTGGCCATTACTAAGACTTGCGGCCCACACCTCAGTTAAATTTAAATAGTTTTAATGTATAAAATATTTGTAAGGTAATTCCAAGTTGTATTACAATATGAAGTTTAAATTTTAAATAATCAAATTATCACAATAATTGACAATGTTAAATTATATTACATAAGAAATTATTTATACAAATATTTTATAAAAATAAATACATTAAATATAGTCGACAATGTTAAATTTTATTACTTAAAGAAATTATTCATACAAATAAATACATTGAATATATTTGACAATTTTAAAATTTATTAATTAAGAAATTATTTATAAAATAAATACATTATATATAGTTGACAATGTGTTAAATTTTATTACTTAAGAAATTATTTATACAAATATTTTATACATTGAAACTATTTAAATTTAATTAAGATGGGGTGTTTTAGATATTTCTCTTGACTGCAAGTCTTAGTAGTGACCAACAAATTTTTTTTTTTTGGCCGCTACTAAGAATTGTGGTCTGTTCCTCTTTGGGCCATTGGATCTCTGGATTAACAGTGTAAGATCTGTTTGCTGGAATAGTGTCCGTAGCAACCGTTTGCTATGAATCACTCCCCATATATATATATATATATATGTATATATATCACTTTAAAAATAACACTTTTAATCGTTTTCTTAGAAATCTAATTGTTCAGATGATAAGAACATGAAAAATAAGAAGGTCTATCATTTTCTAGGAAATTTAATTATGTAAAATCTTGTTATCCAAAGTCAAGAACACGAGTAAATTTATGACACTGAAATTATATTGAAATTTCAACACGTAGAGTAAGAGGTTTCATTTAACCGTATTACAAGAAGATTGCCGATTCTCTTCTTTTTAAATATATTCTTATTATCTGCACTGTTGTATTTTTAAGAAAACACTTTCAAAAATTGTTTTTAGAATAATTTATAATGAATTGGACTAAGACATACCTTATTCCGTTTTCCCATATATATACTTCAGTTCTCACATGCATGTTTCCAGATTTTTTTTAACCTTTTGACTTGTGACCATCTCCAACAGCCTTTTCTAGGTAATATCCCTTGGACTTTTAAACATAATGATAATAACATTGGCTCACGGAACATTGATTTGATGGTGGTGTTCTGAAATTATTCAAGAACTGTTGGTCAATGGTGACAGGTTTGAAAGTGACGAATAGAATTAATGCATATAGATAAGATACGTATGTGAATTAATATTATGTACAAAATGGTACCAGTCAAGAATTAAATCCCATTCCATTTCTGTAACTCCTTGAAGAGTTGGATCTCTATTGCTGTTTGTTCACTTAAAGGCAAACCTGCTTGTTCTTCCAAACTACAGGTAAATGTAGCTTTCTTTGACTTGGTGTTCTGAGTATAGCTCCAAAAAATGTGTGTTTTGTGTGTATTGGATACATACATTTACATTTGTATGGGATCTATATATGAAGGTGCGCAGTATACATCGGAAATAGTTGCATTTGTATGTAAAAATTGACAACCATGATGCAAAATAAATGTAGTTTTTTAAAAAATATACAAATTTAATATTTTTTTTCCAATATTCACTATATCTATCTATATATATATATATATATATATATGTATTCGATGAAAACTCTTGTTGGATATTCTTCAAAGAAAAGTGAATATGATTTTTATGGGAATTTTAACAAAGCATGTGCCAATTATCTAAACGGTTTTTTTATTAGGTACACTTTCTCTTTATAGTATTCCGCCTTACTTATTTTCGGTCCACGGATGAAATTCTCTGTGGGGGTTTACATGCTAGTATATTTGTGAGCGTCATATTTAAAAGTAGCTCTCACCATACAAAATAATTTTTTCTAAATTATAGGAAATAACGGACAAAAGGATTAATTTTAAATCGTGGTTATTTCACCTTAGAATGGACGGCCACATATGTGCTAGCCAAGACTGATTCATAATTAGTGATAGTCATGATCAGGCCATATATATATATATATATGTGTGTGTGTGTGTGTGTGTGTGTGAAGCAATAGTGCTATATCTCATGTTTGTGTCTATGGGGGTTGAGGTGGTGCTTGAACCATAAGTCATGGCCTAACATGCACAGCATGCTGTATGTCACCAAGGACCATTGTGTCTCGTACGTATTAATAGTCATAGACTGATATCTTGCCGGTGTGGTCTGACGCCTAAATGCCATTCACATGACATAATGGACTTTCTTGCTATACAAAACCACGTGCCCTCTAAGGCCTACAGATTTTTTCTCTCTCTCTCTCTCTCTCTATATATATATACTAATTGTACTACCCGTGCCTCCGGCACTACGTACGAAGGGAAAGGGGGAAGAGAGATTGTCGGCGCTAGAGAATAGAGGAGGCAGAGGGCGAGCTCGAGAGGAGGAAGAACGGAGGAGGATCTGAGAGTGAGAGAGAGAGCAATTTTTTTTCCTTTTAAGTTAAATAGGATATAATGGACGGTGAGATTTATCCCAAACTTTTAACGGTTCTGATGGTTTATTAGGATGAGCGGAAAATTCAAAATCAGTTGTGTTTTGTTAGATATATATATATATATATGTGTGTGTGTGTGTGTGTGTGTGTGTGTGTGTGTGTGTGTGTGTGTGTGTGTGTGTGTGTGTGTGTGTGTGTAGGAGAATGATCCACAGAAAATGTTAGCTATGAACACTGTTTGAGCTAATGCATATCCAGTCGTTCAATATAAGATCCAAGGGCAGGGTTTGGGCATGACCGCTAGAGGGAGTAGCGGCCAGATATTAAAATAATTAAATATTATCTTGACCCTAGAGGGAGTAGCGGCCAATAAAAACGGCCGCTACTCCCTCTAGCGGCCAAAATAATATTTAATTATTTTAATTTTCATATTGACCGCTAGAGAGAGTAGCGGCCAATATGAAAATTCGGACAATCGTATCTTCTTAGTTTACATGCAGTAGTACAAACGGACTCAATATACTTAATTAATCAATTTATAATTAAGCATATAGAGTACATATATATATATTATAATCCCCCAAGTCCCAAAGCTGCATATATAAACTTTCCACTTAATTAATCAATTTATAATTAAGCATATAGAGTACATATATATATATATATATATATATATATATTATAATCCCCCAAATCCCAAAACTGCATATATAAACTTTCCACTTACTGTACTTTGGATACTGTATTACATCATAAACTTTCCACTTACTGGATTTTACTTAATTTTTTGGTGTGAGATGTTTTTTCCACTTACAAGTACAATTCAATGATAATTTTCATATTGACCGCTACTCTCTCTAGCGACCAATATAAAAATTAAAATAATTAAATATTATCTTGACCGCTAGAGGGAGTAGCGGCCAGTCAAAACACTGTCGTTTTGACTGGCCGTTACTCCCTTTAGCGGCCAAGGTAATATTTAATTATTTTAATATTTGGCCGCTATTCCCTCTAGCGGTCGTGCCCATATGCTGCCTTTGGATCTTATATTGAACGGGTGGATATGCGTTAGCTCAAACAGTGCCCATAACTAACGTTTTCTGTGGATCATTCCCCATATATATATATATTACTATAATGTCACCAAATTTTTTACATCGTCAGCTCAAATTCTATACTTAAGCCCCATCCAACATATATATATATATATATATATATATTTAGATTGTGTTAAGCATTTAGATTTATTTGTATTCGAGAAAACATCATTTGGCACCACTACAAATCTTATTAAGATTCGGGAGGGTTAACTTTTGGATTAAAGTGAAAAATTTAATCTTAAGAGGTAAAATTAGTCGTTTTATTAAGTAGTTTTAATCAAATTTAGCTAAGATATACTTTGTACAACATTTTTTTATATGTGAACTGATCCATAGTCAACGTTATAATGATAAGGTTATCCTTACAACAGATCTCGACCGTCCATCGAACGGTAAGGAAGATCTCTCATTCGCAGTTTAATATAGGGGAGTCCGCAGTTTAGTTTTGCGGATGGAAAAATTGTCCAAAATAGTTCTCCTTCGTTCGTAGAATTAAACTGTGGATGCTAAGTATGGCTCGACCCATCCGCAGTTTAAACGACGTCATTTTTGGTCGGCCCGTCCACAATATTAAACGACGTCGTTTTTGGTTTACCCGTCTGCAGCCGTTTTTGGTCTGCCAGTCCGCAGTATAAACTGCGAATGCTGAGTATTATGAAGTATGTTCAAACGACGTCGTTTTAATATAAATCACCGTCCCTGAACTAAACTGCGGATGGTGAGTACTTCTATACCAGATACGTTATTTTTTTTCTTCCTCATCTGAGATCTAAATACCCAAATTGAATTTGAGAGAAAAGCAACCAAACAAAAGGAGATCAGGAAATTTGTGCTACAAACTTATATCTTTGCTAAATCCAACTCATGTAAGTTATAAATTCGTCATATGTATATATTTTTTATTCTCCTTTGTCGTATACAAACTCCATAGTTGTTGTATCCGTAGTTGTTGTATAGAAAGTTGTTGTATACAAAGACTTGTTGCAAACGTATGTAAGTATACATCAAAGAAACATTATTGGTCGGTTATAACTAAATTGTTTAAGTATAATGTTTGAATTAAGGTTTTTCTTAGTTATTTTTGATATGTAATAATAATAGAATCAATGTCTTCTTGATATATGTTTATTTTATTTGTGTTAATTATAAAAATAGAATTCAATACTGGACCAGCTGATAATACACTGTTGTGGGATCAACTAACCACATTTCAACAATTGTATGGAACAATCCTCATTTCACGCATTCCTTAAGAACTGATGAGAGTGGACGCTCTTTGGATATGTGGTTTTTAAATGATGCGCAAAAATAATTATTACACCAATAGGGTTTTAGGGTATTCACAAACATAAATATATGTAACCAATTAGATACTTCATCGATAGAAGTATTGGTGGAGCGTTGGTGGAGTGAGACAAATACATTTCACTTTCCTACCGGTGAAATGACAATAACGCTAGAAGATGTATATTTTATTTTAGGATTACCGGTTATAGGAGAACCTATAACATATACATTAATAAGAAATCCTAAACAAATTTTTGACGAAAGTGAATTTAGTAAATATGTACTAGAGGATGAGAAGGTGTATAACCGAGGGGGCATTATGTTGTCTTGATTGGGCACCAGATTTTGCAAACTTCCCCTAGATGCCGACATGGAAACCGTGGTGACGTACACCAAAGCATACGTATTGTTTATTCTTGGGAATATATTATTTGCATTATCAAACCATGACGTTGTACATGCTAGATATCTTTTATTTCTATAAGATGTTGATAAAGTCTGTGATTATGCATGGGGAGCTACGATTTTGGCTTGTTTGTTCCACAGTTTAAATAAAGCAACCCACCTCGATGCGAAAAGCTTCTCTGGCTGTTTAACACTTCTTCAGGTATCTTATTGATTGTAGTTTGATGTTTATTTACATTAATATTGGCCCTCATACCGTATTTATAATTTTTAACTTGATTAATTATGACACATGTGTGGGCTTAAGAATGCCTGTCAATCGGGAGGCCTAATTATGTAAGAGGGGTCGACCATTGGTTGCCCCGTGCAAGAGTCTGGGCTTACCGAAGAAATAAAGATACCGTTAAAGAAATAAGAAGATTATACCTCTATCACAACCAAATCTTTTATAGAGGTGAATTTGATGGGATGATAGCTGCAATGGTACGGTGGATGCCATATACAAAGTTTGATCATTTAGTGGCACAAGAGTACCAGATAGCCTGGTATAGTGGGGCCCCGCGTATTCCCCTTATTTGGTTCGACGTTGTTGAATTCCAAATGTCAGATCGTGTCTTGAGACAATTTGGAGAACCACAAGATATTTTCGAGACCCCGATAGATATGATTAATCAACTCCACCAGGAGAGGGAAGGGATCCACGCTATATATTATATCCAGCTGCGAAGAGATTATATCGCCACGTGGTATGCATGTCAAGATATTGTATTGGATTTTATGGTGGTTATAAGACAGGAGGTTACTCTAGCCGAATACCTGTAGTGGTATAGGCGGATGACTCTTATAAGAATTAGCCGCCCACAACTTCAACCTGATGACACTTATACACCACCTGACTTATTTCATTAATACGAAGCTGCAAACCTTGTAAGTTTCATATTGAAGATTTTGTTTAGGACATTTACAACATATATATTATATACTGTTTGCTAATCATATGTACACTTTTTTTATACAGATCGAAACAACTCGAGATTTTGTGAGAAACATTCTAGGCATACCACCTGTGCATAACCCTCGCCATGTGTACGAGGAGTGGTATGCAAGGTCGATACTGTTCAATGAAGAATACTAGAGAGTTTTTCAAGATTCCAAGGATACCATCCCCAACGTTCTACCAGATCAATTCACGTAAGAAATGCCATTCTCCGATTTTGATCAATTCAGTTAAGGATCCCCTTATTGGTCTGACATTCCATTTGTAGTTGAGAAGAAACCCAAAATGTAATTAACACCTCCTCCCCTTTACATGTATCAGTAGAGTCTTATTGGTGATGTTGAGAGTATATGACAATTGCAGGCTATGCAGTTAATGCCAATATTCGAAGAAATGTCAGTCCCTGAATCACATTATGAGCGTATATACAGTGGGAAGGAGTGTGTGTATAATATTCTTCCTTCGTGGCTACGGGTGGACCGGTCGTCCATATTTAAGAGAGATCCTCTTAAACCATTGAAGGTGGAATGGCTAAATAGGAATTGGTTTATAAATATGGTGGACCAATAACAGTTTCCTCATCTAGGTCCCGATAATGAGTACAGATTGAAGCATAAAGACCTACTATCGCTTAGGCCAGAGAACTTGATATGGGATCAGACGATCGATGCGTATCTTAGTTTGTTGAAGTTACGCGAAGAATGTCTACGATGAGGCTGATATGAGCAGGGAAAATTTTATTTCATGTCTTGTTGTTTTTTGCAATTATTACCACAATGGTTTGATTCTTACACCAAACTCTCGGTGTCATAGAAGAATAAATATGACATTTCTGATGTGTCTCCATTTTTTTCCAACTAGGGACAACAACCGAATTTGTCGAATTGTGATTTTGCATTTTTTACAGTTAACCACAAAAACGAACATTATTTTTTATTCATTGTAGATATTAAGCAATGAAGGGTTATATTAATAGATTCTTTGTATAATGATGTACTAAGTCACAAAATAAGTAGTCGATATCGACTACAGTTAGAATATGTGGTATGTCCCCACTTTTAACTATTTGATTTTTCAATTACATTTATGTTATAGTGTCCTACTAATATTATGTTTTTTTAATGTACAGCGTGGTTTCGTTGCCAACGCTATCTGAATTTATAATCTTGAAAAAAAATTCTCAAAGAAAAAAATGGCGTGGGCATTCAAAACCATTTGATCTAAACAAAAGAATGATTTTGATTGCGGAGTTTACGTGAGAAGTATGCTAACTACGCTGTCCAAGGCATGTCTTTAGGGGAGGTTAACTGGTCCGAGGAAGATACCTCCTTATTTAGGTATAGAATTGCCCATGAATTGTGTAAGCACAATGCTAGAGACATGAGTTTTACAATTATGAATACTAGAGTTACAGATGTATCTTAATTTATACATTATATATTTACAATTAATTTTATATTGTATATAATATTTATACATTGTATATAATTTGTTTGTGATATGACATTATAGTTTGTAAATATTATGGATTGTAGTTGTTATTTTGGTTTGTGATATGACATTTACAGTTTAAAAGCATACAGGGGGACCAGGTAAATCCATATAGGGAACTTTAAAAAAAATAGTCATTCACAGTTTAATATTGCAGAGCAGTCAACTAATATAGAGAACTTAAAAAAAAATATTTCATCTGCAGTTTAATACAACTGAGTCAGGGAAATCAATACAGGGAACTTTTAAAAAAATAGCCATCCGCAGTTTAATACTGCAGAGCCTTGGAAACCAATACAGGGAACTTTAAAAAAAGTTGATATTGTCATTCGCAGTTTAATATTGCGGAGCCTGGTCCACTTTATATAAAAAAAGCATCCCATCCGCAGCTTAATACTGCAGAGCTTGGGAAACTAATACTGGGAACTTTTAAAAAAATGATATTGTCATCTGTAGTTTAATATTGCAGAGCCTGAGAAACTTAAAAAAAAAAATTGTCAACCGCAATTTAATACCAACTTTAATAAAAATTGACATTCACTTCGCCAGAACATGAATTTGAGCATGACATTTCATTTATAATGGTTCTACAAATACAGCTAGAAGATGAAAGTAATAAAATATTATTGAGAGAAATGAAATTATGAAGATTCAGGCTTATTCAATCCTAAAGCTTTATAATGGTTTCGCTTATCATGATTTGTAAATATTTCACATATTACACACTTTTCGAAGTGGCTTCTGTCCTACGATTTGTTCGACAACACTTTTTCATCGTGTTGCTTTTTTACGACCTTTTGTCTATGAACAAATTAGATCAAAAACAAGATTATTGGGCTCATTATCATCATCAGCACGCAATTCCATCGCTTCCTCAGCCTCAATAACATGTTGCACATTGTCGTCCCATTTTATATTTACACGTTCGATAGAGATTTTGGCCACAATTGTTTCCTCACGATCAAGCATTTCACCAACATAACTAGTGCCTTCTTTAGAACATGAAACATCCAACACAAAACCCAAAAATCGTTTGCACAAATGATTGATCTGACCAGTTTGTGTCTTAGCATAATATGTGACCGAGGTCAAAACATACGGGGCGACACTGTTGGTATCAATTCTTCGGGAATCTAAACAAAGTTTTTTGAAGTTAGTAACTTGAGAATGTGGCAACATATATTATCAGCATGTTCAAATATTTTGCAATTATATTTCGCCATCCCGATATCTATATTATGCACAATTGTGCAATATCTACGACAAGATTTAGGAACTATGACTTTGAACATCAAGTAGTTTTTTAAAGTAGGAGTTGACATCTCATGTACCTTTTTAGAAGTTAACTTGTGCAATTTTGTTAGTTCAATTTGAAAACGTTGAAATATTTCTTTGGTATATATTTTAGCTGCATGCATCTCTAATGGATCTCCAAGAACAAATTTTCTTGCACGATTGACTGTAATACAATCATCTTGTTTCTCTTTGATGTACTATTTCTCAATAGCTTTTTGGGACTTTAAAGTAAAATCTTTAATCCCCATACTACTATTTACATATCCGTCAAAAAAATTGTTCATACTTTCACTCATGGAAGTGATAGTCATTCCCGCTGCAAAGAATGTTTTTGAATATGTAACGATCCCAAAATCAGGACAAATTTCACACCTGATCTTGTGCGTTAAAATACAATCACATTCTAACTTTACATCATTAATCGATGATGTAATCAATAAAATACGGAGAAATCTAAACTTTTTGCAATTTACTTTCATATTCTGAATTTTCATCACAATTCAACTTTATTCTTATTGTACATAACAAACAATATCAATATAAATATTAAAACTTAGCTATTTCAATATTTTCTCAGTTTCAGGACTCGCAACCTTTATCATCTATACTTATATTCAAGATCGTATATATATAAAGATCCATTTCAAAATATCATATATGAACGTAAGGTTCAACTTCTGACTTTAAATATTTCCTGAATATTCGCAATGTAATCAAATATATATTCATTTCACACCATCCTTTAAACACCATTGTCATTATTCTATCTTACCAAGCAAACTATATAATTACATCTAAATTCCAAAATGAATAACCTTTATTCATTACTCAAGGTTAACATAATCTAGCTTACATATATCGTAAACCGTCATCACGACTTAATATAATTTCAACTATGAAAATAGTTAAAAGTTTTCCTTTCCCAGACGCCTTTAATCTTTATTATCATGATAACAAGAGAATTCCATCACATCTTTAATCTGTAAATTATTGCAAGTTTGAGAATGACGACCCATCAAGTCTAACAGTTTTCATGCATCACTATTCATACATGTTATACATTTTAGTCATGCATCATGTTCAACATTCTATGCATTTTATATATAATATCATAAATCTTATGCAATATGATTACATATACACATGTTTCATACGTTCATGGTATGCATTTTCATATACGCTTTCAATTTCATCATGTTTTATTTAGAACATATTTCATGTGTTAACAATTTATCATATCTCACATATCACACATCACAAATAAATTGAGTTTCCGTAACTCAATTAGCGTTAGTCATACTTTGACTTCAACAATCCATATAACATTGTAATTCAAAACATGTATGTCAACATATTCATAACAATTTCATCATAACGCGATAACGATTGCACATATTCAATATCAAGCTTACATAATACAAACGAAACTGGAAAACTTGCCCTCGCGATGTAAAGCTATCAATTCTATGCGATTACGCGAGCTCAAAGCGTTATGATCTCGTACAGCACCTATGTAACACACACAAGGTTATTATGTAACTTAATGCTAACACATTCTATGAACTTCGATTGAAACTCAAATCAACTATATCCGTGAATATCCCTCGTATTACTTATGTAATGTAATTAGAATCATTACATAGCTCAATATTTTCATATCTTATGATATTTAACTTAAACTTGCTTTTCTTAAATTTAAATAACTCATTTATAACTTTATTCAATGTATTAGACTTATTAATAATTTTATAGACTAATTAGGTGTAATACTTTAATTGTTACAAGTTTTTACTATCTCAATTTCATTGCATCCTCATACGTGTCAAAACAACTCTTCAATAGCCATAACAGCACTGCAGTGCAGTGCAGCCGGCAGTGCGCGCACGCCTGCTGCTGGTGCCAATCAATGCCTGCAGCTGATGCTTGCTTGCACACTGCTGAATTGTAGTTCAGTACACCAACTAGCCACCTTTATAAATTTCTAACTCAAAATTTATAAGTCTGATTGCTTCCAAATTTTAGTATGTTATAAATGGTATAGCATACTATTTTATACAAATATAACTCAACCAAAATGGACTTCTTAAACAAATTTTCAAGAGCTTAAAACTGCCCTGTTAGAGTAGTTTTTCGACAGAGTTTAAACTAATCATTCATTCCAAAACAGGTTTTAAACTTCATTTGATTCACCTAATCAACTTAAATCACTTCACATGATATGCATAAAGACTCCTTTGATCCCAAACTTAACCCAATTCCTCTATTTATGCATAACAGCCCCTAAGAGGAAATTTTACAAATACTTTTTGTGAATCAGTTTAAAAAACAAGACTCCCAATAACCTGCATAAACCTTCATAAGAAATCACAGCCTAATAACAGCCCAAACATGGCAACAATTATCATATATAATACTTATAGCAATTGAATTTGGTGAAGTTTTAGTTTATAGAAACTTCACCAAATTCAATTGCTATAAGTATTATATATGATAATTGTTGTCATTTTTGGGCTGTTATTGCGCTATGATTGCTTGTGAAGGTTTATGCAGGTCATTGGGAGTTATAAGGGAGGAAATTTTTGGCTTAAACCATGTATAAACATGTGTGAAACCTGTTTTTAAAATTGATGCACAAAAGGTGTTTGTAAAATTTCCTTTAAGGGGTTGTTATGCATAAATAGAGGAATTGGGTTAAGTCTGGGATCAAGGGAGTCTTTATGCATGTCATGTGAAGTGATTTAAGTTGTTTAGGTGAATCAAATGAAGTTTAAAACTTGTTTTGGAATGAATGATTGGTTTAAGCTTTGTCAAAAAACTGCTCTAACAGGGCAGTTTTAAGCTCTTGAAAAACTTGTTTAAAAAGTCCATTTTGGTTGAGTTATATTTGTATAAAATAGTATGCTATACCATTTATAACATACTAAAATTTAGAAGCAATCGGACTTATAGATTTTGAGTTAGAAATTTGTAAAGGTGGCTAGTTGGTGTACTGAACTACAGTTCAGCAGTGTGCAGTGAGCATCAGTTGCAGGCAGCAGCAACAGGTGTGTGCGCGCTGCCGGCTGCACTGCAGTGTAGTGCTGTTGTGGCTATTGAAGAGTTGTTTTGACACGTATGAGAATGCAATGAAATTGAGATGGTAAAAACTTGTAACAATTAAAGTATTACACCTAATTAGTCTATAAAATTATTGATACGTCTAACACATTGAATAAAGTTATAAATGAGTTATTTAAATTTGAGAAAAGCAAGTTTAAGTTAAATACCATAAGATGTGAAAATATTGAGCTATGTAATGATTCTAATTACATTACATAAGTAATACGAGGGATATTCACGAAACAAATTAGTCATAACGGATATAGTTGATTTGAGTTTCAATCGAAGTTCATGGAATGTGTTAGCATTAAGCAACATAATAACTTTATGTGTGTTACATAGGTGTTGTATGAGATCATAACGCTTTGAGCTCGCATAATCGCATAGAATCGATAGCTTTACATCGCGAAGGCAAGTTTTTCATTTTCGTTTGTATTACGTAAGCTTGATATTGAATATGTGCAATCGTTATCACGTTATGATGAAATTGTTATGAATATGTTGACATACATGTTTTGAATTACAATGTTATATGGATTGTTAAAGTCAAAGTATGACTAACGCTAATTGAGTTACTGAAACTCAATTTATTTGTGATGTGTGATATGTGAGATATGATAAATTGTTAACACATGAAATATGTTCTAAATACAACATGATGAAATTGAAAGCGTATATGAAAATGCATACCATGAACGTATGAAACGTGTGTATATGTAATCATATTGCATAAGATTTATGATATTATGATTAAAATGCATAGAATGTTGAAGATGACGCATGACTGAAATGTATAGCATGTATGAATAGTGATGTATGAAAACTGTTAAACGTGTTGAGCCGTCGTGCTCAAACTTGCAATAATTTGTAGATTAAAGATGCGATGGAATTCTCTTGCTATCATGATGATAAAGATTAAAGGCGCGTGGGAAAAGAAAATTTTTAACTGTTTTCTTAGTTGAAATTATATTAAGTCGTGATGACGGTTTATGATATATGTAAGCTAGATTATGTAAACCTTGAGTAATGAATAAAGGTTATTCATTTTGGAATTTAGATGTAATTATATAGTTTGCTTGGTAAGGTAGAATAATGACAATGGTGTTTAAAGGATGGTGTGAAATGAATATATATTTGATTACATTGCGAATATTCAGGAAATGTTTAAAGTCAGAAGTTGAACCATACATTCATATAAGATATTTTGAAATTGATCTTTATATATATATACGATCTTGAATATAAGTATAGATGATAAAAGTTGCAAATCCTGAAACTGAGAAAAGATTGAAATAGCTAAGTTTTAATATTTATATTGATATTGTTTGTTATGTAAGTAAGAATAAAGTTGAATTGTGATGAAAATTCAGAATATGAAAGTAAATTGTAAAAGGTTTAGATTTATCCGCATTTTATTGATTACATTATCGATTAATGTTGTAAAGTTAGAATGTGATTGTATTTTAATGCACAAGATCAGGTGTGAAATTTGTCCTGATTTTGGGGTCGTTACAGAATACACCCCAATCCATTTTTCTTCTAATTCATACAGAGATTTTAACCATTCGTGATTATGTAGACCGTAGTTTTCCATCAACAAATTTTATTTGTCCTCAAATTCTTGAATACTCAAAGACTTAAAGACACAGTAGTTAAAATCTGACTTAAAAGTCGAATGCGAAGAATAGATATGGCCAAGTTTTTTAGGATTTTTTTGCTAATGTGCCACGTACACAATGCATGGTGTGTATTAGGAAAAACCCTAACAATTGCATTCGACATAACATGATCTTGATCAGTGACAATGGTTATGGGATGTTTGAAATTTATTGCTTCAAGCCACTGTTCAAACAACCATACAAATGTATCCTCAGTCTCATCGCTCAATAGGGCACACCCAAACAATACAGATGAGTAATGATGATTTACACCCGTGAAAGGAGTAAATGACATGGAATATTTGCTTGTTCAGTATGTGGTATTAAAAGTAACAATGCCACCAAAATTTTGATAAGTAAGTATTGACCAATAGTCTATCCACATAATACATCCTATACGATTGTCTATGCCTGGTTTCTCACCAAAATAAAATCTGTTCGGGCTCTCACGCTGCAACTTTCTCAAGTAATCTATTGCAACCTCTACATCATTCAAATCGATATTATCATGTCTAATATCTCTAACTATATTTCGCACATTCGTTTCAAAGAACCCAACATTGCTCATACCTCCTCCCAATGAGCTCAGAACATTCATCATCCTACTTGGACCAATCCCAACATTATTAAGGGTTTCAATTAAATCCCTAACAACTCCTGAAATATTTTTTTGTGTTTGAATTTGTGAAACTTTACTTGGGGACACAAATTCATGATTGTGATTCAGTTCAAGAGTAGACATAAACCAATTATCTTTACTTTTATCATGCATAACATAAAATTTTGCTCTACATTTTGTTCTATCAATAGAGTCTATCCTCCTCTTTCCTTTAGTATTATTATCTTTATCATCAGTGACAACCTCATTTTTCTTAACAACCATATATCTAGCTTTACGACACTGATACAATCTAGAACAAAAATCTTCAGAATTCACATGTTTTCTGCTAGTTTTTATTCTTACTTCAAATCCAACACGTTTCGCATATTTTCTATAAAAAATTTCAACATCTTCTAATGTATCAAAAAATTGACCAACATAAGGAATGGTATCATCAACTAAACTTGTTACATCATTATTATCATGTTATTCTTCCTCATCACTTGAAATTGAATAAAATGATTCTGCAGCAAACAAATCTATGGCAAAACAAATGAATCAGTTGTAAAAATTAAATTACAAATTATCGATTTTTGTTGATATTTGTCTCCTGGTATGCTTGCTAGTAGTCTATGCTCTCTCAATCGTATAAGCAGATGAAAAATGAAGAAATAAAAGTGATCTGGTATGCTCTCTCAAGTTGATTGAACCTTTTATGATAAAAGAGACGAGAATAGTCATTTGCAATTAAGGTAACCAGGTATGTTTTTTCTTCCGTCCGTATTTTAGTTCCGTGGAGGGGTAAAATTCTATTTTTACAGTCCGCAGTGCGGATTATGGCTCAAACCAAAATAATTCGATTTAAACCTATAAACCTTCTATTACGTTATTTTTGCATATTCTTGTTGTAGTTTCATGTTATCTGGGCTGATGAGAAACATTGATGGCTAAACAAATGGAATCTAGCAATGGGGTGAAATGTTTTCTCTCATAGTATGAAGCATAGGAGACAATATACTGTATGTGGTATATTTCCTTCCAATTATTTAGCCATGCATGTTTCTCATCAGCCCAGATTACATGAATCAGTAAGAACAATAATATGCAAGAAGAAATAGAAAATTTAATAGCTTTAAATCGAACTCTTCTAGCTGTAGATCGCTACTGCCAAAATGAGATGAGATCCAAAAGTCATGAAGAACGTAGTACTTGACCGTTTTATATAACACTCAGAGTCCGCAATTTAGTTCTGTGAGCTAATGGTTGACTACAAAATGGCACTGTTTGGATATTATATCATTAATAGACTTAGCGTTCGCAGTTTAATACTGTAGACGGGCTGACTAAAAACAGCATCGTTTAAATTGCGGACGGGCCGAGCTATACCTAGTGTCCGTAGTTTAATTCTGCGGACGGAGGAAGGCTATTTTGGATAATTTTTCTGTCCTCAAAACTAAACTGCAGGCTCTCCCATATTAACAACTGAAATATGTTGTAAGGATAACTTTATTCTTACAACGTTGGATATGAATCAGTCCCCTATTCTATATATATTTATATATATATATATATATATATTATATATATATATATATATAATAGCGGACTGATCCATAGTCAGCGCTGACTATGGATCATTTTCCAGCCAACCCATCCTTAGACCTTAGTCGTTCATTGTAATGTCGGACGATCCAGATTAGAATGGCTTGATTACTCACCGCAAGAACTTTTTGTAGATAGCTAGTAATCATCTCTGATTTTCCATCTTTGCCCCTCACAAGGATTAACAAATAGAAAAAAAAAATTATTCATAAGAACTTGCGGATAGGTTTAAGACCCCAGCATAAATACCCAGCAAATGGACAATTGGGCATGAAAATTTGTAAATGCGCAAGATCAATAACTGAAAGTGAATACCCGATCTTCTTGCTCCATTGATCAACATTTCTTCTTACTCCATGTATCAACTTTTCTTAGTAAGATTTCTATCATGGCTGATAATATGTTTAATTTAATTTCTAATACTTCTTCTTCATCATCTCGTATGCAAATTGAAATGAAAGTGTTCATGTTCAAGATTCATTCAATAGTAATGAGATAATTCCTTATATATGTTGTCAAAGTTTTGAAAAAAATTACCTAACTAAGCTATACAATGTAAAAATTTAAAGATTATTGCAAAACTAACCTTATAGATATATTTTTCAACTTTCAAACTTGCTAAAATTGCAAAGATTCTTCAAAGGTTGGCTATGGACTTTCCAAATCGCCCAAAACTGATAGCTAGTGTGTCTGGTTTGTCTAGGGTTTTATGTGTTCTCACCCAAATTCGATCTGCAGGTATTTATATAAGGGAGACAATCTATCTGCAAGAACTTCTTGCGGATACTAATCAAACTATTTTAATCTGTGTTATCCGACATTGCAATGAACAACTGAGGATGGATTAGCTGGGAGATGATCCATAGCCAGCTAGCGTTAGCTATGGATCGCTCCATATATATATATATATATATATATATATATATATATATATATATACACATATATATATATATATATATGTGTGTATGTGTGTGTGTGTGTGTGTGTGTGTGTGTGTGGAAAAGGTAATTTAAGGTATACCTTAGTCAAGTTTAGTTAAGACTACTTAACAAAACGACGTAGTTTTGCATAAAATTTATAATTAAAGATTTTTTTTTATAAAACCCTAAATAAAAATCTTAACCCTAAGGGGTAAAACTACATCGTTTTGTTAATTATAACCTCAGCCAAACTTAATTAAAACATGTGTTAAATAACAATTTTCAATATCTATAGCCAATGCTAGTTTAGTAGTCAGTCGTCTGACATATTATAAATTAGACGACTTTAATTCACTTGTCGTAACTTAATATAATTAAAATATCTTCTAATATGTAATATAGAATATCATCCTGACATATAATATAATAAATGGGAGGTTGGCTCTATATTATGTAAATATGGTCTATAGTATATGTCGACGCCGGGTTTTGTCTTTTCCGATTTTTTAGCCTTTTGATTGAATGATTTTTTGGAAAAAGTCGGCATTAATGTCGACGGGGTTTTGAAAGATCGTTTTTTATGATGAGCCAATTAACCAGAGTCGCCAGTTGGTATATTTGAAATGGATGTACCAACTCATCCGAGTTTTCGTTTTTTTATAAATCGCTGGCTCATATGTGACTCCGAATTAATTGGTTTGCAAACCGAGATTCATAGAGTTCGGGGGCTTGCTTAAGCGAGGGGAAGGTGTTAGGCACCCCCCGACTTCCGTGAAATACGGTTACCGCAATCTTGATGCTTTTCCTATCCTTTAATTCTTGAATGTGTATATGTATGTGCGCGTGTGTGTGTATGTGTGTCTATGTGAATGTCGTGGTGAGTTTGCATGAAGAAACCATTTGGGTTTTGGTGAAAAGTCGTGCTTTCTTTTGAGAATGCTTTAGAATGTCATTCGGCTTATACGAGAAAGCTTTATGAGAAAGGTTTGATTTTAATTGTCAAAAACTTATAAGATTTTCATTAGGTGTCGTTTTGGCAAAAACAAGAGTTTTTCTAAACCTTCGTCAAAATAGGAATCGAGATCTATACGTTGCTTTCGTAAACAGCATGATGGGCAACTTCTAGGATCTCTTTAACCCTATGCACAAAGATTTAATAAAACGTTACTTATTTTTTATAAAATCATTTTTGTGATGTTTGAAAATGATTTTTTCTTTAGCCTTCTCGTTAAATAGGAATCGACATTCATTAGCATTTCTAAATTTTAGCCTCGTGATTCTAATCACCTAGTTTGATTGATTTTATGAAAATCTTATCGTTTAGCTTTGAAATCAATTTCGTGTCATAAATCAAACCAAACATTAAAATGCGTGGGGGCTATTCATGGGCATATAAGCCATCCGAATAACCCCAACGCCCACAATCACATATTTCACTATTACGGGGCCTTAAACCCGATTTTCGACTTGATATCGTTTTAAGGCCCGACAATTACATATTTACAATAAAGGGTAGATCGGCTCTATTGCATACATCCAAAAATGTCCATCATCGGATTTGGACCACGGGGTCGCGTTCCTAGGCTCACATCCAAAATTGCTACATTACTATAACGAGCTAAAAATCATCAAATGGATATCATCGGGCCATTAGGAAGAATTTCGTTCCATTTGGAACCCTCACTAATAGTCCTCAATCCATGGATCCACAACAATATACAAGAAAAACTACATTTCACACAACCCAATTGACAGAAAGATTAACAAAATGATATACAAAAATTGATATAGAAATGGTCTTTTCACCTTGCAAATAATCCTCACAATATGTATGAATTTGTATATTGAGTAGAATAGAAGATATATGATATATAATCTTACACAAAAGATATAATTCCTCACTTTTTTTCTCTCTTTTCTCTCTATTTTCTTGCAAATTCTTGCTATTTCTTACAAAAGATTGCAATGATGAACGAAAACTTCTTCACCCCAACTCCTGCGAATCCTCAGCTTTTCCCCATCGAGCACCCCAGCAGTGGTACACCTTGAGCCACGAAGAGATGAATTCTCTGTAACCCGGAATTTGGTTATATGAGACCGTGATGGATGCGTATATGTGTCTTCTGCGGGATCGAGAAGTCAAATTTCAACGTGAGGGGATAAACAGATGGGCTAAGTTTGGATTCATGCCATCATTTTTCATGCACTTGGGGAAAGGTGCATTGTCTGTTGGGGACCAAATTCGTGGGGATAATTTCTGCCAGTCATATGTGACGCCTCCAGCTGGACCCCCGTTGCATGAATGCGACTTTATCTTCATGCCCATATGTGTGCCTAGAAATAGTCATTTCATACTGTTAACTTTTATGGTCTCATCATGGAGGGTTTCTATTCTCGACCCCTTATATAATGACACACCCTACATCAAACTGACGGAGATGTACAAAGAGTACATCGATGTCGCGGTACGTTGTTTCCCTAGCTTATATGTTATAACTTTTATGAATTGTTATTTGCTATATGTTCACGTATTGATGAGGTTGTTATTGTAGGTACAACTGATACCGTTGATACTGCGAATGGGCAACCCGTTTGGTAGCTGGCAGCGTACCCCCCCCAAAGGTCCGGACAACAAAGGGTCGACCTACACAGGCAAATCATCATGATTGTGGCATCTTTGTTTGCAAGTATGTCGACTACTTCCTGCGGGGTAACATTGACCTTAGTACTGAAACTTGGTCCGCTAAGGGTATTTCGGTATTTAGGTACAGGATAGCTTATGAATTGTCCAAAGGAAAAGCCAGGGATATACCTCTCTCGCTAGTCATTTAGTTGTTTGTTTTTGGTTTAAACATGTAGTGTAATTTATTGGACGAGGGGATTATGTCGTTTTAATATTCCATGTTGTTAATTAGGTATTGGCCCCTCCCCCTTTTGCATGGTTGTGGACAGGTTTATCATTTTGGGAATACATATTTTTAAAGGAAATGCTGCCGAATTTTCTGCAGATTTGCACACGGTATTATTTGATCGTATCAAATAATAATAATAATAATAATAATAATAATAATAATAATAATAATAATAATAATAATAATAATACTAATAATAATACTAGTAATAATATTACTAGTAGTAATAATAATAATAATATTAATAGTAATAATAATAATAATACTAATAATAATAATAATAATAATAATAATAATAATAAAAATAAAAATAATATTAGTAGTAGTAATATTAATAATAAGAATATTTATTTTAAAATGTACTTACATTACATCTTCGTAGACAATATAAATAAAAACATTTATTACAAGCAAACGACGCCAATTGCCTCCAACATGGATGGTGAAAATTACATATCAGTAGGTTCAGGAAGTCCTAACACTCTGTAATGATTGCGCTTGTCATGGTTGGTTTCGAATCCACATATGGCACATTTTCGGTGAGGCTTACTACCCACTATTTTTTCAAGGGCACTTTTGAATCTGGATTGTTTTTTTTGACCCTTTGTTTGAGAAATAATTGGTGGCAAATATTCGTGTTGTTCCTCCGCAACCTCATCGTCTTCATCAATATCCTCCAATCCTATTTCATGGTCTGCATTTTCGTCCACGCAATCATTCTCATTCGGGTCAAATTTGTGACACCCCCAAAATAGGTTCACACAACCCATTTTGAGTCGCCAATAACACTCTACAAAAATACAAATACAAATACGAATTTTTCCATTTACAACTAATATGTGTCGTGTAAAATACGACAACACAAAACAAATACATCTTAAATTCTCAATACATTTATTGCCACACTAATAGTAATGTATTGAGATACTCCTATTGTCTCGGACCATCACTCCATTCCCCGGCTAGTCCCCCCGCTACACTCTATTTTCCTGAAGAGAAACAAAGAAAAAGGGGGTGAGCACAAATAGCCCCACTAGAAAATATCATGACTAAGATAATGAAGAATAAAATTATCTTTAGCCTTCAACCGAAATAAATTCAGAGATTTAAAGATATTATTCAATAACAACAACTGCAGCGGAACGAACAATCCATTAGAAGAGTCAAGTAGATTATAATATCTACCATCTTCTATAAAGGATCACCGACCAATATTATATCCCTGTAACATCAATCAATAATTCATGTTCAAACAGCCTCTCTTTGCAACTACATGCCAAAGATATTTATTTATAACACCAATCAACAATTTCAACAGCCTCTCTTTGCACTACGTGCCAAAGATATTTATTTATAACACCAATCAACAGTTTTCAACAGCCTCTCTTTGCACTACGTGCCAAAGATATTTATTTGTAACACCACCGGTCATGATCACACCAAACGCCAGTTCATCTTTGCACTACAGGCCAAAGATATTTTTCACCATAAGCCTTTATCTGTAACGCCAAAGGTCATGATTATACCAATACACCAGTTTGGTCAAAATCATGTCACACCAGTTCATCTTTGCACTACGGGCCAAAGAGAACTATCACCACAATTTAAGTATGAGGATGATGACAATGATGTAAACATAAATACAGTGAGATCAAGGATAAGAAAAGATTTATAATTTAATCAGTGTCGAAGATTGACCAAATTGCCAACACGATGACCAAATTGTGGGAGTCAAATTCAAGAATGATATTCAAGAAATTATTTCATGCTTCAACTATAACGTATAAAATGAAATAGAAAGATTCAAGTGAAAAGATATTAGATGAAGCACAAAACTATTAAGCTACTAATTTTCAGGGATTTTCAACCATTTAAAAAATAAAGTTTTGGAAACAAACAAAGATTTTTTTTTATCTTAAATGGAGGAAATGTGAAAGAAAAAGGATATCCCGTAAAGAGTACAAAAGAAATGATACGTTATAAAAACGAGTATAACAGAATATATGAAAACTGCAAATGGATTTTCACTCGTTATTGCGATAATTCGCGTAGACAGGTTATTTCCACAAAAGATTAATAAGTAATGAATACGACGGGTTATTCACCAGGTATGCGTCAATCCGCACGAACATGTTATACCCACAAATTTATAAGGAACAAATGCAAAGGGATATTCACCAGGTACGACACTCCGTACATACAGGTTATTCCCACATAGTAATAACGAATGAATACAAAAGGGTATTCACCAGATACGACACTCGTACATACAGGTTATTCCCACAGAGTAATAAGGAATGAATACAGAAGGGTATTCACCAGGTACGACACTCGTACATACAGGTTATTCCCACAGAATAATAAGAAATGAATACAAAAGGATATTCACCAGGCATGCGTCATACCGCACGGACAGGTTATCCCCACAAATTAATATAGAATGAATAACAACGTTTATGAGTATAATATCACTTACGAAAATGAAAGCAAATGATATTATATATGAGTATGAAAGAAATGATGTTCCCTACCTTCATTAATAAAATACTGGATGTTGCTTTCTATGAAGTTTACTAACTTTGGATAATACTAGTATTCTCACAAATACTCACAATAGCCTAGCACACTTATAGAACTTAAGAAATTTAGAGAGAGAGAGAGGAAGTATAAGCAATGAAGGTGTGAAAATTTCTTAAGCAAACCCTCCCTATTTATAGAAAAATCAAGGTGAGGGCATTTTGGTCTTTTCCCCATATTCTTTTAATATCATCCATCCATTTTTTCTTCCATTAATATCATCCATCCATTTTTTCTTCCATTAATATCATCCATCCATTTTTTTTCTTCCATTAATATCATCCATCCATTTTTTCTTCCATTAATATCATCCATCCATTTTTTTCTTCCATTAATATCATCCATCCATTTATTCAAAAAGATTAATCCATTATCAAAAGATAATTCCATTATAAAAAGATAATTCCATTATCAAAGAGATAAAACCACTATAAAAATAACTCCATTATCAAAATAAATCCATTTTTCTGTATTATTGTGTTAAATGTATTAATATCACAGATAGCATATACTCGCAATACTGACAACCAGATTATTCCCAGGAAAGAGGGGGCCTTCCATAAAAATGGCGCGCAATTAAAATAACCCCTTTCCTTGACAGAATTTCTAGACATTGTCGATAATGCTAAAATATCCTATCAAATGATATAAGTTACAGTGTCGTGATAAATAGTAAAATATATTATGCAGATGCTAATTAACAATTATTGAATCAAGATACTATGCAATTGCTACTTTATCAATTATTGAACCAATAATATAAAAACACTGTGCAACATCGTGAGCTACTGTGGAATACCGTGTCCTACTGTGGAATAAACGCGTTTTACTGTTCTTTTTATCACCGGGTATTTTAACAGTTATCGGTTAAAGTTTTGCCGCCAATTTCTATCACTTTCTATATCCGACAGTTTAACCCGTTGTGGGGCCCACTATCATTGACAATATTGCCATTTCGGCGCCGTCGTACGGTACCGAATATAATATTCCCCGACAGAAAGAATATTTCCCGACAAAAGGGAATATTCCCCGACATACTAATTTATCAGATAATTTGCATATAACACCCTTAACTATCATTTATAACAATTAAGCATTTTACTATTTAGAAAAATAATCATAAAGATAAAGATAAAATAATAAATTTTTATTTCATTAAATTCGGGGTCTTACAATTAAGCACTTCACTATTTAGAAAAAAAATTAATCATAAAAAAAATAATAAATTTTTATTTCATAAATTCGGGGTCTTAACAATCTCCCCTCCTTATGAAATTTCGTCCCCCAGAAATTTACGTACGTACCTGGCATAAAGAGGTGAGGATACTTTGCTCTCATTTTAGATTCTAACTCCCAGGTCATTTCCTTTATATTATGGTTTCTCCATAAAAATTTTGACTAGAGGTATAACTTTTGATCGTTAGAATCATCTGTTTTCTATTAGACAAAAGTGAGAATTATGACCAGCTAACCCAAGGGTACTGCACTATCAATCAATGCTCGTTACGGCGAACTGCCCGACGGAGTGCCTGTTGAGCCAACCGATCAACCACTCGGCGTCTGATCATGCGCCGACTACTGCCCTCCTCTCGAGGATATCTTCTGACTCGGTCCTGTAGTCTGGCCATGGTCGTAAATAGAGAGCATACTCTAATGTATCAATCCCTAGCAGATTCATCTCGAACCTCTCCCTCCAGCACATCCACCCTTGTGGCTGCGCGAACCCAGAACTCCTGTACTCTAATCCTGTCTGCTTTGCTCCAGGTCTCTCTCAGCTCTGGCAGCCTGTAGCGCTGACTGCAGCTCCACCTCCTCCCTAGCATTTGACTGCTCCACTGCCTGGCTCAACTGACTGTTTTGCAACATCAGGTGTTGCACTGTGTGGCTCAACTGGGGTGTAGCACTCTCTAACTGCTGAATCTGAGCCTTCAACTCAGCTACCTGGAACCGTAGTGAATACGCCTCCGCCTTATACTGGTCTTCCATCTCCTGATGGACAGAATTCTCCTCTTCTAAGTAGAAAATACGAGCATTCTGCTGCTTGATAGTCTGCTCCTGCTCCATTATGCGATCGACATAATCCCCGAGCAGGTCCTCACTATCCTGACTACCGGAGCTTAATACTCCGCCCATGACCGGTTCTACCAAATCCATCAAGTAGTCATTCTCAGGCTCGGACCCACTCGATGATATCACTAGGGCAACGGGTGCGTAACCTACTAGCTGCTCCGCAACAACGGGTATGTCAGTGAATACCTCCTTCTTTCGAACTCCGTTGGTCTCTCCTACGGTAGTCATCCTACAAACACACTAAACTAACATTAGTACAGCAATAAAATATATTCATTGAAGGAATGAAGTTATATTTCATTGGGTACTACTCGACTCGATGAATTCCCCAACTCGTCAAAATACCAAATATAATAATTCTCCTGATTCATCTCCCAATGCACTCAATACGAGTTTAATACTAAGGTTATAACCTAGGTTTCGCAATCCTAACGTTTAGTTAAAGAAATAGACATGAAGCATCTTATCCCTATAGCCAAACCAATTATTTAAAAAAATAAAATAGCTTAGGTAGGACATACTAGCAAAGGATTTTACTTGTCTCTCCCCTCCTAGATCTAATCCCAGATCTCTACCAGAGATCATATCCCTAAGCTCTGATAACCAACTGTGACACCCCCAAAAGCCGTTCACACAACCCATTTTGAGTCGCCAATAACACTCTACAAAAATACAAATACAAATACGAATTTTCCCATTTACAACTAATATGTGTCGTGTAAAATACGACAACACAAAACAAATACATCTTAAATTCTCAATACATTTATTGCCACACTAATAGTAATGTATTGAGATACTCCTATTGTCTCGGACCATCACTCCATTCCCCGGCTAGTCCCCGCTACACTCTATTTTCCTGAAGAGAACAAAGAAAAAGGGTGAGCACAAATAGCCCACTAGAAAATATCATGACTAAGATAATGAAGAATAAAATTATCTTTAGCCTTCAACCGAAATAAATCAGAGATTTAAAGATATTATTCAATAACAACAACTGCAGCGGAACGAACAATCCATTAGAAGAGTCAAGTAGATTATAATATCTACCATCTTCTATAAAGGATCACCACCAATATTATATCCCTGTAACATCAATCAATAATTCATGTTCAACAGCCTCTCTTTGCACTACATGCCAAAGATATTTATTTATAACACCAATCAACAATTTCAACAGCCTCTCTTTGCACTACGTGCCAAAGATATTTATTTATAACACCAATCAACAGTTTCAACAGCCTCTCTTTGCACTACGTGCCAAAGATATTTATTTGTAACACCACCGGTCATGATCACACCAAACGCCAGTTCATCTTTGCACTACAAGCCAAAGATATTTTCACCATAAGCCTTTATCTGTAACGCCAAAGGTCATGATTATACCAATACACAGTTTGGTCAAAATCATGTCACACCAGTTCATCTTTGCACTACGGGCCAAAGAGAACTATCACCACAATTTAAGTATGAGGATGATGACAATGATGTAAACATAAATACAGTGAGATCAAGGATAAGAAAAGATTTATAATTTAATCAGTGTCGAAGATTGACCAAATTGCCAACACGATGACCAAATTGTGGAGTCAAATTCAAGAATGATATTCAAGAAATTATTTCATGCTTCAACTATAACGTATAAAATGAAATAGAAAGATTCAAGTGAAAAGATATTAGATGAAGCACAAACTATTAAGCTACTAATTTTCAGGGATTTTCACCATTTAAAAATAAAGTTTTGGAAACAAACAAAGATTTTTTTTATCTTAAATGGAGAAATGTGAAAGAAAAAGATATCCCGTAAAGAGTACAAAAGAAATGATACGTTATACGAGTATAACAGAATATATGAAACTGCAAATGGATTTTCACTCGTCATGCGATAATTCGCGTAGACAGGTTATTTCCACAAAAGATTAATAAGTAATGAATACGACGGGTTATTCACCAGGTATGCGTCAATCCGCACGACGAACATGTTATACCCACAAATTTATAAGGAACAAATGCAAAGGGATATTCACCAGGTTACGACACTCCGTACGTACAGGTTATTCCCCACATAGTAATAACGATATGAATACAAAAGGGTATTCACCAGATACGACACTCGTACATACAGGTTATTCCCACAGAGTAATAAGGAATGAATACAGAAGGGTATTTCACCAGGTACGACACTCGTACATACAGGTTATTCCCACAGAATAATAAGAAATGAATACAAAAGGATATTCACCAGGCATGCGTTCATACCGCGACGGACAGGTTATCCCCACAAATTAATATAGAATGAATAACAAAGTTTATGAGTATAATATCACTTACGAACCTGAAAGCAACTGAGAGTATATATGAGTATGAAAGAAATAATCTTCCCTACCTTCATTAATAAAATACTGGATGTTGCTTTCTATGAAGTTTACTAACTTTGGATAATACTAGTATTCTCACAAATACTCACAATAGCCTAGCACACTTATAGAACTTAAGAAAATTTAGAGAGAGAGAGAGGAAGTATAAGCAATGAAGGTGTGAAAATTTCTTAAGCAAACCCTCCCTATTTATAGAAAAATCAAGGTGAGGGCATTTCATTTTGGTCTTTTCCCCATATTCTTTTAATATCATCCATCCATTTTTTCTTCCATTAATATCATCCATCCATTTTTTCTTCCATTAATATCATCCATCCATTTTTTTTCTTCCATTAATATCATCCATCCATTTTTTCTTCCATTAATATCATCCATCCATTTTTTTTCTTCCATTAATATCATCCATCCATTTATTCAAAAAGATTAATCCATTATCAAAAGATAATTCCATTATAAAAAGATAATTCCATTATCAAAGAGATAAAACCACTATAAAAATAACTCCATTATCAAAATAAATCCATTTTTCTGTATTATTGTGTTTAAATGTATTAATATCACAGATAGCATATACT
Organism: Aralia elata; assembly: GCA_034770075.1. NCBI lineage: Eukaryota > Viridiplantae > Streptophyta > Magnoliopsida > Apiales > Araliaceae > Aralia > Aralia elata. The sequence continues at coordinate 35,639,460 of CM068377.1, forward strand.
CGCAATACTGACAACCAGATTATTCCCAGGAAAAGAGGGGGGCCTTCCATAAAAATGGCGCGCAATTAAATAACCCCTTTCCTTGACAGAATTTCTAGACATTGTCGATAATGCTAAAATATCCTATCAAATGATATAAGTTACAGTGTCGTGATAAATAGTTAAAATATATTATGCAGATGCTAATTAACAATTATTGAATCAAGATACTATGCAATTGCTACTTTATCAATTATTGAACCAATAATATAAAACACTGTGCAAACATCGTGAGCTACTGTGGAATACCGTGTCCTACTGTGGAATAACGCGTTTTACTGTTCTTTTTATCACCGGGTATTTTAAACAGTTATCGGTTTTAAAGTTTTGCCGCCAATTTCTATCACTTTCTATATCCGACAGTTAACCCGTTGTGGGGCCCACTATCATTGACAATATTGCCATTTCGGCGCCGTCGTACGGTACCGAATATAATATTCCCCGACAGAAAGAATATTTCCCGACAAAAGGAATATTCCCCGACATACTATTTATCAGATAATTTGCATATAACACCCTTAACTATCATTTATAACAATTAAGCATTTTACTATTTAGAAAAATAATCATAAAGAAAATAATAAATTTTTATTTCATAAATTCGGGGTCTTACAATTAAGCACTTCACTATTTAGAAAAAAATAATCATAAAAAAAATAATAAATTTTTATTTCATAAATTCGGGGTCTTACAATCTCCCCTCCTTATGAAATTTCGTCCCCGAAATTTACGTACGTACCTGGCATAAAGAGGTGAGGATACTTTGCTCTCATTTTAGATTCTAACTCCCAGGTCATTTCCTTTATATTATGGTTTCTCCATAAAATTTTGACTAGAGGTATAACTTTTGATCGTAGAATCTGTTTCTATTAGACAAAAGTGAGAATTATGACCAGCTAACCCAAGGGTACTGCACTATCAATCAATGCTCGTTACGGCGAACTGCCCGACGGTAGTGCCTGTTGAGCCAACCGATCAACCACTCGGCGTCTGATCATGCGCCGACTACTTACTGCCCTCCTCTCGAGGATATCTTCTGACTCGGTCCTGTAGTCTGGCCATGGTCGTAAATAGAGCATACTCTAATGTATCAACCCTAGCAGATTCATCTCGAACCTCTCCCTCCAGCACATCCACCCTTGTGGCTGCGCGAAACCCCAGAACTCCTGTACTCTAATCCTGTCTGCTTGCTCCAGGTCTCTCTCAGCTCTGGCAGCCTGTAGCGCTGACTGCAGCTCCACCTCCCTAGCATTTGACTGCTCCACTGCCTGGCTCAACTGACTGTTTTGCAAACATCAGGTGTTGCACTGTGTGGCTCAACTGGGGTGTAGCACTCTCTAACTGCTGAATCTGAGCCTTCAACTCAGCTACCTGGAACCGTAGTGAATACGCCTCCGCCTTATACTGGTCTTCCATCTCCTGATGGACAGAATTCTCCTCTTCTAAGTAGAAAATACGAGCATTCTGCTGCTCGATAGTCTGCTCCTGCTCCATTATGCGATCGACATAATCCCCGAGCAGGTCCTCACTATCCTGACTACCGGAGCTTAATACTCCGCCCATGACCGGTTCTACCAAATCCATCAAGTAGTCATTCTCAGGCTCGGACCCACTCGATGATATCACTAGGGCAACGGTTATGTGCGTAACCTACTAGCTGCTCCGCAACAACGGGTATGTCAGTGAATACCTCCTTCTTTCGAACTCCGTTGGTCTCTCCTACGGTAGTCATCCTACAAACACACTAAACTAACATTAGTACAGCAATAAAATATATTCATTGAAGGAATGAAGTTATATTTCATTGGGTACTACTCGATCTCGATGAATTCCCCAACTCGTCAAAATACCAAATATAATAATTCTCCTGATTCATCTCCCAATGCACTCAATACGAGTTTAATACTAAGGTTATAACCTAGGTTTCGCAATCCTAACGTTTAGTTAAAGAAATAGACATGAAACATCTTATCCCTATAGCCAAACCAATTATTTAAAAAAATAAAATAGCTTAGGTTAGGACATACTAGCAAAGGATTTTACTTGTCTCTCCCCTCCTAGATCTAATCCCAGATCTCTACCAGAGATCATATCCCTAAGCTCTGATACCAACTGTGACACCCCCAAAATAGGTTCACACAACCCATTTTGAGTCGCCAATAACACTCTACAAAAATACAAATACAAATACGAATTTTTCCCATTTACAACTAATATGTGTCGTGTAAAATACGACAACACAAAACAAATACATCTTAAATTCTCAATACATTTATTGCCACACTAATAGTAATGTATTGAGATACTCCTATTGTCTCGGACCATCACTCCATTCCCCGGCTAGTCCCCGCTACACTCTATTTTCCTGAAGAGAACAAAGAAAAAGGGTTGTGAGCACAAATAGCCCACTAGAAAATATCATGACTAAGATAATGAAGAATAAAATTATCTTTAGCCTTCAACCGAAATAAATCAGAGATTTAAAGATATTATTCAATAACAACAACTGCAGCGGAACGAACAATCCATTAGAAGAGTCAAGTAGATTATAATATCTACCATCTTCTATAAAGGATCACCACCAATATTATATCCCTGTAACATCAATCAATAATTCATGTTCAACAGCCTCTCTTTGCACTACATGCCAAAGATATTTATTTATAACACCAATCAACAATTTCAACAGCCTCTCTTTGCACTACGTGCCAAAGATATTTATTTATAACACCAATCAACAGTTTCAACAGCCTCTCTTTGCACTACGTGCCAAAGATATTTATTTGTAACACCACCGGTCATGATCACACCAAACGCCAGTTCATCTTTGCACTACAGGCCAAAGATATTTTCACCATAAGCCTTTATCTGTAACGCCAAAGGTCATGATTATACCAATACACAGTTTGGTCAAAATCATGTCACACCAGTTCATCTTTGCACTACGGGCCAAAGAGAACTATCACCACAATTTAAGTATGAGGATGATGACAATGATGTAAACATAAATACAGTGAGATCAAGGATAAGAAAAGATTTATAATTTAATCAGTGTCGAAGATTGACCAAATTGCCAACACGATGACCAAATTGTGGAGTCAAATTCAAGAATGATATTCAAGAAATTATTTCATGCTTCAACTATAACGTATAAAATGAAATAGAAAGATTCAAGTGAAAAGATATTAGATGAAGCACAAACTATTAAGCTACTAATTTTCAGGGATTTTCACCATTTAAAAATAAAGTTTTGGAAACAAACAAAGATTTTTTTTATCTTAAATGGAGAAATGTGAAAGAAAAAGATATCCCGTAAAGAGTACAAAAGAAATGATACGTTATACGAGTATAACAGAATATATGAAACTGCAAATGGATTTTCACTCGTTATGCGATAATTCGCGTAGACAGGTTATTTCCACAAAAGATTAATAAGTAATGAATACGACGGGTTATTCACCAGGTATGCGTCAATCCGCACGAACATGTTATACCCACAAATTTATAAGGAACAAATGCAAAGGGATATTCACCAGGTACGACACTCCGTACATACAGGTTATTCCCACATAGTAATAACGAATGAATACAAAAGGGTATTCACCAGATACGACACTCGTACATACAGGTTATTCCCACAGAGTAATAAGGAATGAATACAGAAGGGTATTCACCAGGTACGACACTCGTACATACAGGTTATTCCCACAGAATAATAAGAAATGAATACAAAAGGATATTCACCAGGCATGCGTCATACCGCACGGACAGGTTATCCCCACAAATTAATATAGAATGAATAACAAAGTTTATGAGTATAATATCACTTACGAACATGAAAGCAAATGATATTATATATGAGTATGAAAGAAATGATGTTCCCTACCTTCATTAATAAAATACTGGATGTTGCTTTCTATGAAGTTTACTAACTTTGGATAATACTAGTATTCTCACAAATACTCACAATAGCCTAGCACACTTATAGAACTTAAGAAATTTAGAGAGAGAGAGGAAGTATAAGCAATGAAGGTGTGAAAATTTCTTAAGCAAACCCTCCCTATTTATAGAAAAATCAAGGTGAGGGCATTTTGGTCTTTTCCCCATATTCTTTTAATATCATCCATCCATTTTTTCTTCCATTAATATCATCCATCCATTTTTTCTTCCATTAATATCATCCATCCATTTTTTTTCTTCCATTAATATCATCCATCCATTTTTTCTTCCATTAATATCATCCATCCATTTTTTTCTTCCATTAATATCATCCATCCATTTATTCAAAAAGATTAATCCATTATCAAAAGATAATTCCATTATAAAAAGATAATTCCATTATCAAAGAGATAAAACCACTATAAAAAAATAACTCCATTATCAAAATAAATCCATTTTTCTGTATTATTGTGTTAAATGTATTAATATCACAGATAGCATATACTCGCAATACTGACAACCAGATTATTCCCAGGAAAGAGGGGGCCTTCCATAAAAATGGCGCGCAATTAAATAACCCCTTTCCTTGACAGAATTTCTAGACATTGTCGATAATGCTAAAATATCCTATCAAATGATATAAGTTACAGTGTCGTGATAAATAGTAAAATATATTATGCAGATGCTAATTAACAATTATTGAATCAAGATACTATGCAATTGCTACTTTATCAATTATTGAACCAATAATATAAAACACTGTGCAACATCGTGAGCTACTGTGGAATACCGTGTCCTACTGTGGAATAACGCGTTTTACTGTTCTTTTTATCACCGGGTATTTTAACAGTTATCGGTTAAAGTTTTGCCGCCAATTTCTATCACTTTCTATATCCGACAGTTAACCCGTTGTGGGGCCCACTATCATTGACAATATTGCCATTTCGGCGCCGTCGTACGGTACCGAATATAATATTCCCCGACAGAAAGAATATTTCCCGACAAAAGGAATATTCCCCGACATACTATTTATCAGATAATTTGCATATAACACCCTTAACTATCATTTATAACAATTAAGCATTTTACTATTTAGAAAAATAATCATAAAGAAAATAATAAATTTTTATTTCATAAATTCGGGGTCTTACAATTAAGCACTTCACTATTTAGAAAAAAATAATCATAAAAAAAATAATAAATTTTTATTTCATAAATTCGGGGTCTTACAATCTCCCCTCCTTATGAAATTTCGTCCCCGAAATTTACGTACGTACCTGGCATAAAGAGGTGAGGATACTTTGCTCTCATTTTAGATTCTAACTCCCAGGTCATTTCCTTTATATTATGGTTTCTCCATAAAATTTTGACTAGAGGTATAACTTTTGATCGTAGAATCTGTTTCTATTAGACAAAAGTGAGAATTATGACCAGCTAACCCAAGGGTACTGCACTATCAATCAATGCTCGTTACGGCGAACTGCCCGACGGAGTGCCTGTTGAGCCAACCGATCAACCACTCGGCGTCTGATCATGCGCCGACTACTGCCCTCCTCTCGAGGATATCTTCTGACTCGGTCCTGTAGTCTGGCCATGGTCGTAAATAGAGCATACTCTAATGTATCAACCCTAGCAGATTCATCTCGAACCTCTCCCTCCAGCACATCCACCCTTGTGGCTGCGCGAACCCAGAACTCCTGTACTCTAATCCTGTCTGCTTGCTCCAGGTCTCTCTCAGCTCTGGCAGCCTGTAGCGCTGACTGCAGCTCCACCTCCCTAGCATTTGACTGCTCCACTGCCTGGCTCAACTGACTGTTTTGCAACATCAGGTGTTGCACTGTGTGGCTCAACTGGGGTGTAGCACTCTCTAACTGCTGAATCTGAGCCTTCAACTCAGCTACCTGGAACCGTAGTGAATACGCCTCCGCCTTATACTGGTCTTCCATCTCCTGATGGACAGAATTCTCCTCTTCTAAGTAGAAAATACGAGCATTCTGCTGCTCGATAGTCTGCTCCTGCTCCATTATGCGATCGACATAATCCCCGAGCAGGTCCTCACTATCCTGACTACCGGAGCTTAATACTCCGCCCATGACCGGTTCTACCAAATCCATCAAGTAGTCATTCTCAGGCTCGGACCCACTCGATGATATCACTAGGGCAACGGGTGCGTAACCTACTAGCTGCTCCGCAACAACGGGTATGTCAGTGAATACCTCCTTCTTTCGAACTCCGTTGGTCTCTCCTACGGTAGTCATCCTACAAACACACTAAACTAACATTAGTACAACAATAAAATATATTCATTGAAGGAATGAAGTTATATTTCATTGGGTACTACTCGACTCGATGAATTCCCCAACTCGTCAAAATACCAAATATAATAATTCTCCTGATTCATCTCCCAATGCACTCAATACGAGTTTAATACTAAGGTTATAACCTAGGTTTCGCAATCCTAACGTTTAGTTAAAGAAATAGACATGAAGCATCTTATCCCTATAGCCAAACCAATTATTTAAAAAAATAAAATAGCTTAGGTAGGACATACTAGCAAAGGATTTTACTTGTCTCTCCCCTCCTAGATCTAATCCCAGATCTCTACCAGAGATCATATCCCTAAGCTCTGATACCAACTGTGACACCCCCAAAATAGGTTCACACAACCCATTTTGAGTCGCCAATAACACTCTACAAAAATACAAATACAAATACGAATTTTCCCATTTACAACTAATATGTGTCGTGTAAAATACGACAACACAAAACAAATACATCTTAAATTCTCAATACATTTATTGCCACACTAATAGTAATGTATTGAGATACTCCTATTGTCTCGGACCATCACTCCATTCCCCGGCTAGTCCCCGCTACACTCTATTTTCCTGAAGAGAACAAAGAAAAAGGGTGAGCACAAATAGCCCACTAGAAAATATCATGACTAAGATAATGAAGAATAAAATTATCTTTAGCCTTCAACCGAAATAAATCAGAGATTTAAAGATATTATTCAATAACAACAACTGCAGCGGAACGAACAATCCATTAGAAGAGTCAAGTAGATTATAATATCTACCATCTTCTATAAAGGATCACCACCAATATTATATCCCTGTAACATCAATCAATAATTCTTGTTCAACAGCCTCTCTTTGCACTACATGCCAAAGATATTTATTTATAACACCAATCAACAATTTCAACAGCCTCTCTTTGCACTACGTGCCAAAGATATTTATTTATAACACCAATCAACAGTTTCAACAGCCTCTCTTTGCACTACGTGCCAAAGATATTTATTTGTAACACCACCGGTCATGATCACACCAAACGCCAGTTCATCTTTGCACTACAGGCCAAAGATATTTTCACCATAAGCCTTTATCTGTAACGCCAAAGGTCATGATTATACCAATACACAGTTTGGTCAAAATCATGTCACACCAGTTCATCTTTGCACTACGGGCCAAAGAGAACTATCACCACAATTTAAGTATGAGGATGATGACAATGATGTAAACATAAATACAGTGAGATCAAGGATAAGAAAAGATTTATAATTTAATCAGTGTCGAAGATTGACCAAATTGCCAACACGATGACCAAATTGTGGAGTCAAATTCAAGAATGATATTCAAGAAATTATTTCATGCTTCAACTATAACGTATAAAATGAAATAGAAAGATTCAAGTGAAAAGATATTAGATGAAGCACAAACTATTAAGCTACTAATTTTCAGGGATTTTCACCATTTAAAAATAAAGTTTTGGAAACAAACAAAGATTTTTTTTATCTTAAATGGAGAAATGTGAAAGAAAAAGATATCCCGTAAAGAGTACAAAAGAAATGATACGTTATACGAGTATAACAGAATATATGAAACTGCAAATGGATTTTCACTCGTCATGCGATAATTCGCGTAGACAGGTTATTTCCACAAAAGATTAATAAGTAATGAATACGACGGGTTATTCACCAGGTATGCGTCAATCCGCACGAACATGTTATACCCACAAATTTATAAGGAACAAATGCAAAGGGATATTCACCAGGTACGACACTCCGTACGTACAGGTTATTCCCACATAGTAATAACGAATGAATACAAAAGGGTATTCACCAGATACGACACTCGTACATACAGGTTATTCCCACAGAGTAATAAGGAATGAATACAGAAGGGTATTCACCAGGTACGACACTCGTACATACAGGTTATTCCCACAGAATAATAAGAAATGAATACAAAAGGATATTCACCAGGCATGCGTCATACCGCACGGACAGGTTATCCCCACAAATTAATATAGAATGAATAACAAAGTTTATGAGTATAATATCACTTACGAACATGAAAGCAAATGATATTATATATGAGTATGAAAGAAATGATGTTCCCTACCTTCATTAATAAAATACTGGATGTTGCTTTCTATGAAGTTTACTAACTTTGGATAATACTAGTATTCTCACAAATACTCACAATAGCCTAGCACACTTATAGAACTTAAGAAATTTAGAGAGAGAGAGAGGAAGTATAAGCAATGAAGGTGTGAAAATTTCTTAAGCAAACCCTCCCTATTTATAGAAAAATCAAGGTGAGGGCATTTTGGTCTTTTCCCCATATTCTTTTAATATCATCCATCCATTTTTTCTTCCATTAATATCATCCATCCATTTTTTCTTCCATTAATATCATCCATCCATTTTTTTTCTTTCATTAATATCATCCATCCATTTTTTCTTCCATTAATATCATCCATCCATTTTTTTCTTCCATTAATATCATCCATCCATTTATTCAAAAAGATTAATCCATTATCAAAAGATAATTCCATTATAAAAAGATAATTCCATTATCAAAGAGATAAAACCACTATAAAAATAACTCCATTATCAAAATAAATCCATTTTTCTGTATTATTGTGTTAAATGTATTAATATCACAGATAGCATATACTCGCAATACTGACAACCAGATTATTCCCAGGAAAGAGGGGGCCTTCCATAAAAATGGCGCGCAATTAAATAACCCCTTTCCTTGACAGAATTTCTAGACATTGTCGATAATGCTAAAATATCCTATCAAATGATATAAGTTACAGTGTCGTGATAAATAGTAAAATATATTATGCAGATGCTAATTAACAATTATTGAATCAAGATACTATGCAATTGCTACTTTATCAATTATTGAACCAATAATATAAAACACTGTGCAACATCGTGAGCTACTGTGGAATACCGTGTCCTACTGTGGAATAACGCGTTTTACTGTTCTTTTTATCACCGGGTATTTTAACAGTTATCGGTTAAAGTTTTGACGCCAATTTCTATCACTTTCTATATCCGACAGTTAACCCGTTGTGGGGCCCACTATCATTGACAATATTGCCATTTCGGCGCCGTCGTACGGTACCGAATATAATATTCCCCGACAGAAAGAATATTTCCCGACAAAAGGAATATTCCCCGACATACTATTTATCAGATAATTTGCATATAACACCCTTAACTATCATTTATAACAATTAAGCATTTTACTATTTAGAAAAATAATCATAAAGAAAATAATAAATTTTTATTTCATAAATTCGGGGTCTTACAATTAAGCACTTCACTATTTAGAAAAAAATAATCATAAAAAAAATAATAAATTTTTATTTCATAAATTCGGGGTCTTACAATCTCCCCTCCTTATGAAATTTCGTCCCCGAAATTTACGTACGTACCTGGCATAAAGAGGTGAGGATACTTTGCTCTCATTTTAGATTCTAACTCCCAGGTCATTTCCTTTATATTATGGTTTCTCCATAAAATTTTGACTAGAGGTATAACTTTTGATCGTAGAATCTGTTTCTATTAGACAAAAGTGAGAATTATGACCAGCTAACCCAAGGGTACTGCACTATCAATCAAATGCTCGTTACGGCGAACTGCCCGACGGAGTGCCTGTTGAGCCAAAACCGATCAACCACTCGGCGTCTGATCATGCGCCGACTACTGCCCTCCTCTCGAGGATATCTTCTGACTCGGTCCTGTAGTCTGGCCATGGTCGTAAATAGAGCATACTCTAATGTATCAACCCTAGCAGATTCATCTCGAACCTCTCCCTCCAGCACATCCACCCTTGTGGCTTGCGCGAACCCAGAACTCCTGTACTCTAATCCTGTCTGCTTGCTCCAGGTCTCTCTCAGCTCTGGCAGCCTGTAGCGCTGACTGCAGCTCCACCTCCCTAGCATTTGACTGCTCCACTGCCTGGCTCAACTGACTGTTTTTGCAACATCAGGTGTTGCACTGTGTGGCTCAACTGGGGTGTAGCACTCTCTAACTGCTGAATCTGAGCCTTCAACTCAGCTACCTGGAACCGTAGTGAATACGCCTCCGCCTTATACTGGTCTTCCATCTCCTGATGGACAGAATTCTCCTCTTCTAAGTAGAAAATACGAGCATTCTGCTGCTCGATAGTCTGCTCCTGCTCCATTATGCGATCGACATAATCCCCGAGCAGGTCCTCACTATCCTGACTACCGGAGCTTAATACTCCGCCCATGACCGGTTCTACCAAATCCATCAAGTAGTCATTCTCAGGCTCGGACCCACTCGATGATATCACTAGGGCAACGGGTGCGTAACCTACTAGCTGCTCCGCAACAACGGGTATGTCAGTGAATACCTCCTTCTTTCGAACTCCGTTGGTCTCTCCTACGGTAGTCATCCTACAAACACACTAAACTAACATTAGTACAGCAATAAAATATATTCATTGAAGGAATGAAGTTATATTTCATTGGGTACTACTCGACTCGATGAATTCCCCAACTCGTCAAAATACCAAATATAATAATTCTCCTGATTCATCTCCCAATGCACTCAATACGAGTTTAATACTAAGGTTATAACCTAGGTTTCGCAATCCTAACGTTTAGTTAAAGAAATAGACATGAAGCATCTTATCCCTATAGCCAAACCAATTATTTAAAAAAATAAAATAGCTTAGGTAGGACATACTAGCAAAGGATTTTACTTGTCTCTCCCCTCCTAGATCTAATCCCAGATCTCTACCAGAGATCATATCCCTAAGCTCTGATACCAACTGTGACACCCCCAAAATAGGTTCACACAACCCATTTTGAGTCGCCAATAACACTCTACAAAAATACAAATACAAATACGAATTTTTCCATTTACAACTAATATGTGTCGTGTAAAATACGACAACACAAAACAAATACATCTTAAATTCTCAATACATTTATTGTCACACTAATAGTAATGTATTGAGATACTCCTATTGTCTCGGACCATCACTCCATTCCCCGGCTAGTCCCCGCTACACTCTATTTTCCTGAAGAGAACAAAGAAAAAGGGTGAGCACAAATAGCCCACTAGAAAATATCATGACTAAGATAATGAAGAATAAAATTATCTTTAGCCTTCAACCGAAATAAATCAGAGATTTAAAGATATTATTCAATAACAACAACTGCAGCGGAACGAACAATCCATTAGAAGAGTCAAGTAGATTATAATATCTACCATCTTCTATAAAGGATCACCACCAATATTATATCCCTGTAACATCAATCAATAATTCATGTTCAACAGCCTCTCTTTGCACTACATGCCAAAGATATTTATTTATAACACCAATCAACAATTTCAACAGCCTTTCTTTGCACTACGTGCCAAAGATATTTATTTATAACACCAATCAACAGTTTCAACAGCCTCTCTTTGCACTACGTGCCAAAGATATTTATTTGTAACACCACCGGTCATGATCACACCAAACGCCAGTTCATCTTTGCACTACAGGCCAAAGATATTTTCACCATAAGCCTTTATCTGTAACGCCAAAGGTCATGATTATACCAATACACAGTTTGGTCAAAATCATGTCACACCAGTTCATCTTTGCACTACGGGCCAAAGAGAACTATCACCACAATTTAAGTATGAGGATGATGACAATGATGTAAACATAAATACAGTGAGATCAAGGATAAGAAAAGATTTATAATTTAATCAGTGTCGAAGATTGACCAAATTGCCAACACGATGACCAAATTGTGGAGTCAAATTCAAGAATGATATTCAAGAAATTATTTCATGCTTCAACTATAACGTATAAAATGAAATAGAAAGATTCAAGTGAAAAGATATTAGATGAAGCACAAACTATTAAGCTACTAATTTTCAGGGATTTTCACCATTTAAAAATAAAGTTTTGGAAACAAACAAAGATTTTTTTTATCTTAAATGGAGAAATGTGAAAGAAAAAGATATCCCGTAAAGAGTACAAAAGAAATGATACGTTATACGAGTATAACAGAATATATGAAACTGCAAATGGATTTTCACTCGTCATGCGATAATTCGCGTAGACAGGTTATTTCCACAAAAGATTAATAAGTAATGAATACGACGGGTTATTCACCAGGTATGCGTCAATCCGCACGAACATGTTATACCCACAAATTTATAAGGAACAAATGCAAAGGGATATTCACCAGGTACGACACTCCGTACATACAGGTTATTCCCACATAGTAATAACGAATGAATACAAAAGGGTATTCACCAGATACGACACTCGTACATACAGGTTATTCCCACAGAGTAATAAGGAATGAATACAGAAGGGTATTCACCAGGTACGACACTCGTACATACAGGTTATTCCCACAGAATAATAAGAAATGAATACAAAAGGATATTCACCAGGCATGCGTCATACCGCACGGACAGGTTATCCCCACAAATTAATATAGAATGAATAACAACGTTTATGAGTATAATATCACTTACGAAAATGAAAGCAAATGATATTATATATGAGTATGAAAGAAATGATGTTCCCTACCTTCATTAATAAAATACTGGATGTTGCTTTCTATGAAGTTTACTAACTTTGGATAATACTAGTATTCTCACAAATACTCACAATAGCCTAGCACACTTATAGAACTTAAGAAATTTAGAGAGAGAGAGAGAGAGGAAGTATAAGCAATGAAGGTGTGAAAATTTCTTAAGCAAACCCTCCCTATTTATAGAAAAATCAAGGTGAGGGCATTTTGGTCTTTTCCCCATATTCTTTTAATATCATCCATCCATTTTTTCTTCCATTAATATCATCCATCCATTTTTTCTTCCATTAATATCATCCATCCATTTTTTTCTTTCATTAATATCATCCATCCATTTTTTCTTCCATTAATATCATCCATCCATTTTTTTCTTCCATTAATATCATCCATCCATTTATTCAAAAAGATTAATCCATTATCAAAAGATAATTCCATTATAAAAAGATAATTCCATTATCAAAGAGATAAAACCATTATAAAAATAACTCCATTATCAAAATAAATCCATTTTTCTGTATTATTGTGTTAAATGTATTAATATCACAGATAGCATATACTCGCAATACTGACAACCAGATTATTCCCAGGAAAGAGGGGGGCTTCCATAAAAATGGCGCGCAATTAAATAACCCCTTTCCTTGACAGAATTTCTAGACATTGTCGATAATGCTAAAATATCCTATCAAATGATATAAGTTACAGTGTCGTGATAAATAGTAAAATATATTATGCAGATGCTAATTAACAATTATTGAATCAAGATACTATGCAATTGCTACTTTATCAATTATTGAACCAATAATATAAAACACTGTGCAACATCGTGAGCTACTGTGGAATACCGTGTCCTACTGTGGAATAACGCGTTTTACTGTTCTTTTTATCACCGGGTATTTTAACAGTTATCGGTTAAAGTTTTGCCGCCAATTTCTATCACTTTCTATATCCGACAGTTAACCCGTTGTGGGGCCCACTATCATTGACAATATTGCCATTTCGGCGCCGTCGTACGGTACCGAATATAATATTCCCCGACAGAAAGAATATTTCCCGACAAAAGGAATATTCCCCGACATACTATTTATCAGATAATTTGCATATAACACCCTTAACTATCATTTATAACAATTAAGCATTTCACTATTTAGAAAAATAATCATAAAGAAAATAATAAATTTTTATTTCATAAATTCGGGGTCTTACAATTAAGCACTTCACTATTTAGAAAAAAATAATCATAAAAAAAATAATAAATTTTTATTTCATAAATTCGGGGTCTTACAAAATTGATCAACAAAGGCTTTCCCTCGTGCATTATGTTGTAGTATTGCCTTGTAACCCCTGTCTGAGCAAGCAGCTTTAATAGCTAACTCTTGAAAATCACTCACCAAATGATTGTACCGCATTGATTGATTTTTTTCAAAGTCAGCACTCATTGGAGAAACCATGTCAGCTTCACCATTACTCCTGTTAGCATCTCTTGTCCACCGAGGAACGATCATTTCATCGGGTATTTGAGAAATACTCTTGAAGCTTAAAAATCTCAGAATGTGCCTGCAAATCTGACCAGAATGTGAGAACATTTGACAAGTACATGTTATCGATCCATCTTGACGATTGTTGACAACTTGTTGATATTTCTGACTATTTTCAGAAGCTGCTGATCGATACACTGCATAAACCTTTGTATCAATGGTGCAAAACTCACTGACTTTGTTGATGTTGTACATAAGAGAATCCACGAGCTCTTTTTGAAAACGTCTAAACATCTCTTTTGTATAACATTCAGAAGCATGCACTTCCAAAGACGATGCCAATACCAAACTACGTTTCCGATATTTTGTTACGTAGTCGGCCTTTCTCTCTTTGATGAATTGTTTTTCAATAGCCTTTTGAGTATTGACTACAAACTCTTTCATGCCTGTTGCAGCATTAACATATAAATCAAAGAAATTATTCATCGACTCGCTTCTTCCGGTTGTTGTCATTCCTGCAGCAAAATACCTCTTTGTATATGCCCCAATCCATTTGTCCTTAACATCATATAAACTTGTTAGCCATTCATTTTGATACAGATCATAATCTCGCATAAGGATTTCCCAACGCTCTTCAAACTCGCCAATGGAGCTTGAATTATACACACAATTGTTAAAAGCATCTTTGAACGATGGGTGTTGCGCATAAACATGATGCAATTTTTCGGGGAATTTATTGCTAATATGCCAAGAACACAATAAGTGATGAGTGGATGGGAGTACCTTACCAATAGCATTGCTCATGGCTTTATCTTGGTCAGTGATGATGGTTACAGGAGCCTTGTAGTCCATTGCTTCAAGCCACGTATCTAAGACCCAAACAAAAGTGTCTTCTGTCTCATCCCTTAAAAGTGCAAATCCGAATAAAATAGAATGGTAATGGTTGTTGACCCCGGTAAATGGAACAAATGGCATATTATACCTATTTGTCCTAGACGTAGTGTCAAATGTAACCACATCCCCAAAACGTTGATACATAAATCTTGATCGGGCGTCTACCCCCAAAATACAAGCTATACGATTGTCTTCGCCGGATTTGACACGAAAAAAGAATTTACTCGCACTGCTAGAACCAAATTTTTTCAAATAAGTGACTGCAGCCTGTGCATCATTCTCATCCTCCGAGTCACGCCTTAAGTCCCTAACTACATTACGAACATCCTTGTCACTAAAACCTACATTTTGCATACCTCCACCCATTGTGCTCAAAACATTCATCATACTATTTGGGCCAATACCCGCCTTATTTAATGTGTCAATTAATTTTCTTGCTGCTGGCGTAATTTTTCTATGTGTCTCAATCAAATCTACTTTCGTAGGTGTCACTAAATGATGATTGTGATCCAACTCAATAATCGAAACACGCCAGTTATCTTCTTTCTTACCGTGGACAACATACATTCTAGCCTTGCATAATGTTCATCCTATTGAGTCTCGTTGTCTTATTTTCTTAGCATTATCACATTCATCATTCAATGATACCTGTACACCTGTTGGTCTACCGGCTTTTTTACATACATATAACCTCGACGTCAATTCATTACTGTGAGCATGTTTCCGACTCGTAGCAATCTTTATCTCAAATCCATTTTGTTGGGCATATGATCTATAAAATTTTTTAGCTTCTTCCAATTTACCAAATAATTGCCATACATAAGGAATCATTACTTCTTTACTACTTTCAACATCATGAACAAACTCTGATTCATTTCTACAATCTAAACTACTCAGAGATTCAGAAGAACTAGATATAAATATTTTTGTAGCAGGCATGGAATCCATGGTTGAAGACTTACCAAAAATCCTTTCAGGGATGAGCCAATTCTCCTGAGTAGGAAGCTCTTTTGTTCTGCAGCTAAATTTTTGAGAAGAAGCAAAATGGTACTGAGATCAGTCGGCTGCGGGCTATTAGGGCTCTTACGGACCATCAATAATTCTCCAAAATGCCCTTACAAAATTTAAGCTGGAAAAAAAATTAAAGTGCCCGTTAGTGGGAGTAGCGGGTGCCCAAACGGCGTCGTTTAGGCCGCCCGCTACTCCCACTAGCGGGCACTTTAAATTTTTTTTTTTTTTTTTTTGCTGAAAACGCCGTCGTTTTGGTTGAGGGATTTTAAAAAAAATTACATCGCCCGCTAGTGGGAGTAGCGGGCAGCATAAACGACGTCGTTTAGGCGCCCGCTACTCCCACTAGCGGGCGCTGTATTTTTTTTTAAATCCCTCAAGGTAAACGACGCCGTTTCGACCGTATAAATTAAAAAAAAAAATAAAAGTGCCCGCTAGTGGGAGTAGCGGGCGGCCTAAACGACGCCGTTTAGGCGCCCGCTACTCCCACTAGCGGACGTTTTTTTTTTTTTTTTTTTCCCCTGCCCGCTACTGGGAGTAGCGGGCGTGCCTAAATCCGACCTTTGGATCTTATTTTCAACGGCTAGATCTGGGTTAGCTCAAACAGTGCCTGTGGCTAACGTTTGTTATGGATTAATGCTCATATATATATATATATATATATATATATATATATATCTATATATCCATTTGCCCCTATATTAGTTAGGCTAAATAAAGTAGATTGATTTCTAAAAACACAAAGGCGAATTAAAAGACATATTTATCCTACAACCTTGCCGGCCGTCCTTAAACATTCTCTACACGTGACTGCAACTGCCACCGGTTAATAAAACTAGCTTTGTATAAAATGTATAGCATAA
This sequence comes from Aralia elata, assembly GCA_034770075.1. Taxonomy (NCBI): domain Eukaryota; kingdom Viridiplantae; phylum Streptophyta; class Magnoliopsida; order Apiales; family Araliaceae; genus Aralia; species Aralia elata. The sequence continues at coordinate 35,656,552 of CM068377.1, forward strand.
CACTCCCGTCTCCGGCTCCATAGGGAAACATGTAAAATACTTTAATATATCATAAGATTATATACAAAATATTTTGATATGTATATAAAATTCTAAACTATTATCAATACATAACGAAACATTTGTAATACAGCCGTTGATATTATTCTACAATAACTAGATAGGTAAGAATCTAATAACCTTAATTTTGATGTGTAATGGCGCTAAAGAAATATGAGGAATTGGAGAACTTTATACTCTTGTTTCATAAAAAGAGTTTTTTTTAACTTTAATCTTAGTTAATATGCGAAATCGATATTTTTTAATTTTTAAAATAATAATTTTGTACTCAATAATACTTTTAAAATAGTTTGCAATACTAACTAGTATATTAATAAATATTAAATAAATTCACAACAATTTTATATTTTAAAATTAATTAAATTGATTTAAAAAATATCAAACGATACCTTTTCTTTCCCTTCAGTATATGAGTCGGTGAAATGGAACGTAAGATAAATAAAGAATTGAAGAAAATGGCAGACAAGGAGTGGATAATTAAATGTTGGGGTGACCCTTTATCTTCCAGACCAGGGTGCAGCCCTGGGTCCATACGTACCAAACAGGTCCTTGCTAAACAAGCTCTCCAAGATTTCTCTAAGGACCACCCCTAGTCCACTCTTGTCTTCAGGACACGTAGCACTATATATCACATTTCCTCTTATGCATATGATTATGTATATGACAATAAATAGATAATTTATGATCCGAGAGATAAATATGATAAAAAGTGTAGTTAGATACTTAGATTGATGATTATCTTGACATTATTATAAACTTCTTGATTATTAGCTAGGTCTTTGCACTTCAATCTAAAAAGTTGTATTATGATCAATAATGTGCAATGTGTTTTAACATCAATAGTGTATATGATTTGCGATTCATATATATATATTATATATATATATATATATATATATATATATATATATATATATATATATATATCGCCCAAGATCAGGTCCGGACTCCCGGACCTGATAAAATGCGGACTCCAAATTATTTTTTTCAATTTTTTTTTTCAAAACAACTAATAAAAAATATATAGTTATTTTTGGTACTGAAAAAATTTCATAATACAGTGTTTTGGGTATGATTTGGATACATATAGCAAACAGTGTTGTACCGACCAAAAATAACTATACATTTTTTATTAGTTGTTTTGAAAAAAAAATTGAAAAATAAAAAAATAAAATTTGGAGTCCGCATTTTATTAGGTCCGAGAGTTCGGACCTGATCTTAACTCTCTCTCTATATATAAATTAATTAAAGAGAATTTAAGAGATACTTTAATCAAATTTGACTATCACCTTTTTAAAAGAACATTTTTAAACGTTAAGAACAATAGAAAATAAGTAGGCTTGCTAATTTTCATGTAATTCTAGAAAGTGAAAGTACCCCTTAACTCTATGTATATATTGAATAAGAGGGTCTCACATGATTAATTTTTTAAAAAAATTGGCAGCCCTACCTTAATTTCTTCTTCTTCTTCTTGTTTTTATCAATTATACTAATAAATTATTAGTACTATTGGTAATAGGATTGAGACTTTATATACTGTCTAGTTCATCTCATAAGTTTCGATGTAAGTCTAATTATCACCATGAAAAGAAACCGACGAGCACTTCTAAACCCTAGTTAAAATCTTCCGCCTGGGATTAGCAATGTAAAATTAACTAACTAAATTAAGGTGGTGTTTGTTTGTGTCTAAATACCTCTTAATTCACCTGCTTCTGATTCGGTCAGAGGCAAATCTTGTTTGATAAATTTTTTTTTTCCTCTTAATATCTCTTAATCGTTAAGACAGAAACTCAAATCTTAACTATTAAGAGTTGCCTCTTGATAGTTTATTTAAAATTTATGGACAAAAATAGCCTCAACAAATATTGTACTCCTTCAATTTCAAATTTTAAGATCATTCAAATAATTTTTTTAAATAACTCAGAGGTTAAAATGGTAAAATAATGTCATTCAAATGTTTTACACTTTTTAGTTATCAAACAATTTTTTAGATTCAGATGTTATTTCATTCAGATGATCTAATTTATTAAAATGTATTAATCATTAAGATTTTAATTACTTAATTTTATCAAACACCACCTACTTTTCAATGACCTTGTAATAGTTTTTGTTTACCTTTTGTGATACCCACTTGGAAAATTCTAAAGACAAAACCAGGAACAAACATTAAAAAAGAAAAAAGAAAAAAGAAAAAAGAAAAAAAGAAAAGGTATAGGGATCACTTTCTCTGTCTTGACACTAGAAACATAGTATGTGTAGGGTGAGTCCTAAATCCCATAAAATAAGTTAAAAGGAGTTGAAAACTACCAATCCGGTGCTCCAAATTAAGACTGACCAAATGCTTTCTTTGGTCAAAATAATGAAGCACCGTCCACATAAAATTTCTGTCGGGTAACATCATGTATCAATAATCTCCTCCTATATATATATATATTATATATATATATATATGATATACATACCACAATATTCCACCCCTTGTTAAAATCTCTCTCCTCTTTTCTCTCTCTAAATTAAAAATTTTAGTGTGCTAAAGACTAGAGAGAATGCAAACGTTGTCTAGAAAAGCTAGTTTTAATTTGCATGGGCAAGACTCTTCTTATTTTGCAGGATGGGAGGAGTATGAGAAGAATCCTTATGATGAAATCCACAATCCTTCTGGGATTATTCAGATGGGTCTAGCTGAGAATCAGGTAATTCTATTATTATTACTTACATTCACATGTAGTACTCGAGTGTTTGTGTTGAATTCTTGGGGGAAAAAATTGTGAAATAAAGTTGAGAATCTAGCTCTTTTCAATTTTCAAAGATATGTTTTTGTCGCAGTTGATGTCAGTACAAAAGACGAAAGAAGAGTCTTGTTGCTCGAAAAAGAAAACAAAAATAAGTTCTATTTATTTTTGATTTATGATGGTAAAAGATGACATAATATTATTAAGTTTAGCAGTACAATTTCAATGTCATGTTATAATCGTTGCTAAACTAAATACTTAACAAATTTATGAGTAAACATGCGTTATACACTAAAACTATATGTAATTTAGAAAGTGAGCTCCTTTGTACAACAACTCAGTTCAATTCCATTGTCATATGTCTCATTTACTATCTTACTCTTATGTACTATTGTCACATAATCTTTAAATATTTATTTATAGTTACTTTGTAATTGAATAAAAACTACGTGAAATGTTATATATTCGTTGAGACAGTATATAAGACAATGAATCTGACAACAGATTTGGATTCGGTTTAATTACTTCCTTCACAGAAACATTGGATATGGGTTGGTTTTATAATTTTTCCGAAAGTTATAGTTAAAAATAAAAGTCAAATAAGATTTTTATTTTGAAATAGAAGTAGTATGTTCTGGTTATGTTCTAATTAATTCTTAGCTCATGTACGCACATCTGATAATAATGCAGCTGTCATTCGACCTTCTTGAATCATGGCTTGCAAAGAACTCAGATGCCACTCATTTTAAGGAAGCTGGAGGTGGATCATCATCCTTATTCAGAGAATTGGCTCTCTTCCAAGACTATCACGGCTTGCCGGCCTTCAAGAAAGTACGCAATTCTCTAGGCGTTATGTTTTTCTTCTAACTACCAAGATTTCTTATATATGGCCTGCGTGGATTTAATTTTAAACTAGACTAAAATGCATAACTCTCTCCTGTGTTTGCGTGTCTATGTGATGTTTTTATCTTTGAGTTTGACTAATTAATTAGCAAATTCCTCTCTCAAAGTACAATTATTAGTGAAAAATGTACATTTTAAGGTATAATTAGCTGTGCAAAATTGGCCCAAAAAGTATAATTAATAAATTGTAAAGTCAGATATCATATCTTCAAGATCAGAGTAAAGTTTTCCATTTTAGTCTATTTAAACAATGCAGATAATGAGTATATATCTAAGTTTGATTTTTGAACAACAAATTAATATTTCCAGGTACTGGCTGAGTTCATGGGAGAAATTAGAGGGAACAAAGTAAGATATGATCCAAACAAGCTAGTCCTCACTGCTGGTGCAACTTCAGCAAATGAGATACTCATGTTTTGCCTTGCTGAACCTGGAGAAGCTTTCCTTATTCCTACACCTTACTATCCAGGGTACATAATATATATACTTTCTCTGCCCAAATTTTGGAGCCTCAACTTTCCTTCTTTTTTTTCTCTTTTTTTTTCAACTTTGAAAAATATAAGTACTCCCTCGTTCTTTAAAGGATGGTTTAAGGTATAATTTTTTTGTTTTTAAAAGGTTGTTAATAAGTACATAAAGTAAATGACAAATATATATGTTATTTAGTGGAGTCTATTCGTATACAATTAATTTTATGGGACCACTAAGAATAAATTACAACTTTTTCTATTTTCTAGTATTTTCTCTCTATTTTACTTTTCTTAAATTGTGTACAAAATATACTTTGAATATTCTTTTGAAGGCGAATGGAGTATATATCTGCTTTAAAATCAAGTCAAGAAGCAAATGTCAATTAATGATTCAAATAAGTTCTGATCTAAGCTGTTGACTATATGTTATAGTTAAAAACTTTTAAAAAGTACTTTTGGCTTTCAATTTGGTAGCTTCTTTTCGGGACAAATGTTACGTGTAAAGTTGTAAACATTTGGAATGATTTCCATTCATTCACATACAGATAAAATTAAGGATACGTGGAAAGAGGAGCATGCTATATACTTCATATTTTCAGTAATAGTGCCAAATTAAGGTATCACGTGCTTATATCAATATTACTGTATAACGTTCTCACATATATAAACACGTACAAATCACATGATATATTGTGTGAGAGATACTAACGCCCGCACCAAATAATTTATCCTAAGCAAAGGCATGCAATGTAATTACACTAAAAATCATAAAAAGGAAAAATGTATAGTTCTTCCTAATTAAAAAGATCTCAACTAATCCTTTCACAATTTTAATTTTGCAGGTTTGATAGAGACCTTAAATGGCGAACTGGAGTTGAACTTGTTCCTATATACTGTTCAAGTTCAAACCACTTCAAAATCACCAAACCAGCCCTAGAAGAAGCGTATCAACGAGCCCAAAACCTCGACTTGAGGGTTAAAGGTGTACTAGTCACAAATCCTTCAAACCCTTTAGGCACAAGCATGAGTAAAGATGAGCTTAATCATCTCATTAATTTCGCTATCGCAACAGAAATTCATATAGTAAGCGACGAAATTTATTCAGGAACAGTTTTCAATTCGCCAAGTTTCATAAGTATGACACAAGCTGCAATGAACAAAAACCTTCAAGGGCACAATATTTGGACCCGTATTCACATTGTTTATAGTTTGTCAAAGGATTTAGGGCTTCCTGGATTTAGAATCGGCATGATTTACTCCGAAAATGAATCTATTGTTTCCGCAGCCACAAAAATGTCGAGTTTCGGGCTAATTTCATCACAAACACAGTATCTACTCTCCAACATTCTTGGAGACAAAAAGTTTAGAAAAAAATACATGAGGGAGAATCAAAACAGGCTCAAAAAGAGGCATGAATTGATGGTATTAGGGCTTCAAAACGCCGGTATTAGGTGTTTGAAGAGCAATGCTGGATTGTTTTGTTGGGTGGATATGAAACATTTGCTTAGTTCAAACACATTTGAGGCAGAAAAAGAGCTTTGGAGGAAGATTGTTAGTCAAGTTAGGTTAAATATTTCTCCCGGTTCGTCTTGCCATTGCATTGAACCGGGGTGGTTTAGGATGTGTTTTGCAAACATGTCGAAAGAAACACTAAATTTGGCTATGCGGCGGCTCAAGGTGTTTGTGGACTCCACCGGTGGTCGGAACCACCAGCAATTATCTGGTTACAGCTCAAGGAAAATTTCACTTGCTAAATGGGTGTTTCAGTTATCTTCATTAATGTATGATCATGATCATGAAGCAAATTACCGTTAATTAGGCCTTGATGATCATATCAATTATATATCATAACTCCCTCCTTTTATTTCTCTACCTATGATAAAAGTACATGTATTTATTTTGTGTACAGAGTTGATCAGTTCTTTAGATAACATAATGGAAAATTAAAATTATTAGTTATATATATATCGATTAATTAATTCTATATCGAACGTAGATTGTAGATTGCAACTTAAGATGAAATTATAAATTATAAAATAAATGAATAATATGTTAGTCATTTCTTAATTTACACTCTTATATCCCATCTATCCACATCTTGCTATTTGATAGATCTCCAAATCTTTAAATTTATTTTGATGATAATAAATTTAGTAAATAGGGTTAATTAAATGGGTAGAATCATCTCCATAGGATTTTATATAAATTGCTTTTAATATCCTATTTATTTTGACCGAAAATATTTTTCATCCTAATTTGAATGTATTTTTCTTGACCTTGATAATTTAATATCAAGTGTTAAAGAAATTAATTCATATAGTAACATTTCCTAAGGTAAGGAGATTTCCTATTTTTTTCTCAAAATAATTTTTAAGTTAAAAATTTCAAAAATCATTTTGAGTTATTTTTAAAGCAAAAAGAAATTACGTGTGCATGTGTATGTATTCCGTGTATGCACATGCATGTGAAAATGTGTGGCATGTGACTATGTGAGTGAAGGCTTAACAGCCTTTACCGAGCATACTTGGAAATGTTAAATGAGCATTTGCCCATGTAAGGAATTAAAGGCTAAGGCCAAACCTTCTGTAACTTAACCGTGCATGCTGAGGTTTGAAAATTAAGAGACGTGCTGGATAGTTAATGTGAGAACTTTTGCTTTTGGGCTAGACTTTTTCAAAGAGTGTTGACTTAAGAAAAATGTGGCAAATATTTTTCCTTGGGCTAGAAATCTGTTGGCTCAATCCGTGCGCTACATTGAAATCACTCGAGCCTTCCATTTTAATTCAAAGCAATTCGAGCCATTGATTTCAAAATAAATTTCCAAATTACAAATTTACCCCTGATTCAAGAAATTCTATAAATAAAAAAGTTTTTCTACATTTTTAGCTTACCAATTTCCAAAATAAAGAAAAACTTTATCTCCTTGCCTACATATTCTCTCTATAAAGAAGCTTACTCTCTACTTTTTACTCAAAGTTCTAATCTTTTGAAAAAGAGAAAAATTGGTCAAAGTATTAGAGATAAGTTATTAGATTGTTGTATTTATATTATCTCATACTTGCTTATAATTATAAATATACAAATAGAAATTGTTGTACACATTTATATATATATATATATATATATATATATATATATATATATATTTCATCTATCCTTATCAATTAAAAGATCAGTTTTAGATACCGATGTTTGGAGGTATTCTCTAAACAAGAATATCATTCGAACGGTGTTTGAATTTCTAAGTGATCCTTTATTGATATAACTTGTTTATATAAATATCGTAAAGTAGATCAGTTTTAGATACCGATATTTGGAGATACTCTTTAAACAAGAATATCATTCGAACGGTGTTTGAAGTTCTAAGTGATTTATCGAAAATATTTATATAAATATCATTTGTGAAACTTTACATTCGGTCAGTTTTAGATACCGATATTTGGAGGTATTCCTTAAACAAGAATATCATTCGAACGGTATTTGAAGTTTTAAGTAGCCTTATTTATATTCACATATTAATAGATCAAATATATTATAATATATATATATATATATATATATTTGAGTGAAACAAATTGATTTGTTATATCAAGTATTATTTTTTAACTGATTGATCTATTATACTTGATATCTGTCATTACAAATATTTTGCACATAAATTCATGTATTCATAAAATATTTGTTGCATTATATAAAAGTTACTTAAACTTTTATATCACAGACTTCAGTGATTGTATCTGCTTAAAAAGAAGCATATCACTTATTATAAAAGTTATTTAAACTTTTATATCTGTTTTATATAGAAACACATTCTTTATTTATAAAGAAAATTAAAATCTTTATAAATCTGAACTAAGTTATATATCTGCTTACTCAGAAGCACTCTTCACACAAAATATAAAGTTACATAAACTTTTATAATTGAGCCTAAATTTATATCTGTTTATCTTAGAAGCATATTTCTCTTAATTATTTGTAAAAGAAAAAGGGTAGAGTTAGTTTATTTTATGTACTTGTGAGAAAGACGAGTAATTCTTTGACCAAGATCAGAGTGTTAGAGAAGTCAGCTGGGAGTTAGGTCTCTAGTGTACTTGATGAAGAGGTTATCGTTTATAGACCAAATCATAGAATAGAACTGAACTCAAAGAAAAGATGCAACTAAGTTTGAGGAAGGAGTTGGGAGCTTGTTATCCGAGATAGTTAGTTATGGATATATAGTTGTAAATTTGTTTTTAAAAATTTATAAAGGCTTCTCCGCCTATTGAAGGAGTATTTATTACTGAGAGTAATAGGATCTCAAATCCTGGAGAGGAGTTTGAGACTGGACATAGCATACATACCCAGGATGTATGTTATGAACTAGATAAATCTTTGTGCATTGTGTGATTGAATTTTTACTATCTTGCATAATAATTTTTAACACTGCAAATTAATTTAATAAAAATTTAAAAATGTCTAAGATAAATTTTTAAACGGTAATAATTTATTCAACCCCCTTCTAGATTATTATTGGACTTTCACTATTTAATATGACATAAAATATATTGTCATAATTTTTAACAACACTCCAACATAATTTTTTGTTCACTTAAGCTGTGATTGTATGTAGATCTCGTGACGGAACCAAAAATGTTTATCAAAGTGAATTAAAAATTATGTACTAAAGTTTTAGTGTGTGACAATAATCAGTCTGACATAATTATCAATATTAGTTAATAAAATATATCCGATATAAAGATATTTATTTAGAAAATCTAAAGACATATTAGGAGAAAAGAAAGTGCAAATGATATTACCAGGGCAATACTGATAGGTACAACGCAATTTGATTTTGCAGACAATTTTACCTTTGTGATTAAATACCAGATAAACTCAACAAGGTTAGTCTTTTATATTAGCGGCAGAATATGGCTGGAGAAGTCGAAGAATTCATGTCAGGATCGGCGGCAAATGACGTTGACTACGGCTACGAAGGCTATGTATACTGCAATTAACAGATCTGATCTCTTTTCTTCTTCTTCCTTATTCTTTTCTTTTTCCTATTCCATCAATCTGGTTCTCATAATGCTAATTAGTTAATTTTTTTGATGAAGTAATACTTCTAATTTAGTCTAATCAATGTAATCATCCAACCTATTGTTTATATATAATACATCCTCAATTTTGTTCGCCTCAATCAGTGGCAGACGGATGAGAACAGGGACGGATCCGGCTTGAAAGTTGAGGGGGTCATATTCGGAAAAAAAAAATTACTTAAAAAATAAAATTTTAATAAAATTAATCATAAAATTAAATAATTTTCAAATATTGTTTACAATAATATTTTTCGAGGTTTCATTGCGTATGTCCATTCCTGACAATCAATAAATATTTAAAAACTAATTCAACATCAAAACAAGATCAATATATATTATGAATAGTATGTGTAATTAGCATCAATAATAAACAATCTCAATTAATTTAAACCACTAACAAATAACATTACAAAATAAATTATAAAATTTAAAGAAAGTAAAAATAGAATAGAACACATACTTAAAGAACTTTTATTTGATAGAGTTCTCTTCATTGTTGCAATGTTGTTTTGAGAAGTAAAAAACCCTAATTTTATAAATGTATAAAAAAAGATTCCATAAACAATTACAAAATTCCTAAAACAATTGTTAAATTTGTAAAATTAAAAAATTAAAATATACTTTTTGAAATGCGGGAAGTGGAAGTGAGGAAGTAGAATGTGGCCATGTGGTATTGAAGAAATTGAATGGGGGAACAAAGACAAAAACGAATGGGAATTAAGTTGATTTTTTTATAAAAGCATGGGAATGATGTGTCCAAAAAAGTGAAGCATGATTCCAAGGAAATTAAATAAGTAATGAGAAAATTTAATTTATCATTCGGTAATGGCCTAATGAGAGTGGGTAGGAATTTTAAATCCAAAACATAGAATTTCACTTAAGACCCTCTTAATATTTTTTTTTATATAAGAGTCCCTGAAAGTTGAGGGGGGCAGGTGACCCCCTGCCCCAACACAGATCCGCCCCTGGATGAGAAGCCGTGACCCACCTTATGTTATGAATTTTCTTTGTAGTGCATGTATCACATATCATTGTTATTTGAATATTAATGAAAGTTGCCGGCGTAAGAGTGAATATTACCGTGAAAGATGATATTTGTTTGTTGACTGAGATGGTGGTACTGATGAATCGATAATAAGGATATGGCATTCGGGCAAGAGATTTGGTAGTTGGTATGCATGAATTTGTTTTAAGAAAAGTTGAGGGTAAGATTATAAAATAAAAATAAAAATTACTCTGTACTCATCATTATTACCCTTTTAATATCAATTCGAGATAAGAAAGTTGAGATATATTAGGAGAAATGGATGAAAGTAAACTGGTAGAGATAAAAAAAAATAACTGGGGATCTAATTGATGTTCATATAAATAAGGATTTATCCCACTACAATATTTTTAAAACTCCTTTTTATCGTAAGGCTTCATCAAGTAAAGGTTAATAACATCACAATTAACATTGAGATGTTTTGCAATATTTACAAAAAAGAAAAAAAAATAGAAACTTGTAGAATGTTATTGTAAAATGATATTATTCTATTGCAATTGTGTTATCAATGGTCTTGATACATATACATTAGTTTCTAACCCTTCACACTAAGCTCGGAAATTCACAAACAAAAAGTCTGAGATGAGCGATCAAGAAATTATCGAATTTTTTTTCTATTTCTATAAGAATTTAGTTCAGGGACAAATAAAATCTCTTCATCACATGATTTGATGAAATATCTTGAATCTATATTGAATTGATAGGTGTAAGTGTATTAATCAAATGAATGTTCCTCGTAATTTTTTCTCAATATTAACTTTTTTGTTTTTGCTACCAATTGTCTTCTCTATGTAATTTTTATATCTTCTTAAACGGTGTGGTATGATTGATTTTAGGGTAAATTTCATTTAATCACCTGAGATTTACACGTTTTTGTACATCAGTTTTAAAAGTCAACACAAACACTTGTAATTTTGAGACTGAATGAAACTGTTAGTTATTTCATCCATACTAACAGTATACACTCTGAAAATGCGTGAAAGGCGTGCTATACACTCTGAAAATGAGTGAAAAACATTTAAATTATTAAATTTTGAGTATTATACTCAAAATGCCCTTTTTTGTTATTAAATTTTCCAGCCAAACATGACATTGTTTGATACAACTATGTTTAACCAGGGCCTTGAGTCCTAAATTACGTAGAACATTAGCCACACAGGGTTGAAGAAAAACACAAAACCAAACTAATTCCATTTGGATTCCATAGGCAACTGCAAATTGGGCCTTGAGTCCTGAATTACGTAGAACTTTAGCCACACAGAGAAGAAGAAAAACACAAAACCAAACTAATTCTAATTGGATTCCATAGGCAACTGCAAATTGGGCCTTGAGTCCTAAATTACGTAGAACTTTAGCCACACAAAGAAGAAGAAAAACAAAAAACCAAACTAATTCTAATTGGATTCCATATGGGCAACTGGATTCCATAGGCAACTGCAAATTGGTGCAAGGAACGAGTTCTATTATGAATTTCGAGTCCTAATGAAGGACATTATACTTGATTTGGTCGAAAATATGGTTGAAATCCTTAGTTCATTCTCTTGTGTGATTGGGAAAGAAATTGAATTTCAGGTGGGATTCGGTTTTTTTGTGTGTGTGTGTGTGTGTGTGTTGATTTTCAATCATATCCAGCAAAGGCACAAAGCCCATTTGGTTCCATACTCAAAAGGAAGGAATTGGTTGTTTAAAAATTGAATTTTCCTGAGTTTTCTTAATTGTAGCCACAGGTAGCAAGTTTTCCTTTAAGATTTGGGTGCTCTGTGGTGATAATATTCTTGATCGTATATTATCTCACAACGTAATTAGGTTGATGAATTGTAACAAACTGCTTCTCAATTAGAATTGAGATAAGCTTGTAAATTTAGTCTGATTATGCACTCTTATAAGATGTATCGACGATGTGAGTTTCTGGGGAAAAAAATATATCATCACCAACATAAAGATTTGAACCATTGGGAGGGACTAAATCTGGGGAGACATGAAAATGGGCCCCCGAATCAGGAAGCCATTTGGTTGGTTCAAGAGAAGGGGCAGTCTGCCCATGAGATGGAAGCAGGGGCATAGTAAACTGTTGGACTTGCAGGCTTAAAGAGACAACAATTGACCGGATGAGTGGGACTGTTGGACATATAGCAGTGTTGGCGAGAGTGGGCAGCATTGCCATAGTATGAAGAGGAACTGCTTTGGGGTCTTGGTAAAATCTCATCACCAATCGGAAGGTACCCACGATTGAAGAAAGTAATTTGTGAGGAAGTATTGCAACCCCCACATCGATTATTATTGTGAGCATAAGCATTTGAGTCATGTTTGTTTACAAGGATTATAATCTCATGGATTATAATACCAATACTATTAATCATAGGATTAAATAGTCCTACTTACATGTTTGTTTTTTATAGGATTAGTTATGGGATAACTTAAAATAATCTCATGTTATGTTTGTTTTTCCCAGGATTAATTAAAGGATTGGATAAAAAAATATCGTTTAGACTATTATATCCTTACCAATGATAACATATTTTAAACTATAATTTAAACTTGTTTATACATCAAAAAATGATGAACAATTAATTATAAACTTTTAAATACTGCTGAAATAAGTTAATGAGTTCACATTGCTTCACCATGGTCTTCTTTATGCAAAATATTTGAGAATCAAATTATCATAAATTAGCACATAAATTAACAAATAAATAGTGCAAAATACATGATATGTGAAATATAAAAATTTCATTAAAAATCACCAAAACTAAAATTTAAAAAAATGATTAGAATTGACTATTTTATTTGACCACCAAAATTTAAAGTCTAGAACTATCCATCTCCATTCAAACTCCAAAGTATAATGAATTTCTTTGCTTATATATTAGCTTTTGTGTTTGAATGTTTCTTTATCCGTCATATTTCTTGTTGCCTTGTTGGTCATGGTATGGTGGGTGGGGTTTAATGAATTTATTTAAAATGTATTTAATTTTTGTAAGCTAAAAAAGCAGAAAACGGTCACTGACTTTTGGTAAAGCCAATCAAATTGACCCTAGTATTGACGTAGAACATTTATAACACTCCGTTTATTCCAAAAATTAGGTTACGTATACTTTTTAATTTATTTTAAAATTGGATATATATTTTAAATTTTAAATTATAAAATGATTTTAAAATTTTAATATGTCATTATTTATATTATATGTTAATTTAATACTAATGACAATATATAATTGAAAATTTATCATTTTTCTTCAAAATGAAGTTTTAAAATAAGGCAATGAGTCTCAAATGACATGTCATTAAATATTTTAATGATAATTTATGGCATAACTAATCACATAAGGTCTACTGAATCAATGTTATAATGTAAATATATATTAATTTTTTTTAAAAAAAATAATTTTAAAAAAAATGTATTTATAATTTTAAATTAGAAAAGTAATTATATATAACTATTATTTTATTAAGATTGAAAAGGAGGAAAAAAACATAAAAATTAGGAAGGGAAAGAGGAAGGGGTAAATTAATTAATCAAATTAATTGAAATAAAAATTAGAGAAAGGAAAAAAGTTGGAAAAATTCAAAAGCCAAAACAAAAAAAAATCATATAAATTAGAAAGGGCCTAGAGGGGAAGGGGGAGAATTGGTAAAAATTATCGATTTTTGAGAAAGAAATACGAAAAAGATTGGAAAAAATCAAATCTTGAAATCCCTGTAAGGAGGAATTAGTATAATTGATTCCATAAACCATAAAAACCCGGAACGGAGACTTCAGAATGATACAAATTATGACGCTGACGAAGATTCAACTGGAAAAAAAGAAGGGTGAGGTTAATTTTGTCCAAAAAATTTTAGTCCCAAATGGTGGGGATTATAAACCTAGTTGAACATGGTATTAAATAGTCCCACATATTAAGTCATTTTTTAATCCTTGGACTAATAATCTCAAGTCTAAATTTGAAGACAAACAAGACACTTGGGATTAATAGTCTTATCTCAAGTGTAATCCTTGCAAACAAACATAGCATTGGAGTTGAGAAAAAATTAGAGGAAACATTAGTAGCATTAACAAAGGTAGGTGATAAAAATTAGCACAGGCAAATACACGTCGAACCAATAGAAACTAGATTAATTTTAAAACATTCTTAATATGTATTTTAAATAAATTAGAAATAAAAATGGAGAATTGATTAACTAAAATTAAAATAACTACACTAACTAAACTAATTAGAAGATAAAAATTAATAGTAAGAAAACAATTTAGGAATCCGAATCCACTAAACAATAAACATAACAAATAATCCAATTTCTTCTATTTTTATAACTCAAATTACGCCACTGGTTTGATGTACATAATTCAAAAAATAAATTAATTAAGTCCAATTAAAATTAACTATGATTTTGATATCTCTTCCCTTTAATTTAGTAATTTTATAATTAACGTGGACAACTATAGATTATGAAAATAAATTTAAGGATTAACTATATAACCCATCAAAACTTCTTTGAGCAAGCATGAATTATGAAAAACTCGTATCTTAACAATAATCTATCAAAACCTCTTAATTAATTTAAAATCACATAAGAAATATAAAACGAAGTTATTTCAATAACGAAACATGAAGACAAAATCAATTAGATATTAAAGCACAATTAATAGAAGATATATAAAATATTGTCATGAATAATTATTTACTTTCATCTTCATCTTAGATTAAAGAAATTAGTTAGACATGAAAATAAATAAACTAACTAAGATAAAGAAGAAGAAGATTAAAAATAAAATAAAAAAGCTCACTTTATTAATGATCCTTCAATGAGCGTACAATGAAGAAATAATTTAATTCTACTCTTATTCCTAACCTAAACTAATACATAAAAAATACCTAATAATCTAATACCCAAATCTCTCTTGGTACTCCTCTATTTATAGGCATCAATACTCAACTAACTCCTTATATGAATCAACTTCTTAGTAGCAATCAACTTATTTCAAAGAGATCTTCTAGATGGACTTTCATTTTCTTCATTGAATTTGACTTGCACACCAATATTGTTTCACCTTCTTCCTTCTCCTTATAAGATTCTTCTTGGATATTTCCTTCCATAAATTGGAGTAGTAAATATTGTTTGATCACCAAGATTTGACTTTATTATAACAAAATATTAAAATCTACAAAATAAAATAAAATATATTAATTAAATAAACTAATATAATAAAATGACAAAATTAGGGATAATAAATTGTATGAATTATGAGTCTATCAAGTAGCATAATTAAGTTGCAACACATTTAAACGATTACTTGAAAAGGAAAATGAGTATCGTGTGGTGCGAGTGAATCAACTAGATTTTCAAACTCTTGATGAATGTCACGAAAAACAAAGATGTTGAACCCATCATCTACGGCCAATTCATCAGCCAAGGCTTTAAGGAGATTGAGATATGCCTTACCAAATTTAGTGGAACGTTGAGGTTCTTGCATAATCTAATTGAAGGATACAAGCATGTGAGGCACTCATGAAGGATTCAGATAGGACAAGCCAAGTGTCGATTGCAATAGTTTGGCCAACAACATAGGGAACAACAGTCTTAGTAAGTGAGGAAATCAACATGCTTTGAAGCACTTGGTCTTGTTGATCCCACAAAGTAGCTTCTGGATTTGGTATAGGATTGGGCTTAGATGCATTAGTACTAGATAAAAAAAAGACTATCAGGAGGTCGGGAGGTCAAACGATAGAGTATTTCACGCCCCTGAATACCAGTAGAGCCAAAATAGTCAAAGAGATCAATAGTGCACCCTTCTAGATAAAAAAAGGACTATCAGGAGGTCGGGAGGTCAAACGATAGAGTATTTCACGCCCCTGAACACCAGTAGAGCCAAAATAGTCAAAGAGATCAATGATGCACCCTTCTTTAAGAGGCCTCCAAAGATTAAAGTCTTCGCCAAGCAAAAAGAAAAATGGTAAGTATTGTTCTTACCATGAAGAGAAGGGTCACGACAAGGAAGATTGTTACCAGCTAAAGTGCTTCCTAGAGAACCAAGTGCAGAAAGGCAATTTGGACTATTATAAACTAACAAGGGCAGATAATCTCTCCTCTAAAACCCCTTGAGGAGTAGTCGATGTTATCTCTGGTAGTTCGGTAGCGACTATGTCTAACAAAGAGATTAAAATATTCGCTCGAGCAGTCCATCAGGTATCTAGCCACCCGAAGAGCACCAAAACCACTACTGCAGTCAACAAGGAATAAACTATTCCTAAGTTCAGCAACACATCTCAACGGAAGGATTAGATGCAACGACCACATTTCAACGGAAAGATTTTTCAGAAGCATCTACATAAGGCAGACAAATTGAAGTTTCAGATTAAGCAAGTACAACGAAAAGAAAATAATATCTAAAACATCATTCTACATTCCAAAGGGAAACATCTTGCTTCGCTGCTGAGTTTAACAAACTATATGCTTCAAACAACTCAGTAGCAACAAAACAATCACTCTCTATCAAGTGAAAGGGTCAACAGGTGACCAACCTAAGTCAAGTCTGCTGGACTTGCTGAGTACCAAAGGGTACGAGAGATTCTAAGGCGACTGGTCTTAGTTTACAGAGTTCCAAGGTTGCTAGCTTTGAAGAGTGCATTGTGTACTGGAGTTCCAAGACTGCGGGTCTTGAAGGAATCTTTGTGATTCAGTTGTAACGATATCCTTAGTGGATTTGCTACTCGAGGAGTAGAACAGTGGAGTAGGAGTTTTAAGTGCTCCGAACCACTTAAAACCTTGTCTCTATCTCTTTGCACTTCTTAACTACCATAACTGCTATAACTATTTTATCACTGCTTTATTATGTCCTCTACTACCGTTCTATATCTACAAGGGGTATTGTATAAATCATATTCCGCTGTGCTTAGTTATTAACTAAACTGTTAAGTCACTCTTTTGAAATCTGAAATAAGGAAAAGTAATTTATTCAACCCCCCCCATCTAGATATCTTTTTTGCCTCTGGAAACTAACAGAGTTGAGATTTATAATAGTAGTACAATATAGATGAGTAAGTAAATATTGATCCTGATCAGTAAAAACTGCTCAATGTAGTTTGATGGTTACTTTGATCTGTAATAGGTCATGTGTATTAACATTTCTTACCTACTACTCTCTTCGTTCCATAATAAACGTCATACTTTATTGATTAAATTAAATATTTTTAAAATTAATAATTAAAAGTATTTATATAGAATTTTTGAATTGCGAAACTTAACATTAGTTAGTAATAAGTTCTCCGTAATTTATTATAATCATAATTACGGCGTATATCTTGAAATGTTTTAAGATTTATTAATTTTAAAAAGAGTTAATTTGACCGTAAAAATCAAACTAAAACATTTATTATGGGACGAAGAGAGTAATTTTTTGTGCACATAAAAATAAAAATCATGATAAGTAAAGAACTACTCCATTCGTTTTCAAAAGAATGTTTAAAGGATAAATTTTTACGCATATCAAGATAATTAAAGTTGTAGAGAGAGAATAATTAAGTTTCAATGTTAGCTACAGTGG
Organism: Aralia elata; assembly: GCA_034770075.1. NCBI lineage: Eukaryota > Viridiplantae > Streptophyta > Magnoliopsida > Apiales > Araliaceae > Aralia > Aralia elata. Next base: position 35,674,377 of record CM068377.1, read on the forward strand.
ACTCAACATAATTACAATCAAGATAATTAAAGTTGTACACTATCACTGTGTTCATTTTAAAATGGATGAAAAACGTAATGCTTTCTAATTCTTTTGTTTATAAGTTTTAATAGTAGAAAAAAAAAGGAAAGAAAGTTTGTTATTTTTTTTGTCAAAGTTTTTCGTTGAAAAATAAACAAATTTCAACAAAAAATTAAATAAACAAAAAAATATTTTATAATTCCTCATATATCCTCTACATACAGACACATTAAAATTATTACAAGGACAAATAATGATCTAAATGTAATATTGTTGCGGTTGATGAGCAAGCATGTCAGTTTATGGAAAGATTTGATAAGATTTGATAAATTATGGAAAGATTTGATCTAGTGGTAATTTGGTAATTTCTGTCAAGTTTGGAGTATCGAATTTTGACGTTTCTGGAGCCTAATTTCATTGGAAACGGGCTAACGGTCAAAAGTCACCAGCGCTTTGCTCGTGAGCTGTAGGGTTTTTTGGTCAAATTCCATCGTTTAGGCCTTCAAAATTGCATTTTATTATTTTCGGGTTATTTTTGTAATTTTCTTTATTAGTTTTCCTTTTCCGTTTGGGTTTCTGCTATTAGGGTTTTGCTATTTAAGTGTTTGTTATGATGGGATTGAGCAGTTTTTTGATGATTAATAAAATTTCTTTATTTACCCAAAATTCTCTGAATTAAAATTTTGTTGCCTATTTCCTGGAATTCGTGGAATCAACAGGTTGTAGAAGGTTATCGTTGATAATCGTGCGCGATTCAACAATTGGTAACGATTTTCATTTACTTCCGCTACGTCAAATATATACTCCTTCCGTTCTACAATTAGGGATATATTTTGACTTTTTAGAGTCTATTCGCGAAATCCTAAAATTCAAAATTGATATGAAGTTATTTAGTTTTAGTACAAACAAATATAACAATTGTAAACTAATTATAAAATACTACTAATTATCATCTTTATTGTTTTCAAAATTTGAACGAAATTATATCAATTTAGAGTTTTAAAATTTCGCAAATTGACTCTAAAAAGTTAAAATGCATCTCTAATTTTTAAAACGGAGGTAGTATAATTAAGTTTTCTTTATTTTTCATTTATAAATTAAATCTCAAAGTTTTTTATTACATATTTTTTTTAATCATAGTTTTAAGTTTTTTTCATCTGGGTTCAAATCTCAGAATCATACGTGTGCAACATCGTTGAATAATATAAAAGATAAAAAACTAGTATAATTGAATGGATCAAGATCCAACAGGCTGTATCGTGACCTTGGGGGGGGAGGTGCGTATATATATCCATTTGCCCCTATATTAGTTAGGCTAAATAAAGTAGATTGATATCTAAAAACACAAAGGCGAATTAAAAGACATATTTATCCTACAACCTTGCCGGCCGTCCTTAAACATTCTCTACACGTGACTGCAACTGCCATCGGTTAATAAAACTAGCTTTGTATAAAATGTATAGCATAACACTCCCGTCTCCGGCTCCATAGGGAAACATGTAAAATACTTTAATATATCATAAAATTATATACAAAATATTTTGATATGTATGTAAAGTTTTAAACTATTATCAATACATAACGAAACATTTGTAATACAGCCGTTGATATTATTCTACAACAAGTAGATAGGTAAGAATCTAATAACCTTAATTTTGATGTGTAATGGCGCTAAAGAAATGTGAGGAGTTGGAGAACTTTATACTCTTATTTCACAAAATGAGTTTTATTTAATTTTAATCCTAATTAATATGCGAAATCGATATTTTTTAATTTTTAAAATAATAATTTTGTACTCAATAATATTTTTAAAATAGTTTGCAATACTAACTAGTATATTAATAAATATTAAATAAATTCACAACAATTTTATATTTTAAAATTAATTAAATTGATTTAAAAAATATCAAACGATACCTTTTTTTTCCTTCAGTATATGAGTCGGTGAAATGGGACGTAAGATAAATAAAGAATTGAAGAAAATGGCAGACAAGGAGTGGATAATTAAATGTTGGGGTGACCCTTTATCTTCCAGACCAGGGTGCAGCCCTGGGTCCATACGTACCAAACAGGTCCTTGCTAAACTAGCTCTCCAAGATTTCTCTAAGGACCACCCCTAGTCCACTCTCGTCTTCAGGACACGTAGCACTATATATCACATTTCCTCTTATGCATATGATTATGTATATGACAATAAATAGATAAGTTATGATCCGAGAGATAAATATGAACAAAAAGTGTAGTTAGATACTTAGATTGATGATTATCTTGACATTATTATAAACTTCTTGATTATTAGCTAGGTCTTTGCACTTCAATCTAAAAAGTTGTATTATGATCAATAATGTGAAATGTGTTGTGTTATGATCAATAATGTGCAATGTGTTTTAACATCAATAGTGTATATGATTTGCGATTCATATATATATATATAGAGAGAGAGAATTTAAGACATACTTTAATCAAATTTGACTATCACCTTTTTAAAAGAACATTTTTAAACGTTAAGAACAATAGAAAATAAGGAGGCTTGCTAATTTTTATGTAATTCTAGAAAGTGAAAGTACCCCTTACTCTATGTATATATATTGAATAAGAGGGTCTCACATGATTAATTTTTTTAAAAATTGGCAGCCTACCTTAATTTCTTCTTCTTCTTGTTTTTATCAATTACACTAATAAATTATTAGTACTGTTGGTAATAGGATTGAGACTTTATATACTGTCTAGTTCATCTCATATGTTTCGCTGTAAGTCTTATCACACTGAAAAGAAACCACGAGCACTTCTAAACCCCAGTTAAAATCTTCCAATTGGGATTAGCAATGTAAAATTAACTAATTAGATCAAGGTGGTGTTTGTTTGTGTCAGAGACAAATCTTATTTGGTAAATATTTTTTTGCCTTTTAATGCCTTTTAATCGTTAAGACAGAAACTCAAATCTTAACTATTAAGAGTTGCCTCTTAATAGTTTATTTAAAATTTATGGACAAAAATAGCCTCAATAAATATTGTGCTCCTTGAATTTTAAATTTTAAGATCATTCAAATAAAAATTTTAAATAACTCAAATGTTAAAATGGTAAAATAATGTCATTCGGATGTTTTACACTTTTTAGTTATCAAACATTTTTTTATATTCAGATGTTATTTCATTCAGATGATCTAATTTATTAAAATGTATTAACCATTCAAATTTTAATTACTCAATTTTATCAAACACCACTTAACTTTCAATGATCTTGTAATAGTTTTTGTTTACCTTTTGTGATACCCACTTGGAAAATTCTAAAGACAAAACCAGGAACAAACATTAAAAAGAAAAAAAGAAAAAAGAAAAAAAGAAAAAAAGAAAAGGTATAGGGATCACTTTCTCTGTCTTGACACTAGAAACATAGTATGTGTAGGGTGAGTCCTAAATCCCATAAAATAAGTTAAAAGGAGTTGAAAACTACCAATCCGGTGCTCCAAATTAAGACTGACCAAATGCTTTCTTTGGTCAAAATAATGAAGCACCGTCCACATAAAATTTCTGTCGGGTAACATCATGTGTCAATAATCTCCTCATATATATATATATATATATATATATATATATGATATACATGCCACAATATTCCACCCCTTGTTAAAATCTCTCTCCTCTTTTCTCTCTCTAAATTAAAAGTTTTAGTGTGCTAAAGACTAGAGAGAATGCAAACATTGTCTAGAAAAGCTAGTTTCAATTTGCATGGGCAAGACTCTTCTTATTTTGCAGGATGGGAGGAGTATGAGAAGAATCCTTATGATGAAATCCACAATGCTTCTGGGATTATTCAGATGGGTCTAGCTGAGAATCAGGTAATTCTATTATTATTACTTACATTCACATGTAGTACTCGAGTGTTTGTGTTGAATTCTTGGGGAAAAAATTGTGAAATAAAGTTGAGAATCTAGCTCTTTTCAATTTTCAAATATATGTTTTTGTCGCAGTTGATGTTAGTACAAAAGACGAAAGAAGAGTCTTGTTGCTCGAAAAAGAAAACAAAAATAAGTTCTATTTATTTTTGATCTATGATGGTAAAAGATGACATAATATTATTAAATTTAGCAGTACAATTTCAATGTCATGTTATAATCGTTGCTAAACTAAATACTTAACAAATTTATGAGTAAACATGCGTTATACACTAAAACTATGTAATTTAGAAAGTGAGCTCCTTTGTACAACAACTCAGTTCAATTCCGTTGTCATATGTCGCATTTACTATCTTACTCTTGTGGGTCCAAGTGCATATTAGGGATCACATGACCTAATTAGATTAAATGTACAAATTAGGGTTTACAAAAAATCTAATTAAATGTACAAATTAGGGTTCATGTGACCTAATTAAAGGTACTAGACCCAAGGAAGTCTCCACGTGTTCCAAGGCAGAAGACCCGTGGATGCGACCCATTTTGGGAATTGATTGAGGGATTGGATTGGTGGCTAGAAGAACAGGGCAATTTGGGCATTACTTTGATGATTAAAGGGCATTTCTGGAATTTCTCATTTAAAACATAATTAAAGGGTATTTTGGGAATTTCCCTTAAAACATGTGCCTGACATGTGACTATTTCTCAGGAAAACTCTATAAATAGCCCCTCTATTCTAAGAAAAGGGGATCGCTCTCAAGACATTACACTTAGACTCTTGGAAGCTCAAAACACTTGAAACTCTCTCTCTCTCAACTCGAAGACTCAAGAAGGCTCTTGGAATCCCTGCTACCCTAACCCGGTTTCCGGATTCTAAGAGTTCTGCCATGTGTCATTGGAGTAATTGCCTACCTGTTCTTCTCCCCTCTTCAATCAATCAATCAGTTCCGTATTCTTCGTGGATTTCTCTCCTCTCCAACCAATACGAAACCCTAACCCTAGCAAGGTGTAATTTCCTTACCTACATTTATTTGGCGACTCTGCTGGGGAGGTGTAGAATTCGTGAAGGGTATGCCCACAACTCGAAGTGGGAGAATTACAGGAAGAGTTTCACCGACAACAAGCATCACTTCACCGGATCCGATTTCAAGGCAAGTGAATCCAGTGCTCCAAAGCGCGAATCTGGATTTTGATCAACCCATCTTAGAAGACGTTTCGGAAGGAAATTCAACATCACCTCAAATGGCTGATCAACAACAAACCGGTGCTAGACAACCAAACGCAGGAAGGCAAGGCGAGGAAGTAACTGGAGCGCAGACAACTGCGAATGCTGTGCAGATGGAGATGCTCAAAGCATTACAGGAGGCACGGGAAGGCCAAGGAATGATGATGACCATGATGCTGGAAATGCAAAGGAAGCAGGAAGAGATGGGGAATTTCCGCCAGCAGTTGATGCAAATCCCCACTTTCAGGGCTATGTTCCCAGGAAGTTCGCAGGGGGAACGAGCAGAAGTGGAGGACAATAGCAACAACAAGGAGAATCCGACTGTGCTTCCAACAACGGAGAGTCAGCCGATTCCAATCATCAACTTGGAGCCCCAAAACAGCGGTGATGTGCCACAACTCAGATTGGAAGCAAGTCAGCCTCAGCCCAACATCATCCCGCCCACTCTCCCAGCATTTTCGCAAGTGCAGATACCGACTATCCCGAGCCACATCCAACGAACAAGCCAACAAGTACAACCGATACAAGTTGTGCCGGATGGAAGTGTGCACCAGCCAGTTTCCTTACCCTACACACCACCTATGCATCAATACATCACCGCCCCTCAGAGAGTCCATACCACGAGCCAGTATGTGACGAAGGATGATATGATCGATGTGATCAATCAACTTCGCAAGCAGACATCCCGACCTTCAGAATTGGACTTTACTCCACCCTACCCAGCACACATACGGAGACAACCTTACCCGGCAGGATATATTGAGCATCCCCCGCAGTTTCCAAAGTATAACGGGGAGAAAGGGAATGCCAGGAAGCATATTGCCAGGTTCGTGGAATCGATGTCTCCATGGTTGGGTTATGATGAGGTGAATAACCACAATCTGTTGATGAGGGAATTCAACAAGACTTTGACGGATAGTGCCTTCAGTTGGTACTACAATTTGGAGAAGGGATCAGTCCATGATTGGGATGATCTGAAATTACAGTTTTTTAAGAAATTTTTCTATGTGCAGAAATAAGTAACTATTGTAGAGCTGATGCGGTTCAAGCAGAAGCCGAACGAGGAGCTGTCAGATTATGTGGACAGATTCAGGGCCCAAGCACAGAAGTGTGCAGAGCCAATTGAGGAGAAGAACTTGGTTAGCATATGCAATAATGGTGCTCTAGACTCCTTCAAGCCCCATCTCATTACAAAGGCATGTGATTCATTTGCGACTCTCTCATCATTTGCACAAGATTTGGGAGGAATAATGACAGTACCCACCAGCCATGCGACGGTTACATGGAAGGGTAAGCGAACAGCAATTGTGGTTTTGGCTGACTCTCAGTCAAAACCACAAGGGGCAAGAGGGAGAAGAACGAGCGAAGTAAAGGGAAACACGGAGACAAGTATACTAGAATGCCAGTTCCAGATGTTATCACATGTAGTGAGAAGGCCTTTAGAGACCTGTATGAGCAATGGGTAGAACATGGAGTGGTGAGGCCTCCGAAGCCCAGATTTGTTGTGACCGAAGAAATAAAAAGAAGACCAGACTTTTGTGTATACCACCAGTACGCAGGACACTCCACTATCGATTGTTATAGTCTGCGAAGAATATATCATGAAAAGCTAACAGCAGGAGAAATTGAGCTGGGAAAATGAAGCAGCGTGCATGACAAGCCACTGCCTAATCACAAGGGAAAAGAAACGTGCAACACTATTACTCATAGTGAGGCACCAGAAGTGGGGATGATGGAGAATGCAGAAAGGATGAAAGAAATGATGGATGTTGATCCAGGCCTGCAGGTGACGGCATTGATGAATGGAGTTAAATTCAGAAAAATTTTCGACCAGATAGGGTTGGCCAAGGAAGCAAGGATAGAGGCAACCAGGGCAATCATCAAAGCAGCCGAAACCCAAGAGACCTACATGGCGGTAAGCAAAGGATTTGTGAAGGCAGTGGAAGAGGAAGAAAGCAAGATATCTTTCTCTAAAGCTGACAGAGAGATAAGATACCCGCACAACCGACCGCTGTATGTGACGACAATCATAAATGGAATAGAGGTGCGGAGGGCGTTCATCGACAATGGAGCGTCTATAAATATTATGCCCTACACTGTATTTAAGCAGTTAGGCCTGCCGGAGAAGAGAATTGTGAAAGAACCAACAAACATCACAAGGTTTGCCAACCAAAGTGCCAGAACCCTGGGACACATCAAGGTGGACATGCAGGTTGGAAAGATTCGAGGACCTGTAATGTTTCATGTTACCGAGGTGGATGCAGCGTATCATGTCTTGCTAGGAAGGGCTTGGCAAAACGACTATGGGGTGGTACCCTCCGTTTTTCATCAATGCCTGAAAGCTATCTGGAAGGGAAAAGAAGTGAAGGTACCAGCAACCAGAAATCCCTTTGGACCAGAGAAGGCACACATCGCCGAAGCAACTTTCTTTGATGATGTTGCTGAAGAGGGAGAGAACCAGATTGCAAGACATGATTCTCTAAAACTAGTCAGTTGGGAGGAAGTACATGCAGACAAGTTTGTGCCTGAGGAAAAAGAAAAGAAGAAGACCTCAGGACAAGGAGAATGTTCCAACAACAAGAAGCCGGTGGTAATAGACCTAGAGAAGGGAGAAAAAGGAGAAAAGAAAAGGCCAGCAGATCCTGAAGATGCCAGAAACATAATCAATGCCAAACGGACAGTGCAATCAGATGATGGCCAAAGAACGAAATGGGAGAGGGTTGTTAAACCCGACGGAAAGGTAGTGTTTCGCTTATGACGGTGCAAGGGGGAAGAGCCTAAGGGAGAGTGCAAACCCAATGGCTCAGGAGGTGTCCCCCACTCCAGCAGTAATGAAGAAGAAGAAATTGTGCAGCAGAAAGTAGAACCAGCTCCAGAATGCTTTGAGGATAGGCCGAAACCTCAACAAAATGAAGTAAAAGAAGTGGATTTGGCAACAGATGGAGGAACGCCAAGACCGACTTACGTCAATAAAGAACTGAATGCTGATCAGAAATAAGCGCTCGTGAAACTGCTGCGAGAGTATAGGGATGTCTTCGCTTGGAACTATGACGAGATGCCCGAGATTGATAAAGAGTTGGTAGAGCACAATCTGAATGTAAGCCCGGGAATAAAACCAGTAAAGCAAGCTCCTCACAACTATGCACCCGAAGTTGAAACCCAAATCAAGGAGGAAATCAAGAAGTTGCTGGAAGTAGGGTTCATCAAGCCAATTCAACATCCGATATGGTTATCCAGCATTATACCAGTAAAGAAGTCAAATGGTCAGTTACGGATATGTATGGATTTCAGAGACTTGAATAAAGCATGCCCAAAAGATATGTACCCATTACCCAACATAGACACTTTGGTAGATGCAACGGCTAATCACGAGATGATGTCATTCATGGATAGGTTTGTGGGGGTACAATCAGATAAAAATGTCAGTAGAAGATGCAGAGTTGACGGCCTTTCGTACTCCGTTTGGGAATTTCTACTATGTAGTAATGCCCTTCGGGTTGAAGAATGCGGGGGCAATTATCAAAGGGCAATGCATGCTATATTTCATGACATGATTCATGATATAGTAGAAGACTATGTTGATGACATAGTAGTGAAATCCAAGAAGGCGACAACTCATGTGGAGGACCTGAGGAAAGTGTTTGAGCGATGCCGAAAATACAATCTGAAGATGAATCCGAAGAAATGTGCCTTTGGAATGACGGCTGGAAAATTCTTAGGCTTCTTGGTGCATAACAGAGGCTTGGAGGTAGACCCAAGCAAGGCAAAAGCAGTTGTGGAGATGCCCCCACCAAAAACACAAAAACAGCTGAAGAGCTTTCTAGGGAAAGTTTCTTATATGAGAAGATGTATGCCAGCATTAGCAGAAGTCACAGAACCTTTTGGCAAATTGCTAAAAGGAAAGGCAAAATAGGACTGGGGGCAAGACCAACAACAAGCCTTCGAGAAGGTGAAGGGAATTTTGGCTTCAGCACAAACGATGGTAGTACCACAAAGAGGAAAACCGTTGCAGTTATACATCACCTCTACCACAAAGTCTGTAGGGGGATTAATCACACAAGAAGTGGATGGAGAGGAAAAGCCTGTGTACTACATCAGCCGGATAATTAGAGGACCGGAAACCCGGTATTCGCAGGTGGAAAGACATTGCCTTGCATTGGTGTTTGTAGCGCAGAAAATGCGACATTATTTTTTGGCACACGAAGTGAAGCTTGCAACAAGAACTGACCCGATCAGATACCTACTGACTAAGCCGGCATTGGTAGGAAGACCTGCAAGATGGATGATGATACTTTCAGAATATGACATCCAGTGTGTAACACCAAAGGCAATCAAATGTCAGGCTTTGGCAGATCTACTAGCTCAATTTCCAAATGGAGAATACGAACCTCCCTCTGAGGATCTTCCAGGGGGAGAAATAGAAGAAGTTGACATAGTAGATGACGACTCAGAATGGTGGTATTTAGCCTTTGATGGGTCATCTGCGGAAGGGAAAGGTGGAGCAGGCGTGGTGTTGACCACCAAAGAAGGAAAGGAAGTAGCTTTGTCATACAAGTTAGACTTCCCATGCACGAACAATGAAGCAGAATATGAGGCGTTTATATTGGGATTATTAGCGGCTCGAGAGTTGGGAGCCAAACGCCTTAAAGTAAGGGGAGATTCAAACTTGATTGTGCAACAAATAAGAGGGCAATTCGCAGTGAAGGAGCCTATATTGGCACCGTATCGAACTGTGGCACAAAAGGTGATGGAGGACTTCAGGAAGGTGGTTATTGAGTACGTGCCAAGAGGACAAAATAAATAACCTGATGCATTAGCCACGGTAGCATCTAGAGTATATGTCCAAGGAGAAGACCTAGATGTGAAGGTAATGAAGAGAACCCTCCCAACCACGGTGCTAGACTTGTTCCCCAAAGAAATGACAGATGATTGGAGACATACTATCTCCCATCAATTGCAAACGAAGGAGGGGACCATATCACCGGTGGAACTTCAGAAATACACCATCATCAAGGGAGTCTTGTACCATAAAGAAACAGATGGGGTATTAACACGATGCTTGGGGAGGCTCGAAGCACAGCGCGTTTTGCATCAAGTACATGCAGAAAATTGTGGGTTGGCAGATATCAGATTGTATAGAAGGTTGCAGCGCCAAGGGTATTATTGGCCTGAAATGAAGAAGGAAGCAGATGCACTTCAACGACAATGTGTTTCATGCCAAGAATACCCTGGGGAGGAGGAATGCGCCTTCATCGATGACATAGCGGATTGGCGAATTCCTTATGTAGAGTTTTTACACAGCGACAATCTACCCGCCGAAAAGAAGGACGCAATCTTGATAAAGAGAAAGTCACAACGATTCTTCTTGCAAAATGGAGAATTGTTTAGAAGAGGGTTCAATGGCAAGCCCTTACGGTGTTTGAAAGTAGGAGAGGCCAAAGATTTGGTCTATCAAATGCATAAGGACGAGCACCAAGGGGGAGCCAAATTGTATAAACAACTTATTGATCATGGTTATTACTGGCCGAAGATGGAGGAAGATTGCTTGGATTTTGTCAAGAAGTGTCACATCTGCCAAATCCATGGGAATCTGATTCATGCTCCCGTTGTAGACCTACGGACCATAGCAACACCGTGGCCCTTTCATACATGGGGAATGGATCTTATAGGTCCCATTCATCCTAATTCTAAAAGCAACATATGGATCTTGACGGCCACTGAGATGTATACAAAGTGGGTAGAGGCAATCCCTTTGAAAAAGGCTACGGGTCCAGCAGTGGCGAACTTCATTAAGGAACATATCATTTGTCGTTTCGGGATCCCGAAGATTATTCTGTCAGATAATGGAACTCCTTTCATTAATAGAGACATCAAAAGTCTGATGGAAAGATATAGGGTGAAGCACTACAAGTCATCGCCATACTACCCGAAAGGCAATGGGCAAGCAGAGGCCACAAACAAAACCTTGATCAGGATCTTGTCAAAAACCCTAGATGATCATCCGAAGACATGGGCAGAGCAATTACCAATAGCATTATGGGCATATCGAACTTCAAAAAGAAAACCTACGGAGGAAACCCCATATGCTTTAGTTTATGGAGAAGAAGCTATCTTGCCCGCCGAAATAGAAATCTCTTTGGCTAGGATGAGACTCCGAAGCTTAGTCGAGGAAGAGAACCGACCAGCAGCCCTAGAGGCCTTAGCTGACTTCCGAGACCGAGCCAAAGAAAAATTGGAACGGTATCACGAAATACTGCGACGACAATACAATACCGCAGTGGTACCGCGACAAATTCTGGTGGGGGACTTGGTGCTTAAGACAGCAAATCAAGTCATGAGGGGAACACCAACCACCAAATTTTTACCCCAAATGGGAAGGCCCGTATAGGGTACGAGAGATCTCCGAAAGCGGGTATTGCAAAATATCTCGCGTGGGATCAAATGCTATCTCAGGCCCATTGAACCTGAAATGGGTAAAGAAATATTACACATGAGATAGTCATCACGAGAGTTATACTTTTAATTTCAAAAGTAGTTGAGGCACCTGACTATAAGCCCTCACAGTTATACTTTCAAACTTTAAAAGTAATCGAGGCACCTGACTATAAGTCCTCAACCTGAAAAAATAGTTACACTTTATCTCTAAAAGTGACGAACGTTATGCTTTATTCGACAAAAGCAAGATTTATTGTTTTTTTCATAAAAATTTTGAAACGTGATGCTTCTCGTTAAAAGCAATTTGATCATCAATAAATTATCAAACTTTCATTCACTTATTTTTCGAAAGGATATATATACATGTTATTGATAACATTCATGTTTATTTATTCATAATACCTATTGTTGCCTTGGAGTATTAATTTGAGTAACTTGAAATTCAATGATAAATATTGAGTTTTGAGGAATCATTCAAATTAAAGGCAATCAACAAGGTTAAAGAAACTCAATTTGATAAATAAAATATGTGTAAATGAGTCTCTGAAACAGGAAAAGGGAAAAAGAGACTACAGCAAGTCATAATCTAAAGGCCACGACATATCAAACTGCAACGAAGACATAGCTAAGGCCTCCAAATCACTAATGGCAGCATCCCGAATCTTGAGATTTTCAGTTTTTGATAACTTGACATCTCGAGTAGCTGACTCTAAGTCCTGAAGCTGTCGCTCTACCTCCTGAAGCTGAGACTTTAAACCTTGTGCATGGATCTTCAATTTGTTTACGGCTTCGTCAAACTCTGAGATCTGTGCTGAAAAGGAGTCATCTTCACACTTACGTATAGCAATTTCCGACCGTAGCTCAACAAGGTTGAAATTCGACTTGAGGAGATCCAGCCTAGCCCGAAAAGGGGCCATGTCAACACCCACAGCTGCAAGGTCGTCTACATCATCACTAAATTTCTTCAAGTCCTCAACTCGCAAAGAGTATAAGGAAAGAGTGTGCAACCCAAGCACAAGGCCTGCGAGCTGATCTAGGAAGAAGGTCTGGGCAGAAGACGCCTTAATAATCAGCTGGTCGAGTATATGTGGGAACCGAGCTAGGAGGCGCTCAAGACTTTCCTGACTAGATGATGATATCTGAAAGCTCCTCCAAGAAACAAGGTCTCCGTTTGGATTGAAGGAAGCTCTGACAGGAGCAACTTTGGAGGCCATCATAGAATTTGTCGAGATAAGGGATGGAGGAGCACGAGGCTGCTGGGATGCTGATGAATCCATAACGCCTTGGTCATCCGGAAGACAGCCTGGAGGATACCCGAGGTCATTATCTAGCGAGGTGTCAACATCCGGATTGAGAGCATCGAATGAGGCAAGCGCATCAACAGGCAAAGGCAACTCTTGCATCTTCTCACTCTGGAAAACAAGATGAGAAAACATATAATATATTTGAAAAAATAAATAAATAAATAAATAAATAAAAAATGATATATTTACCAAAGAAAGATACTCACAAGATAGTCAATGGAAAAGTAGTTGAGAGATGCTACCGAAGGCGGAATGTCGCTCAACCCACCCAAGATGCTGTCTACAATGCCCTCCCGAGAACTCAACAACTCGGTAGAATCCTTCTGGGGAGGACACACATCAGCAATAGTTTCAGCAGGATCCTCCCTCGCGGAAGCAGGAGTCTCATCAGTCTCCTTAGGCCTATCATGTGGAGAAGCTGGAGAAGGGTTTGAGGAAATTATTGCATCCTCTAAAGCAAGGCTCGAACTCACATAAGATAAAGTGTCTTGAGCATCAAGACTGACACAAGCTTCGTGGGATGGAGATGACTCAACACTGATAGGTCGGGGAAGGTCGCAACTCATAGAAGCCGTTGTGGTTGCCCCATTTGCAGTAATAGGCATAAACTCAAGAGGAACATCCTCATCCTCTTCATCAGCGTCGCCAATCTAAAAATGGTGGACATAATGATAAAAGGAATCATGACGGCAACTATATGGATAGTAACAGACATAAATGATGATACTACAAAAAGTATAAACACATACCAAATTTCTACGGCGTTTCTTGACTGGATCCTCGGCTACCGGCACAGTAGGACTAGCATCCTCAGGAGGGCGTTTTGCTAATGGCCTTAAGCGAAGCCTGATGCCAGGACGGCTAATCGGGGACACGGTAGATGCCATAGGAGGAGCCACCTCTGAATCCGTAGGGGTAGATGTTCTTGTTCTAGAACGAGTAATTCTCATTTCCCCGGCATCAGAGGATCCCTGAGGAGGAACTGAAGGAAGAACTGGAGGAGACATCCGAGACACAAGTAACTGAGACAAGGCCCGTGGTGGAAGGTTCCTGGTGGTAGTAAGGGCCTGAACAGGAAGGATAACTGGAGAATGAACACCTGCTGATCTAGGAGGAGAAGACTTAGGCCTTAAGGCCTCACGCTCAACAAGGCGGCTACTGGTTGGCCATCGTTCGGAACGGACATTGGGTTTAGGAGAACATAACATCTTAATCCATTGAAGACGCTTGGGAGGAGAAGTTGGTCTAGAGCACATCAGTGTGTCGTCCTCCCATCTCTTAAGATTGATTTGCCAGTAGTTGCGTTCACTAGTAGTATACCGTCCACTTCGAGTAGCAGGTGGTATAATAAAAGCCACGGGAAAGGATTTGTGAGGAGCACCTGGGGGTTCTGGAAAGGCCCATGCAAAAGAAGGAGAGGTGGACACGAAATTGAGGAGAGCAGTCTCATAAGTCTCCTTGCAAGTACGGCTAAAGGGACGCTCCTGGTCAAATCCAAACTGCCTCATCACTCTGTGAGGATTATAAAGTACGGTACCGAAATCATTATCCTCAATAAAATATGGAAGCTCCGCAGCCCGAAGGAAGACGAACCAGGTCAATGAAGAACCGCTCAGCCCGTTGGTATTTAGATAAGTGCGAGACTCACGCCTATAGAAGTGAGGAAGGTGACCATTATTTTCCGAAATAATAGTGTAAGGACGAGCGGTGAAGCATGAAAAATCATCAATGAAAAGCCGCAAGTCTGAGCTAAAGCGGTAATCAATCCAGCGGGCTGTCCGGAGGTCGATGTGGGGTAATAAAAAAGGGTCTGAAGACTTCTTCTTCCTCTTAGAAAGATGTTCAAAAGAAGAATAACCTTTGAAACACTCGAAGAGGAAAAGCTGAAGGAAGGAGCCTGGAATGAAGCAATTCACGTCGTACCTGAGTAAATGAAAAGGAAAGGTTGATAATTCAAGAAAAGAAGAGAAAAGTGCAATGTGAAAGACAGTTAATGAAAGCAGGAAAACGAATACCTTCCAACAGATTCTCTCAAAGCGAAGGCCATCTCATCTAAACGGCGATACAGGGTTCCCAGAAAGAGGGAAGCAAGAGGAATCTCCAAACCCCGAGATAGCAGAGCTGCTAAACTAAACATACGAACTGAGGGACCGTCAACAGGAGACCCGGGAAAGAGAAAGCGAGACAACCACATAACCAGACAGGCTGCCAAAGGAAAAGGACAAGGCTCCTTACGAAAAGCAAGGACGGATTGGTCATAAGTCGAACTATCCCACTGGTTAGTCTTGTAATCCCGAAAGAAGTAGCGCACCCAAGATAACCATGAAGTTTTTTGTCGGCTAGTGGTCTCGAAATCTGGAAGGAGTGTGTCACCTTTGAATCGTGAGACATAATGGGAAGACTGCTTGAAGGCCTCCATCAAATAGGAAACGCACGCAACATCTCTAGCAGACATACTAGATGGGTCACAAGAAGCCGAAGCGACAGCAGGGAGGCTACAAGATATAACCCAACATAAGCATATAATTTGAAAAAGAGAGGAGAAAATAAGAACGAATGAAAGTTACAAAAAGAAAGGCTTACTGGTAGATAGCATAGACATCCTCTAGTGTAGGGGTGAATTCCCCCCAAGCAGTAACAAATGTGCATGAAGAGGAGCACCAGCGGGAAATCAACATAGTAAGAGCGTCATGATCCTGCTGAACACGTAGATCCCTACATAGCTGAATGCAGCGATATATGCCCGCGCTCTTTAGTATAGCCTTGTACTCAACATTCTCGAGGATCTCGTCAGTCCAATGTTGCCATCCTTGAAGACGGCTAGATGAGTCAGACAGGAAGCGAAAGGGACTGAAAGGGTATTCTTGTTTCTCTATGCACATGCGGGGAATGCGACCGGAATGGGGGAAGTCGTCCCAACCTCCGCAAGCCGCGACATAAAGAAACAGGCCCTCTTTCTCTGGTGAAGGAAAAGTTGTGCGATCATAAGTCCGGACATGCTCCCAAAAAGTGTCAAAAGGTCCAAAAAAGGGAGCCTTTCCCCAATCATTGACGAAGGGAATTACCCTCGAAGTCTTCAAGTCTTCAGAACATCCGGTAGACGAGGCCTGCAAGTAAGAAAGACTCCACATGAGGATACTAAGGATGTCAAGTAAGGCATATGAACTTGAGTAGGCTTACCATGGCAAAGGGAGAATTTGAGCCTTTCACTTGAGAATACCTGAAAATAAGAAGAAATAAAGTCAGGGAAGGATCAAAATCACAATTATGAAAGAAAAATAAGATTTGAAATTTTTCCAAAAAACTTCGGACAGCCAAAATGCATCCTTCGGAGCCATTTTTTGGATTATTTTGACATGTGTCATGGCTGTTGGCGATGACTTTTGAAGAGCTCGTCGATACGGTCATTTTGATATATTATGGGCCCCGAGACTCCAACCGGAACAAAAGTTATGGTCAAAACAGCGATCACGATTCTCCATGTTTAAATTTTGGTACATTTTCTCCTGGGATTTGCTCCCTAGGGTTCGGCCACCCTAGGGTTCAGTCACCCTAAGGCAAAAAAAAAATCCCTAGGGTTCGGTCACTTAGGGTTCGACCACATAGGGTTCGGCCCCCTAGGCGAAAGAAAAAAAAACTATATTTTGTACCTTGAAAATTCTGGTGCCCCACAGATTACTTTTTTCGGAACGGATGCTTCTTTGTCAATAAATATTGTGTTTTTCTTTATTATCCGAGGGAACCCTACCGAGATATAATCCAAGTAACGGGGCTCGGAAGACAAAAGAAAAGCTACAATAACCTGAGAAGAAACGTAGGAGAAGCAAGTCAAGAAGAAGTTCGGCAGAAAGTACTCACATAAACTGCAGAAAATTGAAAGAAAGAGAAGAAGAAATTGTTTTTTTTTACCTCGTTTCCAAGCTAAAGACTGTTGGCTTGACGACTTCTTAGTGATCTTCAGACTTGAATGAGGAGAGGAAAAAATTTGCACGATGAAAAGAAAAGCCTAAGTGACTTGGGAGATATATATATTTAAATCGCAAGCTTGCAATAGTAAAGGAAGCAATCTCTATGTTCCTTTTAAGGAAGATTTCGCAATTTAAAGATAAGTTTATTTGAGCTTATTTCTAAATAAATATATAAATTTTCGAAAATTGTTTAAATTTGGTATTTTAATAAAATTTCGAAAATATATATATATTTGATAACAGTATGACAATTTCGAAATTATATATATATATATATATATATATATATTGAATATTTGGTTTTCCTAAGGAAAAAAGATCTTGCTTTACAAAATTTTAAAGGAAAATTTTGTTTCCAAATACTAAATTAAGATTTGATTATTAGATTTTATTTAGTGATATCTGATGATCTTCCTTGTTTTTAATTCTCAGAAAATAAAGAAATAAATATTGAGCAAAATGAGGAAGCTTCAGATGATCTACCAAGCAGTACTTGGACAAGTGAAGTCACACAAAATCATTCACAAGCCTGGAATATTTTTCACGAGCGTCTCTCAGGAATCGTGACTCTCGTGCAGGGGGCAAATGTGGGTCCAAGTGCATATTAGGGTTCACATGACCTAATTAGATTAAATGTACAAATTAGGGTTTACAAAAAACCTAATTAAATGTACAAATTAGGGTTCATGTGACCTAATTAAAGGTACTAGACCCAGGAAAGTCTCCACGTGTTCCAAGGCAAAAGACCCGTGGATGCGACCCATTTTGGGAATTGATTGAGGGATTGGATTGGTGGCTAGAAGAACAGGGCAATTTGGGCATTACTTTGATGATTAAAGGGCATTTCTGGAATTTCTCCTTTAAAACATAATTAAAGGGTATTTCGGGAATTTCCCTTAAAACATGTGTCTGGCATGTGACTATTTCCCAGGAAAACTCTATAAATAGCCCCTCTATTCTAAGAAAAGGGGATCGCTCTCAAGACATTACACTTAGACTCTTGGAAGCTCAAAACACTTGAAACTCTCTCTCTCTCAACTCGAAGACTCAAGAAGGCTCTTGGAATCCCTGCTACCCTAACCCGGTTTCCGGATTCTAAGAGTTCTGCCACGTGTCATTGGAGTAATTGCCTACCTGTTCTTCTCCCCTCTTCAATCAATCAATCAGTTCTGTACTCTTCGTGGATTTTTCTCCTCTCCAACCAACACGAAACTCTAACCCTAGCAAGGTGTAATTTCCTTACCTACAACTCTTATATACTATTATCACCTAATCTTTAAATATTTATCTATAGTTACTTTGTAACTGAATAAAAACTACGTGAAATGTTATACATTCGATGAGACAGTATATAAGACAATGGATCTGACAACAGATTTGGATTCGGTTTAATTACTTCCTTCACATAAACATTGGATATGGGTTGGTTTTATAATTTTTCCGAAAGTTATAGTTAAAAATAAAAGTCAAATAAAATTTTCATTTTGAAATAGAAGTAGTATGTTCTGGTTATGTTCTAATTAATTCTTAGCTCATGTACGCACATCTGATAATAATGCAGCTGTCATTCGACCTTCTTGAATCATGGCTTGCAAAGAACTCAGATGCCACTCATTTTAAGGAAGCTGGAGGTGGATCATCATCCTTATTCAGAGAATTGGCTCTCTTCCAAGACTATCACGGCTTGCCGGCCTTCAAGAAAGTACGCAATTCTCTAGGCGTTATGTTTTTCTTCTAACTACCAAGATTTCTTATATATGGCCTGCGTGGATTTAATTTTAAACTAGACTAAAATGCAAAACTCTCTCCTGTGTTTGCGTCTATGTGGTGTTTTTGTCTTTGAATTTGACTAATTAATTAGCAAATTCCTCTCTCAAAGTACAATTATTAGTGAAAAATGTACATTTTAAGGTATAATTAGCTGTGCAAAATTGGCCCAAAAAGTATAGTTAATAAATTGTAAAGTCAGATATCATATCTTCAAGATCAGAGTAAAGTTTTGCATTTTAGTCTATTTAAACAATGCAGATAATGAGTATATATCTAAGTTTGATTTTTGAACAACAAATTAATATTTCCAGGTACTGGCAGAGTTCATGGGAGAAATTAGAGGGAACAAAGTAAGATATGATCCAAACAAGCTAGTCCTCACTGCTGGTGCAACTTCAGCAAATGAGATACTCATGTTTTGCCTTGCTGAACCTGGAGAAGCTTTCCTTATTCCTACACCTTACTATCCAGGGTACATAATATATATACTTTCTCTGCCCAAATTTTGGAGCCTCAACTATCCTTCTTTTTTTTTCTCTTTTTTTTCGACTTTGAAAAATATAAGTACTCCCTCATTCAAGGATGGTTTAAGGTATAATTTTTTTGTCGTTAAAAAATTGACAATAAGTACATAAAGTAAATGACAAATATATATGTTATTTAGTGGAGTCTATTAGTATATAAAAATAAAAAAATTCGTATACAATTAATTTTGTGAGACCACTAAGAATAAATTACAACTTTTTCTAGTTTCTAGTATTTTCTCTCTATTTTACTTTTCTTAAATTGTGTGCAAAATGTACTTTGAATATTTTTTTGAGGGCGAAGGGAGTATATATCTGCTTTAAAATCAAATCAAGAAGCAAATGTCAATTAATGATTCAAATAAGTTCTGATCTAAGCTGTTGACTATATGTTATAGTTAAAAACTTTTAAAAAGTACTTTTGGCTTTCAATTTGGTAGCTTCTTTTCGGGACAAATGTTACGTGCATGTAAAGTTGTCAACATTTGGAATGATTTCCATTCATTCACATATAGATAAAATTAAGGATATGTGGAAAGAGGAGCATGCTATATACTTCATATTTTCACTAATAGTGCCAAATTAAGGTATCACGTGCTTATATCAATATTATTGTATAACGTTCTCACATATATAAACACGTACAAATCACATGATATATTGTGTGAGAGATATTGACGCCCGCACCAAATAATTTATCCTAAGCAAAGGCATGCAATGTAATTACACTAAAAATCATAAAAAGGAAAAATGTATTGTTCTTCCTAATTAAAAAGATCTCAACTAATCCTTTCACAATTTTAATTTTGCAGGTTTGATAGAGACCTTAAATGGCGAACTGGAGTTGAACTTGTTCCTATATACTGTTCAAGTTCAAACCACTTCAAAATCACCAAACCAGCCCTAGAAGAAGCGTATCAACGAGCCCAAAACCTCGACTTGAGGGTTAAAGGTGTACTAGTCACAAATCCTTCAAACCCTTTAGGCACAAGCATGAGTAAAGATGAGCTTAATCATCTCATTAATTTCGCTATCGCAACAGAAATTCATATAGTAAGCGACGAAATTTATTCAGGAACAGTTTTCAATTCGCCAAGTTTCATAAGTATGACACAAGCTGCAATGAACAAAAACCTTCAAGGGCACAATATTTGGACCCGTATTCACATTGTTTATAGTTTGTCAAAGGATTTAGGGCTTCCTGGATTTAGAATCGGCATGATTTACTCCGAAAATGAATCTATTGTTTCCGCAGCCACAAAAATGTCGAGTTTCGGGCTAATTTCATCACAAACACAGTATCTACTCTCCAACATTCTTGGAGACAAAAAGTTTAGAAAAAAATACATGAGGGAGAATCAAAACAGGCTCAAAAAGAGGCATGAATTGATGGTATTAGGGCTTCAAAACGCCGGTATTAGGTGTTTGAAGGGCAATGCTGGATTGTTTTGTTGGGTGGATATGAAACATTTGCTTAGTTCAAACACATTTGAGGCAGAAAAAGAGCTTTGGAGGAAGATTGTTAGTCAAGTTAGGTTAAATATTTCTCCCGGTTCGTCTTGCCATTGCATTGAACCGGGGTGGTTTAGGATGTGTTTTGCAAACATGTCGAAAGAAGCACTAAATTTGGCTATGCGGCGGCTCAAGGCGTTTGTGGACTCCACCGGTGGTCGGAACCACCAGCAATTATCTGGTTACAGCTCAAGGAAAATATCACTTGCTAAATGGGTGTTTCAGTTATCTTCATTAATGTATGATCATGAAGCAAATTACCGTTAATTAGGCCTTGATGATCATATCAATTATATATCATAACTCCCTCCTTTTATTTCTCTACCTATGATAAAAGTACGTGTCTTTATTTTGTGTACAAAGAGTTGATCAGTTCTTTAGATAACATAATGGAAAATTGAAATTATTAATTATATATATCGATTAATTAATTCTATATCAAACGTAGCGACTAAGATGAAATTATACATTATAAAATAAATGAATAATATGTGAGTTATTTCTTAATTTACACCTTTATATCCCATCTATCCACATCGTTGCTATTTGATAGGTCTCCAAATCTTTAAATTTATTTTGATGATAACAAATTTAGTAAATAGGGTTAATTAAATGGGTATAATCCTCTCCATAGGATTTTATATAAATTATTTTTAATATCCTATTTATTTTGACCAAAAATATTTTTCATCTTAATTTGAATGTATTTTTCTTGACCTTGATAATTTAATATCAAGTGTTAAAGGAATTAATTCATATAGTAACATTTCCTAAGACAAAGAGATTTCTTTTTTTTTTCTTCTCAAAATAGTTTTTAAGTTAAAAATTTCAAAAATTGTTTTGAGTTATTTTTAAAGCAAAAAGAAATTATGTGTGCATGTATTCCGTGTATGTACATGCATGTGCATGTGCATGTGCATGTGCATGTGTAAATGTGTGGCATGTGAGTGAAGGCTTAACAGCCTTTACCGAGCATACTCCCATGTAAGGAAATAAAGGCCAAGGCCAAGCCTTTTGTAACTTAACCGTGCATGCTGAGGTTTGAAAATTAAGAGGCATGTGCTGGATAGTTAATGTGAAGAACTTTTGCTTTTGGGCTAGACTTTTTTAAAGAGTGTTGACTTGAGAAAAATGTTGCAAACATTTTTCCTTGTGCTAGAAATCTGTTGGCTCATTCCGTGCGCTACATTGAAATCATCCGAGCCTTCCATTTTAACTCAAAGCAATCCGAGCCTTCCATTTTAACTCAAAAAAATCCGAGCCATTGATTTCAAAATGAATTTTCAAATTATAAGTTTACTCCTGACTCAAGAAATTCTATAAATAAGAAAGTTTTTCTTCATTTTTAACTTACCAATTTAAAAACAAAGAAAAGCTCTATCTCCTTGCCTGCATATTCTCTCTGTAAAGAAGCTTACTCTCTATCTTCTACTCAAAGTTCTAATATTTTGAAGAAGAAAAAAATTAATCAAAGTATTAGAGATAAGTTATTAGATTGTTGTATTTACATTATCTCATACTTGCTTATAATTATAAATATACAAATATAAATTGTTGTACACATTTATATATATCTATATTTCATCTATTCTTATTAATTAAAAATCAGTTTTAGATACCGATATTTGGAGGTATTCTTTAAACAAGAATATTATTCGAATGGTGTTTGAAGTTTTAAGTGATCCTTTATTGATATAACTTGTTTATATAAATATCGTAAAGTAGATTAGTTTTAGATACCGATATTTGGAGGTACTCTTTAAACAAAAATATTATTCGAACAGTGTTTGAAGTTCTAAGTGGTCTATCGAAAATATTTATATAAATATCATTTGTGAAACTTTAAATTCGGTTAGTTTTAGATACCGATATTTGAAGGTATTCCTTAAACAAGAATATCATTCGAATGGTGTTTGAAATTTTAAGTGGTCTTATTTAATATTCACATAATAGATCAAATATATTATAATATATATATATATATATATATATATATATTTGAGTGAAACAAATTGATTTGTTATATTAAGTATTATTATTTATCTGATTAATCTACTATACTTAATATCTGTCATTACAAGTATTTTACACATAAATTCATGTATTCATAAAATTCTTGTTGCATTATATAAAAGTTACTTAAACTTTTATATCACAGACTTCAGTGATTATATCTGCTTAAAAAGAAGCATGTCACTTATTATAAAAGTTAGATAAACTTTTATATCTGGAGTCAAAGTTATATATGTTTTACATAGAAACACATTTTTTAGTTATAAAAAAATATAAAATCTTTATAAATCTGAACTAAGTTATATGTCTGCTTACTTAAAAGCACTCTTCATATAAAATATAAAAGTTACATAAACTTTTATAATTGAGCTTAAATTTATATATGCTTATCTTATAAACATATTTCTCTCAATTATTTGTAAAAGGAAAAGGGTAGAGTTAGTTTATTTTATGTACCTGTGAGAAAAACGTAATTCTTTGACCAAGACTAGAGTCTTAGAGATATCAGTTGGGAGTTGGGTCTCTAGTGTACTTGTGAGGTGAGGAAGAGGCTGTCGTTTCAAGACCAGATCATAGAATAGAACTGAACTCAAAGAAAATGTGCAATTAAGCTTAAGGAATGAGCTGAGAGCTTGTTGTCCGAAATAGTTAGTTGTGGATAGTTATAAGTTTGTCTTTAAAATTTTGTAAAGGCTCCTCCGCCTATTGAAGGAGTATTTATTACTGAGAGTAATAGGATCTCAAGTTATGGAGAGGAGCTTGAGACTAGACGTAGCAACATACCCAAGATGTATGTTGTCAACCAGATAAATCTCTACATTGTGTGATTGAATTTTTACTATCTTGCATATTAATTTCTAACACTGCAAATTAATTTAATAAAAATTCAAAAAGGCCTAAAATAAATTTTTAAACGGTAATAATTTATTCAACCCCCTTCTAGATTATTATTATTAGACTTTCACTATTTAATATGATATAAATATGTTGTCATAATTTTTAACAACACTCCAACATAATTTTTTGTTCACTTAAGCTGTGTTTGTATGTAGATCTAGTGACGGAACCAAAAATGTTTATCGAAGTGAATTAAAAATTATGTACTAAATTTTTAGTATGTGACAATAATAAATCTGACATAATTATCAATATTAGTTAATAAAATATATCCGATAGAAAGATATTTATTTAGAAAATCTAAAGATATATTAGAAGAAAAGAAAAGGCAAATGATATTACTAGGACAATAATGATGGGTACAACGCAATTTTGATTTTGTAGACAATTTTACCCTTGTGATTAAATATCAGATAAACTCAACAAAGTTAGTCTTTTATATTAGCGACGGAATATGGCTGGAGAAGTCGAAGAATTCATGTCAGGATCGGCGGCACATGACGTTGACTACGGCAACGAAGGCTATGTATACTGCAATTAACAGATCTGATCTCTTTTCTTCTTCTTCCTTATTCTTTTCTTTTTCCTATTCCATCAATCTGATTCTGATAACGCTAATTAGTTAATTTTTTTGTTGAAGTAATGCTTCTAATTTAGTCTAATCAATGTAATCATCCAACCTATTGTTTATATAGAATACATCCTCAATTTTGTTCGCCTCAATCAGTGGCAGAAGGATGAGAAGCCATGACCTACCTTATGTTATGAATTTTCTTTGTAGTGCATGTATCACATATCATTGTTATTTGAATAATGAAAGTTTCCAGCGTAAGAGTGAATATTACCGTGAAAGATGATGTTTGTTTGTTGACTGAGATGGAGGTACTGATGAATCGATAATAAGGATATATATGGCATTCGGGCAAGAGATTTGGTAGTTGGTATGCATGAATTTGTTTTAAGAAGAGTTGAGGGTAAGATCGTAAAAAAAATAAAAATTATCCTGTACTCATCATTATTACCCTGTTAATATCAATTCGAGATAAGAAAGGTAAGATATATTAGGAGAAATGGATGAAAGTAAACTGGTAGAGATAAAAAAAATGGGGATCTAATTGATGTTCATATAAATTACGTAAGGATTTATCCCACTACAATATTTTTAAAACTCCTTTTTATCGCAAGGCTTCATCAAGTAAAGGTTAATAACATCACAATTAACATTGAGATGTTTTGCAATATTTACAAAAAATAATTATAAAAAATAGAACTTGTAGAATGTTATTGTAAAATGATATTATTCTATTGAAATTGTGTTATCAATGGTCTTGATACATATACATTAGTTTCTAACCGGTCACACTAAGCTCCGAAACTCACAAAAAAAAAAAATCTGAGATGAGGGATCAAGAAGTTATCGAATTTTTTTTCTTTCTATTCTATAAGAATTTAGTTCAGGGACAAATAAAATCTCTTCATCACATGATTTGATGAAATATCTTGAATCTATGTTGAATTGATAGGTGTAGGTGTATTAATCAAATGAATGTTCCACGTAATTTTTTCTCAATACTAACTTTTTTGTTTTTGCTACCAATTGTCTTCTCTATGTAATTTTTATATCTTCTTAAACGGTGTGGTATGATTGATTTTAGGGCAAATTTCATTTAATCACCTGAGATTTACACGTTTTTGTACATTAGTTTTAAAAGTCAACACATAAACACTTGTAATTTTGAGACTAAATGAAACTATTAGTTATTTCATCCATACTAACAGTGCGTGCTATACACTCTGAAAATACGTGAAAAAACATTTAAATTATTAAATTTTGAGTATTATACTCAAAATGCCCTTTTTTGTTATTAAAATTTCCAGCCAAACATGACATTGTTTGATACAACTATGTTTAACCAGGGCCTTGAGTCCTAAATTACGTAGAACATTAGCCACACAGGGGTGAAGAAAAACACAAAACCAAACTAATTCTATTTGGATTCCATAGGCAACTCCAAATTGGGCCTTGAGTCCTAAATTGAGTAGAACCTTTGGCCACACAGGGAAGAAGAAAAATACAAAACCAAACTAATTCTAATTGGGCCTTGAGTCCTGCATATTGGGACATTATACTTGATTTGGACGAAAATACGGTTGAAATCCTTAGTTCATTCTCTTTGGGAAAGAAATTGAATTTCAGGTGGGATTTGGGTTTTTTTTTTTTGGTGTTGATTTTCAGGCACAAAGCCCATTCGGTTCCATACTCAAAGGAAAGGAATTGGTTGTTTAAAATTGAATTTTCCTGAGTTTTCTTAATTGTAGCCACAGGTAGCAAGTTTTCCTTTAAGATTTGGGTGCTCTGTGGTGATAATATTCTTGATCGTATATTATTGGTTGATGAATTGTAACAAACTGCTTCTCAATTAGGATTCAGATTTATTTCAAAGCTTGTAAATTTAGTCTGATTATGCACTCTTATAAGATGTATCGACGGTGTGAGTTTCTGGGGGGAAAAAAAAAACTTCTGGAATAGAGATTTGGATGTTTGGGACCCATAAATATATCTAACCGAAAGTGCATTATCTTCACCAACATAAAGCTTTGAACCATTGGGGTAGAAGACAGTGACATGAAAATTGGCCCCCGCGTCAGGAAGCCATTTGGTTGGTTCAAGAGAAGGGGCAGTCTGCCCACGATTGAAGAAAGTAATTTGTGAGGAAATATGGCAACCCCCACATCGATTATTATTGTGAGCATAAGCATTTGGAGTTGAGGAAAAATTAGAGGAAACATTAGTAGCATTAACAAAACAAAGGCGGATGATAAAAATTAGTAGCTACAAGTGCACAATGTCGAGCTGAAGAAACATGTTAAATTAATAGAGACTAGATTAATTTTAAAACATTCTTAATATGTATTTCAAATAAATTAAAAATAAAGATGGAGAACTGATTAACTAAAATTAAAATAACTACACTAATTAAACTAATTAGAAAATGAAAACTAATAGTAAGAAAGCAACTTAGGAATCCGAATTTACTAAACAATAAACATAACAAATAATTCAATCTCTTCTATTTTTATAACTCAAATTACACCACTGGTTTGGTATACATAATTTAAAAAATAAATGAATTAAGTTCAATTAAAATTAACTATGATTTTGATCTCGCTTCCCTTTAATTTAATAATTTTATAATTAACGTGGATAAACATAGACTATGAAAATTTAAGGGCTAACTATATAACCTATCAAAACTTCTTTGAGTAAGCCTGAATTATGAAAAACTCATATCTTAACAATAATATATCAAAATCTCTTAATTAATTTAAAATCACATAAAAAATATAAAACGAAGTTATTTCAATAACGAAACATGAAGGCGAAATCAATTAGATATTAAAGCACAATTAATAGAAGAGATATAAAATATTGTCATTAATAATTATTTACTTTCATCTTCATCTTATATTAAAGAAATTAGTTAGACATGAAAATAAATAAACTAACTAAGATAAAGAATAAGAAGATTAAAAATAAAATAAGAAAACTCTCTTTATTAACGATCCTTCAACGAGCGTACAATGAAGAAATAATTTAATTCTTCTCCTATTCCTAACCTAAACTAATACATAAAAAAATACTTAATAATCTAATACCCAAATCTCTCTTGGTACTCCTCTATTTGTAGGCATCAATGCTCAATTAATTCCTTCTAGGAATCAACTTCTTAGTAGTAATCAACTTATTTCAAAGAGATCTTCTAGATAGACTTTCATTTTCTTCATTGGATCTGACTTGCACACTAAGATTGTTCCACCTTCTTCTTTCTCCTTATAGGATTCTTCTTGGATATTTCCTTCCATAAATTGGAGTATTAAATATTGCTTGATCACCAGGATTTGACTTTATTGTAACAAAATATTAAATTCTACAAAATAAAATAAAACATATTAATTAAATAAACTAATATTATAAAATGATAAAATTAGGGATAATAAATTGTATGAGTTATGAGTCTATCAAGTAGCATGATTAAGTTGCAACACATTTAAATGATTACTTGAAAAGGAAAATGAGTATCGCGTGGTGTGAGCGAATCAACTAGATTTTCAAACTCTTGATGAATGTCACGAAAAACAAAGATGTTGAACCCATCATCGTCAAGAGGACGACAAACTATAACCAATTCATCAGCCAAGGCTTTAAGGAGATTGAGATACGCCTTACCAAATTTAATGGAACGTTGAGGTTCTTGCATAATCTAAATGAAGGATACAAGCATGTGAGGCACTCATGAAGGATTCAAAAAGGACAAGCCAAGTGTCGATTGCAATAGTTTGGCCAACAACATAGGTAACAACAATCTTAGTAAGTGAGGAAATCAACATGCTTTGAAGCACTTGGTCTTGTTGATCCCACAAAGTAGCTTCTGGATTTAGTGTAGGATTGGGCTTAGATGCATTAGTACTAGGCAGACTATCAGGAGGTCGGGGATAAGTGACGTCAATGAAACGATAGAGTATTAGGAGGTCGGGGATAAGTGTCGTCGATGAAACGATAGAGTATTACACGCCCCTGAACACTAGTAGAGCCAAAATAGTCAAAGAGATCAATGGTGCACCCTTCTTTAAGAGGTCTCCGAAGATTAAAGTCTTCGCCAAGCAAAAAAGAAAAATGGTAAGTATTGTTCTTACCATGAGGAGAAGGGTTACGACAAGGAAGATTGTTACTAGTTAAAGCGTTTCCTAGAGAACCAAGTGCAGAAAGGCAATCTGGACTATTATAAACCAACAAGGGCAAATAATCTCTCCTCTAAAACCCCTTGAGGAGTAGTCGATGTTATCTCTGGCAGTTCAGTATCGACTATATCCAACAAAGAGAGGAAAACATTCGCCTAAGCGGTCCATTAGGTATCTAGCCACTCGAAGAGCACCAAAACCACTATTATCACCATTACTAACGAGGATTATCCCTCAAGTTTGGTAACTTTTCATGATGATGCACTTGTTATAACTGCACAAGTGGGCACCATAGATCTTCGGTGCATGTTAATTGATAATGGAAGTTCAGTCGATGTACTTTATAGGCATGCGTATGATCGGCTGGACTTGGGGGGCAAGAAGCTGGAGCTTTACAGTGAGCCACCTTTTTATAGCTTCGATAACGTTCTTGTCCCAATTACAAGAATTATCAAGCAGCTAGTGATCTTTGACACAACTCCTCAGCAGTCCTCTCTCATGGTAAAATTTTATGTTGTACATGTTGACCATAATTATAATGATATCCTTAGAAGAGCAATCATGTTAGCACTCAAAGCAATCACTTACATTCCCCCAGTTGAAGATGAAATCTCCAACCGAATTTAAAGTCGAAAAATTTGTAGGGGACCAAGATATGTCCAAAAAATGCTATCTCCAAACTCTTCAAGGCTTCTGTAGAAGCAAAAACAAATCATGAAGATAGAAATGGAACCCTTCACAGAAGGTAGCCCTATCCGAAAAGACAAAAGAAGTAGAATTCTATTCAAGCAATCAAGAAAATACGGTTCAAATAAGGCTCAGACTATAGACAGACCTCCAAAGCTGCCTGATCGCCTTTATGAGAGAATATGCTGACATCTTTGCCTGGACTCCAACTGACAGACGAGGAATTGATAAGAAGGTAGCAGTCCATAAGCTAAATGTTAATCCTTAAGTTAAACCTGTAAAACAAAAATGCCGAATCATCGTTCCTGACAGACAGAAGGTGATTGACGAGGAGATCTTTAAACTCTTATCAACAGGGTTTATCTTTGAGCAGGGGCGGATCTATGCAGGGGGCAGGGGGCACCTACCCCCACTGGATTCCAAGATAGTGCAGCTTTGCATGGAGGGAATGGGATAATGGGTAGTTGTATTTCTGATATATTCTAGAGAGAGAAGGGCTTATATAGGATTCCCATGCAAGACAAATTAGAAATATAATTATATAGAGATAGAGATGCCATAGTGTACTATTTGTGCTGCCCAACTTAGCATCATTATTTTAAGTAAATGATATACCCAAGATAGTGTAACAATATTTGAGTATTATTTATTCTTATAATTTATTTTATTAAATTTGTATTTTTAATAAAAAAAAATTAAAAACTCTATATGGACATGAAAATTGGACACGAGTGTATTTGAATTTTATCTATTTGTATTTTGACCCCCAATGATGGGTAAAAATACAAATAAGTGAAATTTAAATACACTAATTTTTAATTTTCATGTCCAATTTTTATGTATGCCTAGAAGAGCTCAAAAAAAATTTCAAATTTGCCCCCCCTGAACTTCGAAGCTGGATCCGCCCCTGTCTTTGAGATCGATTATCAAGAACGGCTCGCGAACGTGGGGCTTGCCAAGAAACACAACAAAAAATAGAAAATGTATGTAAACTACATTGATCTGAACAAGGCTTACCCGAAGGACTGCTATCTGCTTTTAGGCATCGATCAGTTAATAGACTCTACCTCCGAACATGTGATCCTAAGCTTTTTTGATGCATTCTTTGGATATAATCAGATAGGGATACGAGCTAAAGATATCCCTAGGACGATTTTTATCACCTATATATAGAGCTATATATGCCTACAGAATTATGTCATTTGGCCTTATCAACGTCAGAGCTATTTATCAGTACATGATGAATAGGGTGTTCAAAAACTAGATCGACAGGAATATAGAGGTCTATGTCGTCGATGACATAATTGTCAAGAGCATGGGAACTGAAGACCATCTGGTTGATCTTAGGAATTGTTTTCAGAACCTGCGCTGTAACAACATAAGGTTGAACCCAACAAAGTGCACATTCGAACTTGGGGCAAGTAAATTCTTGAATTACATGGTTAGCCAAAGAGGGATTAAGGCAAATCTCGAGAAGATATTGGCTATACTTAATATGCAACCTCCGAAGAACTTTAAAGAAATGTAGAGGCTCACAGGAAGATTGGCAACTTTTCGACGTTTCATGGTAATATCAACAAAAAAGTGTCTCCCTTTTTTCAATATGTTGAAGGGAGCCCAGAATCAGAAGAATTTCCGGTAGATCGAAGAGTACCAAGAAGATGTTGAAAGAATAAAGTGATATCTTTCATCTCCTCCCATATTGACCAAGAATTTGCTCTAAGAGGATCTATATCTCTATCTATCAGCAAGGCCTTTGGCTATCAGTGCAGCCTTGGTTCGAGGAGATTCTGAAGGGCAGAAGCCAGTTTACTACGTTAGCCATTTTCTTTGGGATGCTAAAACTAGGTACCCGAATCTTAAAAAGTTGGCTTATGCTCTAGCGATTGCTAACAGGAAGCTTTGACAATACTTCCAAGGAAGAACCATTATTATCCTTACTGATCAATCCCTTAAGCATGTTCTCTACCGACTCGACCTCTCTAGAAGGCTTGCAACATGGGCAATCGAGCTCAGCCAATTCAGTTTAGAGTTCTGCCTTCAAACTGCCATTAAAGTACAAGCTCTTATTGACTTCATCACAGAATGTTCATTCCCCGATGACATGAAAATTGATTAGCCAGTAAAAGAGATTCTTGTTGGCTCAGCATATGGCTAACCAAGAGGGGGTGAATTAGTTGTTTCAAAAAAATTTCAAGTTTTTTCAACAATATATAGTGGAATAATAAAAGCACTCCCACTCTAAACTGTTTAAATTTATTCTGGGTTGTGACTGACTCTTAGTATGAATGCGACTCTGTTTACTGATGAACTTGACTGACTCACAATGAGTTCAATATATAAACAGAACACAAGCTAAAGTAAAAATATGCAAACAATCACAGACAAACACAGGAGATTTTTACTTGGTTCAACATAATTTGAGCCTAAACACGGGACATTAGTCCAATGCCTTATTGTACTCTATTACACCTTCCACAGTTTCCTAGGCTCTCTAGGCAACCTTAGCATCTCCTATGCTACCAATGCACTCTAGTGCATAACCTATTTATTTATTCATAGATAAACCTATTCCATACTCCTTCTATTTTCAGGGTTCACAGAAAACCACACCTATATAAAAGAAAGATTGTGACGCCCTCAAATTTCGGGTTTATGCCACCCAAATCTAGGTCGCCAGAATACATACTACAAACAAATATAAATTTTTTTATTTACCACTATTATAATGTCGTGAAAAATATGACACTTTTAAGTTCTCAGTATAATTATTGTCACTGAAAACTATTACAGCTACTATCTCGGACCATCACTCTATTCCCATATTCTCCTCGCTAGACCCAACTACACTCTTATTACCTGTAAGCGATTATGAAACAAAAGGGTGAGCTCAAATAGCCCAATAAAAAATATCAAGACTAAGATAATGAAAAATAAATTATTCTTAGCCTCCAACAATGATAAATCTGATAGAATATAATAGACAACAAGTTTTAGATCAATAACTGCAGCGGAAATAATAAATAATTAGGAGAGTAAAATAGATCATAATGTCCACAATCTTCTTCTATTTATAAATTCATCATCAATATTTAATCCCTGTAACACCAACCAATAGTTCTTATTCATAATCATGCTAATCAACAGTTCTTGTTTATAATCATGCTAATAAATTCATCTTTGCACCAAAGCCAAAGGCAGTTAATTATAACATCAATCAACAGTTACTCTTTGCACACCGGCCAAAAAGAACTTTCACCAAGTCTTTTTGCTATCCAGCCAAAGACACCCAATAATCATACTATCTTTGCACCAGGCCAAAGAGAAATTTTACCACAATGATTATAACAATGATATAATGAATGGACACAATAATCAGAATATTAAGATAAAGAATAAACACTAGAAATTTGCAATTTAATTTATATAAAGTCTAAATTATCAACACAATATCCAGAAAATTGATTAGAGTTCTTGATAGAATATAAGGTTCAATAAATGTACGGTTCATAGTTCAAATATAAAGATTAGCATTCAATAAGAAGATTTAGGTGAAAAGATAATAGATGAAGCACAAACTATTAAGGATATTCTAATCCTTTAATGAATCTTTACCATTTAATGGTAAAGCCGTAGAAACGAATAATAATTTCTTACCATAAATTGGGGAGTATAAAAGAAAATGATAACCTTCTATGGGTATGAAAGAAATGATACCACTTACGAGTACAAAAGAAATGATACTCCTTACGAGAATGAAAAAGAAAATGATATCGCTTTACAAGAATGAAAAAGAAAATGATATCATTTTACCTTAGTACGTGACTAGATGCTGCTTTCTATGAAATTGATTAACCTGAATAATGCTTGCACGCTTTAACAACACTCAGAATATCCTTACACTCAAAAGAAATACTCACAATATTGTAGTAGAAGAATTTCGTATTTTTGGTGTTGTGATGGTGTATCTCATCTTCTGAAGGTGCCTTCCTTTTATAGTCAAGGTTGGGAGGCATGCTTCCGTAAATTAAGGAATTTAGTCACGGGTTATAGACCCATCAGTGCACTAAGGTTGAAAATTTCGTTCGTCTGATTAAATTATAATAATATAATATTATAATAAAACAGATAATTTTATATATATTATAATAAAACAAATAACTTAATTATAATATTTCATAATAAAACAGATAACTTTATATTTATTCAAACAAGTTGGTCCCTCAGAAGAAAATAAGTAACTACATTTAAAAAAACTTTTGTTGGTTTGATAAAATAAGTGGGTTCCACAGAAGAAAAATCAAACCTCGGGCGCACCCATTTTGACAAATTTGTAGGCTCAGCACACCCGAGAGAAAATTTTTGTTAGGTTTTGGGTCCCACATAAGAAATTAATAAAGTTGTGGGTCCCACGAAAGAAATTAAATAAAGTTGTGGGTCTCATAGTCAACTTTAATTATTTTACGCGTTTTTTAAAGTTATTTCGAAAAAGATGCACACCTAAAAGATGATTAATACTTATTCATCAATTATTCACACCTTACTGTTTAGACTAACAATTTTAAAAAAAATAATTCTTTTTATGAAAATTTGGTGTCTTACATAACTCATTCCATCATATATTAGATTCCCCTTCATTTGGGCTTTGTCGTTAGTCTCAATAGCCTTTTCTACTCCTGAAGCCCTTTTTATTTTACCCCTCCACTTCATTTCATGTACTGAATGAGTAGGGGGCAATGTTGGGTTACATATATACTAACATAATTAGGTCTCGTCCCTAATTAGCCCATTATATCTTAAGCGCCCATAATGGACTCCTAAGTCTGTTAGGCTTAGGTAGCTACCTTGCCAGTTAAGGCACTAGTTAGTTACCATATTCAATGTTGTTTTTGTATGGTAATTACCTTTTCCAATAGCATAATTATAAAATATTTTTTAAAATTTCACAAATTAACTTACTATTGTTATGACAATGTTTACAAACTTTGCTCGAAAATATATGATTAATGAGCTAAAGGAATTTTATAAAGAATAAAATTATTCATAAAATAATACTCCCTTCGTCCCCAAAAGGATGACTAAAGGTGGAAAAAAATTTATCCACAAAAGGATGACATAAAATATATAAAATAAAGGGTAATTGAGTTATTTAGTGGGGTTCATTAGTATTAAAAAAATAAAAATACTCATCACTTTATATAATCTTGTGGGGCCACTAAGGATAAATTTGAAACTTTTTTACTCTTTTTTCTCTACTTTTACTTTTCTTAATATGTGTACAAATTGTAATTTGCTCATCCTTTTGAGGATAAAGAGAATATAATATTAATTATAGTAGACAGTTGTATGTGGTTTGTATTTATTTATTTTTTTTAAGAAAATGTTGTAATCATTCTAGTACCAAAAAAAGTTAATTTGTGAAATTCAATTTTTTTATAAACATCATATATAAAATTAAAAAATATTAAAAATAATGTTATTTATAAAATAAACTTATTTTTTGTCCTCTTTAAGAAAAACTAAAATACTAAGCACTCATAAAACACTATCATTATGTCTCTTTTATAAGTTAATCCTAGTTAATTATTACGATTGTATATTTTAGTATAGTTATATTATAGTAATTTTGCCGTTTATGTTGTAAATACTAATTCAAATTGCTCCACCTTAATATAGATTACTTATGTTTCAATATTTTAATTTGTGGATAATTATGATATGATAGTAGAATAAGTTGTTACTATATGATATATCATTGTTATATATATAATGTGACGCCCTCAAATCCCTGTGCTCTCCGCAGCGGACCTGGCGCTCACTCAAACACTTCATTCATCAAATCTACCAATAATTCTATTGGTTTAACTAGTATTACATTAAATTCTTTAACTTCCCTAGATCGCAACATGGACTCTACCTTTTGTTCTAATACCAAACTGTGACTCACATCCCTTTCTACGGATAGCACCTCACAACACTAAATTCTTTTGAGTATAGATATTATAGACTTACAATACTGACAACCAGATTGTTCCCAGGAAAGAGGGGGCCTTCCGTTAAAGATGACATTTTAACGGTGCACAATTAGATAACATAACCCCTTTTCTCGTCAGAACTTTCTAGACATTGTCAATAATGTTAACTGTCTGATAATATACTATAATCATTTTACATAGAACCTACCATACGTTATGAGTTCAGAAACTTGTCAAAATAATATTTGTTTAAGAACTCGCCAAAGTAATATGAGTTCAAGAATAAATCAAGAACTTACCATACTACTAAGAGTCATGAACATACCATAAGTATGAATTCAAGAACGCTTATACATCCTTAACATCTACTAATTAACTTTAAATGTAAAGTACAATATTTATTTCCATAAGATCATAACACAATATGTCTCGATAACGATAATATCTTATTCATATTTTCAAATTTTATTACAACTTTCATCCTAGTATAAATAAAGAAGACAATAATAACATGCTTTTTAATCTATTTATTCTTCTTTAACTTTCTCTGTTAGATTCTTCTAGTAATTCTTCCTTAGCTGCACATGAAAGAATATTTGCAAGAATGAGCTAAAAGATTGCTCAGCAAGTCTAATTTATTGATTAAAGGTATACACACACTGTGTTTTGATTTGAAGGAATAGCAGTTCAATAATTTTCAAATCAATAACTGAGGGTTTATCACTTAAACCAAGTATTTCAACCATTTTTGTCAGTCGTAAACGACTTAGAAACATTAAACATGTCCTCGAGTCATTAAAGACCTTGAACAAAATTTTGGATATCTTATAAGGGATCAACCTACTTAATATCCTAGGACTATGCATATCATCCTAATCATGCCCACTGCATTTGGTGTCAAATTTACTGACACAATAAAATTCCTCTAGAGGTGCTTCAACTCAGTATTAGATATCGTACCAAAATAATTTGGCTTGATACAATAATCATTGTTCAATACACAATAACAATTCAATATTATATGAAGAATAGTTCATTTCTTGAATTATGCTGAACTAAATAGCAATAATTCCACAATAATTGATAACACTTTGGTTTGGCAAATAAACAATCTCCAATAAAGAATTATAACAATTCAATATTGCAACAATAAATATTTCGATTGGAATATCTCACAAATCGAGTTTAGCCGAATCAAATGACAAATAACTCTCTTCAATAAAACATTTACAAATAATAATGAACTTCATAAAAATGAAATCCAACAGTTAAAAGCACGTTATTGCACGGAGTGCAAAGGAATAGAAGACTTGCCTGAATACGGATAATACATTTACGCTAATTTTGTGTTCCTCGCTCAACCTCTTGGATTGATATCTCCACAACTTTTGATTATGCAAGGTTTTTTCTAGATTTTTTACTCTCAAGCTTTTTGTGAATTCGTAAGGAATAATGAATGGTTTGCTTCCTATTTATAGGTATCCAAGACCTAGCTAGGGCAAAATGGTCGTTGAGCAAAATATCTTCCAAGCCCGTCAATGAAAATATCTTCTAAGCTCGTCAATGAAAATATCTTCTAAGCTCGTCAATAAAAATATCTACCAAGCTCGACAATGCAGCTTGCAAATGAAAATATTTTCCAAGCTCTTCAAGAAATATCTACCAAGCTCGACAATGCAGCTTGCAACTGAAAATATCTTCCAAGCTCCTCAAGGAAAATATCTACCAAGCTCGACAATGCAGCTTGCAATTGAAAATATTTTCTAAGCTCATGAATGAAAATATCTTCCAAGCTCGACAATGCAGTTTGCAACTGACAATATCTTCTAAGCTCGTTAATGAAAATATCTTTCAAGCTCGACAATGCAGCTTGCAACCGTAAATATCTACTAAGTTCGACAATGCAACTTGTAATCGTAAATATCTACCAAGCTTGACAATGCAACTTGCAACAGAAAATATCTTCCCCATATTATACTCCGTATTATACTCGAATATGAGAATCAATATTAGTAAATGACTTCTATAAGAAATAAAATTGTTATAAAATAATAAGTACGTTACTTTAAAGTTTTTTAGTATCATAAATAGTGTATTAGTTTTAGTTAAATTCTAAGTTTAAAAAGTGTTTTAGTAGGAGTTAATAAAATAAAATTATGAGGTTTTAAAAAATATTTTAATAGTAGTTAAATTATAGTCTCATACCAATAACTAAGGACAAAAAAATAGTTTTGTCTTATTATATATGTACTAGCAAAGTGCCCAGTGTGAAACACGGGTTTATTATTTTTTTGAATTTCAAATTAACTTACTATTACTATTAAAAATGACTACATTAAAGTGGCTACAATGCATTACTCAAATAAATGATTTTCAAAAACTCACAATTGAGAATTAGTAATGTATTATTTTTGTTGTTATTTTTAATTTGATAACCGGTTTTTATACAATTTTTAAATTTAATATTTAGTTTTTATTTTCAATCTTCGAGTTTATGTATAGTTTTTTATAGTCAAAGTAATTGATATATTTTATAATATATACTATGTTTTTCAATATTAATTATTATTTTCTCATACCACTTTCCTATATTTTTAGTATATAGTTATTTAGAATAAAATTATTGTAGAATAATAATTTATTATAATAATTTTTAGTTATACTTTTAATTTTAAAAATAAATAATACTATAGTAACTAAAAAAAGAGATGCAAAATAATGTGTACGAGAACTATGAGGGAATATTACACGTTTAGAATATTATCAATTTAATTGTGTACGACCTTATGAAATTTGTAGGGTGTTGATTGGTGTGCATGTTGCGTTTCTAGTTGAAGATGTAGTTTCCTCCTTTCTTTTTTATTTTGTTAGTTTAGATAAGAGTGTTTTGCTTTTATTCAAATTGTGTTTTGAGATGAGACTATGGACATCACTAATTTGGAGCGGATAAGCTTATGCTTGCACATTAAAAAATATTTCAGTTGTAATTAAATTCTAGGTCTATTATAGATAAAATTAAATTAGATAAGACTTTAAAAAATGTTTTAGTAATACTTAAATTTTAGTTTCATACAAAGATCAAAAAACCTTATATAGATGTTTAAGGAATTCTATATGAAATATATATAATTGTTGTAAAAATAATAAGTTGTCATCATGATTTTTAGTTTTAAAAGTTAACTAAATTTTAATAACTAACATACAAGTGAGATTTTTTATAACATTAATTAACTAAAAATCTCGTATCTGAAATAAAATTAGTATGTAAAGTTTAATCATTAATATATTTTGTAATTATATTATGCTTTTTAATATTAATTATTATTTTCTAATAACATTTTTCTTATATTGTTAATATATAATTATTTAAGAATAAAATTGTTGTAGAATAATGAGTTGTCATTATGACTAAATTATAATCACTAATATATAAGTCATAATTATATTTAACATAATTAACTAAAAATGTCTCCTATATGAAATAAAATTGTTGAGAGAATTGATATTTCCACAAGTGGGTCCCATTTTTAACTAAATCAACCCTTTGTGTAGTAGACTAACTATATGATTTAATTATTATGCCCAATTTGCCCTTATTTAGTAAAAGTTAAATTCTAATTTATTTTAACTATTGCTCAAAAGTCTATTCATATTCTTCGTTGTCCAACTTTCTTCTTCTCTCTGTATATCAATCTTTGTTCCTACAACCATTATTCATCTACAAAGGGTCAAGCGAAAGTGAAAGAAGTGATTTGAGATAAAATCAAAAAATCATATGTGAATTCTACTCTTAATTTTTCTCTTTTTATTCTTGTTTGCTTTTTTTTTTAATTCTGGATAATCTTCTACTAATGGGTAAATCTTTTTCTTCATCAGTCCTTTTTTTGCTACGAACCCTAGTTTTTCAATTGTTATTTATTTTCACCATTAGCATAAAAATATAAAATTAATAACAGGTTAATAACAAAATTCAGATTACACATGGTAATTTTCATGAAAGATGCTACATTGATGCATCTAGTCATATGACCATATTTGATGTACTTGTCAGTATTTTTGTAATTTTTTTGGGATCAAAAAATTAATTTATATATAATATATTTTTGACATATTAATAATTATTTTATATTTTTGCAAGAATTATATGCCCTATATTTGAATATTTGTCTTATAAGAATGTTTTTTTATACTCAGGTATTTAGGTGTTTGAACTAGAATGGATTATGGAGCAAACGAGATCTTCAAAGAAAATTCAATGTACAATGACGGCATAAATGATAGCAATGTAGAGAACAATGAAAGCATACATGAGAGTAATTTAGTGTACGAAGAGAACTGCTACACAAGGTGAAGCATTACAACTTCCAGGGATAGAATTTGAAAATCGAGAAGATCTCATCGGTTTGGTTCAAACATTTATTTTGATGTAAGGTTATGCAGCATCAATTAAAAAATCAACAAATGGTAGTTTTGTGATTATTGGTTGTGATAGAGGAGGTACTTATCGGAACAAGTTAAAACTTCAGATGGAAAATCGAAAAAGCAAAACATCATCTCGGTTAATAGATTGTCCTTTTGAAGTTTGTGGTAGAAAAAGGATTGGGCGTTTATGGGTGCTTGAGGTAAAAAATGCATGTCATAATCATGAGCCTACATTGGATATGTCGGGTCATCCTACTTGTCGTCGCTTTTCTAAAGAAGAGTTCAAACGCATTAAAGAAATGACAAAGTCTAGAATTTCTCCACGTCAAATTCTTTCTTCATTTAGACAAGGTAATCCCAATCTCAAAGCAGTTTCTCGAACAATGTATAATGCAAAAGCCAAGATACGTAGAGATAATTTGGGTGGTCGTACAATGCTTCAAGCTTTACTTGAAGAACTTGGCGCTAATGGTTTTACCTATTACGTGGAATCGGACTCATTTGGACAC
The DNA here is from genome assembly GCA_034770075.1 of Aralia elata. Taxonomy (NCBI): domain Eukaryota; kingdom Viridiplantae; phylum Streptophyta; class Magnoliopsida; order Apiales; family Araliaceae; genus Aralia; species Aralia elata. The sequence goes on from CM068377.1 coordinate 35,714,272, forward strand.
TTGACACGTTTGTTTTTTGCACATCTAATTTTAATAGCATTGACTAAAAGCTACTCAAACGTTTTCGTAATGGATTGTACTTACAAGACTAACAAGTACAAAATGCCATTACTTGACATTATTGGTGTATCAAGTTTCAATACATCATTCTACTCTTGTTTCGCATTTTTACAAAAGGAAGAAGGAGATTATGTTTGGGCTTTGAAAAAATTTAGTGATATTTTGGGTGTTAATTGTCAACCTTCAGTTATTGCAATTGATAGAGAATTAACATTGATGAATGCTATTAGAGTAGTTTTTTCAGCTACACCCAACATCTTATGTGTATGGCACATTGAGAAGAATATATTGGCCAATTACAATTCTCACTTTTAAGAAGGAGAAGATTGGGAAGGATTCATAAAAAGTTGGGTCGTGCTTTATTAATTGTCAAAGTGAAGAGGAATATAATAAAGTTTTGGAGAGTTTTGAATTTCAATATCAACAAAAGGTAAGTGTTCTTAGTTACATAAAGAAAACTTGGTTGCAGCTTAAAGACCACTTTGTGTGTGCATGGACAAAAAACATACTCATTTTGGAATACCTGTTACTTCGAGGGCTGAAAGTGCACATTCACTTCTCAAAAAATACTTGCAAGTTTCAACGGGAGATTTTGGTGAAGTGAAGAGCAAATTATGTCTGCAATTAAGAATCAATTCAAAGAAATCAAGGCGCAAATTGCAAGTGAGAAGATAAGAATTCCTCATCACCTTCGTATTTATTTGTTCAAAGAGATTGTCACTCATGTGTCGGTATTTGCTTTAAATGAGCTTCATAAGCAATATAAATTAGTCATTTCTCATGAAGAGTCTCCTACTTGCAAAAATCATTTTAAGACGGTCATGGGAATGCCTTGCGCACATGAAATGAAAAGTTTGAAAGGTGGAGTCATACATTTAGATGATATACACCCACAATGGAGGCTTGATACAAGATCATTCCTAGAAAGTGATTTTGGTCAAAATAGTAGAGAAAGTGAAATAAATGGCTTGCTGAAAAAGTTGCAAAAGAAATATGTGGAATGGCCTCTTACTCAACAAGAAGTTGTTCAAAAGAAAATTTCAGAGCTTGTGGATGGACTTGATCCTTTCTTACACGAGCCTCTTATACAGCCACACAAAGGTCATCCTACGAGATCAAAAAATAAAAAGAGTACATCTACAAGGCGTGATCCTTCTGCATTTGAGTTTGTAGAAAAGATACGAAAATGTAGTTTATGCAAAGATCCCAATCATGATAAAAGAAGTTGTCCATATAAAAACACTGGTATGTTTTATTTCAGCATTAATTTTATTTTTGGCGTATAAATTATTATTATTTTTACATTTGTTATTAACTCTGTTTTCTTTACCCATTTTTATGCACTTAGGTACTTGCAGTGGAGAAATGAATGAATATCTGTTGTGATTTTCATAACTAGTTGTGAATTCTTATGGTAAGATATATTTTTTCCCTTGATAATAAGATTCCTTGTATGGAAATTATTAAATGATGTCCTCCTAGTTGGTGTTTGTGTCATCAAGAAATAGTTTTCTCAACGTAAAAGTGTGTGCATACAGGTATATATGCAAGTAATCTGACTAATAATTGGACAAGGCAAGAGAGTCTTACAAGACTTTAATTTGGCTTCTCAATGAACTTATAGTACTGAAGTTGTTTTTTTTCCTTTCTAATGTTCTGAATAAGCTGCCCTATAGAAACACCTTCAAAGTCGAAAGATATTTGATTCCTTTATTTTATTGTTTGCATATGTGCACTTTTTTAACAAGTTCAAACATGATTTAGACGTGGCAAATGGAGATGATGCAAGCTTGGCTTTTGAAGAGACTGGCCTAGAACAGTAGCAACAAAACATTATGAAAGTGGATATTGGTCTTTTTTCTTATATTTTTGATTATTTATCAATTCAATTTTTTTGCTAAACATTACGGAAGTGGACATTAGTCTTTATGGCTGTAATTTGAATTCTATCTGCTGCTTATTTTTGTAACACTTGTGTTGATTTTGCTGCAGGTCTTTTCTGCTTAAACAACTGAAATCTTTGAATATATATCAAGTAGACTTAATCTTTCCAATTACAAGCATTAATCCATCCAAATGATCATATAAACTTTAGGACATCTAGATTGAGACCTGGGTTTATCCAGTTTGTTTTTCTTTATTGCAAACTTTACTTGGATATCTAGTGAAGGATAGATCATTTACAGTAAATCTCTAGCCTTTTAGTAGATTGCTTTGTATCAAATCTGATGACCATTATGCTAAATTCTGCCTTGTAGCCCATTTTCAGGATGTCAGCAGAAGTCTCTAACTACATAAATGTGGGGCAAATTGTTAATGGGGAACCGACCCACTGAGTCCACCCACAGTGTTCAACATGCTTCTAGTGCAATTGTAACCTGGAACAAGGTTTCAAGTCATACACATTGCTAAGTCCATATGGAATGCGGGAGTTTTTGGCTTCACTCGTGCTCCCTAATCTATTAACCTGGTGCCTAGAATTCATTCAACTTTTGCTAAATAAGGGCAAATTAGGCATAATAACTAAACCCTATAGTTAGTCTACTACACAAATGGTTGGTTTAGTTAAAAATGGGATCCACTTGTGAAAATATCACATTAGCTTGTGGAAATATCAATTCCCAATTGATAAATACAGCTTAATCATTAATATATTTTATAATATTTAATACATTTTGTTAATATTAACTATTATGTTATCATAATATTTGTTTTCTATACGTTTAATATTTAGTTATTTTAGTCCAAAATTGAGTAAAGTAAAATTCTAAACATATTTTTATTTATTGTATAAATAATTAATTAAAGGGCTTTTTTATAGAATTTTTTTAGAATAATGTGTTAACACTAAAATTTATAGGACCATAAAAAGAGTTTTAGTTCTACAGACTACAACACTAACTATTAGTTGTTTTTAGTGGTTAATAATTTCACAACTTATAACTTACTAATTGTATATAACTTAGTTTAGTTTTATTGTTTAATAATTTATTATTAAATCATGCATGTGATATTGGGTTATAATGTGTTGTAGGGTTGGAAGACCTAAATGTATAAAATTAGTATAAAAAAAAGGAGCCGTATTAAGTTTGGTAGCTATTAGGATTGCTTTAAAATAAATAAAATTAAGGAGATTAAAGTGTTTTAGTTATAGTTAAATTTTAAATTTATATTAAAGAACAAAGTGGAAGACTAAAAAAATCTAATTTTACCTTATTATATATGTATATAGATATAAATATAGATATAGATATAGATATATAGAAGTAAAAGTAATGAGAGTGGAATGTCACCGATATCATTTTCCATAAAATTGGGCTTGACTGTGGGATTTTTAAAATCCAACATATTAATTAGTCATAGGCATGCTGCCTACCAATGTGGGTGGACACCTAATAATACCAATTAAAGTGGGGCTAAATTGTTCTAAAACACATGTTGGGTTAAATACCTAATTATTAGAGCATAAGCATTTGGACTCTTACGTAAGTCTTTTTCTGTGGTACGTAGGAGGTGGTAAATGGTAATGTACTAATAAAACGACCCACTCTTTAATAAGTGAAAATCAGTGTTCATTTTTTATCCCTTCTCTTTTAATACAATAAAGTTCTTAACAGTACAAATAAAAACCTCTGGAACCCATGCTTTGTTATGGAGTAATTTTTAAAAATCCTTCTGAGAGGAAAGTACCAAATTATAACATCAGGATTTACATAAATACTAATTATGTACCAAAATTAGAGATAAATTCTGACATTTTTGATGTTAATTTATAAAATTCTAAAAATTAAAATTGATATGATTTCATTTGAGTTTTGCAAATAACAAATATTATAATTAGTAGTATTACTTTTTAACTTGTATACAATAGTTATATTTATTTATACTAAAATTAAATAAGTTGACATATAATTATGCTTTGAATTTTAAAATTTCATAAATTAATTTTAAACAATCAAATATAACTATAATTTTAAAAATAAGGGAGTATACAGTTAACTATTTATCTTGAATCAACCAAATGTATAAATCATCCGAGGGAATACATTCAAGAAAAATCATGATGATATTTACACAAGTAAAATTTGATATTTTTCGGAAGTTGCCTCTCACATGAGTGTGGAGTTTATTTATTATTTATGCGAGGGACCTTATGAAATTATCATTTTTTGCTTAAGAAAATATCAATTTCTTAGTCTATTGTTCTATGTACTAGTCACCGCACACGATGCGTATATAATATATATTATTATTGTAAAAAAAAATTAACATAAAAAATTAATACGAAATAAATAATAAATTAGTTATTAAAATTTAAATTCAATAACGTTTGGACAGAAATTTTAAAGTGAGAAGGAATGAATAAGAAATTACAGGAAAAAATTAAAAGATAATAGAGAGCGGAAGGGATAGATCGAAAAAGAAAGAAAAGAAGGTTAAGGATAAGATACTGGGAATAAAATGCAACTACCATTAAACTAAAAACTTCTTTTTTCTTCCTCTCCACTCCTTTTATCAATTCTTATTTCCTCTCCAATATTTTCTCATTTATTCTCACAAAATTTATTTAAATATTTTCTTAATTACTCATAAAAATACTAGTATATTACAAAGCGGCCATGGACGTCAACACATTGTTTGATGTAACTGCACACAATTGTTTCCACCCATATATTATTTGTGTTTTTAATTTAAAACTTTTATATATTTATATTTAGTCAATTCAAATTTTATAAAATTTTTATTTAATCATTACATACATAACATGTGTGCCACCAGGTGTTAAGTATTATTTATTTAATCTCCTTGATCTAACTTTTATATATTTTCATATTTTATCTTTTGAATTTAATAAAAAATTTATTTTATCTTTCCGCTAATTATACACAAACAGTTGTACCATACGAGAGACAGGTGAGAATAAATATTTTTGGATATAAAATTGTGTATTTCCATGTGCGTATTTTCGCATGACATACAAAAAGCGTAAGTACGTACAAAATCACACCACAATGTGAACATAAACAAACATGACAACTTAATAAGTCAAATAATTCAACAATTTAAAAAGTTAAAGGCTCAGATGCCTCCAGAAAAGTTGCAAATTTCACTGGAGTCTTCCCGAACAGTCCCTAAAGAACTAAACACCCTACTTGCGTCTCACAATAATTGTCACGTTCGACATCTTTGACTTTACGCGTAAGGATCCGTCGCCGTATCGGCGAAAGAGACGCTAAAATCAGGACGTGGACAGTTAATAGCGGTTTAAAAACCATGCGTACCGACACTAATCAGCATTATTTTCTCCACGTGTCGGTTCCATAGGTCCCGCCACTATCCCAAACAACTTATAACTATTTTATTTTTATTTTTTTTAATTTCTTAATCTATTACAATAATTTTTAGGTAAAGGAGAGGATAATTTATTGTGTTCAATCTTTATCACGCATTATTGTTATCTTTTATACTTGTCTTCATAACTTGTCTGTCTCCTATCAATAAGAATCGAAATTATACTAGTGAATGACTATCTAAATAGACCAAGTGACCACTGATATACTACATACCTATCTGTATCTATATCTAAGTTTTGTATGACAGATGTGTGCTATAATGCGATAAGATAAAACATTTTTAGATGTATATTTTTAATAAAAATTATTTAATGAAAAATTTAAAATTCTTATAAAAGTGTTTTTAAAAATATTAGTAATAAATTTAAGATAATTGTGTATTATGAGATTTTATTTTGTGTACATTTATACTTTTAATAATAGTGTTTCCAATCAAATATACATATTTTTTGTTTCAATTGAAAGAATTAAAATATTATATAGTACCAATGTATATACGAGTAGTATTACATCAAGATATCTCATTAAAATAAAAATATAATATTTAAAAGGGGTCATAATTGTAGCACCCTTTATAAAATATTAAAATATTTTTATTTTTAGTTTAAAGGTACTTATTTTAATCCATCCAAAGTTATTCCCTCTAAATATAGTATATATGTACAAGCTTAATAACTCGTACAAAATATGAATAAATTTAAAAATGACTAATCAAGTAAATTTTATATATAACATTTTTAAACGACATTTTAATTGATCTAAGTCAATTCAACAGTCTAAATTTAGTGACTTGATAGCTCAAATTTTTTTTCTTTTTCTTTATTTTATTTTTTTATCTTTACTCAATTTTTAGTGACAAATGTGTACCAAAATTTTGTGAAAAAAACATAACTTTTGATCTTTTGAATTGATTTTTAAAAATATCAAATTTATGATCAATTAGAAGATATGAAAATTAACATTTTTTTTTAAACTACTGAATAATCAAATTGAATTAACTTAGAATCAACTAAAATGATACTTACCTTGTTATATATTGTCATAGAGGTAGGAAATTAGTTGGGAATCGCATTAAATTGCAGCGTGTTTTTTCCTGTTAAAAAGGAATTTTAATTTATATAGGATTTCAGATTGAAATGCAAAAGTGGCCTTCTAGTTTATATTATTTTTGTAAAACTTACCCTCTAACTTTTATTTTTATAAATCTCTCCCTCCAAGATGTATTAGTGTGCAAAACTTATCCTTTATGTATTTTTTTTGTTAAAAATCTTCACATTGTCAAATTATTTCATCTAATTCACCACTTGAAAATTTTAACTTTAGAATACTCATTTTATTTCACTCAAACAACTTCTATTAGGAAAAAAAATATCACAATATCATTAGATTTGGAACTCTAAATTACTTAATATATATATATATATATATATATATATATATCTCATTATCTATATTTACTATATGCTAATTGATTATTATTTAATTTTGATAAATGTTTCTCGCACAAAAGACCCATATTTAATTGTTAGTCTTATTCTCGGTTTTTAACATATCCCGTCATCATCAAATATTTCGTTAAACACTGCAAAAAATTGAATTATATAAACACGTGCCGATCAATTTCCCTCATTATTAACATTGCAAGAAAATACATCAAATGCGATGAACCTAAAATAAAATAATAATTGATTGATATATAACACATACAGAGAGTGAGATATATGAATTAAGCGATTTAATATTACAAATATATTTGAAATAAAAGGAGTATTTTAAATATATGATTCAGTGATGAATTGGAGTGAAATAATCTGAGTATATGAGGGTTTTAAGAAAAAAGTACATAAAGGGTGAGTTTTGCACAATTCATATATCTTGAAGGAGAAAGTTTGCAAAAATAAAAATTAAAAGGTAAGTTTTGCAAAAGAGGTACAAATGGGAAGGATACGTTTGCATTTTGCATTTCAGTCTAGAACTTCATTTCCTATAGGTTTCTCTCTCCTCTTTTGTTTTATTTTTTTCTTAAATTTCCCTCGAATTAAATTTAAATCTCTGCATTTGAAGTTGAAGCAAGAACAAAGACGAGCCTTAACGCAATCAGTTTCGCATCCAATTCACTTCTTCAAGTATTTATATGGTTAATTAATGTAGCGTCCGTCGCTTCTCATTTTTGCCTAATTCACATCGGTACCTAACTTGGTAATTCCTTTATTTCTCAATTTTTTTTTTTTTGTGATTTGATTATGTGAAAAATTAATCATTATTTGTTTTTAGTTGATATTAATGTCATCTCAGTATTGAATTTTGGTTGATATGATTTCCTGAAATTTTTATTGATTTTTTTCAGTTGGCTGAATATTTTTTTTTGTCTGATGAGCAGCAGATATTGTAAAGTTTAAGGGTTTATAATTATGGTACACTTCAATTCAATTGGTGGATGCTTGTATAAAAAGTTGAAGATAATAGGTTAGTAGACAGATTAAATGGAACTATTGCTTTCTGAGAATTTTTAAAATTTTAAATAATGAATTTCTCATGAGAGAAGTTTGGGTTAGGTAAATTGATAAGGAATATCTGAGAATCATCACTTCCTGTATGAAGTCAAAAATTACTATAATTTGTAGTGTGGAATTTATTAAGAACTATCCTGAGAATTTTTTATGGTATTCTTATCCATATATACTACCTTTAATTGTTTTTTTTTTTTTTTTTGCGTTCATAAGTTGCTGCTGTCTTACAAACTTTTTTGGCTATTGAGATTTGGAAAACACATTCTATGTTTAAATGTTTCATGGATACCATCTACAAAATTCAATTCACTCATGTGAAAGAATTATCATGTTGGATTGCATGTTATTGTTTTTGAATTTGTACTCTATTTTTCTTATTTCTATATATCAAGGATAATATTCACCATTATGCAAGTTATCGTGGATTATTTATTTAGGTGTTTAAGTGCTTAGTGGATTTTAACTTGAGTAGGTTCCTGACTTATTTTGTAGACACAGTATTATCTACTGATATGAGTGTATTTGAGTTGAAAATGCGTCCAATGGTCCAATTTTTTGGATTTCTTTGTGACTCTACTCTTAGCAATATGTAGACTATGTTTGTCGATGAATGTAGATAAACACCACTTTGTTTATATGCAAATTGTTAGAATATGTTAGGTGGGAAAACATGTTTCCATGTTTTCCTCCCCATGTTATCCTCTCCATGTTTTCCTATATTGTGTGCTATCCTATTTCCTATATAAACCAATGTAATGCTATGTAAATATAACAAGAATTAGAGTAATATTAGATAATGGAATTATTCCTATTCCTTATACTTATTTGTTCTATTACATGAACACTCTTAGACTCTCACTTTCAACATGGTATCAGAGCTTGATCCTTTATCAGGCGACTTTTTCTGGCGACTTTTCCGGCAAACTTTTCCGGCGACTTTTCCAGCGTGCCTTTTCTCTCTCCTCCTTCCATCTGCAATGGTCGACTTTTCCGGCAATTTTTCCGGCGACCTTTTTCCGGCGGTGATCCATTGATTTTCAGCCGCTTCTCGAGTGTCCAGTATCTCCCCATGTTGGTTTTTTTGCTGGTCCTTGGCTGTTTTCCAGCTTTCTTCTTTGATGCACCATATTTGCTATGCTTTCTTTCCATATGTTACCCATTGTTGATGTCTCTTCCAACATGGAATCCATTGTTGATGTCTCTTCCAACATGGTCCCGGGTCTAAATTGGTTAGAATCTGCAACTATGTTGTTTGCATCTTTCTGATTTTTTTTTTCTTCTTTTCTTTTTTTTGTCCTCCTTTTTTGTCAAATGCACTTTATTTTGTCCTTTTTATATAAAGCTTCATTTGAGGGGGAGATATGAAGTATGAGGTATGAGATATGATATGGTCTAGGTTGCATGAGGGGTTGTTCATGCTACGTCATGCTCATTTGCAGCTGTATGGTTTTTCGCTTCGCTTCGGTTTGTTCTTTGTTGGCTTGTGCAACTTGGGTCTCACATGGGGGCAACATTGTTTCTCGGCGTTGGCTGCTTCTTGGTGATTCCAGCTCACTTTCCATGGCGCTTTCCTCATGTTCTTCAGCTGCTTGCTAGTCATGATGGCTCTTTTATGTTGTTGCAATTTTTTCTTCATATTTTTGTCAAATGCACTTTAGTTTGTCCCTTCTAGGTAAAGTTGCATTTGAGGGGGAGTGTTAGAATATGTTAGGTGGGAAAACATGTTTCCATGTTTTCCTCCCCATGTTATCCTCTCCATGTTTTCCTATATTGTGTGCTATCCTATTTCCTATATAAACCAATGTAATGCTATGTAAATATAACAAGAATTAGAGTAATATTAGATAATGGAATTATTCCTATTCCTTATACTTATTTGTTCTATTACATGAACACTCTTAGACTCTCACTTTCAACACAAATTTTAAGCTGGAATATTATATATGCATCTCTGTATGTTCCATCTCCAGAGGCATTATGATCCAATTTTTAGCTTCATTGAGACTCTCTACATCATTGTCAAAGGAGCAACACGTGCTCACAGTTCCTATCATCATTATCATCACCTTCATGGCTTTACCTGTACTTTTTTATCTTCAGAATTTGTGTTTTATAGATAATATTTAGTTACATGCCCACTTTTCTACATTAGACCTTTGCTTTTGCTTGTTCGACTCTCCTCCTCCCCGTTTTTAACCAGTGAAAATGTAATTTCTAAAGAAAAATTGATTCAAATTATTAGTGACAGGTAAATATTTATTTGGTTGATGATTATGCACAATCCCTTGGGCTGAAAATACGTATTTGCCACATGATTTATGATTATACTAGCATATACACCTTTAGTTCTGCGCAATATTTATAGCACAATAAATTTTGTTTTTGCAGCTTCTGGACTGGTACGTTATTTTCTTTCGGCAATATCAGGCTTTCTGGGCATTTACTGGGTTTACTTATGCTATTTTGGGGTGCTACAGCACCATTAAGGTAGTGGAAAGAGATGAACGTATCTGGTTTGTTGACTTCTGCTGGAGTCAATATAGGCTTGTGTACAGTGCTCTCCTCACTATATTCAGTTTTGAGAAAACAACCAGGGAATGTAAGTGTGTACTTTGGGCAAAGGCTTTCTCAAGTACAATCAAAAGGTTGCGGTCAGTCCTTCTTTGAAAGAATTGTTCCTTCAGCCAGCTGGATAATTAAGGCTTGGGGAACATCTGAAGAAGAGTTATTTGCAATTGGCGGTTTGGATGCAGTTGTTTTCTTCCGGATAGTTGTTTTCAGGTTACCATATGCTTCCTTAAATGTGTAATAGTTAATTGTTTTTAACTTGCATAACTACTTGATCAACTCTTAAACATGGAAAGAAATTGTCGATAAATCTTTCTCTTGTCAAAGGGCGATGCTTATTGTTCGTAGTGTACCATAATTATCTAGTTTATTCTCTTGTAGATTTACCATTACGTTACTCATAAGGCTGTTTACCTAAGCATATGACAGTTTTCTTTGGTCGTCATTAAAATTACTTTGTTATGTTTTAGGGAATCTCTGTTGGGGCTAGTTACTTTATATTCAGGATACAGCTTTTTCTTCTGTATGTTGGTTTTATTTATTGCTCAGATTTTGGGCGGTCTTTTGCCTTTCCAGTCAGAAGTACATCTTTGGATGAGTGAAGTTATTATTTTTATTTTGAATGTCCTTGACTTGTTAAAGCTTTTTGGATAATTTGGATTTCCATTTTTCAAGCAGTTGTGCTAGATTTACCTAAATATATGCGTGTTAGTCCTTCTTTTCAATTTATTTTATAATATCTTAGATTGCCCACACACTACTCTACTGAATATCCCCTTTCCTAACTGCTTGGGTTTTTGTTATTCGAATGAATTAAGAAGCTGACTCATTGTTAAATCCCTATCTTTGTTAAATTTAAAACTACTTTTCCTTTCTTACAATCTCAAGTCCTCAACCCTTGCAATTTTGTTCTTAATCTTGTTATTTTGGGATATTTACGTTGAACCGAATCATTCCTGGTTCTTTAGCTTGGAATTTAGTCTCCATTAGTCTATCGCATATCATGTAGGCCTAAAGCAAGTCTGAAATTCCAATAAAGTTTTTTACTTTTAATTTTTTCTCTATTGCTCTGTAATTTCTTCTTTGGTTATATACATGCATAATAAACATGAACCTAAGTAAATCATTTCATGTATGCTTTTATCAGGATAACACTCCACTCGTTTCTATTTTCTCGACTTTATGAACAAGTTCTTATTCTTTCCTTTTAAACACTATACGATACATCATTTTTTGAAGTTTTTATTAGAAAAGTTGCGTTATTTTTACTATTCTCGAATTTTACAAAAATAACATCCAATTTAAGAAATCTAAATATAGATTGGTAGAATTACTTATGCTTAAGGAATGTGTAGGTAAATTTGACTTAAGAGCAGGATGAGAGTCAATGGTTGGTTGGACGCTTGGACCCCATTTTCTGCTATTTGATGACATTCATTCGTTTCATAATTTGTTTTCCTTGTGTAATTATTTCATTATGGGGGTAATTTCTTTTTTCCTTTTAGAGCAAAGGGTGTTTATATCTCTGGTTTAGTTTAATAGAAATATTTGTATAATCGTACTGTACTGTACTTTTTTTTTATTTTTATGTTTCATATTAATCCTTTTTTCCCTCTAAAAAGTAATTGAAAAACTAAAAGGAGACATATTAACTGTATTGATTATTAGTGGTATGAAATTAAGAAATGCATACACTCGATTATCATTGCAATAACACCTTTAGGAAATAATTTTAAAAATAGCTTTCTGTGCTTTTTAATAAATCCAGTAAGCCCCCCTGGTTCTCTTTCAAAGCTTTTAAGTTAAAGAGAGGCTGAGGGGTTTGGGGTATCTCTTTCAGTCTTCTCTTACCATGCAGTCAGTCTTCTCTTGTAAGCCCCCCTGACTGCATGGTAATCAGCAGATGTGGCCTGTGAGTTCATCTGCAGTGAAAATCCTCTTTCCTTTTCTTTTCCGAAAAAGAAAAAGATAAGTTAGGAATCTCTGACGTATTCTGCTCTACCTTTCCTTTGTTAAGGAAGTAAGCAACTTTTAATTGTGGTAGTGGACTAAAATATGTTAAGCTTCTGAAATTGTCGAATTTGTACCAATCGGAGATAAATAATAATAATAAAAAAAAATGTGGATTACAATGTTGCATCATGTGAAGCAAGATTATACTTCATCACGTTTGAAATGGAAATGGATGAAGATACTTGAGAAAACTAGCTTGTGGTTTTAACAGCGGATCTGATCCTGCTAAAGTGGAGAGATGAATCAGATATATCATATATGTAGCTGACCGACATAGTGGAAACTAGACTTTGTTGAGCTGAGTACTAGTGGCCGTAATGTAAACCAAATCTCATATCAAATGACCATATTTATTCTCATGAAGTGTGCTTGCTTGTATTGTGCCTGATAATAGCTATTTGTTTGGTTTACATTATTTTTTCTCTTATGTCATCTTTAGTCCTTAGTTGATAATAGTATTAAGTACTTTTTCTTAGCATAATTGTAATTATCCCAGTCTTAAACAATTTTAAATATGCTGTAGCATTTTAACATTACAGATGCTTAAATACACCTTCATCTTCATTGCATGTTTGGAACACAGGATTTGCTTTATTTGCTAGTATACTTACTGTAGGCTATAAAAACTTCACAATTGCTATGCAGTATCAGGATCTTCTCCGTTGCTGCTGTTATTTGCATTTCTGTTGTGCTTCCATTGAACTACTTTGGGCATGCCATGCATCATAAGAAAATTCGTTCCGAGTCCCTAGAAGTGTTCACCATTGGGAATGTTAAAGAAGGATCTAGATGGTACAGTTCATCTCTATATTTTGATTTTGATCATTATCTCTGAGATTAAGTATTTACTTTTGAGCTTCAAGAAGTATATCTATGTTACATTATGCTGGCTTCCAGACATCGAGTAGTTGTAAATTTGTAGTAAGCAGACTAAAATGACGGTCATGTTAAGTTTAAGAATGAGATGTCTTGGCCTGCTTTTCAGTCTGCTGCTCTTATTTTTACTGGGGAATTCTCCATAGTTTATACCCTATGCCCATGGTGAGAAATTTTGGAGAATTGATAGATCCATTTTTGGTAATCATTGACATTCTCACTTAATTAATGACCATGGAGTGGTATAATTTTGATGCCAGTTAAGGAAAGTTGAACTTGTCAGGTCAAAATATTGCACTCATCAATTTCTGTGTTCTTTTTACCTTGGTCCACTTTGTTTGCCAATTTATCTTACACATTTTTTTTCTTTCAGGTTTTGGGCTCATTGTCTTGCATTATACATTATATCCTGCTGTGCCTGTGCTCTTCTCTACATTGTAAGGATTTAAAACTAACTTTATTATGTAATTAGTATCTGTGTACTTTAAAGAGTCTTTTGGAAACTTGTAAATTTATTAATAATCATCATTTTCTTGCATGTTCTCCAAATTATTATGGAATTGTTGCCTTTTGGTGTAGGAAAGCAAAAGTATTGCAAAGATGAGGTTAGCTTATATTACTGGATCTCCTCAGAAATTAAGTCGCTTCACAGTTCTTGTTCGTGCTATCCCATGGTCAGGAAAATCATACAGTGATTCTGTGACCAAATTCTTTTCAAATTACTATGCTACAAGTTATTTATCACACCAAATGGTATATTATACTGGTACAGTTCGAAAGCTTGTGGTGAGCACCTAGCTTGGATAATTTAACTTCTGTCCTTTTATTTTATTTTCTATTTCAACTATACATTTTTTTTTTATCTATGTACAACTTAAATATAAGAGAGTAAGAAGAATAAAGAGAATATCAATTGAGTTTATTAGCTGCAATTGCTGTATTTAGTACAAAGATAGTAAGACCATTATATAGGCCAACTACACAGCTGATCAGATCTACATATTACACCAATAGTCAACATAAGAGAGCTATGGAGATAGCTGGCCAGTTGGCAAATATTCTCCACTAGCAGCCCACTATTCAGGACTTCAAACAGCCAACTGTTAAAGACTATAACAGCCAGGTATTGTTTACTTTAACACTCCCCCTCAAGTTGGAGCATAAATATTCCTCATGCCTAACTTGTAAACAATAGGGTGAAGAATATTACTACTAAGACCTTTAGTCAAGACGTCAGCAAGTTGATCGCCTGACTTTACATATGAAATACAAATGAGACCACTACTTAGTTTCTCTTTAATAAAGTGTCGATCAATCTCAATATGCTTCGTCCTATCATGTTGTACTGGATCATGAGCAATGCTGATGGCAGCCTTGTTGTCGCAAAATAACTTCATAGGTGCATTTGTTGCAAGTCCCAAATCAGTTAACAAATATTGAGTCCATAGAATTTCACACACACCAAGAGCCATCGCTCTATATTCTGCCTCAGCACTGGATCGAGCAACCACTGCTTGTTTCTTGCTACGCCAGGTGACTAAATTACCTCCAATGAAAATACAATAGCCAGATGTAGAACGCCTATCATCCATAGAGCCAGCCCAATCTGCATCAGTGTAACCTTCAACTTGAAGGTGACCATGTCTTCCAAACAGGAGACCCCTTCCAGGTGCTGACTTTAAGTATCTCAAAAATACGATAAACTGCCTCCATGTGTACGTGACGTGGATCATGCATATACTGACTCACGACTCCCACTGCATAAGCAATGTCCGGTCTAGTATGTGACAGATAAATAAGTCTTCCCACGAGTCTCTGGTATCTATCCTTTTCTACTAGATTACCAACACCACCACAGAGTCTATGATTAGCCTCAATAGGGGAGTTTACTGGCTTACAGCCTAACATGCCAGTTTCAGCTAGCAAATCAAGGACATATTTTCGTTGGGACAGAAAAATACCACTGCTTGATCTAGCAACCTCAATTCCAAGAAAGTATCTTAAGTTGCCTAAGTCTTTGACTTCAAATTCGGTAGATAGTCGAGCCTTGAGAGTATTTATCTCAGTCTCATCATTACCTGCCACAACAATGTCATCTACATAAACAATCAAGGTGGTAATTCTGCCACTGACTCGCTTTATGAAAAGAGTATGATCAGCGTTACTTTGCTTGTAACCAAATTTCAACATAGCACTATGAAATCTTCCAAACCAAGCTCTAGGAGATTGTTTCAGACCATACAATGCCTTTTTAAGCTTACACACCTTACCTTCAGTTACATCTGACGAGAATCCAGGAGGAATATCCATGTATACCTCTTCTTCTAGGTCTCCATGCAAGAATGCATTTTTCACATCTAACTGTTGTAGATCCCAGCCAAAGTTAGCTTGCACATGATAGAAGAATCCTGACAGAGTTTCATTTTTGCAACCGGAGCAATGTCTCCTGGTAATCAATTCCATATGTCTGAGTATATCCTTTCGCAACCAATCTTGCTTTTAATCTCTCCACTGACCCATCTGGCTTTTGTTTCACAGTGTAAACCCATTTGCATCCTACTGCTTTTTTTCCTTTTGGAAGAGTAACAAGCTCCCAAGTATCATTTTTTTCAGAGCATTCATTTCTTCTATCATGGCCCCCTTCCAATTACAATCATGTATAGCTTTCCTGCCACTTTTGAGGAATAGAAATAGAAGACAAGGAAGCAACAAAGGAACGATATGTAGGAGATAACAAATCATATGAGACAAAGTTAGAAATAGGATGTTGGGTACATTCCCTAACTCCTTTTCTAACTGCAATAGGAAAGATGAAGGTCAGAAAACATTACCATTCATTGGATTAGCGACTGGATCTGGATCTGGATCAGATGATTGACATGGTAATGGAAGGATGCCCTTCTGTTTTCGAGAGTATGTTTGTAGGTCTGGCCTGTCTAGTCGGCTTGATGGCTCCCCCTCAATCTGAGTATGTCCCTCATCCTGGTCACTAGCAATTTTAGGAATGGAAAGAGTAGACTCCCCTTGCACGGGAGCTGAGGAGGATGACTCCCCCTGAATGGGATAAGTGGAAGGTGGAGAAAAACTGACAAATTCTGAATTCATCTCTTCGTCACTATGAATCTCCCCCGGGAGAGATGAGGAATTTGAAAGATAATATGGAACTGTTTCCCAGAAAGTCACATCATGGCTAACAAAGACACGTCGTGATGGAGGATGATAACATTTATAGCCTTTTTGTGTAGCTGAGTACCCAATAAAGACACATTTAATGGCGCGAGGATCAAGTTTGCCACGTGTGGGGTTAGTGTCATGGACAAAACATACACAACCAAAAGTGCGGTGAGGTAAAGAGTTTGAGGATGAAGAGGGAAGGAGAGATACTGGAGCCCTGAACTTAAGAACACTAGAAGGGGAGACGGTTAATTAAGTAGGCAGCAGTTAAGATAGCATCTGCCCAAAAATATTTTGGAAGATGCATAGTCAACATAATTGAGCGAGCAACCTGAAGTAGATGGCCATTTTTCCTTTCTGAAACCCCATTTTGCTCAGGTGTCTTAACACATGTAGTTTGATGGATGATACCATGAGTAGAAAAGGTATGTTTGAAATGGACCCTCGGTGTATTCTTTACCATTGTCACTACGTAAGATTTTGATTTTTGCATTAAATTGGGTTTGAATCATTTGGTGAAATAATTTGAAGCATTCAAAAACTTCATTTTTGTGACGGAGTAAATAAACCCAAGTAACACGAGAAAAACAATCAATAAAGGTGACAAACCAACGATAGCTTGAACGAGAACTAACACGGGAGGGTCCCCATACATCAGAATGAATGAGAGAAAAAGGAACATCGCTACGATTATTGTTACTAGCAAGATAGGTTGACCATTTGTGCTTGGCCAATTCACACGGTTCACAAAAGAACTTGTCCCTACTACATTTCTTTGCTAGACTAGGAAACAAGTGTTCCAAAACACCAAAAGAGGGATGACCTAAACGTTTGTGCCATTGATGCAATGTTTCAAGAGGAGAAATAGAAGAAACATGAGAAGCCTGACTAGGAGAGAGAGGTTCATACATCCAGAATATAGATGCCATCTCGAGCCTTACCACTGCCAATCATCTGTCCGGTAGCCAGGTCCTGAAAAAATACAATGAGAAGGAAAAAATATTACAGAACACTGGAGAGATTCAGTGAGACGCTGGACAGATAACAAATTAGCAGTAAAAGAGGGTACATGAAGGACAGATGAGAGAGTTAGAGTTGGAGTGCACTTGATTGACCCATGCCCATGGATAGGGGCAAGAGAGCCATCAGCAACTCGAACAGTGGCCTTACTTGAACTATGCTGGTAAGTGTGAAACAAATCAATTGAACCAGTCATGTGTTCAGATGCTCCGGAGATCAATGATCCAAGAACAAGATGTAACAGTGGAAGGTGATATACCTGAGTATGCAAAATGGGAGGAGTTTGAGGAGGCTGAACTGGCATCTATGCGGTTCATTATCTGTCGAAGGCTAGCCATTTCTTGGAGAGAAAGTGGGCTCGTTGTTGGGTCTGTGCTAGGAGTAGTAGGGATATGTGGCACTGCAGATGATGCAGACTCAGCCATATAAACACTAGAACCACGACCACCTCCATAACTTCGAGGAGGATTACCACGACCACGACCACGCCTTGGCTTTCCATGAAGTTTGAAACAAGTCTCCCTAGTGTGCCTGGGGGTTTCACAATAGTCGCAAAAAAGACTATCCTTCCCGGTCTTTGGAAACAGAATTAGAAGGTTTAACCACAACTAAGGCAGAGTGATCGGTTGAAGTTTGAACCATAGCATGTCGGCGACTTTCCTCACGTTGAACACGAGCATGAGCTTCCTGAAGCGAAGGGAAAGGGTCTTGCCCTATTAGTTGTGCCCGGATTTGATCATAATCCATAGTGAGGCCAGCAAGGAAATCAATAACTCGATCCTCTTCCATAAGCTTTTGATAAGCCTCTGCATCTTTGGTACAGTGAGCAGGGTAAATTGTATAATGATCTAACTCTTGCCATAATGCTGTAATTTCAGAGTAATACTGAGCAACTGTTTTCTCCTTTTGTAATGTCTCCCGCACACTTTTGCGAAGTTCAAACTTTTTTGACACATTACCAGAATGAGCATAAGTTTGAGCAACTGTGGTCCAAATCTAAAAAGCTGTTGGCAAGAACAAATAACTCTTACGGATATGAGGTTCCATAGAGTTATATAACCAAGTCTTAACCATGGAGTTATCGGAATCCCAATCATCATATGTCGGATCCGTTTCAGCAGGTTTAGTAGACTTGCCATTAATAAAACTCTGCATTTTGTTAGCCTTAATTGATAATAAAGATGCTTCAGACCAAGTCAAATAATTTGTACCATCCAATTTAATGGGACTAAGTTGCAAGGAAGAATTAAGCCCATGGTGGCTTGACTGGCTTCCTCTAACATTACTACTGATTATTACAGTAGAATGAGAGTCACTAGCTTCAGTCATTATGTTTAGTAAATCAAGATGACTTACTTGTATAATGGGCAGAATACATACCAGCAGGATAACATCGAAAAAATCTTCATGATAATTTGCAGAAGCACAAGAAAACCCACATATGGATCAGGCTTTGATACCAACTTAAATATAAGAGAGTAAGAAGAATAAAGAGAATATCAATTGAGTTTATTAGCTGCAATTGCTGTATTTAGTACAAAGATAGTAAGACCATTATATAGGCCAACTACACAGCTGATCAGATCTACATATTACACCAATAGTCAACATAAGAGAGCTATGGAGATAGCTGGCCATTTGGCAAATATTCTCCACTAGCAGCCCACTATTCAGGACTTCAAACAGCCAACTGTTAAAGACTATAACAGCCAGGTATTGTTTACTTTAACAGTACATATTATGTATATTAATCTATTTCATATATGCGTTTGGTATGCAGGATAGTGTTATCTTTGTGGCGATGAATTAATTGATTTTAATTCACTGATGTGGTATTTAGTCACTTCATTCTAGTTTAGCAAGTTCTACTCTTTCCTAATCTTTTAATGAAATTCAGTTCATTCTCTATTTTCCTCAAATCCTTCTTCAGCGCCTCAGCATACGGATGGGTGCACGTTTTTAGATTTTGCCAATGAATAGATTTATACTAAAGTATATCTAAGCCAAAAAATTGCCCCATTGCTCTTCCCTTGTGATTTACCCTAGGTGATTTTGAGTATATTACCACAGATTTCTTCAATTTCATATATGCGTTTGGTATGCAGGATAATGTTATCTTTGTGGCGATGAATTAATTGATTTTAATTCACTGATGTGGTATTTAGTCACTTCATTCTAGTTTAGCAAGTTCTACTCTTTCCTAATCTTTTAATGAAATTCAGTTCATTCTCTATTTTCCTCAAATCCTTCTTCAGCGCCTCAGCATACGGATGGGTGCACATTTTTAGATTTTGCCTATGAATAGATTTATACTAAAGTATATCTAAGCCAAAAAATTGCATCATTGCTCTTCCCTTATGATTTACCCTAGGTGATTTTGAGTCTGTATTACCACAGATTTCTTTGCTTAAATCAGCCAAATCTTTGTGATGCAGGATGCACCTATACACACAGGATCCTGATATTGCCAATCATTTGGATATATTTCCGATTGTCGAGAATTTGAATTTTGTGCTTGTGTAATTGAATGGGGTCTTTGGTTTTTTTATTCATTTTTTTGAAATGGTAGTAAACAATTTTGTTTGGGAACTGATTTTGTTTCAAGAAAAGTGGGAGCAAAATTCTTCAAAAAAAGGGGAAAATGGAAACTTGTGAAACCGTTCAAACTTTAAGTAGGTCCAGCCTTCGAGTTCTCTTAACAACAACATAAGAAGCAAGGATTCGGGTTCTCCATACGGGGGTTAGGCGGTCTGGCAAATCTCAAAAAATGGGAATTCGGGGATTTGATACAAATTTACTTATTAAATAGAATTTTATACATATATAATTATTATAAATATATGTATTATATATTCAGTATTACTTTTTCCAAAATTAGAAACACATTTCTAAAACGACGACTTTAAAGTAAAACTTTACAAATAATGGAATGTTAGGAAGTAGAAATGTATCTCTAATTTTGGAAACACAAAAATTTATATACTAATAATATCCAAGAATTTAAGAAATATCTAATTAAATCTTATACAATGTCGTATATAGTATTAGTATATAGAGCGTTTATGGTATGCAGCAAGTATGTATTAGTAATTTTCAATTTTTATCATTAAAAAAAGCTGTGAAAGAATCCATGAATCTAGATTGTGGGATTCGTTGGGATTCAGAGATTTGCCGACCTGCAGAAGAATCCATGAATCTAAATTGTGGGATTCGTTGGGATTCGGAGATTTGCCGACCTGCAGAAGAATCCTTACATCTTAGAGTCAACCTCCTTCTTTACCAAACTTTGGTTTCTATTTTCATTAATTTATGGGATTGCATGGTTAACAAACAGGGTTGCGTGACTAGTTAAAGCAGAAACATATGAAAACGAAAAAAAATAAGAAGCAGAAACATGGAAGTAGAAACAGTGTTAACAAACTAGCCCTTAGTTTTTTCCATTTTTCTTTTGTTTTTGCCATCCAAAGGACAGCACGAAAAAAAGTCAAAATTAGAGAATACTCCACTAGCAAAAATATCAGAAAGGAAGATGCCCTACTCAAGGAAGGAGGAACGTGAGAGAGCTATTACTCAGGGAGCAGGACATCTCAGGATCTAAGTACTCGCCAGTAGGAGCTTCTTTTGCATCTCTTTTAACAAAAGGAGAACCTGGGCACAAAAATTGAGGATAAACTGTTGATGTCTTCAACAGTAGGATTAACTATCTGTAATGCCTGAGCCTGACCATCCTTGCTGTTGTTATGACTAATGAGGTCTTTTGAATATGATTAAGTGATCACTTTTGCGTTACCCTCTTTAATTAATAATTAACTGCCATCATCACAGCCACTGCTTCAGCAACCATTTTAGAATTATCATTTTAAGGAACATGCTTGTCCAGACACTAAATCCTATTCTGCATATTTTTACAATCTCAGGAACAAAAGCTTATCCATATCTTAATTTTTTTCTTTTCAAATTTTGAATTCCTTTAAAAGTCATAAATACCCCTCACTACTCATTATAGATTGTGTGCTAAAAGATCGGAATACTTTGTTGTTTTTTAGATTCCAGGTCTATGAAGTGTAGCAGATACCCTTTTATGTATTGCTTAGTAAAAGTAGGGGACAAACTACAAAGGATTCAAGTATAGCTTGTTAGTTTTGTTTGTTTAGGACACTGCCTGCAGAGTTCTGCACAGGATTCAGATGATAATTATTGTTTACTGATGAAATGAATATATCTGATTGTAAAGAACTATGAAAATTGTGATGCATGAACTTTTAACCAAGATTTGTATGACAAATATTGCTCATTTGTTGTCCTGAATATAAATCTTATTTTCAAGAATCATGAAAACTGTGCTCACATACCAATGATCTTAAATATTTGAGTGATATCTCAAATTCTCAATACCAAGTTGGTTGGCATGAAACTTGTGCATACATTTGATCATTTTGTGGCCTGATTAACTCCTTCCAATCAGAAGTTTGTAAATGGGTCTGGGTACTCTGGTTGCCAATCAGCTATTTTAAAGATGAACTTATTTCCTTATATACTAATCTATCAATGTGAATGGATTATCCTTAGCTTCACTCAACAAAGCCTAATCCCAATTACTTAAAGTTGGCGACGTGAATTTTTTTAACCGGCCATATGAACTTATTTTTTGTATATATGGATGGATAGATAGGTAAGCCCAGGCTTAAAAGAAGTGTATTTTCTTATTCAGATAGAATTTAATCAAAGAAGTCCTTCCAAACTGGTATTTTGTTAATTGATATACATTTACAAATGGCCAGCTTGAACTGAAATATTCAGTCAACTATGACTGATGGATTCTCTTTTTTCAGTTAGTGTCTGGTTATTTTTTTCTTCTTAGTGGGAGTTCAATTACAAGGCACCCTTGTGAGTGCCACCTATCTAGCCAAGATCCATTACTGTAGGAGAAACTTTTCATTGAAGATCTTTTGAAACTTCAAATCAATTTACTTTCAGAGTTATCAAGATGAGTTAAATATTTGATGGTTGGCAAATAATCTTAACATTTTGAAGTTTGAGTTTTTTGTTTCATTTCATATTGGTAATTTTATGTGGTCTTTTGTGATAATTTTTGGCCTTATCTACTGTCCAATGCTCAGTGTTTTCTGTTGAACTTGACTATTTCAGAATGATGCAGAGAAGATGTACAATATGCTCAAGTCCCCTCAACTTAGTATGCATTGTGGATCAAGTCTCGTAAGATGTGGCCTTTGTGGAGTAACTGAAAAATCTTTCAAGATCCTTTCCAAGGAATCAGAAATTGTTGAGGGAAGACCTGTCTTCACTGAAGGTTTAAGAGGAGAAAAGGTCACAAGTTTCACACTACTACTAATATTGATTCTAGAGTTACCTAATTATTTTTATGCATCTCAACCTTAGTAGCTCTTATATGTTTGGTTTTGACTTTCAAAATTCCAACCTTAGTAACAGAAAAATGCTTTTGACTTTCAAAATTTTATCTGTCGTTCTATGTTCTGTGCATAGTTATTAAGTCGTCGCTTAAGCAATGACTAGTCGATGATTAGTCGTCCGGTCGTTGTTGGAAGTGCAAGTCGACAATTTGACTTGGTTGCCGTCGCTAAGTCGTGTGACTTAGCAGTTAGTTGTTGTTTTGTCGGTTCAAGTCGACGATTTACCTGACTTGGTATCTAGTCGGACGACTTGGAAACAAACCCAAATTTTAATTTACCCAACTCAATTCCAAATTCCAATTGACCCATAACCAAGTAACCCACCCAATTAAAAATCCAAACAAATAAATACCCAAACAAGTATGCAACCAAGAGTTTACTTTGGCTAAGAAAAAACATTGGCAACAACGAAGAAAAGGGAACTTACACAATCTAAACATCGGTAGCAAAAAAACATCGTCCAACAGCTTAATTATGTTATTGTGTTATGTAGATATCTAAATGGTGGCTAGTTCGGGATCTGAAAGTTATGATATGAGCAAGGATCTAATAGGGGTTTAATTTTTATTATCAATAATATTTAATAGTTTTGATTGTGAAATTGTAATTTTTGTATGTTAATTGTAATTTGAACATTTATATATATATATATATATGTATGTATAAAATGAGTATTGTAAATAATTTGTTGCTTTACCGGCAACTAGTCAGGCGACTAGGCAGTTGGCCACCAACTCGCTTCGACTCAACGGCTTGACAACTATGGTTCTATGAGCAGTTTTTGTCTCTGACTTAAGGATTCTGGATTAATATCAATTCTTTTTAATCTTCATAGTGGTTTTTGCCTCAATACTTGTAAATATAGCTGAAAGAAACTTAGTTTTGAAACTGTTGTTTTCTTCTAGTTACTTAAAATACTAATGTTAATCTTCTTTTTCAATACCCTGTTACACCGGTTTAGAGTACATGGTATTACTACTTCAGATTTGGTGTTGAAATTGGGTTTCATATAAAAGATAGATAGACCATGAAGATTATTGTTTCTTGTCATTGTCTTTGCAATTGGGCTGTATGTAATGGTATGAAACTTCAGTAGACCAACTTCCTCACCTTGATTGTCTTTACAATTTCTGGAAACTCCAATTTGTCCTCAAAAAATAGCAACTGGTCCTTACAATTTCGGCTCAAGTATTCTTATCTTCACTATACAGCAAAGATGACATCAAAGCAGACAGCCACGAATATCCCAAGGACTGGTTTCAGTACCTGATTTTTTGATCTAGCTGAATGAGATTTTATAAGTCATCATTTTTTTTTCCTTGGATGCTTTTTTATGACCTTGTTTCGAACAATTGCTTAAAGTTTCCTCTTTCATCTGGGTGTTGTGTGGTACAACTTATGGATATACTATCCTGGCCTATATTGAATAGTTTTAGACCTGGTGTAAAGCTCTTCATGCTCTTCCAGTATAAGTAGTAATGTTTAGGTCTATGACTCAGGTTCTTCACTCCTTTTGATTGAATAATGACCATTAAGTATTGCTAAGTTCTTGCTATTGTTACTTCATAGTAAAAGCGATTCGGTTGTTTGTTCGTGGATGATCATCAAATAGCTATGTGAAACTCGATTTTACTTCATGTTCATCTATGTGGATATAGTAAAACATTTGGGTATGGTTGTTTCTATGCTTGTAATTTACATGATACATTGATTTATTTATTTTATATTATTGCCAATAGAAATTCGTATTACAGGGCTAAGTTCCTGCCCAGCTAAACCCTAGATTTGTCAATTTCTGCGCTTACTTTTTCTTCAAAGATATATACAGCTATACTGTCCTTAATCTCTTTACCAAATATTGGAAATATAGATAATTTCTGCACTTACTTTTTTCTACAAAGATATATACGGCTATACTATCCTTAATCTCTTTACCAAATACTGGAAATATAGATTAACAGCTTTTCCTTTTCTTGCTTACTCTTCATTCTTCATGAGTTACAGTACAAGCTTTTCTTCTTTTCACATTCTCTCACGAGTAAAGTGCATCACATTTATGGGTTGCACTTCAATCACATCTCCAACGATGATCATGGAGAATTTTTGTTTGTCCATTGGCACCATATCACAACATATATTTTTTGAAAAAGCCAATTTGATGATACTGCATTCCACCTGTTGAACCACCAAAGGACACAACAATCCATGGCTCTCGGGTTTGAGCTTCAACTCTTCAATTCATCCATCATCTCTTAAGAAACTAAATGTAGAAGGTGTAGAAAATCTATACACAATGTTATGATTTCATATTGCAAGAGTTTACAATTTATACAAGTTTGGTGCTCTATTCTAGGAGTAAAACAAGGAGCATAAAATAGGGAGAGGAAAACAAGGAACATGTTTTCCTCCTTAGTGCAGCACTTCTAACACTCCCCCTCAAGTTGGTGTATAGATATCTTGCATACCCAACTTGAAACACAAGGGATGAAACATCTTACCACTAAGACCCTTAGTCAGAATATCAGCTAGCTGATGTTCTGTTTTTACAAAAGATAAGCAAATAAGACCACTGACTATTTTTTCTTTGATGAAGTGTCGGTCAATCTCAATGTGCTTCGTTCTATCATGTTGTACCGGATCATTTGCAATACTAATGGCTGCCTTGTTGTCACAAAACAACTGCATAGGCCCTTTAGTTGTAACACCCAAATCTTCTAGCAAGGTTCGAAGCCACATTAGTTCACATATACCCAAGGCGATAGCTCGATATTCAGCCTCAGCACTAGATCTTGCCACCACAGACTGTTTGTTACTACGCCAAGTAACAAGATTACCTCCAACAAATGAACAGTAGCCTGATGTAGATCGACGATCCTCTATAGAGCCAGCCCAATCTGAGTCGGAAAAAGCTTCAACTCTCATATGACCATTTGGTGCAAACAATAAACCTTTGCCAGGAGCAGACTTGAGATACCTCAAAATTCTGTACACGGTTTCCATATGACTTTGTCGAGGATCATGCATATATTGACTGACTATACCAACAACATAAGATATATCAGGTCTAGTATGAGAAAGGTATATCAATCGTCCCACCAAACGTTGATATCTTTCTCTATCAACCGTAGGTCCTGTGCCACCTACTAGATGATGATTAACTTCAATAGGAGAATCAACAGGCTTACATCCCAACATGCCAGTTTCTGTTAAAAGATCAAGTACATACTTCCTTTGAGATAGAAAAATTCCACTGGAAGATCTTGCAACTTCAATACCAAGGAAATATTTCAAAAGACCAAGATCCTTGATCTCAAACTCTTTGGCTAGTCTTGCTTTGAGGTTAACTATTTCTTCTCTATTATCCCCTGTCACCACAATGTCATCAACATAAACAATAAGAATGGTAGTCTTACCCTTTATTTGTTTGACAAATAGAGTATGATCTGCTCGACTCTGCTTGTACCCAAACCTTATCATTGCCTTGTGGAATTTACCAAACCAGGCTCTAGGAGATTGCTTCAAACCATACAGAGCCTTTCGCAGCTTACAGACCTTACCCTCAGTTGCAGATGAAGCAAAATTAGGGGGTATTTTCATATATACCTCTTCTTCTAGGTCACCATGAAGAAATGCATTTTTCACATCCAATTGCTGAATATCCCAGCCAAAGTTTGCTGCACATGAGATTATGGTACGAACAGAGTTCATCTTTGCCACGGGAGCAAAAGTCTCCTGGTAATCAATCCCGTGAGTCTGAGTGTACCCTTTTGCAACTAACCTGGCTTTGAGTCTTTCAACTGTCCCATCTGCCTTTTGTTTCACTGTATATACCCATTTGCAACCAACTGGTCTTTTCCCATAAGGAAGAGTAACTAGTTCCCAAGTATCATTTTTTTCAGGGCATTCATCTCTTCTATCATAGCATGTTTCCATTTCTCGTTGCTAATTGCTTCTTTCCACCCCTGAGGAATAGATATAGAGGACAGAGAAGAAACAAAGGAATGGTAGGATGCAGATAATTTATCATATGAAACAAAGTTCGAGATAGGATGTTGTGTACAAGACCTGACACCTTTTCTAAGAGCAATAGGAATGTCAGTATCATCAGGAGAACAAATAGGATCAGGATTCATACCATTAGTATTACCAAGACTCGGTTCAGGGCAAGGTTGGTGTAGTGGTGCAGCAATGGTGACCTTATTCTTCCCTTTTCGAGTATAGGTCTTCAACTCAGGCTCGGACTGTAACTGTAACTCCCCCTGTGTAGCATTATCAGAAACAACAACAGGAGTAGAGGAAGATGGCTCGAACTCCCCCTGTGTAGTATTATCAGAAACAACAACAGGAGTAGAAGAAGATGGTATAAATAATACCTGTACTTGTACTAGTTTCAAAAGACGTCTCCTCATCAATAACATGTTCCTCCCCCTGAGGAGACGGTGAAGAAGAATAAAAAGGTTCAGACTCCCAAAAAGTTACATCCCGAGTGACAAACACTTTGTGAGAAGGGGGGTGATAACATTTATAACCTTTTTGGGTTGGAGAATAACCAATGGAAACACACAAACGAAGAGCTTTGGGATCTAATTTACCTCGAGTGGGAGATTTTTTCATGAAACATAACACACACACCCAAAAACTCGAGGTGAAGGAGAAGGACTTGTCATGTGTTGGAGGAAAGAAATGGGACTTCTATTCCCAAGAATTCTAGAAGGAAGCCGATTTATAAGAAATGTAGCAGTTAAAACGACATCTCCCCATAGAAATTTAGGTGTGTTCATAGTGAACATAAGAGTGCGTGCTACTTCTAGTAAGTGTCGATTTTTCCTTTCTGCCACCCCATTTTGTTCTGGGGTTGTGACACAGGAGGTTTGAAGTATGATGCCATGCTGAGAGAGATAGGATGCAAAAGTATTATTATTACTATATTCTCTACCATTATCGCTATGGAGAATCTTGACTTTAGCCTTCAAATTGGGTTGGATCATCTTATGAAAATTTTGAAAACAGTCAAACACCTCATTTTTGGAATGAAGAAGATAAATCCAAGTTGTACGAGAATAGCAATCAATAAAACTAACAAACCATCTATGACCAGAACGAGAGACCAACAACCCGAGAGGGTCCCCACACATCAGTATGTATAATAGCAAAAGGTTCAGAATGTCGACTGTTAATAGCAGAATAAGTAGAACGTTTGTGTTTACCTAATTCACATGGTTCACATAAAAACGGAGTTTTGTGACACTGCTTAACTAAAGAAGGGAATAAAGACCCTAGTATTGATAAAGGAGGATGTCCCAAACGTCGATGCCATTGATGAAGAGAAGTCAGGTTAGATTCAAAAGTAGTTCCATCTGTAATCAAAGGCATGTTAGATGTGACACCATCCAAATAATATAGACCACCAACTGCACTACCACTACCAATCTTTTGCCCTGTCACCAAGTCCTGAAAAATACAATGAATTGGAAAAAAATGACTGAGCAATGTAAGGATTCAGTAAGACGTTGGATAGATAATAGGTTTGCGGTAAACGAAGGAATATGAAGAACGGATGATAATGTTAATAAAGGAGTACAAACTACTGAACCTCTCCCAGAGATAAGAGAAAGAGAACCATCAGCTACTCGGACCTTGTCTTTGCCAGAACAAGGCGTGTATGAGGTAAAGAGATTGGAGGACCCAGTCATATGCTCGGAAGCACCTGTGTCAATGATCCAACTAGGACAAGTAGATGAGACATTAAGAGCACAAGAGTGTATACCTGATTGTGCATAATGAGAAATAGATTTGGAACCTTGTTGTCCCATGCTACTGTTATGAACCCTACTGCTAGCACCACTTTGTTCCGCCATGTAAAAGATGAGTACAATATATATCCGAGGAGAATAAACTTTCCAAAGGATATCAAATAATTGCACTACACTTAGAGACAGAATTCCCTGGGAAAAATACGCTGGAAAAAGCTGCCGGAAAAATTTGTCGGAAAAAGCTGCCGGAAAAAGTCGCCGGAAAAAGTCGACTGATAAATGATCAGAACCACGCCGGTAAAAAACTGTCGGAAAAAGTCGCCGGAAAAAGTCGTCGGAAAAAGTCGCCTGATAAAGGATCAGAGCTTTGATACCATGTAGAAGGTGTAGAAAATCTATACACAATGTTATGATTTCATATTGCAAGAGTTTACAATTTATACAAGTTTGGTGCTCTATTCTAGGAGTAAAACAAGGAGCATAAAATAGGGAGAGGAAAACAAGGAACATGTTTTCCTCCTTAGTGCAGCACTTCTAACACTAAATTTCCCTACTTCTATTATCATACTCATCATCAGTTTTAACTTTTAACTGGTTAGAGCTTTCTCGTGTTGCATAATGTCTTCAAAACTCTTCAGTCTAGCTTGTGTTTCATCTTGGAGAAGCATTCTTTGGCATTTGGTAACTTATCCCTTTCTTGATGATATAATATTTCTCATCTGTAAAATGGTAGCATACAAAAACGCATTATTGTTGTGCCAATAGCCTAAAATGTTTCATTAGGGTGTTCGTCTCTTTCCCATCGGTGTTCGTGGAAGTTTATCCCCCTCCCTCAGTTCTTTTCAATTCAGTTTTATTTTTGAAGTACAGAATAACAATTTTAGAAGTGAGTAATGTTCGTTATAATGGTACTACAGACGTGCAGGTTTATGAAATAGCCATGCACATGCAACCGTGTGGAGTTAATGATACTTAAAACAATACAATTTTTCAAAAACAGTATGACAGTATCTGCTAGTACTAATTATTATAATTTCTTGTCATTTCCATATCCTGTTATTGCTGATTCTTGTTCAGTAATGTGATTCTTATGACAAAGTGGCTGTAAACCGTCTGTTTATTTGCATGAGTCACCAAGTAGGTATACTACCTTGAAAACTTCTAAATTACTTGGATCTACGATGCAGGAGTGTGCAGCTGCTTTGGTTTTTTTCAGGACTCGTTATGCTGCTCTGGTTGCTGCTCAGTCTTTACAATATCCACATCCCATGCTATGGGTCACAGATTTGGCTCCAGAGCCACAGGATGTCTATTGGTCAAATCTTTGTATACCATACCGACTGCTTTGGGTCCGTAGGATAGGAACTATTTTGGCTGCTATTGTCTTCATGATATTCTTCCTTGTGCCCGTGTCATTTGTACAAGGTCTCGTCCACCTCGAGAAGCTTAAAAAGCGGTTTTCATTTGTGAGAAAGTTGAGCAGCGAGAGGTATGCTATAGTTTGAGTGAAAAATTTGAAGCTTGACTTGTTAAAGTGTTTTTTTCTTTCTTTTTCAAATCGCAGTCCAACGGAGTCTAGTCAAATCAATTCAGGAACTGTCAAGTATATATAGTAACATACATGCATATATACATACATATATATATATATATATATAATGTCATCTGAAGTATATAAATGTTTTATTATTTGAATTAATTGAGCATATTTGAGCGACAGTGATAGGATTGCTCCTTTTGAGGCTAAACAAAGTAGAAGTAATAGAACTCTAAATCACCTCTTTGTTTATGAATTTGAAGGAAATAATGAAAGTATCAATCAATATGAAGGTATACCTTAATGAAGGCTTGTGTGATTTGTACTCATCATTTTAAATAAGGTCCCTTTGTTTAGTAATTAAACCTAAAATCATGTTTCAACTTTTTTCATCTCATTTAGCTCGGAAGTCATGTCTTTATCGGGTCGAGCTTAAGTTGATTTTGCAACTTAGCCTTTCTAATTTTCTTGCAGGAACTTTATTTTTGATATGGTTACTGGATATTTACCAAGTGCGATGTTGATGTTATTTCTTTGCATTGCTCCACCGATAATGATGGCTTTCTCAGCAATAGAGGGTCCTATTGCCCGTAGTGTCAGAAAAAAGAGCGCGTGCCTTAAAGTCCTATACTTTCTAATATGGAATGTCTTTTTCGCTAATATTTTGTCAGGGTCTGTTTTGGAGAGGTTTGATAGATTTACTACTCTGAAAGACATCCCTTTGCAACTGGCCAATGGCGTACCATCAATGGTGATTCTTTTTCTATTTGGTTGATATTTTACCTTGATTATCTCAATTTCTTTCTTTTCCCTTGGGAAAACCTTTTCTTGATTCCCAAGTATTTGACTCATTTATAACTCCAACTGACCCCACGTGTCCATGCTTCCGTATATGAAACTTTACACTAAAAGTAGCGAGGAAATCTTTCTTATATGTTGTTACTTTTTTTCTTCATTGGTGTAATGTCCTTTAATGTTAATAGTGTGATAAAAATTGTCGCACATCTATCAATTGAAAGCTCTCATGCTAGCTATATGGAAGATTTGATTTCTACCAAAAGAATGTGTTTTGAGTTGCATGCGCTTAGTTTCTCAGTTGTTTTTTTTTTCTCATGCACATCTGCTTTTGTTCTGTCTGACCTCCACTTGCCAGCCAGTTGAGAAGTCAGAGAGTGTGAGAGATTGTCTCACACTGGTAAATTGAATCTACTCCAAGCTACTATATGGATCTGGCTTTGAGTTGGGTGCTTTAACATGTCATTCATCGAGCAACTTTACGCTCATTTTAAGTGTTCATAAATGACTTCATACGTTGTTCTTCTGATAATGACTGGATTTAAACTTTGCAGGCTGTCTTCTTTATGACTTATGTATTAACATCAGGTTGGACGAGTTTGGCATTTGAACTAATGCAGCCTATTGTCCTTCTGTGCCACTGGTTGGATAAATGCTTTTTTAGAGGAAGGGGTGTTTTATGTTGTGGTCCAATCACTTTTCCGTACCACACCGAAATTCCAAGGGTCCTCTTGTTTGGACTGCTTGGCTTCACTTCTTCAATTACGGCACCTCTAATGTTACCCTTCTTGATGGTTTACTTTTTCCTTGCCTACTTTGTGTATCGTAATCAGGTGAGTTTTCTTAACACAATTAATCAGGATTATTCTATTTTCATTCTTATATTTTTTTTTGACGCTGCAAATAGTACCTGTTGTGTTGTTATTTAGTTGTTATAAATCTCTGTACATTAGTACATTGTTAGAGATTAACTGCTTCTTGATTATCAGTTCACATGTGTACAGACAGATACACACACACAAAGCGAGTAACTGGAATGTGTTTTAGAGTATCATAAGAAGAATGAAATATTGATAAGTTTTCTTTTTAGTTGACAATACTTTAATACGCAAACTCATGTCCTTTAGGGTAGGGTTTTTCTTCCTTGACGTTTTCTTTATTTTTTTCCCCTCTTTTTTTTTAATATAGTTTTTTTAGGTATTTTTTCCTTATATTTATTTTATTAATGAACATGAGTTGCATTGTGTAAAGAGATTAGATATTGGTAGGGAATGAAGAAAAGGTAGAGACACTTGGAATGTCTTAATTTTATTGCATGGATTTTTTTTTGTACATAGTACATATATATTAGTAACCCTAACCAATCATAGGATCAGAAACACCATAAGAATCAATATACCCATGACTCGCCGGCTGGTCCAAACCCCAAAACACGAACTTCATTGATGGACGACGGTTTTGGAACAAGGGATAACTCAACAAATATCAAAGCAATACTGTCAAACCAATCTCAATATCTTACAACCAATACAAATCCATATTCATACTAACTTTTTTCAACTTTCCTAATCTAATTTGGATAACTATTAAAAATACAAATAAATTATGTAATAAAACAAATCTAGAGTAATACAATTCTAGAATCTTCTATTTATTAGACATTTGCTTCTCAGGCTCCTTGGCAAGAGCATGAGCTTTCAACGCCTTTTCCATAGATCCTACCAAGTCTCGCGGTCTCATTCTGCATTAGTTCTCCTCCGTTGAAAACAATGATTTTGTCTAGTTTGGGAAACGATCAAGTCTATCACCATAAAAGGAAATCTGGTGACCACCAAGGAATTCTTCTGTGAGCTTCAAATTTGGAATGTCAATAGCACAAGTAAGAATGTACCTGGTGTTATCTTTGATAATCGAACAAGTATTAGCTTGAGCAGCACTTTGTGCATCACAATCTCATAGCCATGTACCCCTTAAGATGATGTGGCAAATAGGAGAAAACATTACATGTAACTTGCCAACTGAAAAAGTGACCCGCTGTTTGGTATTGGTAATCTGTGCTACATCATATGGTTCTCTATTTTGCTGGCATGTCTATACTGTGTTTGGAGTTCATTTTTGTTTAACTGAATTTAAATTTCAGATCAGTTCGGTTTTCATTGTTCCATCTTATTTTCTTTTTACTTTCTGCTGTGATTCAACTAATTCCATACTATCTTATTTGAGTTTGTGCTGACAAGTTAAACTTTGTACCTTTCAGTTTATCAATGTATATGTCACAAAATATGATACTGGAGGACTCTATTGGCCTATTGCGCATAATGCAATAATTTTCTCGTTGACACTGATGCAAATAATAGCTTTGGGAGTCTTTGGAGCTAAAAAGTCAACGGTTGCTTCGAGTTTCACCATCCCACTGATCATTTGCACTCAAATTTTCAACTTATACTGCAGGAAAAGGTTTTTTCCGATGTTTAAAAACACTGCTGCACAGGTATTGGCTGGAAAGTGGAAACCATCTTTACCCTTTCTCTTTTTCTTTCTCTCCATTCTAATGTATTTGTTCTGCAGGTTATTATGGAGATGGATAGGCAGGATGAGCATTCTGGAAAATTGGAAGAGTATCAAGACCAGTTGCGCTCGGCCTATTGTCAGTTCAAACCCACTTCCCAGGACTCATCTATAGCTGTGCAACCTGACAAGTGTGAGAATATTGGTAGACAGTTGGAAGAGATTAATGACCATTTACGTTCGGACTATTGTTCGTTCAAATCCACTGCCCATAACTCGCCACTGGCTGGGCACCTGGACCAGTGTGAGAATGGCGATGAGCATAAGCGCCAAGATTCAGAGGACATAAAAGCAGGTTAGATGAACGGCAGAACCATAAATTACTGAAACTTCACTTTTAAAACGTTAACACTATGTTTATGAGTTTGGGACGGAAAAGTTAAAAATAGAAAACTTAATTTATAATGGAAAAGAAAAGAATAAAAAACTTGTATGTTTTCTTTCATGTTGTTATTGAGTTCATAAAGGAAAAGGAAAGAAAACTTGAGTTTTACATTTAAGTTACTAAGTTTCCTTATATTTGTTTTACTATATTTATAATCTAGAGGGTATAATAGTGATTATAAAAGATGATTTTATGTTAGTTTTTCGTCGAAATCCGTCCATTTTTGGACGGAAAAGTTTGGCAAGAAAAGTGGCCAAGTTTTAACCGTCCGTGCCTGGCTGCTTGTCGT
This sequence comes from Aralia elata, assembly GCA_034770075.1. Lineage (NCBI taxonomy): Eukaryota > Viridiplantae > Streptophyta > Magnoliopsida > Apiales > Araliaceae > Aralia > Aralia elata. The sequence goes on from CM068377.1 coordinate 35,748,606, forward strand.
CATTTTGCAGTTAAGAGATCCAACCGATCGCCCAAGGGTAAGCATCCTCATGGGGAAATTGAAGAATTAAAACTTGATATACAATGAGTTGTATTTTGATGTACATGATTCAATTTTTGTGTGCAAAAGTAGTTCGAGAAGAATTGTGTGTAAATTATTGTACAAAAACACGGTTTTGAAGGTCACTTTCAAAATTACAATGTAGAGCTTTACATGTACAATTTTGTTTTGCCCCTTATATATAGATTTATACGTGTCGCAGCAAATTCAATGCCCGAATTTTGCAAGTTTCCATTCGGCACCTTGCACTATTAACAAGCCAAAGAATTTAATGTACAAGTATGTCACTTAGGTTTTGTTAACCAATTTGCATTTGGAATTTAATGCAATGTTCCTCTGTAGTGTACCGTAGTTGTAATTGAGATGTAATTGTAATATGTTATAACTGTGCATTTGTTTGGTTCATCTTCGAAATATGTTACATTTTTATTACAGTTTAATTTTTCTTTGGTTGGTTGTAAACAAGATTAATGTAATATTAAATTAACAAAAGGTCTTTTATACCTATATTATAAATATTTAAATAATACTTCATCCGTCTCCAAAAAGATGACTAAAGGTATAATTTTTTTTGTCCCAAAAAAGATGAGATAAAATACATAAAGTGAAGGGTAAATATGTCATTTAGTGGAGTCTATTAGCATAAAAAAGATAAAAATATTTATTATTTTATATAATTTTATGGGACTATTAAAATTAAAATTAAAATTTTTTCACTTTATTTTTTTTTATTTTTACTCTATATAATATAATATGTGTATAAATTATATTTTACTTGTTGTTTTGGGATGGAGAGACGCGTGGGAGTATAGTTTTGTACGAGTAAAATAAGTAACAATGACTGAAGACATGGAATTTTGTGCACAATGCAATTAAGTAATCAAATATTACACCTTCATATGATGTATGAAATAAGTCGAAATGAGTTAATTTCATTACGTAATTTCAATTACAATATAACTGGATGAAATAATAAACTGTATAAAATGTTACATCAACTAAATGAACAAATACATTACCCAAACATTTTGTTAATGTAACAATGGAGCCTTACTTTCAAAAAGTAGTTTGTATTTCAATTTTTAGCTATAGTGTCAAAGAGGTTGTGTGGATAGTTGAGTCATTATTGTGTACTGATTTTTTTTTCATATAAATTCCTTTTATTTTATCTTTTCATTCTTATTCGCCTTTTTTAAAAAAAGGACTTTTATTTAAATATTTAAATAAAAGATTACTTCAATTTTAATAGTTACTTTACTTAGTAGGTGGATAAGAGCATATTCTCAATCAGAATCGTGGATAGTACTCCTTCATCATTTCTACCAATTAAAAGGCCTAACTAGAATCCCTTTTATACAGTATGCACAGAAAAGTAGGTATAATGGTAGATGTCCGAATCAAATTATTATTATTTCTTTTTCTATTTTTGTGTTAAGCTTATTAATTTTTCTTAATGAACGATTTGTTATTAATTTTTTTAATAAACGTGTCACAGTTTACTCTTATTTTTTTTGTAAAAACAAAGAAATAAATTCTATTTCTCTCTTATTTACTACGACGACGAAGAATCAAATTGGGACCAAATTAATGTTTTTCTAGGTTTAATGGATGTTCATCTCCACATGTATATGAATGTTCATTTGAATGTATTTATTGACTAAAAAAATGAAATTTATGAATTTGTTATACTTTTTTTCTTTTATTTCATATTGATTATCAAGGCTAATATTTAGATAGCTTAAAATCTAAATATGCTGTTGAAAACTATTGACTTAAGAAATTAAGAAATATGTTCATGACTTACTCCCAGTTTACAGAAATAATCCCATTTACAAAATATGCAAATATATTTATCCTTTAGTACATTGTTATTTTAAAAGTAATGACTTAATAATAAAATTAAGACGCCAAATTTAAAAATATTGTATCATTTTTATTGTAAATATAAAGATGAATCTTTCCATAAAATAAAATAAATTAATCAACAAATGAGATTCTTTTTATAAACACCCATCGGTAAAATAAAATAAATTGATTACCAAATCAAATTCTTTTTATAAACACATATCGATCCGTCCTCCATTTAGATTTTCTGTTGCAAATGAATGCGGCTTAGTTTTATTTGGTTTTAGCATCATTATTACTTCTTTTGTGATTAATTTTTTACAGATTAATTTTCTTCATTATACTTTTCACTTAGTTATTTTTAGTATATATTTAGCTATATAAATATAGTTTTGGTTAGGGCTGTAAATGGTAACAAAAAAATTCGTATTCGTCCGCATTTGTATTCGGAAAAAAGCGGATATTATTCGTATTCGAAAAAAACGGATATATCCGTATTCGGTTTAAAGGTTTCCGCAAATAAACGGATACAAATACGGATATAGGCGTATTCGTATTCATTTAACATCCGACCGTAAATATATCCGGCAGATAGCGGATATCCGGATTCAGATCCGTATCCGAAATTCGTATCTAAATAACTTATATATATTAATTATTATATAATAAGAAAAAATTATTATATAATTTTAATTTTTAAAAATATGTCATTTCACTTCTAAAAAGTAGAAAATAACACTTTTATTATAATATTAATAAACTGAAATAAATTAATTTAAGTATAATTAATGAATTTTTACTATTATAAAGTTAAAATATCTAAAATATATCATTTAACAAGAAAATTATATACTAGAAGAACAAAACTATAGCTATTAGCTTGTTATAAGCTTTTTACTTTCAAAACTTACTTGCAATAATGAGAGGCGGGAACAATATAATTTTATTGTTAAAATATGTTAGGTCCAAATTAATTTAGAATTAATCTAGAAGGGAGTTGAATAATTAATTCACGTTTATGAATTTTCGGGTGGAAGGAGTATTTATTATTTACATTTGCCCAATTATTTAGAAATTAGAAGTCCAAATATTTAAAGTAAATTCAAGGTAAATTTTGGATCAAGTTGGATTAACTAGTTGTCAGTTGTCACACATACATTATAACTCGCACTCTCCATAAATATAATGAAATAAAATAAACTTTTTATAACTATGTAAATTGTAATCTATATATTGAAGATAAATTATAAATAAAAGTCCCCATAAATATATTATTAAAATTTTAATCAAGTATTTAAGAAAAAATAATTAAATATTCAATGTAAACTTTTAAATCTAATTATAAATTATAAATATTCATACATACTACAATATTACTCCACACACATAAAATGGACATCTAATTATTAATGGATATTAAATATTAATAAGTAAATCATTCATTTGAAATTTAGAATTTCAAAAATGATAAAAATTTAGTTGAATTATAATTTAGAACATTGATTATTGTATTTAACTATATATTAAAAATAAATAAATTAACATTCATTCATTAATAAACTATACTTTAAAACTCATTATTTTTTTTCTTATTCTAGTTATAGTTAGTACTGTAAATGATAACCGAAAAATTCGTATTCGTCCGCATCCGTATTCGAGAAAAAACGGATACTATTCGTATTCGGAAAAAAGCGGATATTATCCGTATTCGATTTAAAGGTATCCGCAAATAAACGGATACGGATACTACTGTATCCGGATCCGTATATATCCGTTTACACCCCTAGTTTTGGTGATGGTATCCGCGATATAACCATAGACAAAAAATATTGTATTGCTAAATATAAAATTTTTGTTGATAAATATGTTAAAATTAGGTGGAAGATATAATGGAAGAGAGCCTGATCATTTTAGGTAGTGCTAAAAGTCTCAAAATTTTAATTTCAAATAATGTGATACCATTAAAATTTGAGATCTCTAACATTATTTGATCTTTTTTTCTAAATCTTGGTGTAATTCCACAGGCAGGGTTGGCCCTACACTAGGGGCTAATAGGGGTCGCCCCCAAAGGACTTTTGTTATTAATTTTATATAAGGTACTTTTTACATATTTTAGAAATTATTAGTTTATAATAATTAATATTTCATCCATTTCACAAAATGTGTTTCATATTGACTTCTTAAAGTTTTTTTCTAAAATTCTAAAATTTAAAATTAATACTAATGAATTTAAATTTAGACAATACAATCATAAATATTACTTCCTTTATTTTACAAAAAAAAAAATCACATTTGCAAACTTTATTAATTTTAAGGATATATTATATTTCATGTGTTTAACTTTACTCTTAAGTATTTATATTGGACATTATTATTTTTATTTTAATGACGTGTCATGAACTTAATATCGCTTATGCTACACTGTCAATGTATCAAATTTTAACTCAAAATTTTATTAATCACAATTTATTTAGAACTCTATACATAGGGGTAAAAAAAAATCTTTTGTTTTTTTTTTGGTTTCAAATACGACCTATAAAAATAAAAAATATTTCCCCCAAAGTCGAAAATTTTTAAGTCCGCCATGGTGGTTTCATTTTTAAATTTTATTATTAAAATTAATTTATAATTTTAGATTGAGGTCAAACTATATGACGCCAATGAGACACTTTTTATAACACCATAGTCCAACATCGTAACATGTGAGATATTTAGATGTGTATATTAGGGTTATAAATGGAGTTCGAAATATTCGATTTTGCTTCAAAAATTTGTATCCGTATTTGCATCAAAACGGATATTATCCGTATTCGTGTCAAAGCGAATATTATTTGTAGGGTTTGGTGGCCCGAAATTGACTTGGCCTCATCTCTAAAAGTATCCGTCTAAAGTGGATGCAGATACAGATATATGCATATTCGTGTCCGTAATATCAATATATATATATATACACACACACACACACATGTATACACACATGTATAAATCTATCATTTAATATTGGTATACAATATATGAAAATATTGACATCAATTGATTATACACCTTTTATGACTATTTTATAAGGGTTAATTGTATATCGAACCTCGAAGTATACACCCTTTTACCATTTGTAACTCGAGGTTTAAATGCTCTCATCTCGCTACCCAAAATATCGTTAAGTAACCATTAATGACCATTTGTTATTTTCAGCCAGAAAAGTGGCTGGAAATCTGGAATTGCCACGTGTTCCGGTAGTCACAGTATAAGTACGATTTGACTAGATTTTTATATATTTGACCGTATAAAACCTTTGAAAAGCTAATTAATTAGATTAAGTAATACATTTATATTTACTAATACAATAAATTACAAATTTACAAGCCTAATTTTGTTTCCTTTTTCTTCTTCTTCCCCATCTTCATCATCTTCCCCATTATCATGGAACTCACTAAAAAATTTAAATCCATAATACCCAAATCATCCATCCTCTTTCCCTTGTAACCATTGATGAAACTCGAAAATCTCAAACTAAAAACCCCAATTCGTTCATTATCTTCAAAATTTTGTCCAATCTCAAACCCACTTCATTTTCTCTTTCTAAGACATAACCTATCATGAGCAGAGGAAGAACTAAAAGCCCAAAATCTAAAAACCCAAACCATCTTAAATTTGAAGATCAAAATATATAAATTTATAAATTAATTTGACGATTCCACGACCCATAATTTCAAAAAACTCAACACCCATAAATTTCAAACCACAATCAATATTGTACTTCCCCATCTATTATCTCATACACCAAAGCAAAAACAATCCAAGAAACAAACCCATAACATAAATACAAACCCAAACAAGAACCCCAAATCCATAAATCATTAAAAAAAATTAAATCCATAACTTCAACTACTAAATCTGGTGTTTGTGATTGAGCATTCATCACATCCAGATCTAGCACCAAGTGTAAGATCAAACCTTTGATTTAAGCATCCATAGTGATTGGGACCAAAACCAGTCGCATCAATCGTAGATCTGGGTTTGAACCTTCCAGATCTTTCAAAAAATTCGCAATAATTCGAGGACTCTTGGGTTGATAATGAAGATGAAAACCAAATGAAAATGAATGAGATGAAGATGGAGATTTTCACTCTGTTTTGGTTTGATGAATGAAATGAGATGGAATTAGTTATATAATTGCATATTTTGATCTTTTATTTTGTTAATCTAGTATTTCACATGTATTTCTACAATTTAATTAAGTCAAGTACGATATTTATACGGTCAGCTATATTTAAATATTAAATTGTGACACGTGGCCATTTTCTGACAAAAAAATTAACCAGCAATCTGAATAGGGTCCATCGTGGTTACTTAAGTACAGTACTTTGGGTAGCGGGATGGAGCGTTTAAACCTCGGAGTACGAAGTGTAAAAAGGCGTATACTTTGGGGTTCGATATATAATTAACTCATTTTATAATTTACGATAACAAAAAAATTACATATGGATAATATATCTAATTTTATTATTTATTTGGTTAATTATACATCATTTCTAATTTTAGTTGATTAAGTGAATATTTTTTTGGTTATTAATTTAACATTGTGCAAGAATTTTTAAAAAAATGTTAGTACTTGCATTTTATATGGACCCTTATTTAATTTGATGATGACTTGAAAGATAAAGTATATTTGTAATAACAAGTAGATTTTGTAAAGTCCTTGTGAGTAATGTGTAAAAGGATTTAGTTAGGGATCAAATTTATTAGGTTGATCCAAATCGTAGAGCATATTGATGTAATCCTTGTAATTTATAGCTAAATTGTCCAAGGCCAGAAGACTTTTCGTAGAGTTAAAGGCAAAACTTCTCTATTATTTGAGGATCAACTCTACGATCTCACTCTACTAAACCCAAAATTGTAGAGCTCAATCATTCTGACAAGTCGGTGGCAGGTTATAATAAGGATCATAAACCTTAAACTCACACATCTTAAGATTGATCTTCATATGTATTGGCAATAAGGATAAGACAAAGAAAGCTCTATCCAACAACTATATTAGCAAGGACAATGACACGTATCTGCTACTGCACTATTCACAGTACTGTAAAAAGTAACTTAAGGTGGTCCAAGCAGACAACAATTCAAAGTCAAAGAATCATAATTTGACAAGTGTCCTAGACTGAATGAAGCAAGGATAACTATTCAACGAGAAAAATTCAATAGGACTCTAAAAAAGGACTACAACTTCAAGCATTACAATTAATAATCAATCAATAAAACAAAGTGCTGAAAGTCCAAGTTCTCACAACTCCACTTTACGATTATGAAACAACATAGATTATTGCCAAGACATTGAAGGGGCACTTAACGCTACTTAGCATCACGTTAAACAATAACATCTCTCTTAGTGATTATAGTGATCTTATACAAATTCTTAGTGACTTGTTTGAATATTCTTAGTGAATCTCTTTGTTGTATTAGTTCTAAATAAACCTAGGTTGTTGCAACCTCATCCTTAGTGGATCATCCCTACTCTCGGAGTAGAAAACAAGACTAGAAGACTTTTGTGCTCCGAACCTCTTAAAAATACTTGTGTCATTTAATTCTTGCACATTTATTTTTACCCGTCACTTTAAGATTTCTGATCCGTGACTAGTTTCTGCAAGTTTTACTAAATTTAGAACTGTAATTTTCTATTAATCTTTGAAGGGGTTTTTCAATTAATATTCCGTTGTGCTTAACTTAATCAATTTAACTTGTTTAACTGATTTAGCAATCTATCTTCAAAAAGAAAAATTTAAAGGATCTATTCCACCCCTCCTTTCTAAATCTTTTTGTGTGCCTTTGGGAATAACAAAAAAAATTTAAAATTTTATTTTAAACGAATGCAGATGCAGATACGGATACGGATACTGATATGTGGATATTTGGTATATCATCCATATTATATTATACAAAATGGATAAGGATAATATCTGTATTTAAATATTATCCGTCAGATACGAATATAAATACTTCATATTACATATCCGTCGTATATAAATATAGATATTAAAATTTATTTTCAGATACGGATACAGATACAGATATACCTGTATCCGCATTCAAAAATATCCATTTACAACTCTAGTGTATATAATGACTCAAGTTGCTATCATTAACACGTTCAAGAATGACCTTTTAAGTGAGCTAAAATGACTCAAAAAATATTATTGAGACAACGCATTAAGTCTTATTATACTAATGATTTGATTTAAACTTGAGATTTGACCTAAGTTGTTACACTTTCTTAAACGGTCAAGTGCGGTGCACCTTCTAGATTAATTTGTGGTTGTGTGGGTGTACACCCTAGACTTACATTTAAAAATATGGGAAAAATTTGTCTGTGTATAAGAAATTAAGTTACTAACAATAGTACCTTCAGTCATGACCGTTTGGATGAGCCTGTGGTATGCTAATATGACCTAAGAAGATACTATTGGGCTAGTGGTTTAAGGCCTTATTTGGATGTATTTGATTCAATTCAGACTTAGGATTTGACCCAAGATTTGTTCCGAACTCGGGATTTAACCCGGGTTGTTATATATGGTTTAAGTGCTGACTCTCGAAAGCTCGGGTCGGGTTCATTCAATTGGGTTGTCGGAGGTGGGGGCACAAAGACTGGTGTTATTATCCTAAAATGGAGAGAGGTCCAGAGGCGGAGACACGAAACTAGTCGATATTATCCCACAATGGCTAGAGAGGCAAAGATCTGTTGACCATGTGTGTGATTGATTATGACGAGGACATCAGAAATTTAAGTGGGGGAGTTTGTAACATCTCAGTCCCACATCGAAAAATATGTGAAAATTTTGTCTGTGTATAAGGAATTATGTTACTAACAATAGTATATTCAGTCATGACCTTTTGGGTGAGCCTGTGGTGGACTAAAATGATCCAAGAAGATATTATTGGGCTAGTGGTTTAAGGTCTTGTTTGGATGGATTTGATTCGATTCAGACTTGGGATTTGACATAAGATTTGTTCCAAACTCGAGATTTGACCCATATTATTTCATATGGTATTAAAGCAGTGACCCCTTACAATGTGTTGGGTTAGGAAGCTCACACATTTCCCGGGGAATGATTTTAGGACTGACTGTGGGTTATGATTAGATAATTTGACTAAAAAAAAGAATATATCGTTGGTAACGTAAAAGACATTGGAGGTACAGTCGTGCTTGTAGTTATTTGGGAATCGAGAAGTAGTAGGTGTCTTTTTGGAATAGTTCCGTGGTTTGAATTCCGAGAACGGAATTCTTTTAAGAGGGAAATAATGTAATATCTCAAATTTTTAATGATATAATTATAGTTTTTTTTATTTTAAGAAAATAAGTACTTGGTGGTTAATAACAATAATAATTAATAAAATAATAAAGTTAATTGAGTAGTTACTTATGTATGAATAATTATAACATAAGATAACTAATTAGTGTGATATTGATCTTTTTGAATTTCAAAATGTTTCTTATCTTAATAACTAGTTATCTTGCATATTAAAAAAAGAGTTATTGTTACAATAAATAAGATAACACAATTAAAACATAGAAAAGATTAAAATTACTCCAGACTAACTATGTGTTGAGAGAAAGAAAAAGAGAGAATAGAGAATGATGGGTGGAGATGGAAACTTAAAATTTGGTAAGATCTCTTCATCTTTTTATTTAATTTTGATTTTAATTGGTATATATTGATTTGATATTTTGGATATTTGGAGATTTTTCTTGGGATATTTGGAAGTGAAAATCAATGAAAATTAGCAAAGGAAAAGAACTCCATTGAAGGTAAGAAAGTTAAATCTGAAAATCTATTTTTTATTATTTTGGTAATCCGTTGCGTGATCAATAACTCTTAATCCGACCGTTGGATCTTTCTCAATTTTGGATATGTTGTAATTCTATAAGTTGGGAACATGTCCACTAATTTTGAACCGTATTCTATTAGTTATGGAATTCAGGAGATTGCTGATCTAGATTTTTTGCAGCAGATTTTCTGTAATTTATACTAATGTTCAAAAATTAATAATTTAGTGGTTTTATGTCCTATTTAGGTAATTCTTGAGGATAAATTAGAACCCTTGAAGTATAGTTTCTGTTTCTAATTTGGATTTAGAAAATAAGTTTAATATGAGGGAGTTTTGGTAGAAAAAGTGGCCTGAGGTCTTGATGACATTTGGACAGATTTGGGTATTGGAGATTTATGATTAATTATTAAAACTCTAATCATGCAAAGGAGTGTTACGAGGTGAAGTGGTAATTGATTCTTTGGTTGAGACCATATTTTGTATCACATGATTGATCTTTTGGGTAATATAAATTATAAGTGGCTCTCTGAACTATTTAGTATTTTGAAATTATGTATTGTAAGTGATTTTCTGAACTATTTAGTGTTTTTCTAAATTATCACTTACTTTTATGTATGCCTTAGTAATTACTCGGATGCCTAAATGTACTGTTTCAAAATTTGTTATGTTTTATTTAAGGCTTTCATTTAAATGAAAATGTTAATATTTTATTTCAAACTTCAGATTAAGTATATTTATTTTGAATTGTGAAATGAGATTATATGATCTTGAATTGCGAAAAAGTATAGTTTAGAACATTGATAATATTGAGAAATATTTTTGAAATCTTCAGTCAGACAATGTATAGAACCCGTTAGTGTTTACGCCTAGTTCTAGAGTTAATATATATAGGACCCACTAAGGCGCACACCTTTTAGATGTCATTCGGGGAGCGTGCACTTTATAGATACCTTAGTAGGGTACGTAATTATTGACATTATCAAACTTTTAAGTTGTGTTACATAGCTATTGTAACCTTAGTCACTGGGGCTATGGATTAAAAGATATAATATATACATTGAAATTATTTTTGAATGTAAATTTGTTTTGTTATAATTTGTTTTTGTTTTGAAAGCATATTTACTATTGTTATCGAACAAAAGTTATTTTGAAAAAGTATTTTGCAAATTATACTTAGATCCGGCTAGATAGGAAGGATTCCTACTTGTTGGGCTTCACGCTCACCCCTTACAATATTATAGGTTACCTTGTTTCGAGCGTTAGAACGCTATGGGTCAAGTCAAGGATAAACATGAGATGACTAATTTAAGTTTCGGTATAGTATTGTGGTTTGATATTTGTTGGACTTTGATTTAGAGGAGTTGCAAACGTATTGTTTTAGACTCAAGACTTTTGCTCATTCGATGAAATATTTATTGAGGTTTTTCGATAGTTTCATTATTTATTTGGTTTTGTAAATGTTTGAAACTGCACAATTAGATTTTAGTCGCCTTCGGGCTTGCAAAATGTAGCACTTCGGGCCAGTAGCGGGTTCGGGGTGTTAATGTTCAAAACTATACTTTTTTTCCGCAGTTCAAGATCATATAGTCCCATTTTCTAAATCAAAATTCTATTTCAATACTTGATCCAAAGTTTGAAATAAAAGAGTAACGTTTTTATTTAAATAGAAGCTTTAAATAAAACATAACAAATTCTGAAACAGTACATTTAAGCATCAGAGTAATTACTAAGGCATACATAAAAATAAGCGATAATTTAGAAAAACACTAAATAGATCAGAAAATCACTTGCAATATATAATTTCAAAATACTAAATATTTCAGAGAATCATTTATAATATACAAGGCTTAAATATAAATTACTACCCTAAACTATTAGCCTGATTCACTACAAGAAAAACATTTAAGCCCGACGGAATTATCCTCGACGGAATCTATTCCGTCGACAGTAGCTTAATTACGACGAAATATTCCGTCGAAGATAAGTCCCTCGAAAATAAGGTAATTTTCATCGAAAATATAAGGGCCTCGTTGGCGCCAAGTTTCCTTCCGGCGCAAAAATTAAGCTCGACGGAATACTTGTTATTTTCGAGGGAATTTCTTTCGAGAGTAAGGTAATTCCGAGGGAATTATTTTCGACGGACATTCCGTCGGAAATAACTTATAAAACCTAATTGTCTTATTCAGCCGCCTCATTTCCCTTCGACTCTCTCTCTCCTAACAGCTCTCGCTCTCTCGCTCTCTCACTCTCGAACACTCTCCATTCTCACTCTCACTCTCCCCTGCCCGTCGTCGATCACTCCAGCCGGTTGAATCCATTTTGAGATTCCGGTCGATCACTTTTGCCATTGTTTGGGTTTGTGGATCATCGAGTTTGCTCTTAAATTGTTGGTTGGTTAGCTAGTAAATCTTCAATTAGTTCTTAAAATTCAAGCTTCACAGGTATATTTGATGAATCTATTATGTATTATTGCAAAATCTATCATTTACAGTTGCTCTGTATTTTGTATATGTTTGGGTCTAAAAATTACTAGGTATATTTGTGCAAATTGGTCTGAGTTTAATTGGTAGTTGATATTATTCTCTTGTACTGGCTCACAGATTGTTTTGAAATTGGTTTGAATTAGGTTTGAAATTGGTTAAATTGGTCAGAAATTGATATAAAATAGGTCTGAAATTGGTATGAGATAGGGCTGGAAATGGTCAAATTGGTCTAAAATTAGTTAGAAATTGGTTAATTAAGGTCTGAAATTGGAATTACATAACTAAAATTGGGATTATATGCATGCCCTGAATTGTTGATATGTATTTGTTTTTTATATCATTCTAAAGTTGTGATAATTTTGATGAAATTGGGAATATTAGTTGCACTATTATCTTGCTGATGCTTGAATTGCAAAATTTTGTTTGTCATATTTGTAATTTCTGACAGAATTTTCGACGGAATTTCAGTCAGAATTATTCAATTGCAAAATCTGTGGGCCCTACCTGCATGTATTTATGTATTATTTAATTAGTTTCTCAATATTAAAATAAACTAAGTAGCATTTACTTAGTTTCTTACTACTAAAATTAATTAATTGATATAAAATAATTTAATTAAAATAAAATAATTTAATGAAAATAAATTATATAATATAAGGTAATACAAAATAAATTAAAAAAAAGAAAATAAAACTACATGAAATAACTTAAATCATATCTAATAAATAAATAAAATAAATAATAAATTAGAAATAAATAATTACATTAAATTAAATTTAACTAATGTAAAATAAATTAATATGAATTACATTAAATAATATAATATAATACAAAATAAAATGAAATAAAACATGATAACTTAATTAAAATAAATAAATAATTTAAAGTAAATTAAATAAATAAAATAAAATAAAATAATAAAATATAATACAAATAAAATAAAATAAATAATTATATTAAATTAATATGAATTACATTAAATAATATACTATAATACAAAATAAAATGAAATAAAACAAGATAACTTACAGACCGATTTCAGGCTAGTCGGGACCAGCGTGTAGCTGAGTTGCAGGCGACTAGGGGGGATTCTGAGACGTTAGATTCCACCGTTCCTCCGCCCGAGATTGAATTATCTTAGGATGAGGAGCTGACCCTATGGGTCGCGGCTCAGGATCCTCCTACTAGCAGTACCAGCAGATATCGAATGCTGGGATTACCGAGGATACCAGCGTATACATTACCTGGAGGTAATATTATTTCTAATAAGTTAATATTAAGTAATTGCATTAGTAATGGTATATTTATTTGTGCAAGCTCTATCCAGCGTCAGCGCCCGAGAGCTTCTGTCGGACCATCTCATATAGGCGCTGGCTTGGACGACGAGATTTTTCAGAGGGTCATGGCTGCAGTGTCGGAGACGTTCCGTACGGATCCGGTCATCCGTCGTCAGGAGTTGCCTAGCCGAGCTCGCCTTCACTAGCTCGCCCAGGATATTGCAGCAGGGGCCACCGTCGATAGTACGGGTATCCCGCAGGAGCAGTTCGTCGCGATACGCGACGAGGTGCTCCGGTTGGTGGTTACATTACATCGGAGGCTTTTGGCCCGATTGGGAGTCAGCCCCCGCCTACTCAGGTGTTATATTTACTTTTACTTATTTAATCTGCATGTTATTAAATTAATACTCTCATACGGACTAATGCGTTATATTTTTAATTGTATCAACAAGGTGGTGACGGCGACGGCGACGGAAGAGATGATGACGTGAATTTGCATACACCATAGTCCATGCCCATGCATTATATATATAGTTTAGTTTTCTTAGGTGTTTTGTATTTAGAATCTACTTAGATGTTTTGTAAATCATATATTGTATAGTTTAGTTTGATTCTTTGTAAATTGATGTAATATACTTTAGTTTTGAAAGTATTTCGGCACATAATGAGTTATTCTTTATAGTTTTTAACGTTATGGGTTGATTATGATATATGTTGTTATTAGATGTAGCTATTGGTATTATATTATATGTATTGTTGGGATAAAACAGGTTACAGGTACAAAAATGGGGTTTAAAAACCTGGAATATAAAAAAACAAAATAATTTTGTAAAAAAAAAACATGTTATTTCCGACGGAAGGTCCGTCGGAATTAAGTACTGATATTTATTTTAAAAAATGTTATTTCCGTAGGAAATATATTAATTTCGACGGACTTTCCGTCGGAATACCTTATTTATGGACGTCCCGAGAAGTGCCACGTGGCAGGTTATCACCGACAGAATATTCCGTCAAAATGTATTCCGTCGGAAAAGTCTTATTTCCGACGGATGGTTCGTTGGAATTATTCCGTCGGAATACGATTGTTTCCGACGGAAGTTACGACGGACTTAATTCCGAGGACGTTATTTCTGGTCGAATTTTCGACGGACTATTCCGTCGGAATTAAGTTAATTCCGACGGAATAGGATTAATTCTGACGGAATATTCCGTCGGAAATAAACCTTTTTCTTGTAGTGATATTCTACTTCGATGATCCACCTTTCAATTTTATCAATTATATGATTAAACTATTAATTTTTCCACTTCCATTCAATTGGACCTACCATGTCAAAAATCCCTGGGTAGGCCATACTTCAGCTTATGTGTAAATAAAAAAGATTATTTTAATACCTATTTACACATTTATTATACATTAAAAGGCAAATTCGTCAAACCACTTTATATTCAACATTAAAACTAAACAAAAACAACAAACCATCAGATAAATCCAAATCATTTCCCTTTTTCTTGATTGAATCAACCAGTTAAAAACTTGAAAAGAATGAACCAATCCAAGAAAATCACTAGGAAAAGGTAAACCATAAATTAGTGGAGCCCTAATTGCTCTTAGTATTCTTTTTCTTTTTCGCCTGATTCGTTGGTTCCTCCTCATATGCTTTTATTCAATAAAAAGTTCCAGATTCAAATCTAAAATGTTGCCCATACTACTGAATAAATCCTAATGAGAAAAACCCTAACCAAGAAATCTCTCTCTTCCCTGTCTTCAAACCCTCTGCTTCACCATTTCTACAACGATGGAAGCTCTAATTTCCCGCTGTATTCACCTCCGAAAACCTCAAAACTGGGCGGCGCACCCTCACCTTCCAGCTCAATCCCTAGGCGGTTATCATTCGCTACATCGCTCCCATCCCCAGAGTGGATACAACCCTTCAATGACCTCTCTGATCTCATCACAGATCCTAAGAACCTCCAACCCTCCCCATGGGGCTTTTTACGGTCTGGGGCTTCTCCTCGTCGCCTAAGATCGGTCCTTTTGGTTGCTTGCTTGGGATCTCCTGATGATTTGGATTTATCTGATGGTTTGTTGTTTTGTTTAGTTTTAATGTTTAATATAAAGTAGTTTAACGAATTTGCCCTTTAATGTATAATAAATGTGTAAATAAATATTAAAATAATATTTTTTATTTACACATAAGCTGAAGTATAGCCTACTCAGGGAGCCACGTCAGCAATTTCTGACATGGCAGGTCCAATTGAATGGAAGTAGAAGAAATTAATAGTTTAATCATCTAATTGACAAAATTGAAAGGTGGATTACCGAAGTGAAATAAGGCCAATAGTTTAGGATAATAATTTATATTTAAACCAATATACAATTACTTAAAAGATCAATCCTGTGATAAAAAAACGTCGTCTCAACCAAAGAATCAAATACCACTTCACCTCGTAACACTCTTCTGCATAATTAGAGTTTTAATAATGAATCATAAATCATAAATCTCTAATCCCCAAATCTGTCCAAATGTCATCAAGAGCTCTGCCACTATTTTTGCTAAAACTCCCTCATATTGAACTTATTTTCTAAATCCAAAATTAGAAACAGAAACTAGACTTCAAGGGCTCCAATTTAGCATCAAGAATTACCCAAATCAAACATAAAACTACCAAATTTTCAATTTTTGAACATTAGTATAAATTACAAAAAATTTGCTGCGAAAAATCTAGATTAGTAATCTCCTAAATTCCATAAAAAATAAAATACTTAACTTCAACGGTTCAAAATTGGTGGACATATTTTTAACTTATAGAAATACAACATATCAAAATTGAGAACGATTCAACGGTTAGATTAAGAGTTATTGGCCACACAACGGACTGCCAAAATAATAAAAAAATAGATTTTCATATTTAACTTTCTTACATTCAATGGAGTTCTTTTCCTTTGCTAGTTTTCATTGATTTTCACTTTCAAATCTCCCAAGAAAAATCTCCAAATATCGAAAATACCAAATTAATATTTAGCAATTAAAATCAAAATTAAAGAAGAAGATGAAGAAATCTTACCAAATTTTAAGTTTTCATCCTCAAATCCTTCTCGTACCCTTCTTTCTCTATTTTTTTTTGATAATGTGGAGTTTTCCAACCGCAGTCGGACTAAGTCTCCCCACCCGGGGTCAGGCTTTGCGTACAGGCTCCGCCTAAGACATGGCGTCACTCTGAAACGTACGACCCATGGCCGCATGACCTTTGTAGGTTTAACAATTGTTGCAAGTGAGATTCGATCCCAGGACGTCCGAGTTTATGGTTCGTCCCGGATCCTCATTTGAACCACTACGCCAACTGTCGCAGTTCCTTCTTTCTCTATTCTCTCTTATTCTTTCTCTCAACATAGTTAGTCTGGAGTAATTTTAATATTTTCTACGTTTTAATTGTGTTGTCTTATTTATTATAACAATAATTTTTTTTTAATCTGTAGGATAACTAATTATTAGGATAAGAATCCTTTTGAAATTAAAAAAAATCAATATCACACTAATTAGTTATCTTATGTTATAATTATCCATACATAAGTAACTACTCAATTAACTTTATTATTTTATTAATTATTATTTTTATTAACCATCAAGTACTTATTTTTTTAAAATAAAAAAACTTTAATTATATCATTAAAAATTCGAGATATTACAGTGGCGCTTATTGGGCCGAATTGGTCTTCCAACTAGTGGACGAAGGCAATGCCTAATGCCTAATGCCTAATGCCAGCATCATTTCAATGACCATTACGTAAGCCCTAATCGAAATAGCTTGAATTTTTAATGGAATTTGGGAAATCAGATTATTTTTTTATAAACTAAAATTGAGATATGTTTTATGTATTTGTTTTTTTAATATATATATATATATATATATATATATAATATGCAGTAAATTGCTATTTTTACTAGGAACTAGGAAGCATGCTGGTTTCGGAAGGGTTTCTATATGAGTATGGGAGAGAGAAAAAAAAATCAAAGGAAAATGTTTAATACACCTAAATGGTTCCCCCAAATTATACATGCAATAAAGAAAGATAAGTAATAACATAATATATAGCATACCATTCTATTTTTTATTTATTTTTAAGTATGTATAATTTGCATTATTTTTTTTTGCAATTTCCCCCTAATATATAATTATACTAGTAATTGCCTATGCCTGAAGGCACGACGTAATAAAAAATTAGATTAAAATTCGAAAAGTACTACATTGCCTAAAGACTATTTGCAACCTAAAATAACTTACAATCAGACGTAACAATTATCATAATTCAACATACTACCACAATAATTAATACATACTCAATCATCAATACATATCTAACCACCAAAATATCAAGCTAGTCGCTACTAATTTTAAGAAATTTCGGCAAAGTTTCCTTTAAAAATAGATATCCAGAAAAATCTAAATTTGTCTACAAAACTTACAATCATTAATACATATCCAAACCACCAAAACAACCATCATTCCATACCCAAATCATCGTAACCATGTATAATTAGTTAACTTTAGAAAAGACAGAACACAAAAAATACAATGATGCCTACATGACCCTTTAAGCAAAAAATACATGGTTTGTACCTTTTATTCACTAATTAATGTATACCCATAAGTAGTATTTTTTTATTGTTTTCTTTGCGTTTCCTTTCGCAATGCAAATTCATCTAAAGCACTGAATCATCTGATGTCAAGGTGAATTCAGACTGTATTATATTGAAGTCACTACCAAAAGCAGTAATGATAGTCAATAATGCGGCTCTTATTTTATAAAAGTTCTCCGAGAATTTTCAACTTAGAAGTGTAGATAGAAATAAATTTTACATTTTGATGTAGACTGACTACATCCACTTGTCACTATTTTCTTTTAGGTTTTGCATCATTTGTATGGTCATTACCAAATTTCATTATTTAAATAACAATCTAAAAATTTTTAAATAGTCACAACATATACTCCAGACTTGACCAAAGTCCAGCAGATTTAAATAACAATCTAAAAATTTACACATGAGCATCATTATAGTATTCCAGATGATATATAATTAACACCAACTAACATACAAAAGTACAATGAGGAAATTCAATATGCAGAAAATCATTCAGATAATTCCATACATTAGTGTACTCTCATAACATTCGATAGGGAAATAAATATAAAGAAAACAAATCTTTATCACGTTATTAAATATTGGATCGAAGAGCACTAAACTAGGAATATCACATTCATCCGGCTTCCATCGACAATTAATATACAGAGAATCTTTTCTTCCATTGCTTTGACAATCATAAGCCTCGTCAACAAAAGGGCAACTCCCTAGTTTATAAATTGGGTAATTTTCTTCATCGTTCAGGCTTTGCATCACTTGTATGGTCATTATCATATTCCATTATTTCAAATCAAATATAAACAAACTATAGGATCAAAAATAAATTTTTAAATAGTCACAACGTAGACTCCAAATATGACCAAAGTTCAACACATTTAAATAAAAATCTAAAAATTTACACATGAGCATCATTATACCATTCTAGATGATATATAATTAGTACCAACTATCATACAAAAGTACAATGAGGAAATTCAATATATAGAAAAACATCAAGATAATTCCATAGCAAACAACAATTCAACAATGTTAGTTTCTTTTTTTCTTTTGAAAAGTACATAAGTCACTATTAGCTTGTTTTAATGATCATTAGTTGAATGTCCAACTTTTATTATTGGAAAAACTTATTATAATAAAATTCATGGACATGATCATGCACAAAATTGGATGATTCTAGCAATTAAATTAAAATTCGAAAAATAAAA
The DNA here is from genome assembly GCA_034770075.1 of Aralia elata. Classification (NCBI taxonomy): domain Eukaryota; kingdom Viridiplantae; phylum Streptophyta; class Magnoliopsida; order Apiales; family Araliaceae; genus Aralia; species Aralia elata. Next base: position 35,767,940 of record CM068377.1, read on the forward strand.
ATATTATTATTATTAAAGTTATTACAAAATATAAAAATTATTATTATATGTATAATAATTATTATTATTCTTATCAGTATTATTATTATTATTATTATTATTATTATCGATATTATTATCGGTATTATTATTATTATCAGTATTATTATTATCGGTATTATTATTATCAGTATTATTATTATTGTCGGTATTATTATTCTTATCTTATTAATATAGATTAAAATTAGAATGAATCTGAACCATATTTGTGTTTTTCCGCCCAAATTAATTCAAAATGGTAACACACATTTTTAGATAGATCATTTGTCAATTTTGTTTGGGTTTCAGATAAAAGTTTTTAGGTTTAATTTTTTAACATATATAGTTTTGAAGATAAATGTGTTTTTTAAAATAAAAAATAAATAAATCAAATGTAATACTAATTGGATAGTACATGTGCATTTGAATTGAGAGACTTGAGAGTGTTTTGGGAGGGGGGGAAAGACTTGAGAGAGTTTTGGGGGGGAAATTTAGTAAGAAATGAATCTGAGTCATTGAATTAAAGTTAGAATAAATCTCAACCGTTGTTGTGCTTTGTCAAATTATAGAATTCAAATTGAGTTGTGTTTTATTATATAGACTAGTAATTGCCCATGCTTGAAGGCACGTCGTAATGAAAAATTAGATTAAAATTCGAAAAGTACTACATTACCTAAAGACTATTTGTAACCTAAAATAACTTACAATCAGACATAACAATTATCATAATTCACCATACTACCACAATAATTTATACATACTCAATCATCAATACATATCTAACCACCAAAACATCAAGCTAGTCGCTACTAATTTTAATAAATTTCGGCAGAGTTTCCTTTAAAAATAGATATCCAGAAAAATCTAAATTTGTCTACAAAACTTACAATCATCAATACATATCCAAACCACCAAAACAACCATCATTCCATACCCAAAATCATCGTAACCATGTATAATTAGTTAACTTTAGAAAAGACAGAACACAAAAAATACAATGATGCCTACATGACCCTTTAAGCAAAAAATACATGGTTTGTACCTTTTATTCACTAATTAATGTATACCCATAAGTAGTATTTTTTTATTGTTTTCTTTGCGTTTCCTTTCGCAATGCAAATTCATCTAAAGCACTGAATCATCTGATGTCAAGGTGAATTCAGACTGTATTATATTGAAGTCACTACCAAAAGCAGTAATGATAGTCAATAATGCGACTCTTATTTTATAAAAGTTCCCCGAGATTTTTCAACTTAGGAGTGTAGATAGAAATAAATTTTACATTTTGATGTAGACTGACTACATCCACTTGTCACTAAATTTAATGCATAATTAAATGTGTAATGACAGAAATTTGGTATAATTAAAAAAAATATTCGACATTGCCTTTGTATTTAGAAAGGTAAATAATATTTTATATTTTGAAATGAAGTATTAGATATGAATATGCTTCCTTTTTGTTGGATGAATATTTTTTTTTTGTGTAAAAGGTTAAAATATATTTCATTACTGAAATATATCCCGTAGTCTAAAAAATTTAGATAATGGAATGTAAGATTACAAATTCATCTACTTTACCAATGAAAACTGACTTCAAATAGCATTTACACATCATACTTAAATCAACAATCATAAAGATAAACTAATTAAGAATAGAAGACCCAAATTTTCAAAACTTGAAAATAGTGTCAAATTTTCAAAACTTGTAAATAGTGTCATCTATGCATTGAAAAACATCAAACTAAGAAACCTATAGCTAGCGACTATGCATTGAAAAACATCAAACTAAGAAACCTATAGCTAGCGACTGTTTCATTATATGCAATGACAAAAATAGAAAGTCACACGAAACCACATTCGGGCAAGATGTATCAAGACTTAACCTGTCATGGGTTAGAAAATAAGAAAGTAGCAAAAATAATAGAAAAGAGAAATCACAAAGTAAAAATAAGTGCATAAAATTTAAAATTTTATGTGATTCATTCAAAAGTTGGAATATTTAATGATTCGCTACATATTAATCTCACTATCTTAAAATATTGTAGATAATAATATTCATACCGCCCTTTGCTTCAACTTCAAGAATAAGGTCAATTACTTTTTGAACAACTTTACAATTATCTTTTAATTAAAGGTGAATTAGACTTCACCAATAATATTATAACCATGTGTTTTTTTTTTAAAATACTTTTTTAATTAAGTATAATCATGGATATTATCTTTAGTTGACATAGGCGGCACTTTTCTAGAATCCTGTACATAGAAATAGGTAATTTCCAATTTTTAGGTCATTTGGTCACCTACTAAATTGGAAATCTCCCTTTTATTCTCCATCAAAATAGTACTGCTGAATGTCTTGTCCTTTTGCTCCGAGACTACTGTTATTTTAGAGTTTAGACCATAGGATTCTACCAAAATTGATGGGTTTGACTTCTGTTTTTGCACCTGATCAATCCTCAGCATCATGTACAGTTTTTGCATTATATGATCATTAGTAGCACATCATGCGCGGCCAATTTCTCTCTATGTATATCTCTCTCTCGTGTAGTGTGTATGCTACTTTTTCTCTCCAAAAAGAGTCTTATCTATAAATTTATAAGCATTTCTTGTATTTCAAATTATAGAATTAATATTAATTTTTTAAAATTAATTTAAAATATTATCAAATTCAAAATTGACATGAATGCATAAAGTTTTAAACAATATAATTATAAAAAATTTAAACTATTTAAATAGTACAACAACTTACAAAATTTATTGTTTTTGAATGTTAAATGAATCACATCAGTTATGAATTTAAAAATATCTGATATTGAATTTAAAAAATCAAATTTGATCCTATATTTACGAAAAAGTATTAAGAATATATTTTATTCATATTTACCTCTAAAAATTATAAAATGACTTACAGAGCCACTCACTTTGTACAAGCTTGCTTGCGCTTCGGATGTCTGGTTGTTGTTAGCTTAAAAGTGGTGTTAGCTTAAAAGTGGTGGCGTAAGATAGTCTAGACCTCTCTCTTTACTATGCATGCATGATATTCACGTCTATCTAGCAGCAAAATCAACCCTCCTAGTTCCTTACCTAGGCCCTCTCCTAGATTTCTCTAGGGGATTGAAATGTGATAGTATATAGTATATATTGCTCAAACGTCATAATAGGGACGGCATGACGTAATAATCAAATAATAGTACAAAATAATAACATGTTAAAAACTTTATGTCTCCTTAAGTCGCAAAATAAAAATATATTTTTATTTTTATATTTTTGATATATCAGACTAAAAAGAAAAATTAATATTTTAATTTTGTAATGAAAGGACTATTTTTTTTCTTTCTTCCCATGAATGGTTCAGCCCTGAGAACTTACAATAGCAAGTGTCAATTTATGTTCCAACTGATGTTACGTTAAATTAGAATTATTGGACATACATTTCAAATATTAACAATATATAATTATTAATGATTCTGGATTGAGAAAGACAAAAAGAAAAACCCTAGTCTTCTATTCTGTCACATATTACTTTATATACATAAAGTCATCTTTATGCCATACCCTTTTAAAAGTCATATTGCTACTCCACAAACATGTTTATCCTTTTTTCCTTACAGTACTAATTAATACTACTGCTAAAAATAATAATAATAATCTCTCTCCCAATCTCTCTCTCATATAATTCCCATCTGATCAAGAAATTTAAGCACAAGAAAAGAACTGAAAAAAACATGGGGAGAGCTCCTTGTTGTGACAAAGCAAATGTGAAGAAAGGGCCATGGTCACCTGAAGAAGATGCAAAGCTGAAATCATATATAGAAGAACATGGCACCGGTGGTAACTGGATAGCTTTGCCTCAAAAAATTGGTACAATTATTATCTTCTTTATTTTCTAATCTAGTGCTTTTCCAATTTTATCTTCTATATTTTCTTCATATTTTACAGTTGTAATGGTCATTGTAAAGTTTGGTTGAACTAATAATTTCTCATATTATATACCAATTTTATTGTTTCTGAATTAGGCCTTAAGAGATGTGGGAAGAGTTGCCGTCTTAGATGGTTGAATTATCTCCGTCCGAATATCAAACATGGAGGATTCTCAGAGGAAGAAGATAACTTAATTTGCAGCCTCTATATAAGTATTGGAAGCAGGTAATTAATTAAACTAATTATGATTCTATATATAATGATGATCCTCTAGGTCTATAATTTTTTACCCTATTATAAATTGCTATCAGTAGTAATGCATCGGATCTCATCAGAACATCAGAGTTAATTAATTAAGCATGCGTAGAAAAAAGTAATACTACATAAATAAGAAATGAAAATTAATTTCTTGCGTTTGCACTTTGCATGAAGAGGTGATCTACATAAGTATTGGAAGCAGGTAATTAAATTAATTATGATTCTATATATTCTGATAATTCTGTATATCTAATAATTTTTTCCCTTTAATTAACTGAGATCATACTAGTAGTAATGCACTAGATCTCATCAGAACGCCTAAGTTAAGCCTAAGTTAAGCGTGTATAGAAAAAGTAGTACCACACAAATAAGATATGAAAAATTCATATGTTTGCATGAATAGGTGGTCTATTATTGCGGCACAATTACCGGGAAGAACTGATAATGATATAAAGAACTATTGGAACACAAGGCTGAAGAAGAAGCTCTTGGGCAAGCAGCGAAAAGATCAACAGGCTCGTAGAGATCGTAGCAACAAAAATCAGCAAGAAATGAATAAGAAAGTGAGGGCAAAAGAAAACGCCATGGTCATTACTGATAATTACAACAACGCTGTTATTAACCAAAACCCCTACTGGTCAAATCTCCCTGTGTTGCCTTCTATACCATACTCAATCCAAGAGCCACGCTTCAATGATCACGCTTCTATGAGAAAATTACTAATAAAGCTTGGAGGGAAATTTTCTGATGATGATCACGACCAAACCCTTAATCAGGGTTTAACAAATTTTCAGTTTCCTACAAATGTTATTTCATCTGTTCAGCCAAATTTTGAGCAATCGATTAATATTCTCCCTCCTGCTGGTCAGATGGATGTTTTAAACACCGATGTTTCGCCATTGCCAAACAGTACTTTTCCAGATGAGTTGATTGGGGAAATGCTATGTAGTAACTCAGAGAGACTTAATGGACTTGAGTTCTTATATGGGGACATGAGAATTGGGACAAGTAGTACTAATTGTGAGGATTGGGGGGAGATGACCACTCTGGTTTACCCTCCTGTTGCATCCAACTATGAGGGTAAATATGGTCTTCAACAAGGGACACTGCAAAAAGTTGGTTTCGAGGAGTTGAGGTATCCGGGGCCGGAGGGGCAATAATGGCATTGTACATTGAGGTGTAAATTTGTGTCAGTACAGAGAGGAGAAAATATTTAACATAACGGTGATATAATTTCATTATGCTGAATAAGAGAGATAAGGTTATAGTCTACACGTTTGTCTTTTTTATTTTATGTGGGTGTCGTTATGAGTTACACATTTCTTTCTTGTTTTATGTGAGTATCGTTATACTATGTTAACATGATGACATGTTATCACCGTTAAATTGAATATTTACTCATAAGGAAGGGGTTGTCACTTGTGATAGATTCTTGACAGAAACCCTAGCTAGCTAATAAATGCACATTCTCTGATTGTTTATTTTTGCTACCACTTTTTCTATTTAGGATTATAATTTATGATATTTGTATGCTATCTTTTATAGTGCTTGATTGATTTAGTATAGTATAGATGTTGAATTATGGCGATCTTATTAATTAAGGGGCATTTAAATCATAAGAGATGATGTTTGCGCTCACTCGTGTGTACTCTTTATTAAAATCTTTTACTAATAAAAGATATGTATTTAATATCTCTACTAATATATATATATATATATATATATATATATATATATGTGTGTGTGTGTGTGTGTGTGTGTGTGTGTGTGTGTGTGTCAAAAAGCTCCTCGGAACCCTCAAGAAAAGGGAACATGTACGGTAGATTCTTTTAACATTTGGCTTGAACTTGCTGGGGTTTAGTAAATAGGGCATTTCCCAGAACAGCGGCATTATGTTCTATATTTAGTGTCATCCATGCACGTTTATTTGTAGAAATTTCAGTTTTGAAACTTATATATCTTTGTTGTGATTGGATTCAAGAATCATATACTCAAATTCAATTTCTTTTGTTTCTAGTTTCAGCTGGGGTTTTCATTTTACTAAAATAATAATATTAACTTAAAATCTATAGATTGTAAATAAGATAATCAGTTTGGTTGATATGATTAACTCGATATAAGTACAAGCTTTCTATGCTGCCTGTCATGGTGCAATTCTAAAGTATTAGGTTAATGTCTCACATCGTTTAAATTTGATTTGAAAACTCACTCTATGTATTTTAGGAGCGTCTCAGCTACTGTCAACTAATTTTTAGTTAAATGTTCAACATAGTTTTAGAACGGCACACATTTCAACATTTTAGTATTTAATTGTCCTCAACAACTTTTTCTTTACATGATCAATTAAATTAACGGTTCTTGTTAATTAACATTTATTTAACTATTTTTAATCCTTTTTTTTGTGATTATATATGTAAGTATGCCTAGCTAGTTATATAAAGCTTGGCAGGAAAGACCGAAAGATAGAGGTGACTTGTTCTAATTCCTAGAGCCCTCTTGCATTATATTAATTATGTGTTCAGTTTAGGTCGGTTAACAATCTTTAAAAATGCATGGAACAAAGACCTAAGTTTTTGTTCCTCTTAGTTTGAAATGGGAAAAGAAAAAGGAGATGAATTTTTCCATTTAAAAAATGATTTGAAATTTCTTTGTCAAACTGTCATATCATTCCTTAACATATATATATATATATATATATATATATATATATATATATTTCACATCATGAGTACTCTCAAGGTATTTGTAAGTCAAACAAGAGTGAAAAGGTTTTCATATCATATTTAATGAAATGAGAAATTAAATTTCTCTTTGAAGATTGCTGTTTATCATAAAATGAAATCATTAACATGCTTGATATTGATAGTTACCTAATAATCTAATGATACAGCTATCAATTCATCCAAAATACTCCCTCCAACAATAAAATTAATATTGGTTTTTTAAAAGTTAATTTAAAACCTTTTTAAATTTAAAATTGATATGATTTTATAAAAAAAAATAATAAATCTTATAACTAATAGTACGTTTTAAGTAATTTATAATATTCATAATTGTATTGACATAAATTAAATAAATTCATGTCAATTTTGAGTTTGAAAATATTTGAATTGACTTTTAAAAAATTAATATTAATTTTATAATTTGTAACAAAATTAGTATTATATAGAAGCATGCATGTGGGCTGTGCATAAGCCGTTGATAAGGCACATAAAGACCTTGAAAGAGCTCTACTTGGTTTTGTGTTTTTTGTTCAACGAAGTTATAATCAAATGGTACATCTGTTTAATTATCATGCCCGATATCATACATGTCAATTAATTACTTCTATCTCTACTAAATTAAAGTTTGAGTTGTTAAATGTAACATTCCAATTTCGGATCAGAAGATATAGGATAATTTTATTTTTTATTCAATATGTATATAAGTTTTCAAACATTAATAGTATATTTTAAGTGAGTCTGTGATAGATTAAAATAATTTTAAAAGATACTATTGAAATAATGAATTGAATTTTGGTACGATATGATTTAATTTTGAACTTAAAATTTAACCTGAGTCGTTAACTTAGAGGTTTTCATGTTGGTTACTTCAACATGGAGTCTAGTTACTTCCCCCATTCATATGGCTTTGCGTTGCACATTTTAGTATATCTTTATTATCAACGTCATCATGTGTGGCGTATTAGGTTAAATTTCAAATCCGTTAAGTTTAACCTGACAACTCATTATTTATAATTGAAGAGTTTTCTACTCATCAGAAATATCAGAGTTAGGGGTTTTTCTTGTATTCATGTGGACTAATGGCACATATTTTAGTATTACTTTAGTATCGACAAGCATATTATGTAAAATCCCACATCTATCAATACATATTTGTTTAGTATTAGACAACATATATTTCTCAATTTATTACTAATTGATTTTAAATTGTTAGTTTCAACAGAGTTAATTGGTGCATACTCTTATACATGTCTAAGACCATAATTAATCTTATATTTAGAATGGAGTTAATAACTCTTAATAAGATATCGTAGAATGATCATTTCAATTATGATGAGTCTTTGTTTTAAGCAGCAAATAAATTTTCTATTAACAAAAATAAGCATCATCTTTGCAGTATTGAGATAATTTCGAGTAATGTCTTTAGTTTTCTTTTTTTTTTTTTTATCAAACAGTCAAATCGACTGAAATATATTGAAACTATAAACTGTTACAAACGATAAAAAAATTACAATACAAAGAATTGAAATGGTAATCATTTCAAACATAATAACAGATAATCAAGAAAATAGTCAATCATAACAACAGCTAGTAGAAACCAGATATACTCCTAAAAAACATTCATTATTCCCAAAGTAATAACAGAATGCGCAGATGTGAGCAGTTCTTCAATACAAAGGAAGAACCGATCGTCATGATAACGTCATATCCAAATCTAAAACAATCTATCTTCAACCATTCATGCACTAAAAAAATTCTTACGAACGAAATAAGTCTCCCAACTGGAGAAAGCAAACTCCCAAGAGATGATAATGAAATTCTTTCACATAAAAAAAGAAGAAATCAGTCATATCAAGGAGAAAACAAGTTTTACAATTAAAAAAATAAACTTTACAAGAAAGGAAAAATTATTAGAATACAAAAAGAGAAATTTAAGGGAGGGTCTCTCCAAAATAAGGAGTCCCCAAATCTAAGAAAGTGACTAGAGTTTTTGTCCAGAGAGAATAGAGAGAAAAGAAGGGAGAACTCCGCATTTAGTTTTCTTGCTCTAATTTGTAGCTAGCTAGAACCCCCTTTCTGATTCTCAATTTTCTATAATTATTGGGAGAGTCAATAGCATAATCTGTAATACTTCCTCTAATACTTCCTCAGTCCTATAAAAATTGGTTTAATTTGATTTTTTTAAATTAAAATAATCATTTTAAAATTAAAATTTATACCATTTATTACAAATATAAAGGGAGGAATTATAATTATATAAAAATTGTTCATGAGTTCAAAATTTTAAACAAACAAATTTAATTATTAATTCTAAAAATAATTAATTTGACTTGAAAAGTTAAATTAAGCCGGTTTAAATGGAACATGGGGAGTAGTAATTAATCTGTGGGCTGACCAGACAAATAAAATAATTGAGTACAGCTTGTTTTCAAGCTGACTTTTTTGCTTGGTTGTTTTCAAGCTGACATTTTTGCTTCTACACCTTTGTTTGGTAAACCTTTAGAAAATCATGGTTTGGTTATATAATTAGAATATTTTGAGATTATTAAATAAATTTAGCATTGTGCTTTTAAGCTGTTGACAATGTTTGGTATGATATATTTAATTTATGTCTCCTAAAATTACAGCTTCTATTTGATTTCCTTCATAGACATGCTTAAGAATTCTTTTAAAATCCAAGAAGTGAAACTTTCTTCTAGCTGTCATGAAAATCTTACTACGAAGAATAATTTAACCCAACTGAAATGGAGACTAAATTAGTTAACAGAACATCTAGATTAGGGTCATATTTGGCTCCTAAGCGATGAAAAAGGGTATTTGGATTTAGCGAAATTAAAAGTGAATTGATTAGCAAAAAGTTATATTTGTGCATTACGAAATTGCACCGACTTGAGTATTTATTTATTAATTTCTATCAAATGAAAAGGATATAATCTCGTATGACATAAAAAAGAAATAAACTTCACATAAAAAATAAATAAATTTACTTAAGTGATAATTGAAATTGAGACAAAAAATGTCACAATAACTCAATCTTAATTACTAGGTTAAGACTTCATCAACATCAATTATTCACTCTTAATTTTATTGAATCCGGACCCCCCAAAAAAGCTAACATTCAATGGTGCTAATAGACTAGCACCTATCTTCTTTATTTAATTTTACGTACGAAAGAAATTCAAATATCAATCATGTCTCACATTTTGTTTCATCTCAAATATTATTATCAAGTAATATTTATTTGTTAAAAAATTAACAAAAAAATATATAAATAAATTATATTTGACATCAAACAAAATATGAAATAATACAAGGGATGTAGAAGACTTCGATTCCTACATAAGACAAACTACTTTATTTTAACTTATGACAAAAAGGAAGGTGAGGGCTACCTCACACTCTTGTGCGAAAATACTTGAATACACTCCCACCCATGTTATGTATAAAAAGGAATTTTTATAATTTTTCAAAACATTGTTATTATAAAAGGATACCTCATGCAAGAGTGTGAGGTAACGGTCACTTCTCGTGCCCTCTTAACTTATGTCATCACCGGGGCGTGGAAGCGCGTGATGGTTTCTCTCCCGGTGACGACTCAGATCTGTCAGTTTTCCTCTTTTATCAGACCTTTCTTTAATATCTAATCATATTTTATTTTCAGTAAGTTTTAAATCTAGAGTAGTTGAGAGTATTCTAGATCTATGATGGTTCTAATCTCTCCCGTCGGCATCTCAAGCATAGTTGGATCCGCTCATTATTTGTCCAGTATCCTAGCTATTGTGCTGAATGTTTTTGGGCTATATGGAGAATATGTGTTTCAATGAAGGAATCAATATAGGATCATCACAAAATCTCAATTCTTTTTCTCTGTTCAAGTACTTTCGGGGCTTCTCTTATCCTATTTACAAGAAGACAGTGGGTGGATATGGTGGAAAAAATGAAATTTAGATGAGAAAAGAAGATGAGGGGTTTCATAGAAGAATTCTAGATCAAGGGAGACAAACAATATTCATAGGGAATTTATCTTGGAAGACATTAGAAGAAGTTTTAAAAAATTACTTTGGTAAATTTGGGAGCATTTTAGGAAGCAAAATATACATGGGTCCGAAGAAGTCTTACTTTAGATTTACTTTCCTTAAACTTGAATTAAGGAAAAATACAGAAGAGGCAAGAAAGACAATGAATCTCCAGTGGTTTTTAAACAGAAGAATAAGGGTAGAAGAAAGTGCTTGAAGAGAGTTATGGTCAGTTGAGGAAATGAAAAATCAGAAAAAGAGAATTTTGACAAGTATGTGATGGGATCTCAAATTGGGATGGTTCAACATTTACAACAGATTCAAGGAGTTGTAAATGAAGAGGTGAACAAGCGATTGGGCAAAAGTTGGAGGTTGATTTCGAAAAAAGAACAAATGTTTGAAGGAAATAAAAAAAGACTTGGAAATTCAGAAGTAAAAGTATCATCTATGATCAGATGGGGCTTTCATAGGGTGATCATCATTTGTGCAAATGACGAAGAATCGTAAAATATGGCCAATAGAAAAGAGAGTTTTTTAGAAGATTATGTTAAGATATTGAATATGGAAGAGGAAGTATAGAAGTATAGAAGATACACATAGATTGGGTGTCGGGGTATTTCGGTGAAGGCTTAGAGTAAAAAGACTATGGAAAGGGTAGCTAATTTATGGGGTAACGTGTTAGCTTTAAAGGAGGAGACAAAGACATTGAAAGAAATGGAGATTGCTTATCTGTTGATCCAAACAAGAGATGTTAAGGAGATTGATGATATAATTAATTTGGAGTTTGAATTTAAGTCATATAGTGTGAGAGTCAAGGAAGTGATCCTTTATATTGTTATTCTCAAAAGTACAAAGAGATCTAGAAGGGGGGTTGAATAAATCCTTAAAAACTTTTGATTTTAAAGAGTTATTACCAACTTTTAATTAAACAAGTTAATTAGTTAATTATGCACAATAGAATGATATTTTAGAAAATCCATTCAAAGATTATAAGAAAATCTCAACTCTAAATTTAGTGAGTAATTGTGGAATTAATTCACAGAACTGAATCGTAGAGTACTGAAAGTAATGCAACAGAAAAGTAAGTGCATAAGTAAATGACAAAAGAGATTTTAAGTGGTTTGGAGTACAAAGATCTCATACTCTACTCTTCTACTCCTTAAGTAGATATAATTCACTAAGGATGGGATAATCACTAAGATTTATTCACTCTAAACAATTACAACGACTGAATCACTAAGATTCCTTCAAGTCACTAAGACTGGTTCACACAGAACCCTTTAAGTCACTCAGACTTGGTTACAATAGGTCACTACGACCGATTAATCACTAAGAAAGTAAGATGTTTGAGGTGCTGCTAAGTGGCTTTAAGTCCTATACAAAATGACTTAGCAGCAGAACAAGATGTTCAGAATCGTAGAGTACGAGCTTTTAAGAAATGACAGTAATTCGACTTTGATCGTTTGTTATTTTCTATTTGTTTGAATTTGCTTGCCTTTTATAGACCTTCCTTGATATCTTACCGTTGGAAAGTTACCGTTGCTCCATTCCGACTTGGATACTTATTGATATTTGATTGTTGACTCTGAAAAGGTGTGTTAGCTTTGGACCATGTCACGTCGCTTTCATCGTACTGACAGTTATAGAAATAGGCACGTGATTTCTGTCCTTTAGCTAATGTAACTATTGGACACATTCTTAAATGTCCTTCTACTTAACCTCAAGTGTTTTAATGAAAAACCTTGGGATCTTCACTCTACGATGTTTGGCCTTGTTAGTTCTTGTGTTAGAGCTGATGAACTCTATGATTTTTTCTAATCGTAGAGTTAAGTGTCTAGTCGTAGAGTATCTGGCTTGGCAGACTCTACGTTTTACACTTGGATTCAGTGTACTTTACGTATGTTTTTTCTTAATCTTATAAGACTAAGTCTTTGTCTTTTCTCTGCTTGATAATCTCTAACTTTGCTCTGATTCTTTGATTATTATTTGTACTCTACGAACTTTGAGCATTTGCCTTGGCAATTCTACAAACTTAGAGTACTAGTAGTTGTAACTCTACGATCTTGAGAAATATGTTCAGCAAGCTCTACAAGCTCCATCTGCTTCCTTATCTTGCTTTACGATCGTCTTCAAACTTAAGTTTTATACAATACATTCACTTTACGAAATTGGATCAACCTAACAAGTTTGATCCCTAAACTAAGTCTTTTTATATTAATTTCATTTTAAGAACTGTACAAAAAATTACTGGTCACAAATATACATTAATTTGAAATATCATCATCAAATCTAAATCATGCATTGTACCAACAATCTCCTCCTATTTAATGATATCAAAATCAGTAGTTTCAAACAATCATCAATTCTAAATGCAAATAATTCAGAAATTTAAATATAACTTACATACAGTGAGCAACTGTATTTCTAGAGAAAAAAATGAATTTATTTATAAAAGAATTGTTACAAAATGAAAATTTTTTTACAAGAAAAATAAATTTCTTTAGCTTCTACCTCTTTTGCTTTTGGGAGGATCTCTTCTCTCAGCTTATCTTCTTCTCCTAAGGTAGCTTTCTCTCAATTCCTTAGATCTGCTTTGAATCTCTTCCAAGGAGTCTCTGGGTCCAAGGTCTAGCATGTTAAATCTTTTTTCTCCTTCTATGTGAATCCCTTGAAAATTGCAATTCATGAAGGCTGGATCACTAGTTGGGAGTCGTGAGCCAATAGGTGTTACTGCATTCGACGATCTTGACCTAGAAGAAGAAGATTGACCCGACTATCCTTGACCAAGAGGAATGGCATGAGGCGCAAATATTCTAGGAGAAAGAGAATGAGGAAGTGATGATTAATGTGGTTGTCTCCTCTTTCCTTTTTTGTCTACATCTTTTTCTTGTCATAGAACGATTACTTCTTCTAAGAGCTACTTTACTGCATTCACAAGTTATTATATCTGACTCCTGAAAAGTGTGATGTCATCTCTGGATTCTTGATGTCTGGCTTCAACCTGTTCTCGCTGATGATGAACAAGCGCCATGGTAGTATTAATGAGCTCCATTGACTGAACAACCATATTCTTGAATTCGATCAAAGAGGATCTCATTGAGAAGACTTTATTAGAGAGTTACTTGATAGATTCTACATTAGTGTTCTGTAAAGAGATCACCCCCGCCTTGTGCTCAACAATTTGTTTAAAGTAGATATCATCTCTCTTCTTGAGGTTATCTAGTATAGTTTGTATAAGCTCATTTAGTTTTAATCCAAACTCTTTCGACATTTACCCTAGTACTTTAGCATCAGTTTGGGCAATATGGAGAAGACTTCTATAAATTCTTGTAGCAGTATCCTTAAAACCAACATTGCACTCTTCAGTTATCACATTTAGCATTTGCTCAAGCTGGATCTTGGACGGTACCACTGAGACTCTTTCAAGAATTTGCTCTATAATAGGTTCGACTCCTTGTTTGTTTCCCCGGTTTATGTCTTTAAGAAATGAATAAGGAAGAACTAAACCTAAATCTGTATTATTGGAGATGTTGTAGTCTTAAGCCTTTAAAAATCTGAATTTCAACCTTTGTGTTAGTTCTTATTCTTAGTTTTAATTTAATTAGCTTTAATCGTTATACAAATTGTGAGTGTTTAAATAAAATTGAATTGCTATAGTACTAGTAGTTGGAAATTATTGAACAGAGATTCCCTGTGGGTTCGACACTCTATCTTATCACTTTATTACTTATTGATCGTGCATACTTGCACGTAATTGTTGATTGTGAAATCTGACAACACTTCTCACACCTCCTTGTAGTCTTGCAGTTCACTACATTCTTGAACAGCTCATCTTTTAAGGCCATGAATAGAATATTTTTTTCTCTCTTGTCAAGTTGTACCAGCTTCTTTACGATGCCTGTCCATTATGCCCTTTGCTTGACAACTACTTTATTTGGATTATCTATTGTTGGTGCAAGCTTTGTGGGAACGTAGGGGCCATTGATCACAACATCGAATAGATCATTATCGATTGCATCTATATACGCTTGTATACGAACTTTTCAGTTAGCGAATTTATCTTTGTTGCATAAAGGTGACTTGTTTCCACCACCAAGCTCAGAACTGATTTTGTTTAGTGTCATGGATCTATTTAAGCGATTAAGCTTTGCTCAAGAGAACGCTGCTTTGATATCACTTGTTATTCCCAAAGACATAAAGAGATCTAGAAGAGGGGTTGAATAGATCCTTAAAAAATTTTGGTTTTAAAGAGTTATTACCAACTTTAATTAAACAAGTTAATTAGTTGATTATGCACAACGAAATGATATTTTAGAAAACCCCTTCAAAGATTATAAAAAAATCTCAGCTCTAAATTTAGTGAGCAATTGTGGAATTAAGTCACAGAACTGAATCGTAAAGTACTGAAAGTAATGCAACAGAAAAGTAAGTGCAAAAAGTAAACGACACAAGAGATTTTAAGTAGTTCGGAGCACAAAGATCTCCTAGTCCACTATTCTACTCATTGAGTAGGTATAATACACTAAGGATGGGGTGATCATTAAGATATGTTCACTCAGAACAGTTACAACGACTGAATCACTAAGATTCTTTCAAGTCACTAAGATTGGTTCACACAAAACCGTTTAAGTCATTCATACTTGGTTACAATATATCACTAAGACGGGTTAATCACTAAGAGAGTAAGATGTTTGAGGTACTGCTAAGTGGCTTTAAGTCCTATATAAAATGACTTAGCAACAAAACAAGATATTCAGAATCGTAGAGTAGGAGCTTTTAAGAATTGGCAACAATTCTACTTTGATCGTTTGTTATTTTCTGTGTAATGCCCGTGAATTTTGAACGTTATTATTAATTAAATCTAATTTAATTTAATAAGTTAACATTGTGTTCCATTTAAACCTTTGGGTGTATTGGTGGATTTTATGACTATGTGATTTATTGATATAAATTTGTGTTAAAAGAATCACTAGTAGTGTATTTAAACTAGTGAGCAAACCCTAAGACTTTATATCCATAAAGTTGGCAATGTATTTACTAAATTAAATATTCAAGTAAATTGAATATAGTTAGTAATAATGTGTGCGAATTAATTATGATGGAAATTGTTGTCGAGGTATGGTCCAAATTGGATAATAATAATTAATAGTTAATTTAGTAATTTATTTATTAATCGACTAAGTTACTCAATCATTTATATTAATCATGGGATTGGGTATTGATTGTGTGGCTTATTAAATGAGTTATCATGGAGTCATATTAAATGACCCAATATTATACTAAATAAGATTTGGATTTTATTAGTCTAATTATTTAAATTGGGAGCCCAATGGTATTTAATGTGTGGCCCAAAACCTAGCCACTTGATTTATTAAAGGTGTAACATTAATTTATTAATTAAAGCAACTAGTTGGGACAACATTTTTGGGAAAAAAATCTCCCTTGCCATGTAACTAGGATGGAGAGGGGAAAATTACTTTTCAAGGTCCTAGTTAACTAAGTAGTTAGCTTGTGTTGGAAAATGAAATGGTAGACTTGATAGGATAGCCCCTATTATGTCAATAGCCCCCTAATATGTCATAGCTTCCTAGGTTGTCATGGCCACCCTACATCACACTTTTCACTAGCTCCATGATGACAAAAGGTAGAGGTTTCTTGCTATTATCCAATTAGTAAGCCTTTTATCCAAGGGACAACAAAGATATGGGGGATATTAGTAACTCTTACACAAAGGAGAAGGTGTCAAGCTCCCATTGGTGGAAAATCTAATTAGCACACTTAAAGATAAGATTAAGGCTAAATGGAAGGGATAAGGTGAACTCTTATATCCAAGGGGCAAGAAAGATGTGGGGGATAATAGCATGAATTCTAATTTAGCATTATACTTGCAAGTATTCTATCCTTTCATTTCATTTCAAGTTCATTTCTTCTTTTCATCTCCTTCTTTCATTTCTCCCAAGCAAGAACATAGAGTAAGAGCTTAGAGAGAAAAAAAGAGTGAGTTTAGCATAGTTCATGCATCTCAAGTTCATCACATACTTTGGTAGATCAAGGAGAGTAGCTACAAGATCAAGGTGAAACTCTAAACCATTTCCTTCTTTCTTACTTTGTTTTATTTTCATAGTTTTTGAGAGATTTTGTTCTAAGACTCAAGAATCATTAGATCTTCATGCTTCATGTATAGATCTAATCCTCTTGAGTGTTAGAATGGAGATTCAAAGGAAGAAAAGGAACTTATGTTCTTAAAGGGTAAAAACCCTAGCTTTTCTTCACTTAGATCACCCATAACTTGAGATCTACAACTTGGATTTGTGATTCGTTAAAAGGGGGTGCTAGGTACATGAGTTAGCTAGTAAACCCAAGTGATAGAACACAAATCCAATAATTTTTGAAGCCTTGGGGGCTATTTTCCCAAAACAGTCCAGCTATAAAACTTAAAGCTTTAAAACCCTAAAAGCTTGCTGTCCCCGTTTTTCCAAAGGTTGTTTCGACTAGTTATGGATCTTTTAAATATCTGAAACAAATCACAGAGGTACCTTAAGAAGTTATCTACAAGTAGGAAAAAGAATGAACACGTTTCGATGTGTGGTTTTTGTGTAATGACTTTTACCGTGAAGGACTCCTAAATATTCATACTCGTATTTCTCCCTGTGTGTACCTTGATAACATATGAAATTTTTACAGTATTCTTATGCATGTTATGAGAGTGTACCCTAAAAATTTCAGAATTTTCTGAGCAAAACTTGATTTATGAAAAATGTAACAAGATTCGGAGGTTTTGAGTACTTTAAAAATAGTAAAGCACTTTCTAAAATTCCAGGAAAATTTGTGGATCATTGTTGGACCATATACTATCCATATCCAGAGGATAATAAGTTGTAGAACCTATTTGCTATTTTTCATAATAATGTTATAGTTATGGTTAAAAGAAAATAAATGGTTAAATGATGTCATAAATAAGGAAAATATGATTTTTAAGCTTGGATACTCCTAATATTATATATTATGACTATTGAGGGTTATTTTGGTAATATTTAATGAGAAATAATATTTATGACCTTTTATGGGTAGTAAAGGAGTTGTTTAATAAAGGGTAAAACAATTAGAATAAATTGTTTATTCGCCTAATAACTTATTAAAATATTACTATGATATTTGTAATATAAGAATTCGATATTTTTAAGTAAACAAAGAAATATTAAGATTAAAATTTTATGGAAATATTATTGAATGGGTAATAATATTTGTTTTAAGCATTAATAAATGATTAAGATATTATTAAAATGGCCAATAATATTAGATTAAAATATTATTAATTATATGAGAATTAAAATATTATTAAGAGATTAATAATATTAGATTAAAGTATTATTGGATGATTAAAATATTATTAAGATGTTAATAACATTAGTAAACGAATAAAATTGTTATTAGTGGACTAATAATACCAAGAGGTGAATTAAATATTATCAGGATTGATAAATATTAAGTGTCTTATAGGATTTACGATAGTCTATTTGCTTATGTGTGCTATGTGATTGGCTTAATTGTTAAATAAATAACATAAGTAAGCGTGTCGATATACAACTACGCAGTACTAATTGATAGATCGACATTATCAATGTTAGGTTCTTCAAGGCCGATTAGTTAAAACTATATTATTTGTAGCTGAGCAGACAGGCAAGTTCCCTAACTCAAACTCGAGTTATTATTTTCGAAGCATGTTAGTGAATAATTATTGCTGATTATTCACATCTATACTGGTTATTGAGATTCGCACCTTGTGCAATTGAATTCCTATTCTATTGTTATTGAATTATGAATTAGATTAAAGTTCTTTCAAGCATGAACTGTTTATGAGATAGATCTATGCTATTTGTATCAGCTAGATCAAGCATGTCTAAATTTGTGAAATCAAATGTATTTTAAAAGCTGTTCTTATTAATTTGCTATAGTAAGAACTCTTGGCTGAGAAAAAGATAAATTTGATTAAGGCATGATATCAATGCTGGTTTATTAAGTGTTTATGCATAAATCACGGGGTATGAAAGGCTGATCCCCTTGATTACCAAAACTTTTTAAGAGATCCAGTTTAAATGCTGAGAACCTTGGCAAATGTCTATGGTTATTTTCAACCACTCAGTAACTGTCATTCAATTATTCGAATATTCAATTGTTGACTATTAATTCATATTTCTTCACAATTTTATACTGTCGTTGAACATTGAAAGCGAAACTTCCTTCTATTCATGATATATCTCCCTTGTATATAAACTTGCTAAGCAAATTAGTTGCTTACTCTTGCTATATCATGATCTTTATTTCAGCTAAGGCAGAAACGTCTAAAGAGGACAAAGGAAAAGGGAAGGTGCAAGAGTAGTTGCCTGATATGGCTTATGTACTAGTTTATCTTAAATGTTATTTGGTTATGTGAACTCTTATTGTATTAAGGGTATGTTTTAAGTTAAGGTTAAAGAACCTCGGGACCATGATTGTAAGACTTTATTACTATTTCGATAAACACTATATGTTTATTATTCCGCATCAGTTAGAAAGTATGTTTGTTGTTGAGTATCGTGAACACCGAATTCGAGGTTAGGAAACCCGGATTTGGGGGTGTCACATTCTGTTTGTTTAAATTTGCTTGCCTTTTATAGACCTTCCTTGAAATCTTCTTGTTGGAAAGTTACCGTTGCTCCATTCTGACTTAGATACTTATCGATCTTTTATTGTTGACTCAGAAAATGTGTGTCAGCTTTGGACCATGTCATGTCGCTTTCATCGTACTAACAGTTACAGAAACAGGCACGTGGTTTCTGTCCTTTAGCTAATATAGTTGTTGGACACATTCTCAAATGCCTTTCTCCTTAACCTCAAATGTTTTAATGAAACACCTTCGGATCTTCACTCCACGATGTTTGACCTTATCAATTCTTGTGTTAGAGCTGATGAACTCTACGATTTTTCCTAATTATAGAGTTGAGTTTCCAGTCGTAGAGTATTTAGCTTGACAGACTCTACATTTTACATTTGGATTTAATGTACTCTATGATGTTTCTTCTTAATCTTGTAAGACTAAGTCTTTGTCTTTTCTTTACTTGATAATCTCTAACTTTGCTTTGATTCTTCAATCATTATTTGTACTTTATGAACTCTGAGTGTTTGCCTTGGCAATTCTACAAACTTAGAGTACTGGCAGTTGTAGCTCTACGATCTTCAGAATTATGTTCATTAAGCTCTACGATTTTCAACTGCTTCCTTATCTTGCTTTACGACCGTCTTTAAACTTAGGTTATACACAATACATTCACAATACGAAATTGGATCAACCTAATAAGTTTGATCCCTAAATTAAGTCCTTTTACATCAATTTCATTTTAAGAACTATACAAAAGCTACTTGTTACAAATATACATTAATTTCAAATATATCATCAAATTTAAATCATACATTATAGTAACACATATGAGTAAGAAGGAGGAAGAAAAGTCAAAAACCAATCAAGGGGATAACTTTAAATCAGGTGAAATTTTTTCTCAAGATATTGAAAACTTTTAGAAAGAGAGGGATGATAGTCAAGGAGGTAAGTTTGATAAATGTATGCAAGAAAATCATACCTTGCTCGAATTAGAGTTTTGTGTGAGCTGAGGAGGAGAGAAACCTACGAAGAGTATGAAAATGATTGAAGAATTGAAGAGGAGGAGAAGAACATGTAGACAATTACTCTAACAACACGTGACAGAACTCTGAGAGAGAAAGAGCTTTCTCCAGAGTCTTGGCTTTAGAGAAAATCCAAAGTCCCTTCTACTAAAATGGAGGGAGTATTTATAGAGTTTTCTGGTAAGTGATCGTGTGTCTGGCACATGTCTGTGTCATGTGTTTGGCATATGTACTTAGGTAAAATTCTAGAAATATCCATAGTTACCCAAGTAATGCACAAATCGTCCTGTCCTTCTAGCCGCCAATCTAATCCCTCAACCATTTTTCAAAATGAGTTGTCTCCATAAGCCTTTTGTCTCGGGACTCATGAAGGCCTATCTCAAATCTTGTATTTCAAGGTTTTATTGTTCAATCCATGCCTTTTCGTTCTTCTTTATCCGAATATCATGTCATTTAATCTCATCGTCAGACACTTTGGAGGAGCTCTACACGAATCTGGGGAGGCCATGCCCTAGGGGCCTAACCCTAGGGGGAGGGTTAAACCCTAAGGGGTTGAACCCTAGGGGGTAAACCCTAGGTTCGTGCCTCCTTTGATCCCCTTCGTTCGCCTTGATCTTTCTTACTCAATTTTCATCTTTTTTGGCCCTACAAGAAGTTTCTCTTGTCATGGAGGATTCAAGAAAAACCATTCCTAGACCCTTACAAGTTTTCTTGCCTCTTTCTTTGGTTTGAGTTTGTTATTCTGTCATTGCAATACTCAAAACTTATCTAACACGACATTCGAGAGTATGAAAAGGCATGCCCCTAGGATGGATGAACCCTAGAGGGCCACCTCAGTTTTCTTGTTTCTTCTCCATTTGCTCCTTGTTTTGTCCTTGTTTCATTCTGGTAGTTCAAATTAAGTTCAATCGGGGAAGTCGTTGTCAAAGTTTATCACAAGGTGGGACCATCTATGGGTGGTTGAACCCTATGGGGCTAAAATCCTAGGTGTTCTCCCTTTTGTTCATTGATTGTCTGTCTCGTTCATTTATTTTCGATTTTTTCGTCTTTCAATCAATGTTCTAGGTCACATGTGAACTCTAGTTTATACTTGGGCCCACAATAAGAATACTAAAGAATCAAGGGTCACCGATGAGGTTGCTGAAACTAAATTTTTTGAAAATCAAAGTTCAAGTTCTGATAGGACAAAAAGCTTTGAAATCTTTTAAGATAGGCAAAAGAAAAGAAGACCAAAAAAGAGAGGAAGAAAAAGGTTAAAATGAGGGTCAAAGAAAAATTTTCAACCTTCATTGCTGACATGGTTGGAAGCACTCAGGAATGGTAGTAAAGGTATATGAAATATTTCATGTTGTCATTTAATTTTTATTTTGTTGGGTTTGAAAGATCTTTTTGAGGTGAGGGTGATTACTATGATTCTGCTTTCAAGTCTTAGTGTGAGTGTTTCAATTTTATGATATGAGCAAAATTTTGAGTTTGGAGGAATTATACGGTGATAGAATTTAAATATCGGTGTCTACTCGTTTGAAATTCAGTTGAGTTTCTTATTAAGCAGTAGCAGCGTGATGGTTATTTTTTCTTTGGTGATTTTTGCCTATGGTCGGATCTGGGCTATTGTTCTCAGAATTTGTCAAAAACATAACATTAGGAACAAATGGATACAGAAAGAGGCCAAAGAAGCAACCAAAATTTTCAATTGTGACTTTAATTAAGGCACATTTTTCCAACTAGATGACTGTAATAAAACACAAGAAGTTTCTATGATTAAGGCCTTTGAGTGGGATTTTTGTTAGTCCTGGACCACAGCCAAACGACGAATTCCCTCACGCCTTTTCAATTCACAAAATATATTAATCACATTACATTGTCATTGATTAATATATATAATGATATTGACACTCACTAACATGGAAAATTCCTTTATTTTTGTCCTATATATCATGATCTGCAAAGGCCATTAGTCAATACTGATTTAAATGAAACACTTTACAATTACGTAGTTAAATACATTTTAAATCTTTAAAATTTTCGTATTTTAGAACTTAAATATTTATACCTTAATTATTCAATTTCTAGACATTATTCTTAAATTTCTATAAATAAAACATTCTCTCTACAAACATGTAATAATTGAGTCACATGACTTATTTTGGAAACAATGCCAAATATGGAGGCAAAAAAGTTTTATTCATAGAAATTCATATTAAGGTTCAATTTTTTAAACTTAAAATATTAGAGTTTAAATTATAAAATACAAAAAATTAAAGGTTTGAAGTGTATTTCGTCCTAAATGGATAGATGAATTAGTGTTGTTTTTCCTTTTTCAAGGAACTAATAATGAATTTAAAGTGAAGATTAAATTGTATGAAGATGGCTTTTAGAATTTCTACGGTAGTCCTATATTGGTGAGATCAGGTTGCAAGTAAAATCAAACTCTTCACAAAAGTTTGGTAATCAGCTGAATAAGACTTTGACACGTGTTCTTTATTTTTTTAACAATTGCAAAAATATTATTAAAATTAATTTATTTTTGACGGAAATTTCTGTCAAAAATAATCATTTTTCTTCTAGTGCCCCGGCAAAAAAAAAAAGAAAAAGAAAAAGAAAAAGAAAGGACTCTCGTTAGGGGATGCACAAAAAAAATGACAAACATTTCAAAACTGTTGATAATAAATTTACTACTTCTTTAGGTACACATTGAAAAAGCTACAAGAATAAAACATCACCTAACTATATCTTTACTGGGAGGAGTAAAGAAAATTATCAGGGCTGAATGTATAAAAAAGGCAGGTACGCAAAACGTAAAATTTTATTTCTACAAAATAAAATTGAATTTATAAAATTTGGATTTAATTTTAAATTTTTATATAATCTGCGGTTATACATCATCATTTTGTATATTAATTCTTCAAATTAGAACTGCATAAAAAACAACCACAAAACTCAAACTCCCTTAACACTCAAATTAACTAAAAATCATTTTAGGCAAAGATTAAAATAAACTTTCAAATGATATGATGTTTCAAGTTACTCGGTCATAAAAAGTTGTTCAATATAATTATTTAAATTGAGTTAGTTCTTAAATTGCATGATATACAAATATATCGGGAAAAAGCATATAAGATTGATCAGACAAAACTTATCAAAGATTACCTCAAATAGAAAGTGATTTTGATTATTTAACGATTTAACCGTATGATATATTTTATTTTAGAATAATATATTATATATATATATATATATACGGAGCCGTTCAGGAACGGGTTCGTCCGTTAACGGACGAGCATGTTCGTCGCTAAAGCTCATAACATGCCTGTTATGACTTTAGCGATGGACATGTCCGTCGTTAAAGGTTCGTTTGTTAACGGACCAGTTTCTGAACCAAATATATTTTAAAATAAGATTCTCATTTTAGAATAACTGACGTAGTAAATATATACAACAAGCTTGCACCTAATAAGCTTCTGTAAAGTAAGGAGGAATATCCCATACTAAGAAGAACCAAAACAGAAGGATCCCCATAGAAGCAACCAAAATTCCAAATTTCCAAATTTGACTTTTGTCTTCATACACATTCTGTCAACTTGATGATGATAATTAACAACTAATTAATTATAAACAGTAAAAGCTATCAGTGATTAAGGCCTTTGGAGAAGGGTTTCCTTAGTCATGACAACAGCCAAACAACACTATTCCCACTACTTTTTCATTTTATATTAATCCCATTATCAGTAACATAAATAATATATTGATTATTATATTAAATGATAATGACACTCACTAACATGAGAAATTAATCCCTTGAGATTTGTCCCATACTTGGACCAGAAAAGTCCTTTTTTCTGACTAATAAATGCCTTGAAAAGCTTGTTTTGTTATAGACTTATAGTATATAAAATAAAAGGATGAATATTGACAGGTGGTGTGTTTATTCTGTTTCCAAGAAGAAGAAGATATGTACTCAAGTCAATAGCATTTTTCTCACTTGTTAAATAAAGGATATTGAGATGAATATATGGCAGGTTATTTTTTTACTCCCTCCGTCCGAAAAAGATTTTTATAATTTTTAAAATTTTAAAAAAATAACATAAAAATAAATATTACGAATATAAAGCACCACAATAAAATTTCATAAAATATAGGTGAAGAATATCAGATAATATTTAGTATTTACTAGTGACACAGGAACGAAGAACAACCAAGCTTCAATTTAATTCATATTTAAGGTTGGCTAGACACATTGATAGGCTTAGGCTGCCCTATCGCCTCCTGTCTCCCGGCGAAGTACTGATAGATGAAAATTTTAAACAATTGTTATACTTTATTTTTATTAAAGTTAGCTCGGTAGATTTTATTACTTTTGAGTCGTTTTATGTTTTAGGCTTAATTTTTATATTTTTTGGACTTCGTTTCTTTTTAGAGTTTTGGAAGTATAAATAGTCTACCATAATTATTATTTTGAACAACACTCATTATTATTTCAAAGTATACAATCATTTGTTAGTTTTTATCAAAAAAATAAATAAATTCAAGGACTTTCAAGATTAATTACGTTGTTAATCTTTCTTTATTCTCAATTCACACTATGTCAACTAGCTATATGCAAATGGATTGGGCAATTATTTAATTATGCAGGATAAATTCATTAACCAATCCTAAATAAAAATACTAGAAATAATTTTTGTGATTTTTTTAAAAATTAGCTAACTTTTTAATTAGCAGCTATTGCAAATCCTTTTCCATCGTACCCAACTAGTTTTAAATAATAGGCCCAACCCATTAGTTTGAACTAACAGGCTTTCTTGGATTGAAATATTTTAATTTCATGGCCCAACCCACAATACAACCTGTAGCCCAATATTTATCCACCCAAACCATTCTTGGGCCGACCCTGATTGTAAGGACTCTAAGCTGACAGGCTTAACCAATGGGCATACGTCGCATGACCTTTAGAAATCTAATTTATAGAGTGGAAGGGGGTGGGGGGATTTGATCTCTCACCTTGATCTGTTTTATGATAAAGTTTATATTATTATATTTTAATTAAATTATCTTCACCACGGTCAACTCGAAACAAACTTACTTCACCTATAACTTATGACTAGTTTTTTTTCCTCCATCTTTCCATCCCTATTTTATCTCATTTCTTTTCTCATCCATGTTTTTTTAGATTTTATTCAATTATTTAAAAAAAAAAAATTTCTTAATTTCTCACGGATAGTATATGCCACATAAATTAGTATTATATAATATGTCACATTCCATTTATCATCATTATAAATCTATACTATGTATAATATATACTATACTACATATAATAAGGAGAACAATCAAAAACTTAGTTGAGTTAATTGGGTTTTTTGGTTGTTCATGAGTTGACTTAGAAAAATGGATATTCTTTTTTGAGACTCTATAAACTCTGTCCCAAAAACTAAATCATACTTATCATATTAAAAGCTCATATTATTTCCTCCATCAAAAGTTTTTTTTTCCTATTCTTTTTGTGTAGATTTACGTATTGATTCTCTAAATCTTTAAGTGAATAATATGCAAGATTTTGTTATTATGAGATTGTTAATTATCTTTATATATTCATTTTGTTTTAAAATAAGATTATTATTGCTTTTTTTTTAAAATTTATTTGGATATTTTCAAACTCAAGATTGCTATAAACTTATTCAATTTCACTCTTAAAGTATCTAAACAACACAACTAATTATAATATTTTATTATTGTATAGTTGTAATATCATATCAATTTTAAATTTGAAATGTCTCAAAATTTTTAGTGTACACAGTAATAAAATACTCCCTCCGTCCCAAATTAATTGCTTTTTTAGGATTTTTTTAAGTCAAATTGACTATTTTTAAAATTAATAATTAAGCATATATAAATATATTTCTAAAATTATAAAAATTGAAATTAGTAATAAATTGTATATACTTTCTTTTGGTTATAATATCTTCACCTATATGTTAGCAAAAATAATAAAAAGATTAGTTTTAAAAATAGTCAATTTGACTTTAAAAAGTCCTAGAAATGCAATTAATTTGGGACGGAGGCAATATCATATTATTATAAATTGTTAATTTATTTCCGACAATACCTACTCAAATATATGTTTTTCTTAATTTTAGGTCATGGTTCCTTACAACTATACTGAATTCTCCGACATTTTGACTTCTCTAGTGAAGAAGAATGTTATTCCCATGAGTCGCATTGATGATGCTGTCAGGAGAATTTTAAGAGTCAAGTTCATCGCAGGCCTCTTTGAAAATCCCATGGCTGATCTTAGCTTTGCCAATCAACTAGGTAGCAAGGTTAGCTAATTAATTAATAACTAGAGACTAATTAAAATGCAAATCAGATTTTCCTGTTTGTTGTATTGTAACAATATCGTCCTTCAGTTTTCATTACCATCAAAATCCACTATCCAGACAAATTTAATTCATTTGCTCAAATTAGACCCATAACATATAGAGACTTTCATTTATTATGAACAAACTATGTTTGGCAACTCAATTCCAAGTTTTGGGATTGAGAATAAAATTTTAACTAAATTTCAATTTTTTATATATGATAATTTTTTATTAAAATAAATAATCTAATAAGATAAAAAAAATGCCCGTGCATTGCAAAGGCATGCATATTAAATATACAGTAGAACCTCTATAAATTAATACTGTTGGGACTGAATTTTTTTATTAATTTAGAGAGTTATTATTTAATCGATAAATTAATAATTTATTAATTTAAAGAGTATTTTTCTATTCGGTGAACATAAATTTAATTACATTAAAATTATTGCATTTTATTGATATTTATATTATACTTTTTTTTGATGCAATGTATCATACTTATTAAATTAATGTAATAATAGAATTCATTGTAAGTGATATTAATTATTTTTAATAATTAAATAATGTTCATTGTATCCACTTTTCAAATTATATTCACATTTTATTTCAAAAAAAATTATATTCACATTAAGTTTAATTAATTTGTATATAGTATAAGTTCATTGTGGCTTCTATCACTGAAAATCCTATTGATGATGAAGTTGAGGATGATACAATACCTTTGGAGCCAATAACGCGAAAGGAAACACTCATAACGTTAACAACTTTTCACAAGTTTTTATTACAATTCGAGAATGTAACACCTGATTTTTTGAACGCAATGAGAAAAATTAAGGATAAAATTCAATTAGATTTGAATTTCAAGACAAAACAAACGAGAATATAATCATATTTTACAAGATTACCCTAGATATATTTGTAATTTAAAAAAAATATTAATTTATGATTTTGATGGGACCATATACTTATATAAGGGTCTTTTTAAAAGTTATTATTTTATTATTTTATCGAAATTATTAATTTATCATATTAGCCCAAGTCGGGACTGAGAAAAAAAATATTATTTTAGAGAAATTATTAATTTATCAAGTAATTTATAGAGATTGTAATGTATAAAACTGACAATTTTTATAGTTCAAGTTGACACGAGTTTTGATTAATAAATTTTTATAGTTCAAGTTGACACGAGTTTTGATTAATTATTAATGAATTCATTTATCATGTTAACACCGAGTAAAGACGTGTTCTCGTTATATAATTATAAAATCTTTAATTGGTGAGTTCGTTGCTAAATTAACACCAAGTTAAGACTTATGGGGGTGTTTGTTAAAAATGAATGAAATAGTTCTGAATGTTTAAATAATCTGAATGCGCTGAATGAAGTTGAATGACTGAATACTGAATGAAAAAAGTTGTTTGATAATTGACATGTCTGAAACATCTGAATAACAGATTTTTATTATTTTACCCCTCAGAAAAAATTTAAAATTGTTGTAAATTTATTTAATATTACTTAATATAATAGTTAATATTGTAAAAAAAAATTAAATATAAAATACTTCATTTAGCAGTCATTCAGTCCATTCAGCCAAAAAAATTACACTTAGTCATTTAGCCCAAAAATCTGACCGATTTAGCTATTCAGATAATTTTTATTTAAAATAAACGCACTGAATGGCTGACCGATTCAATCATTCAACTTCATTCAACTCTAAATAAACACCTCCTTACTCTCATAAATATTTTTTAAAATTATATAATCATGAATATAATGTAACGTTTTTAGTGTAATATAAAGGGCTTCAAATTTATAATTATATTTAATGGAATATAAAAAGTATTTGGTTTAGAATTAAAATTTGAACTTAAACATAAAATAAAAAAAAATGAAACGAATACAAAAATTAAGTTTTACCAAATAATGTGATCTTCAAGGTATGAAGCAACACATGAGTTAATTTGATTGGTCGTTGGTGAGTTCATGTGCCAGTTAACATGAGTTAACACCTATTCAAATAAATTTTCTTAAATTATATAGTCATAAATATAATGTAACGCCTAGGGTCGTTCTTGAGCATGGGCGGAAGGGTCGACTGTCCTGAGCCCCCGATTAGGAGGCCTTAATTTTTTTTTATATATAGTATATGTGTGTGTGTGTGTGAAATTAAAAATATAAATATATAATGATATAGGTATACAAAAGTAATTTTCAAAGCCCAATAAATTTTTAAGGACTCAACTGGGCCAACTCTAATATAGTGTTGAAACCCAAACTAAACTAATTAAAAAAAAGATGTTAACCTACGCTCATGATTTTGCCTATAGAAATAGTAGAAGAAGAATCTTTCAATGAATGTATTCTCATATATTTTGTTGTAGTCGAAGTTTTCATATATTTTGTTACAGTCGAACTATTATGTTTTAAGCTTCAGAAAGACACTTTTGGATACAACGTGTACTTTTATTTATTTATTTATTTTTACTTTTTTTTGTGAAGACAATGTTTCAAAAAGGATCTCGTTTTTATTTTTTGCCCTAGGCCACTAAAATCTCATAAACGGTCCTGGTAACGCCTTTAGTGGAAAATAAAAAATCTTTGGTTTAGAATTATTTTTAGTGGAATATAAAAAGTCTTATAAAATTACGTAAGGTAATTTTCATGTTCCGAGTCAACACACGAGTTTTTGTTAGTCACTAATAACTTTGTTTGTCGAGTTAACAACGAGCTAAGACCTCCTCTCGTAAATATTCTAAAATTATATAATCATAAATTTGATACAACGTCTTTGGTTTAAATTAAAGTTAAATCTTTAACTTAAACATAAAAATGAGGAGAATATATGTGTGTGTATTTGTGATTCATAGTCAAAATTGGAAGAAAGGTAGTCTTTAATTTAACTCATCTCTCACATCCAAAATTCGATAGTGTGACCAAGGAATACAACTATTTGCAATATAGTTTGAGGAACTTTTACAAATTATAAAGCGAATGGAAGCCTACTATGTTAAATTTTAGAACTATCCTCTGTTTAAAAATATCATTGTCCACATAATTTTTATTTTTTTCGACCAAAGGAAATAATTTATATTAACAATACTTCAACCAACAAACATATAGAGAGTATTTAAGAATTTATAGCCACACAACGAGAGGTGGCTCTCTCTTTAGAATCAAAAACCATAATCTGGTTAACAAAAGTAGGAGGAGCAACATCTCGTAAGGAGTTATATTATAAAGCGAATGGAACGCGCGGACAATCAATCAACCAACTTGTTTGATTCCCGAAGTACTGGCTACATCTTGATATCCCAATCCCTTTTCAATAGGTCCTGTAAGAATCCATTAAGTTAGCCAAAAAAGATAAAAAATATTATCAGAGGAGGTAACCAAATGAAGAACTTCCTGGGCATCCGATTCTAAGGAGTTATACTCTTGCATACACTACAGTTCAAGCCAAATCTCACAATTGTGCAGTAGTGTGTCAAGTTACAGCAAATAGTGATGCACCAGATGCAACAAGAGTGTCAGATGCTACAACAAGAAATGTTACTAGTGCAGCAACTCAGTTCATGTTTAGGAGCAAATAGCTAAAGTACTTACCATGGCAGTTGGAGATGTCTGCACATAATCATGGAGTGCCACTACACCATAACAACACTCACATAACTAACTGTTAACTAACTATAGTTAATAGTTAGTTACCATTGATAACTAGAGTGAGTTAGTTTTCACTATGGTTAGAAGTTTTTAGTTGTATATATAACAACATTCATGTAATAGATACTTAGTTTTGGTAATGAGAATTTTCGGCTTCTTTATTGCTTCTCTACTTAGCTTCTAAAGTTGATTCTCCTCAATCTAACATGTTATCAGAGCTTAGATTTCTGGTAAATCTTTCTCTTCATTTCCACAATTATTTCTTTGAAATATCATGATCATAAAATCTGAATCTTACTCAATTTTTAACAGTCATTACTAGAAAATCAGGATAAGGCGACGACCTATAGCGACGGTCGAGGCGGGAACGTAACTATAGAGGTTTATAGCGACGGTAGCGCTCTGGCTGTCAGTATATAGTTTTAGATTTTATCGAGGGTCACCATTTGACCGACGATATAGCTCTTAATTTGAGGCATTAGCAAGGGTCAAGCTACCGGCCGTAGGTATTGACATTTTTCTAGCAAGGATGCGCAGATATCCTTCCAATTTTATCCCCCAAATCCCAACTCCCTCTCACTTCTCACTTGTCTCTCTCATTTCATCAGCTCCTCTCACTTATCTCTCTTATTTCATTAGCTCTCTCACTTCATCCGTCTCTCTCACTTCTCAACTCCCTAACGACGACATTGATTCCTGCTTTCTCAATGATGGCGTTGTCCGAATAGACCAACACCACAAAGCATATAAATCAAGCCCTCCACCTTGTCTTGTTGGCAATTTTGAAAGAGGATAAAAATAGAGAAGAAGTTAAATATAACTATAGAATTTTCAAGAACACTTTCGTTTCACTTGTATAAAATGACTCACATACAAGACTATTTATAGGACTCCTAGGACACTTTTAGAGCCACTTTAATAATTACTACATGACCAAATACATGTACATGAATCTAGCCATACATGTTTCAAGACACTTCTAAATACATTCATGTACATACATGTATCATGTACTTAGACATTACTCATTCATGTACTAATACTAATTAAGATAATTCATGAACAATACTTAATTTGGTTTAGTTTGCTAATAAGGCCTTCCGTAAACCAAATTTATTCTTCACAATGTCGTAAAACCTTTTGATCTTCTGATTTTTTCAAACGCAAGAAACTCTTTTGTCATCTCCATCGATGTATATGATACAAATAATTTTTTTGGCATACTCGAGTCTTTAATACACTGTAATACTTTTATTATTTTTATGAACTCGTCAAAATTAACTTTTCCAAGATGATCACAGTCTGCTTCCTCAACCATATCCTGAATTTCTCTAGCAGTAAAACTCTCGCCCAACTCCTTGGAAATATGTTGAATATCTGCAACAGAGATCTTTCCATTTTTATCTTGGTCGATGACTTGGAAGGCTTTCATAAGCTCCTCTTTAGAATCCCTTTCACCAATCTTGGCTGTCATCATGTGCACAAATTCATCAAAATCAATTGCACCACTGCCATCTTTATTTACATCAGCAATCATTTGATTTATTTGCTCTTCGGTCATTTCCAAACCTAGTGCCCTCATTGCAACGTTTAATTCTTTGGTATCAATGGTGCCAGAGCCATCAATATCAAATAGTTCAAATGTTTCTTCAATTTTTTCAACGCTTTCTTTTTCTTCTCTTTTCTCAAAAGATGCTTCAATTATTGTGTCTTCAAATTCTTTATTTTCGTTATGATCTATTTCTTTTGTTTCCCGATATATGTCTTCAAAGTCTTCGTTTTTACTTTCTTCTTCTTCAACTTTATCAATTTCTTCTACAAATATCTCATGTTCTTCCAAAAACTAAGACTCTTTAGGTAACGATGGACCTATATAATTTTTGCAAATAAATTCAAGTTTATTCCATAATTTAGGTATTGAATCAAAACTCGCAACATGTTTCCAAACTTCTTCATGCATTACTCCTTGCAAAATCTCCCTTGTTCTTTTATCTTTCATTTCTCGAACTTTTTCCAAAATACACTTTTTTGGATTTGCAATGACATCTTGCCATAAATTGCAAGCTCTAAGAAATACTCGAATCCTTATACTCTAAACATTGTAATTTGTGAATACTAATTTGGCACTAAAACCTAGGAAACATCATTTTTCTATAATTTACCTCTCCAAAACGCTATCAATATGCGAGCTTTGTGACGTGCTTTAACTCACAAACTTCTTCAAATTTGTTCTCAACTAGCACCTTTCCTAGATTGCATTCCGGAGCTCTAACGCGCACACTTTGCACTCGCCAAACGGAACTATTTGATAGCACCAAGTCACCTCAATTTAGTCGTCTACTCTCTCTTGTCGTCACCTTGGATAAGTTGTCTAAAGCTTAGAAGTACATTAGAATTACCTTGGCTTTGATACCACTTTGTTGAAAATATATGGAAGGGGATATCATTTAGAGAGGAAGTGAAATATAACTTTGGAGAATATTCAAGAATACTTACGTTTCACTTGTATAAAATGATTCATATACAAGACTATTTATAGGACTCCTTGGATACTTTTAGAGCCATTTTAATAATTACTATATGACCAAATACATGTACAGGAATCTAGCCGTACATCTTTCAAGACACTTCTAAATACATCCATGTACATATATATATATATATATATCATGTATTTAGACATTACTCATTCATGTACTAATACTAATTAAGATAATTCATGAACAATACTTAATTTGGTTTAGTTTGCTCACATGCCTTATATTCTGAACTTTGGTAGGTATGTATGTACGTACGTATATTTTGTATGCATTTTGCATAATTTGATTTGATTGCTCTTGCTATTTCAAATCTTTTTTTTCTCTTTCTCTTGTACATTTATTCTCAATTTGTTTCAGCATAAGGATAATTTAGTGTTAACGCTTGATTTTGTCCGCGCGTTCAATCCACTCGCCGGACGGGTACCTGCACAAAAGTCCCAACGGCTTGGGCCGTTTGTGGACTCCTCCGGTGTAAGAGTAAGTAACAAGCTCAAGGTATGTTAACAATGGAGGTTCCATATTTAGTAGGGTAAATAGTATCGTACCTTGCCTTCATTATTATTTGGGTATTTATAGGATTCACTTGGCTAATTACTACTCCTATTAGGAGTGTTCTGCCCAGAATCCTTATTGGATCCGGATTCAATTACCTTGAGCCAATGAAAGTATTATCTAGTAAGAAACCATATGGGCTTAGAATTCTGGCCCAAGCCTTTTCGGACTAGAGAGTCCTTTTATAATCTGCTAAGCATGATGGGCCTTTGGACCGAGCCCAAGATGAGGAGCCCAATCAGGCTCATAAAGATTTATATCCGAACATTGCCCCTACTCCCTTAGTATAAGATATGTACTGAGGGAGTAAAACTAGGAACCCAATCAATCCGTAAGCTCGGAGTTCAGCGAGAGGAAATTGCCATCATCGGGAGCCCGAAGGCTTCAGACTGAGAGTATATTGCATCCTGATGCTCGAGGAAGTTGAACCGAAGACGGACACTCTTGAAGGTATCAGATCGAGGATATCCCCTCTTCCGGTGCTTATAATGATTTTGACCAAGCGGATGTGCCCCTTGAGGTCTTTAAAAGTGTCTTCCCGAAGGTCAATGAAATCAGGTTTATACTCGGGTCCATTGCGTGGGCAAACCTTTACGAATATGCGTATTTAGGCCCAATCTTTTTGTGTTGATGCCCATTGACCTTATCCCAGCATAAAACAACCCGATAGTCACTTTGAATTTCAAAAATGGGATTAAGGGAATAACTGGCAGGAGTTATGGCGGCCTGGTAATAATTATCCCGCCGTAACCGCTCTGGTTGTCCCCTAACCGTTAGATGATACCAATCTCAGCCATTGGATTTTTACTCATATAGGGAAAATGAACCCAATCAACATCTCTCCCACTAGTAAATTCATTTTCTGCAGAGAAAACAATCCGCCATTGCCAAGAAATCCTGCCTCATCGCTATATCGCTCTAGGAATCGATCGTTCACTCCCTTCCCAGAACACCTCAAGTAAGTTATTCATCATCTTCCTTTCTTTTCTCAATGGCTGGGGGTAATAGGGATCAAGGAGTGTATGCTTCGTCTTCCCGTGTTGAAGATGAAGTTACTATTGCTAAGGCCGGAATCCCTGAGGGACAGCCATGGAAATCGGTGACTGTAGAACGGATGAGGGATGTAGAAGAGTACAATAGGACCAAGTATTTCACTCTTGAGCATAGAGTAGCTAACATCCCTTCCTCCATAAAAACCTCTTTCTTTGATCTGTTGATGACGAAGTTCTACATTCCCAAATCATATGAAATTAGGAGACCCGAAGGGCAAGAGAGAATTTACTGGCAACCCGAAGGGGGGTGGATTCCCATTCATCGTTAACTGCTCCTATTCGGGGTGCGATTCCCTCTTCGTCCTTTCGTACTTGAGCTTTTACATACCATCAGACTAAGCCTTAATCAATTGTCCCCAAATTCTTTCATTCACTTAAACAGTTTTATTGCATTCTGTTCTGCCGAGGGCATCGTCCCCACCTTAGATTTCTTTTTCCAATTCTTTTCCCTTACTGCCTGTAAAGAGAAGGGTTTTTTCCAAGTAATAAAGAACACGGGTAGGGAAACCCTAATGGATACCCCTTCTAGTAACAAGGGATGGCACGGGGATTGGTTCTTCATTAAGGGACCGGACACTGAGTTGGTCGGACCTTGGTCAAACCCGAATAAAGACCAACTGAATCCAAATCGGATCTCTCAGAGAAGGTTGGAAGAGTTCGAGGCTTTGTATGCCAAACGACCTTCGGTGAAGTGGGACCGGTTGCTCCTTAATGACCAAGATTGGTTATATGCTCATGGCTGTAAGTCTTTATGGTTTTCCCGAACGTACTTTGTTATATATTCGATCGGACACTGACGATGTCTCATTTTTTGATTTTACGGTGGCTGATTCAGGCAAAAACCCTGATAATGAAGCGATCCTCGAAGCTGCTGGAGTCCCGAAGATCAAACTATCCGGAGCCGAGAAGGTCCGAATGGCTCGGAGCAAGAAGGCTACCAGTGCGGGGGCGTTGACTAACCCCCTTGTGACTACTAGTGGGGCTTCCGAATCCACCCGTCCGAGGGTAGAGGAATCTTCTGTAGCCCCCGAGGTGTCCAATACAAGCAAACCCGGAGGCAAACGGAAGAGGCTGGTGTCCCGCTCTTCAGTCGAAGTGGGTGATGACATACCTCCAGCGCCTAGGACTGAACCGATTCTGGCAACTGAGGGACCCTCGAGCGTTTCGGATGCTGTTTCGGACGCCGACGATCAAGGATGGGAGCCTGTTGTGACTATTTCCATTGATGTCGAGTCTCCTCCTCTCGAAGAAGGAGCTTTGCTGAGGAAGAAGCAGAAGGGACCTTATCCTCCTCCAATGGCACCAGACCAGCCGAGGGTCGAAGCCGCGGGGACATCGGCTGAAGGTTTGGGGTCGTCAATGATCCCATTCGATACGACTGGGGCCGAACAGTCTGATTTAAAGACTTTGATGGAGTTGTTATTCTCTTTTCATGCTCAGGTTAGTAGACCTTGTTGAGTTTATCAATTTTTATTTGTTGACGTTGAATTCCCGAATATTGTCCTGCAGGGGAATGGTCTTCTTCTCCAAGTTTCCGATCGAGTGAAGGCTTTGGAGCGTGATTTAAATAAATCATCCGGTGAGTGCGCCGAGGCGAAGGAGTCTTGCGCGAAGGCCCGCGCTCAACTCCGTACTCAGCATGACGCCTTTCATATTATGAAGAATGATTATAAGGCGATGCGGGTGGAGAAGACCAAATCCGACAAGGAGTTGGCCGCATTACGCGATCGGGCGTTCGCTGCTGACATCTGAATGTCCGAGGTCGAAGCTCGAGCTAAGGAGGCCGTTAAACAGGCTGAGGTTGCTACAAAACGGGCCGAGGATGCAGAAGCCAAGAGTAGGGAACTAGAGTTTCTCCTCCAAAGGCAAAAGGAACAACTCGACCAATCGGGGGATTTGATTCGGGCCCAGACCGAGCAGATAAGGAATCTCAAAGATAATGTCCAGACGATCGTTACTGGCTGGGCTTCGAAAGAAGCCGATTGGTTGAAAGGTCCGGTTGCCCCCGCTTCGCCAGACGTTCTTACACCAAATCTTCGGCAAAGGGTCATTGATGAATACAAAACTTCAGATCAATTCCATGAGGACGTGCAAGATGCCGTAGTGAATGAGTTCAATGACGGCTTTGAGTACGCCCGAGAACTAGTGCGGGGAAAAGGCCACGATCCCGATGCGCTGGGAATTATCATTCCTGAAGACTAGTTTTGTAAATTTATTGAATATTTTGTAATCCGAACTTTTTCATTAAATGTCATTGAATGCTTGTAAGTGTTAATCATATCTTTTCTCATGAGTTGGCTCTCTTTATCTGTGTGCATGGCTGTTTACTGTTTATTTATACTTCTTCTCCCCCTACTAGCCTTATTAAGCAAATTGCCGATAAGGTTAGCAGCTGTATTTAAAGTGTATGTAGAAACAGAAAACACAAAGATAAGATATAAAAGGAGTTCTCATTAATTTCGAAAAGATAGCATAATCGGCCAACGTTCTGGCCTCAAAGGGAACTGAACAGACAAGACTTATAATTACTGATAGTATTTTCGGAGTCGAGCAGCATGCCATGTGTTCGGGATACTCTTTCCATCCATATACTGAAGTCTATAGGTCCCCGATCCTAGTATCTCGATAACCTTGTATGGTCCTTCCCAAGTGGGCATTAATTTTCTAGTTTCCCGAGGTGTAGAAGCTTCAGTTTGCCGAAGGACTAGATCCCTTACCTTAAATGTTCTATTTTTGACATTTTTGTTGAAGTGCCGAGTTGTACGTTGTTGATAAATAGCTAGCCTGAGAACTACAACATCACGCTCTTCTTCCAACAGATCTAGATTTTCCCGAAGCCCCTCGCTATTGAGACTTTCGTCGAAGTTTTGGACTCGAGAGGAGGGTATCCCGATCTCAATAGGTATCAAAGCTTCGGTCCCATAAGAAAGTTTGAAGGGTGTTTCGCTTGTTGTGGTTCGAGGAGTTGTTCGTTAAGCCCAGAGGACATGTATAAGCTCCTCGGGCCAAGCTCCTTTTGCTTCTTCAAGCCTTCACTTTATGCCATTTAGTAGCAGCCTGTTTGTCACTTCCACTTGTCCATTTGCTTGAGGATGGGCTACGGAGGTCCGACGATGTTGAATGTTTAGTTCTGTCAGGAAGCCTTCAAACTCTTTCCCCACGAACTGAAGACCGTTATCTAAGACTAGGACCTTCGGAATACCGAATCGATAAACCACCTGCTCTTTAAGGATCTGGAGGCATGTCTTCTCGGTAATCTTGGCTAGTGGTTTAGCTTCGACCCATTTGGTGAAGTAGTCAATGGCCACGACCACAAACTTCACTTGACCTTTGCCCTGTGGGAGTGGTCCGAGGAGATCTATTCCCCAAATTGCAAAAGGTATTGGAGAAAGTATGGGTGTAAGCTCTTCGGGAGGTTGGTGATGTACATAAGCAAACAGCTGACACTTATGACACTTTTTGACGAAGTCTTTGGCGTCCTGAAGCATGGTCGGCCAAAAATATCCTTGTCTTAAAATCTTGTGTGCCAATGTCTTTGCTCTAACATGATCTCCACAAATTCCTTCATGAATTTCCCGAAGTGCGTAATCAGACTCTCTCGGACCAAGGCACCGGAGTAGGGGCGAGGAGTAGGATTTTCTGTATAATTTATCCTTGATGAGACAGTATTTTGTAGATTTGAATTTTATCCTTCGGGCCAATGCTCTATCTTCGGGTAGCTCATCACTTTTCAAAAATTTGTGTATGGGGTTATCCAGGAATCTTCAGATTCAATATCCATCACTGTTTGGACCGCGGTGCTTGGTTCTTGCAGATTTTCCAAATAGATAGATCCTTCCAAATCTCCCTGATCGGTTGTTGCTAATTTTGAAAGTGCATCGGCCATTGTATTTTCGGATATAACTACCCCGATAATTTGATACTTAGGAAAATGACTTAGGAGTGTCTGCACAAGCTGGAGATAAGCTTGAAGGTGTGCTTCTCTGGCCTCGTATTCCCCCAAGACTTGCTTCACCACTAATTGGGAGTCACTGTACACTATCTGATTCTTCACTTCCAGACTTCGGGCCAGCTTTAAGCATGCTATAAGTGCTTTGTACTCTACAATGTTATTGGTGGCTGTGAACCCGAATCGGATAGCTTGTTGGACTTTGAATCCCTCCGACGAGGTAAGAATCACTCCCGCTCCACTTCGTGGTTCAACGCTAGATCCGTCAATAAATAAGGTCCATGCCGAATCTGTTTTAGACAAAGGATCGGATGTTTCAACTGGATCTTCTTCCTTTTCTTCGGGAAAGGAGCACTCGACGATAAAGTCGACAAGGGCCTGTGCTTTGATTGCTGTTCGAGGACGAAAGTCAATATTAAACTGACTTAACTCTACAGCCCACGCTGCTAACCTTCTTGAAGACTCGGGTCGATACAATACTTTCTGAAGAGGTTGATCTGTGAATACTGTGATTGTTCTCCCTTCGAAGTAGTGCCGAAGTTTCCGACTAGAAATAATCAGTGCGTAAGCCAACTTCTCTAGGTTTGGATATCTGGTTTCTGCATCCTGAAGAGCATGGCTTACATAGTATACCGGCTTCTGACCCTGTGAATCCTCCCTGATTAAGGCTGACCCGACGGCCAGCTGCGCTGCAGATAGATATAACTGTAAATCCTCTTCGGGGAGAGCTTTACTGAGGATTGGGGGAGAAGAGATGTATCGTTTGATTTGTTCAAAGGCATCCTGGCATTCTTCTGTCCAAATGAATGTCTTTTGGTTCTGAGCCCCTTTCAGCGTATTGAAGAAAGGGAGACATTTCTCTGCTGAACGGACTACAAACCTCCGGAGAGCAGCAAGTCTTCCAGTTAACCTTTGAACGTCTTTAAAACTCCTTGGGGATTGCATCTCAAGGATAGCCGATATTTTTTCTGGATTTGCCTCTATCTTTCTTCGGCTAACCATGTATCCCAAGAATTTGCCTGACCCGAGGCCAAAAGTGCACTTGGCGGGGTTAAGTCTCATGTTGTGGATTCTGACATTCCGAAAGCATTCTTCTAGATCTGACAAGTGGTCTTCTTCCCCCATGCTTCGGACGATCATGTCATCCACATAGACTTCCATATTTCTTCCGATCTGATCTCTGAATACACTATTTATCATCCGTTGATAAGTTGCCCTAGCATTGATCAGACCGAATGACATGACTTTGTAGGCGTAGATTGCTCGGTGTGTGATGAAGGATGTCTTCGGGATATCTAGTTTGTACATGACAATTTGATTATACCC
This sequence comes from Aralia elata, assembly GCA_034770075.1. Lineage (NCBI taxonomy): Eukaryota > Viridiplantae > Streptophyta > Magnoliopsida > Apiales > Araliaceae > Aralia > Aralia elata. Next base: position 35,807,969 of record CM068377.1, read on the forward strand.
GGAGAAAGCATCCAGGAAGCTCATTAAAGTGTGTCCTGAAGTAGAATCGATTAACTGATCGATATTCGGGAGAGGATAGTAATCTTTTGGATATGCCTTGTTTAGATCTGTGTAGTCGACACACATCCTCCACTTCCCATTATGCTTTTTCACCAGTACCACATTGGCAAGCCATTCTGGATAAGTTATTTCATAAATAAAGTTAGCAGCCAATAATTTTTCAATCTCTTCATCAATTACCTTCTGTCGTTCGGGAGCTATATTCTGCCTTTTCTATTTAACAGGCTTATGGTTAGGGTTGACACTCAACTTGTGTTCGGCCACATCCCTGTCTATTCCCGGCATATCAGCTGGCGTCCATGCAAAGATATCTGAGTATTCTCTTACTAACTCAATGAGTTTGGTTCTGACGCCCGTCTGCAAACCGGTACCAATCTGTATTGTTTTCGTGCTATCCTCTTGAAACAGCGGTATCTCCTCAGTTTCTTCAGCAGGCATTGCTATCGGCTCCGAGCCTCAGTCCGTAAAGGGTTCTAGCTCAATCTTCATTGTAGTTTTCTGTTTACTAACCCCTACGGAAGTCGTCTGAATAGTCTGAAGATAACATCTTCGGGATAGGTCCTAGTCGCCAGCAACTTCACCGATCCCATGCTCGGTTGGGAATTTCATTTTTAGGTGAGGGATCGAGGTGACTGCTTTTAAGGCTGACAGAGTTGTCCTTCCTAGGATGACATTGTAATTACTTTCTTCCTGGACCACGTAGAATCTTATCATGATGGAGGCCTATTTCGGAGCTGTGCCGAAGATCGCTAGTAATTCAATCGTTCCTGCTATTCGAACCGGATTGTTCCCGAAGCCGTATAACAGAGACTCGTTGCAGATCTCCAGCTTCTTTCCCCCCAGATCCAGCCGATGGTATGCATGACTGTAAAGTACATCGACTGAACTCCCGTTATCCACCAGCATCCGTTTCAAATCCATGGTTCCAACTTGAGCAGTGATGACCAGAGCATCTTGATGCGGTGTAACTATTCCCAGGGGATAATCCTCATCGGAAAAGGTTATCGGCTCGGTTTGGGTGGCCTTAGACTGTCCAATCAATTGGTGAACTTCTCTAGCGAAGGCCTTTCTTTTCCTGTTAGATAAGGCTGATATTGGTCCGCCAGAGATAACGTCTACAACTCCCCTTGCCGCTCCCGATGGTGGCAGTGGTGCTATCCGATCGAAAGGACTTGGTTTGTACTGATCGACTACATAGCAGTCCAGATTTTCTTTCCGCACTTGCCTTTCCAAAAAATCTTTCAACTGATAACATTCCTCAGTATCGTGCCCCTTGGCTTCATGGTAGTTACAATATCTGTCTCCGTTCTTCTGTCTGGCGAAGACTCGGATCTTCGGGGGCTTTTCATAGAAAGGCTGATTCTTGATTTCCTTGATAGTAACGGCTCTACTCAAAGTCAGGGGAGTTTAATCTTTGTCAGTGTCCTTATTACCTCGGTCCTTCAAGCCATCATTCTTCCGTTGTCGATTGTCGTGAGAGTCCTTCTTACTATTACCTTTGTTGTTGGTGTACTTTTTATCGGCGTCTTTGCCTCAAGGGTCTCTCTGGTGAAAATCACCTGTACTTTTCGAGGTACCCCGAAGATTGGCAAGCGCCTCTTCCACTTCAACAAACTTGTCAACTTTATCATAGGCTTCAGGCAAGGACTCGGGTGCTTTAGAGATGATTTCTTCAATCAACCTACTGGACTTGTCCACATTTAATCCCATGGTTAAAAAATGAATAACCTGCTTCGGATCTATATCATTGACTTCAGATACAGCTTCCCGAAATTTTTTGATGTATTGTCGAAGCGTCTCGTTCGGCCTCTGTTTAACCTGCATGAGGGACGTGATCATCTTGGCATGTCTCTTATTACTGCCGAAGCGGGTGTGAAACTGTTCTTGCAGATTATCCCATGAGCGTATAGATGCAGAAGGAAGGGAGATGACCTACTCTCGAGCAGTTTTCTTCAGGGTGGACAGGAATAGATGACACATGGTTGCCTCATCATGACCATGAAAAAGCATGGCCTGCTCGAAAGTGAAGGTATGGTCATGGGGGTCTCCAGTTCTGTTGATCTTTGCATTAGCAAGATCCCTGGTGAAAGGAGAGGCCCGAGGCTTCTTTGCCCATGGAAGTTGATTCGCAACTCTTCGAGGAGATGATTCTCCAGTGTGGCTCCTTCCAGGGCTTCGTCGGGAACCCTCATGGCGGTCTCTTCTTGATGGTGACCGGGCTAGCTTTCTTAAGTCCCTGGTGTAGATGGATTTAGATTGGACCAGACTATCATCTCGATGCCGCCTATGGGGTCGGTCGTCTCTTCGTCTATGGGATGCCGAGCCTTTCTCTCTCAACAGATTTTGCCCAGCCTCATTCAGTTCCATGTACTGTTTATCAAGCTCTTCTTGCTGGAGATCGAGAGCCTTTTTCCGGTCAAGAATCTGCTGGAGGTGCTGCTCCCTTTCTACCACCTTCTCACGGCATGATCGAGAGTGGGTTGGTCCTTGTTGATCATGGTGACTTCGTTGTGATCGAGAAGTCGGTCATGTAAATTGTTTTAATTGACAATTGAAATCGCTACTAAGGCCCTCCTTCTATAATTCTTATTGGACCCGGATTCAATTACCTTGAGCCAATGGAAGTATTATCCAGTAAGAAACCACATGGGCTTAGAATTCTGGCCCAAGCCTTTTTCAACTAGAGAGTCCTCTTATAATCTGCTAAGCATGATGGGCCTTTGGGCCGAGCCCAAGATGAGGAGCCCAATCAGGCTCATAAAGATTTATATCCGAACATTGCCCCCTACTCCCTTAGTATAAGATATATACTGAGGGAGTAAACTAGGAACCCAATCAATCCGTAAGCTCGGAGTTCAGCGAGAGGAAATTTCCATCATCGGGAGCCCGAAGGCTTTAGACCGAGAGTATATTGCATCCTGATGCTCGAGGAAGTTGAACCGAAGATGGACACTCTTGAAGGTATCAGATCAAGGATATCCCCTCTTCTGGTGCTTAAAATGATTTTGACCAAGCGGATGTGCCCCTTGGGGTCTTTAAAAGTGTCTTCCCGAATGTCAATGAAATCAGGTTTATACTCGGGTCCATTGCGTGGGCAAACCTTTACCAATATGCGTATTTAGGCCCAATCTTTTTGTGTTGATGCCCATTGACCTTATCCCAGCATAAAACAGCCCAATAGTCACTTTGAATTTCAAAAATGGGATTAAGGGAATAGCTGGCAGGAGTTATGGCGGCCTGGTAATAATTATCCCGCCGTAACCGCTCTGGTTGTCCCCTAACCGTTAGATGATACCAATCTCAGCCATTGGATTTTTACTCATATAGGAAAAATGAACCCAATCGACATCTCTCCCACCAGTAAATTCATTTTCTGCAAAGAAAACAATCCGCCATTGCCAAGAAATCTTGCCTCATCACTATATCGCTCTAGGAATCGATCGTCCACTCCCTTTCTTTTCTTTTCTCATCATCATCATCTTCCCGTGTTGAAGATGAAGTTACTGTTGCTAAGGCCGGAATCCCTGAGGGACAGCCATGGAAACCGGTGACTGTAGAACGGATGAGGGATGTAGAAGAATAAAATAGGACCAAGTATTTCACTCTTGAGCATAGAGTAGCTAACATCCATTCCTCCATAAAAACCTCTTTCTTTGATCTGTTGATGACGGAGTTCTACATTCCCGAATCATATGAAATTAGGAGACCCGAAGGGCAAGAGAGAATTTACTGGCAACTCGAAGGGGGTGGATTCCCATTCATCGTCAACTGCTCCTATTCGGGGTACGATTCCCTCTTCGTCCTTTCGTACTTGAGCTTTTACATACCATCGGACTAAGCCTTAATCAATTGTCCCCAAATTCTTTCATTCACTTAAACAATTTTATTGCAATCTGTTCTGCCGAGGGCGTCGTCCCCACCTTAGATTTCTTTTCTCAATTCTTTTCCCTTACTACCTGTAAAGAGAAGGGTTTTTTCCAAGTAATAAAGAACACGGGTAGGGAAACCCTAATGGATACCCCTTCTAGTAACACGGGTACGAGATATTTTACCCTACTAAATATTTGACCTCCATTGTTAACATATTTTGAACCTATTACTTATTCTTACACTGGAGGAGTCTATAAACGGCCCAAGCCGTTGGGACTTTTGTGCAGGTACACGTCCGGCGAATTGATTGGACGCGCGGACAAAATCAAGCGTTAACATTTAGTATATTAATTAGCTGAGTTTTATTTATTTTTTCCTTAATAAGAATATAAGACATACTTTACATGCCTGTGTTGGATTTAACTTGCATTCTGATTCCAGCGACCTTTTTTTGCGGATCTTGACAACATTATAGTGAAGGTAGATAAATCACAAATGATTTATATTTTCATAAAATTTATGTTGCAAAACAAACCAAGATTTAATATTCATCTGCAGAAGGAAAAAAAAATTCCACGAGTACATCATACTTCATAGGGATCACTATAAGAAAAAAGGCTTAGTTCTGACAGAATTATCTTCGATGGAATTTATTACCTCAGAATTAGTATAATTTTGACGGAATATTCTGTCGAAAATAATTCCCTCGGACATAAGATTAATTCGACAGAATTTCGTTGAAGATATAAACCATTCCTTGGCGTCAATCTTCCTGCCAGCGCCAATCCTATTCTCGACAGAATGTGAACTAATTCCGACGGAATATCCATCGATATTAGTTTAATCTTGAGGGACTTATGTCCGACATAAATTTCATCGGAAATAACAAAAAAACCTAAAACATATCAGTTCCCAACCACCGCTATCATTTTCTTCATCTCTCACCTTCTCTCGTCCGTTTCTCTTTCAGCCTCTCTTATCTGCTAAAACTTTCATTTTCTTCCTTTCTCCTCCTTTTCCTCGTCCTCGTGGTCCTCCTCCTCCTCCTCGAAATATTTTGTTTGGCCGTGGCAGCGGTGGTGGCGGCACTGTGGTGGCTGAGCTCGTCGTCGTACTCCTCCTCCATTACCATTAATTTATCTTATCAGTAATTTTTAAAGGTTAGTGAGTTTTCATTTACCTAATTTAGTCCATGAAATTCTTTTGCCCTAATTTGGAATTCCCATAGTTAACAGTAATTATAAGTAATTAAGCCATTAATTTTATAGCCTAAATTTGTATGTGGGAACAAGTATCTGATAAACACGTTAATTTTATGCCCTAATTTCTATTATTGCCAATATTCTGCCTATATTAGAAATCAGTTATATATTATATGTTTTTGTGATTTAATACGAATTAGGACTGCCTAGCTTATATATGATTTTGGTAAATGATCATTTTGGGACTGATATTGTATTTTGGGACTGATCATACAGACTAATTTTAATTTGACTCATTTTGGGCTGATATGGTGTTTTGGGACTGATCATATGAATTGGGACTGCCTAGCTTATATATGATTTTGATAAATGATCATTTTGAGATTGATATTGTGTTACTTGATTCATTTGGGAATGAATTTGTGTTCTTGCCAATATCTTGCCTATATACTACCTGCCTATATACTTTCTGAGAATTTGGTTTGGTATATTTGTTATTTTTGTCGAAATTTCTGTCAGAATTATTCAATTACAATATATGTGGGCCTTGCTTTATTTTAGTTATATATTTTACTTAGTTTGTCAATATTAAAATAAACTAATTAAGTAAAATTTACTTAGTTTTACACTACTAAATAATAAAAAAAATATAATAAAATATAAATATAAATAAATAAAAATAAATTTAATTTAATTTAATAACATATAAATAAACAAACAAAATTAATTAAAAAATTAATTAATTTAATTTAATATAATTAAATTAAAATAAATTAAATAATATAATATAATATCCATTATTATATAACATAAAATAATACAAAATCAAGTAAAGAAAATAAAATATAATAATATAAAATAAAATAAAATGAAATAATTAAATTAAATAAATAAATAAATTTAAATAATATAATATAATATAATATACTACAAAATAAATTAAAAAATATAATAAATTAAAGTAAAATAAAATATGTAATATAACATAAAATAATACAAAATAAAGTAAAGAAAATAAAATAAAATGAAATAAATAAATTAAACTAATTAATTTAAATAATATCATATCATATAATATAATATACTACAAAATAAATAAATAAAATACATAAAAATATGTAATATAACATAAAATAATACCAAATAAAGTAAAAGAAAATAAAATAAAATAAAATAAAATGAAATAATTAAATTTAATTAATTAATTTAAATAATATAATATAATATAATACGAAATAAAAAAATAAAATAAAATAAATTAACAATGATTTAATTAAAATAAATAAAAATAAACTATTATAACATAATATAATAAACTAAGTAGCATTTGCTTAATTTTTCACAATTACAATAAACTGTATATGTAGTATAGTTAATTTGGAGCTTAGAAACCCGTTTGACATTCACTTTTTTGGAATGAATGTCGAATAGTCCCAAGTTTGTGACTGTCACTGGATGTTATGTTTCTCACTTAGGCCAGTGCCAATGAGGTAAGTACGTTTTTTTTTATTTTGAGAATTTTTGGCTGTTATCTCTACATGTTGTTCGAGTGCATTCTTAGATTAAGTTATCTTAGTCTATTTCGTGTACTTGGAGACCATGGGGAGGTGTTGTCGAAATTTTCTTGAAACAAAAAGAAACGTGCTCAACGTGTTGACACTATTGAGGAGACACATTCAGGAACGGGATAGAAGCCTAATCCCTGTAGAGTGGAGATACTAGGAAAATATAATTCATGCATGGACCACATACAAGAATATATATCTCTGTTCTGAATGTTTCTTTTGTTCAGTTAAAGATGTCATTCGACTGGAGTTGGATGTACTGTAGGATACCGATTGATGAGAAGAGATTAGTTGATGCTTACCGTGAAGGGTTGTGCAATTTTTTGAATAAAGCAATAGAACATACTGATGATCCAAACGGAAAGATGAGATGTTCGTGTGTCAAGTGTAAAAACCTGATCTGGAAGAAAGTCGACGAGATTAAATTCGACTTATTTTCACGTGGCTTTGTGGATGGATATTCCGTATGGATTTATCATGGGAAATTAGCTAAGTTGAGGGAATTGACCGATAGTGTAAACTAATCAGTTCACGGGAATTCATACGTCTATAACTATGATGTCGTGCAGATGTTGGTGGATGCATATGACCCTACAAATATTGACTGGATTAAAAAGGAGCATTCGTCAAACAATGCTCATCATAAGCCAAATGATACAGTTGCTGCCTTTTACATGTTGCTATCTGAATAAGAGGTCCCCTTGCATCCTGAAAATGATAAGCACACCAGGCTATCTGCAGTAACGAAGCTCTTACACTTCAAGAATGAGCATAACTACAGTGAGAGAGGTTTTAATGATTTACTTGCTCTTTTCAGCGAGTTCTTACCTAAGGATCATACTGTGCCCATGAATTATTACGAAATGAAGAAGATGGTAAGGGGATTGAATATGGGGTATCAGAAGATCGATATTTATGAGCAGGATTAGATGTTATACTATAGGGAGGACAGAGATAAGGTGCAATGTGATATATGCAACTTGCCTCGGTACAAGGTGACAAAACGTGGGGAGAAAGAGAAACATGTGGCCAAGAAAATCTTACGGTACTTTCCTCTTATGCTGAGGCTTCAACAGCTATCCATGTCGTCCCACACTGCTGAGCATATGAGTTGGCATAGAACAAAGGACGTCATGCCTGGTCAACTGACTCACCCTGCAGATGGAGATGAATAGAAAATTTTGATGAAAATTTTCCACAGTTTGCGAAAGAAGTCAAGAATGTGAGGCTCGGTATGGCTACAGATGACTTTTGCCCATTTAATAATTTTAGCCAACCTTACTCTATTTGGCCAGTGATCATGGTAGTTTACAATCTTTCACTCTCAATGTGTATGAGAGATCTGTATTTGTTCTTGACTTTACTCATATCGGGGGATAAGAGTTCTAAAAAAGACATAAACGTATACCTCAGGCCGTTAGTCGATGAACTTAAGATGTTGTGGGCAACGGGGGTCTAGACATATGATAACTGTAATATCCCGAATGTTTATGAGTTAGTAAATCATGATATTATATTATTATGATGATTGTGACATACGACAATATTTATATTATATCAATGTAAATATTTTTATTATTCCGCAATGAGTTATTGATAGTATGATGTACGAGTTGCACAGTGATGCACCGAATTCGTGGATAAGGTAACCCGGATTTGGGGGCGTCACAGGTTGGTATCAAAGCTGATAAGTTTTAAACCTTAGGTAAGAGTACCATAGGCTATAACCTGAGAGTAGAAAAATGGAAATAAGAAAGAATAAACTCGGATAGAGTTTGACCGATAAGGAATAAATTTAGAAAATTTATAAAGAAAGGAATTAAGATATAAACAAGAAGATTCAAAGAAGAATTTTGAAGAGTTATAAAGGACGAGAATTAGGATTTACCTAACTCCAGTAATAAAAATGACAAGTGATGATAAATAGATGAGGTCTATAAGGCGTAGGGGCATAAAAGTCTTATAATATAATTAAAGAGAAGAGTAAAGAAGATCGTAAGATGAAACGATCATAGGGTAAGGAAGATCGTAATGTAAAACGATTGTAGAATAAGATCACGACGTGATCGGATTAAGTTGTAGAATAACAGATAATCTGTTAAACGAATGGAAAGTTATGGCACGTCGCTATAAAAAGAAGGTACTATGAAATAGTACGATGAAAACTCAAGAAGAGTTAAAGATCATAAATACGGATTAAAGAAAATTCGTATTGAGCAAAGAGAAGACTAGAATTTTGTGGGATTTCAATTGAGGATTCATGTGATAGCTGAGTTGTACAAATCTTTGTATGGGCAGGGGTTTTGTGTTTGATTTAACGACTACTCAGTTGTCACATTGATAATCGTTGAAATGTTGGTATTGCGCTATCAATATATATATATGGTGAGAAGGTGATTCTTTTCTCATATCTATATTTGATGGTTAGAGAATAATAAGATTAAGTGCAAGTTCTTGAAACTCATGCTTATGGTAAGTTTGTGACTCATAATCGTATGGAATGTTTTGAGCCCCTAAACGTATGGACAATCCTTGATTTGTTCTTAAACTACATATTAATAGGACAAGCTCCTAAACTCATATTATTGTGTCAAGTTCCTGAACTCATAATGTGTGGCAAGTTTGGTGAACTATACTGGGGTATAGAAAGGTTTTGGATTGAGAGCTGAGAATTCTCAATATGATAAGCATTAGTGATGTTAAAAATAGATAAAATTATTAAGTAATGATGCATTGAAGAGATATTAGAGTTGATGGAGGAAGCGTAGGTATTCCAAATCTTCTAGCTATACTAGATTTCGAAATTTATTGACGTCATGCTAATATTTGCACTTTTGCTCTTCGAAAAATGTATGGGACCAGATTACTGGACCAATAATTTTTAAATGTACTATTATTCATATGTCTATGCTAATTACTCCAGCTAGGCAAAATAATTTGAAAATATCAAAATGTATTTTATATATCATTAATGCATTTAGTGCAGAGATGATAAATGATGGAGTCATCAATGCAGAGTAACCTAGTATTGGATGTGATCATAGTATCGTCAGCCCACTATGGTATGATGTAGTTTGACAAAGTCACAAAATGACGGAATCCTCAACGGACTGTAGAAACAGTGCGGTATCATGACGTCATAAAATGATTTTTGTTTTCATTAAAGTATGAAAAAGTATGCCAATTGAGTTGGCTAAAATATTTTGATGATATCTGAACCGTTGATGTAAGTCTAAGCTATTTGATTCGGCTAGAGGAATGTTGAAATATGATTATGAAATTCGAGAATTCTTTGAGAATGTTTTCTAAACCAAATTATTTTGGCGCGGGCTTTTATATCTGCTGAGATGAACAACCCTCATAGAAGGGGTAATATTTTTGGTGTCGGGAAAATCCGACTGCGCGCGCGAATAGTATGTTTGGGGTTATGCATGACCCCGGGTACATTAGGCTGATCACCTATTGTATTAGTATGTTGGGTTATCACATAAATTTCTGGTGATTCTAGTAAAGGTTCTTAGTCCTTAGTGACTGCTCAGCTTTGGGATATCATTAGAGGTAAGTGCTATGGTGGCCACTTAGTGATTCCTTCATTCAATATTGGTAATTCATGCAAGAGGTATGTGCCATGGTGGCCACTCAATGATTCATACTGCTTCACAATTATCGAACAATTGTTGAAGACTCCTGAAAGATATTCCATTATTCTGGAAACTGAATGTGAAAGAGGTAATTTTCCCTAGAAAGAAGTAGTCGCAGAATGAGACAATTCTAAATGAATCCTTGGAAGAGGAAAGTGTAAAGGTTTGTTGAAAGTCTGTATGAATGAATGATATGAGAAAATGATAGTAATTATAGGATTAATATTTCCTAGAAGAAGCAGATTAAATTCCGAAAAGAAGAAGTGAAAATCTTAGAGAGAATGATGAGTCAGATGAGCAAAGATAATGATGTTGTAATTTCAAGGACAAAACTCTTAGAAGAAGGGGTGAATGTAATATCCCGAATGTTTATGAGTTAGTAAATCATGATATTAAATTATTATGATGATTGTGGCATACGACAATATTTATATTATATCAATGTAAATATTTTTATTATTCCGCAATGAGTTATTGATAGTATGATGTACGAGTTGCACAGTGATGTATCGAATTCGTGGATAAAGTAACCCGGATTTGGGGGCGTCACAACAACTTGGTTAAACAGAATTTTGTGATGAAGGTATCCTTGTTGTGGACTATCATTGACATTCCGACACTTGGGATGATCAGTGGTTGGTCGACTCACGGGAAGGTGTCGTGTCCATTGTGTAAGGGGGATGTACAAGGTACACAGCTGCATCATAAGCGAAAATGTAGTTTCTTTGAAACAGTTCGTAGATTCTTGCCATCTGATCACAATTACAGAAAAATGTCTGCATAATTCAACAGAAAGACAGAGAAGAAGGGGGTTGTTGGTCGACTGTCAGGCAACGAGGTCTTGGGTTGGCTTAACGAGCTGACATTTCCGGAGCACGGTAAGATGAGAGCATTAGGGTATGGGAAGACTCATAACTGGACACACTTGCCCATGTGGTTTAAGTTGTCGTATTGGGTCACGATTTCAGTTCGTCATCGTATTGATGTCATGCATACAAAAAAGAATGTATTCGAGAACTTATTTTACACCGTGTTAGATGCGAGTGGTAAAACAAAAGACAATGACAATGTACAAAAAGATTTGGAGGCACTGAACATAAGGTGGGAATTGTGGCTCTGCCCTAATAATTCAAAACCTAAAGCTTCATTTTATCTTATATATCAAGCAACAGGTTGAAGACATTTGTAAGTGGGTAAGTGCATTGAAGCTCCCATATGGATATGCTTCTAACATATCTCGCTGTAGTAAGGTTGAACAGTTAAAAATTAATGGGTTCAAGAGTCATGATTGTCATGTATTCCTGCAGAAGTTGATGCTAATTGCATTTCGTGAGATGTTACCCAAAAAAGTTGTGGATGCATTGACCGAACTTTCAAATTTCTTTCGGGATCTATGCTCAACTATAATAAGGTACAATGATGTGGAGCAGATGGAGATGAATATTGTGCTTACCATTTGCAAGCTTGAAATGGTCTTCCCTCCAAGGTTCTTTGACTCGATGGAGCAACTGTCTATTCATCTACCATATGAACTAAAACTTGGCAGACCGGTGCAATATCGGTGGATGTATCCTTTTGAGAGATAATATCATCTACAAAGCTAAATTGAAATGACCATATTTAATACTCATATTCTTAATTAATTTCGTTCAATCAATGTATTTCAGGTATATGCATCAACTTAAGCAGAAAGTCAAGAACAAGGCTTATGTAGAGGGTTCTATTGCTGAATGTCACTACAACAAAATAGTCTAATTCCAACAGAATATTCTGTCAGACCTAAGCTTATTCCGTCGGGGATAACCTAATGCCGACGGAATATTCTGTCAACAATTTGGTCGTAACAATGTCCCTCGACCTTAAGTTCGTCGGCAATTTCGTCGGGGATAACTAATTTCGACGAACTTAGTTTCGACGGATATTCCGTCGAAACTAACGTAGGGTCGACGGATTAACGTCCGTCAGAATAATTCCATCGAAATTGAAGAGGACACGTGTCCTTCTCTCGTAGCTTGGGGCAGGCTCAATATCGACGGAATTTCCGTCGGTAATAAGGTTAATTCCGTCGGAATTAAGGTTTTTTAAAAATAAATATTAACCTTATTTCCGACGGGAATTTCCGTCGGTTTTGCCTTATTCCGTCGAAATTAGTAAAAAGATTTTTTTAATATTTTTTTGTTATACAATTTCTAGGTTTTTAAACCTATTTTTTGTACCTGTAACCTGCTTTATCCCAACAACACATACAGTAATAAGATTTCAATCAAGATAACTATAAAAACCTGTTTTATTTCATCAAACAGGTACATACTCTAAGTCAACAACTGTCAATATGAACTAACTCATCAATAATAACAAATATACGCTAATGTTCCATAAATTATACAATATGATGTTCAAAACTCGTATAGACTCAACTAAAATAAATATGTACAAATGATCTACAATTTTTAATGAATAAAGATCTATACAAATCGATACAAATCTATAAATCTATTAAATCTATACAACTGAACTATAAACTAGTAGTAGGAGGAGGATGATCAGCGTCGTCGTCCCCCTGGTCGCCATGGCCATCGCCACCATACCCTGCATCATCACCAACCCGGTCGCCATTGCCACCCTGTTGATAAGATTAAAAATATAAATCATTAGTCTGTACATATGTGAGAATTAAAGAGATGACTAAATGAAAATGAAATAACATGTAGAATACCTGAGTAGCTGGGGACTTACCTAAAGCCTCCACTAGTAGGGTAACCACCATCCGGAGCACCTCGCCGCTTAACACGGCTAATTGCTCCTGCGGTAATACCGTACTATTGAGGGTAGCCCCTGCTGCAATATCTTGAGCTAGCTGGTGAAAGCGAGCACGGCTAGGCAACTGCTGACGACGGAAAATCAAATCCGTACGAAATGTATCAGCAACCGTCGCTATCACCCTCTAGAATAGCTCGTCGTCCAAGCCAACGCCCGTATGAGATAGTCCAACAGGTGCTCTTGGACGTTGGCGCTGGCTAGAGCTTGAAAAAATAATTACATACGTAACGTAGTTCATATTAAGTTATATTAATTTTATAAATTAATATATAACGAGAAACATAAGAAATATATCTTATTACCTCCAAGTAAGGTATACGCGGGTATCCTCGGCAGGCCCAACACGCGATACCTGCTGGTGCTACTAGTAGGGGGATCCTGAGACGCGATGTATAGTCTCATCTCCTCATCCCGAGATAACTCAATCTCGGGCAGAGGAGTGGTGGAATCCAGCGGCTTAGGATCCCCCCTAGCAGCCCGCAACTCAGCTACACGGGCGTCCTGAAGCGCCTGAAATCGGTCCTGAAATTTATTTTGGATGCGTGAGTTATTTATTTCATTTTATTAAGTACCTAATATCAAAAATAACTAAAAATTAATATTACTCTTACTCGTATAGCTACTGCTGCGGGAGACATATGAGAGTCCTTAGGGGTGTGGGCCCTATCCCAAAACTCGGTCATGGTAGGACGTCGTCCCAAGCTCTCTCGTATGGCCTGATGATAAAGACATTCAAACCTTTATTAAGTATGTTAATGACAAATGACTAAGTAAACAACAAAATTCCAAATACTTACCAACTTCACCTCCTGAAAGGACTGTGAGCCAGTCGTGTGTACGACTCGGAGTTGGCTACGATCTTGCTTTGCCTGCTCCGGCTTCTTTTTGAACTCTTCATCATCCCAGTGCCGACACATAGCCTCCCAAGCTAGATCGGAGACAATACGTGGCGGATGATCTCTGATCGTAGTCCCGGGCTGCTGAACAACTGCTCGGGCAGCCCGCTGCCTCATCTCATAAAGCCAGCTATCTTAGTTCTTACGTACATGTGCTATAATAACATTGTCGCCGGCTGCTAGGGTGATGCCCTCCTCATATATAAAATAACACTATAAAAAATGTATTGACGTATCAGAAAGCATTTGAACAATGTAAATACCTATGATACTGTTAACTTTAAGTTATGCAATTCGACTTACGTGAAACTCGCATAATACAGTGTCCATATATGAGGCACCATACTTCGCGTACTGGCTAAATCGCATACAACCAGTAGGCAGGTGTGTCAGGCAGATGGCGTGAAGCGTCGCCTTAGCGACGAAGTCCAAAATACAATATGAGATAAATAGAACAATGTTGTCTTTTAATCATATAAAGGTATTTAATTATAATTAACATATTATTAAAGTTAACACTTACTGATCACTGTCAACATCCAACCGGACGATGTGTGGCTGTGCCGGCAGACGACCAAATAAATCGAGGTTAGTACCTCGCTCACGTCGGCGAACACTATCTGTTATAAGTGAAAGTGATGACATTATGTAAATATATTTTTTTAATATATGTTATAAATAAATAATTAAATAAAAAGAAAAATAATTTATTTCGAAAACTTACTAGCTGATGACGATGACCCGCCCTGGGTGCCGTTGCTAGATCCTGAACGGCCACCACCACCACGACCTCCCCTGCTATGTCTGCTATATATAAGTGTACTACTGAAATAACCAACATTAAGTTATTAATTTGTAGTTAATTTAACGAAACTTTATAACAATAATTGTTGGTCAATTATTTGAGAAACAACAATAAGTTTAGACTAAGTACATCATTAAGCCCATCAGAATCAAAATCAACTTCATCGTCAGATTCTGCCTCTTCTAAATCCGTATCAGTTTCGTCATCGTCTTCTTCGTGTGCGACGATATAGTCATTGACAACCACGTCTTCCTCATCATCAGGTATGTCAACGATGTCAACAGCCACCACATCATCATCATCATCATCATAAGTTACGACTACGTCCCTGGGATTGCTAACTTGTTCTTGCGACGGGTCATCCGTTCCAGACAAAGTAGTACAATCAAAAGCCCCAGTCTTCGATGTAATAACTATATACTAGGGGCTTCTAGAATTTACAACATTCGGGGCATAGTACATTTGAGTCGCTTGGCTGGCTAATACGAATACGTCATCAGATTATAGTTTTGACTTTATATCTACCGTGACGATTCTATTACGATCAACTTAAACACCCTTATCAGTATCAAACTAGCGACACTTAAATGTAACAACCTTTTTACCCCTGGGATAATTGAGCATAACCACTTCCTCTAATTGTCCATAATAGTTGGACTCGAAATCATTGTAATAGGTTCCCAACACGACAATGCCAGAATTGACTGATGCCATTTCATTTAAGTCATCAACCTTAAATCTGTACCCATTGACAATGCAGCCAGAAAATGAACTAATTAATTTGTACGGGCTTGAAATAACATCTCTAAAACGCTCATAAGTATTATTGTCTTCAACCTTTCTCTTAAACCATTGTTGAAAATTTGTAGTAGTGAATGATTCTAATTGTGTTGCAGTAAGTCCCGGGTTAGAAGCATTCGCTTCTTCTTCGAATTCACTGAAATAATAACATAATTTAATTATTGATTACGCGACCATAATATTTGTAGGATGACATATCATAATACATACTTGATGTATGCCGATACTCCGGGCATATTAAGAAGCACATAGGTGGATACAATCTTCAAATCTCTGTCGTTGAAGTAAGTCATCCTCTCATAGCCAAATGGTTTAACCGGATAGGTGAATACAGCTAACTCATCATCAACATGAGATTGGGGACCAACGACCTCATTCCTACTTAAACGATTGTGCTTAGTTAAGACTACATCGTCAAAGTACAAAGATCAGAAGTTGATAAGCTCTTCCTCCGTATAGCGTTCAACAATTGAACCCTCTACACAAGCTTTGGTTTTCACTTTCTGCTTTTATTGACGTATATACCTGAAATATGATTGAACAAAAATAAAACTTATATTACGAGTTATAAATATCATCACAGTTTAAGTATATAGATGATATTACCTCTCAAAAGGATACATCCACCGATATTGCACCGGTCCTCCAAGTTTCATTTCATATAGTAGATGAATAGGCAAATGCTCCATCGAGTCAAAAAACCCTGGAGGTAAGATCATTCGAGCTTGCACATTGTCAGCACTATATTCTTCTCCATCTGCTCCACATCATTGTACCTTATTACCGTTGAGCAAAGATCCTGAAAGAAATTTGATAGTTCAGTCAAGGCATCAACAAATTTCCTAGGTAAGGCTCACGAAATGTAATTGGCATCAACTTCTGCATGAACACATGACAGTCGTGACTTTTCAACCAGTTATTTCCAGCTGCTCAACCTTAGTACAACGAGAAATGTTAGAAGCATATCCATCCGGGAGCTGCAATGCACTTACCCACTTGCAAATGTCTTCAACCTGTTGTTTGGTAAGACAAAATAGAGCTTTTGGTTTTGTGTTGTTAGGTCGTAGCCACAATTCCCACATGATGTTCATTGCCTCCAAATTTTTACGTCCTTTATCACTGTCTTTTGTTTTACCACTCGCATCTAACACGGTGTAAAACAAGTTCTCTAATGCATTCTTTTCTGTATGCATGACATCTATACAATGACGGACTGATAATGTGGCCCAATATGACAACTCAAACCACATGGGCGAGTGTGTCCAATTATGAGTTATCCCGTACCCTATTGCTCTCAACTTACCATGATCTTTCCCCCGACGGTGGAAATGTTAGATCATTTAGCCAGCTCAATATCTCGCTGCTCGACAAACGTCCAACAACCCCCTTTTTCTTTGTCTTTCTATTAAACTGTGCAGACATCTTTCTGTAACTATGGTCAACTGGCAAGAATCTTCGAGCAGTTCCAAAGAAACTAATTTTCCGCCCATGACGTAGTTGTGTGCCTTGCACATCCCCCATACAGACTGGACATGACAGCTTCCCGTGAGTCGACCAACCATTGATCATCCCAAGTGTCGGAAAGTCAGTGATAGTCCACAACAAAGCTGCCTTCATCACAAAATTTTTCATCTCCGATTTATCATAAGTCTGAACACCCGTCTCCCACAACATCTTAAGTTCATCGACTAATGGTCTTAAGTACACGTTTATGTCTTTTGTAGGACTCTTATCCCTCAGTATGAGTAAAGTCATGAATAGATACGGATCCCTCATGCACATTGACGGTGGAAGATTATAAGCTATCATGATTACTGGCCAAACAGAGTAGGGCTGACTAAAATTATTAAATGGGTAAAAGACATCTGTAGCCATGCCAAACCTGACATTCCTAACTTCCTCAGTAAATTATGAAAAATTTTCATCAAACTTTTTCCATTCATCTCCATCTGTAGGGTGAGTCAGCTGACTAGGCACGATGTCCCTTGTTCTATGCCAAGTCATATGTTGAGCCGTGTGGGACGACATGAATAGCCGTTGAAGCCTCGGCATAAAAGAAAAGTACCGTAAGATCTTCTTGGGCACATGTTTCTCCTTCTCCCCGCGTTTTGTCACCTTGTACCGAGGCAAGTTGCATATATCACACCGTCCCTTATCTCTATCTGCCCCATAGTATAACATGCAATCCTGCTCATAAACATCGATCTTCTGATACCCCATATTCAACCCCTTGACCATCTTCTTCACTTCATAATAATTCACGGGCAGAGTATGATCCATGGGTAAAAAGTCGTTGATAAGAGCAAGAAATCATTGAAACCTCTCTCACTACAGTTATGCTCATTCTTGAAGTGTAAGAGCTTCGTCACTGTAGATAGCCTGGTGTGCTTATCATTTCTAGGATACAACTTGACCCCCGATTTAGATAACAACTTGTAAAAGGCGGAAGCTGTATCATTTGGCTCTTCATAAGCACTGCTTGACAAAGGCATCCTTTCAGCCCAATCAATATTGGTAGGGCCATACGCATCGACCAACATCTCCACGACATCATAGTTATCGCCGTCTGAATCCCTGTGAACTAGTTGGTCTACAGTGTCAGTCAGTTCCCTCAACTCAGCTGATTCCCCATGATGAATCCATACGGAATACCCATCCACAAAGCCACGTGAAAATAAGTCGAATCTAATCTCGTCAACTTTCTTCCAAATTAGATTTTTACACTTGACACACGAACATCTTATCTTTCCGTTCAGATCATCAACTTGTTCTACTGCTTTTTTCAAAAAATTACCCACCCCTTCACGGTAAACATCAACTAATCCCCTCCCATCAATCGGTATCCTACGGTACATCCAACTTTGGTCAGCTGACATCTTTAACGGACAAAAGAAACATTCAGAACAAAGATATATAATCATGTATGTGGTCCATGCATGAATTATATTTTCCTAATATCTCTACTCTACAGGGGTTAGGCTTCTATCCCGTTTCTGGATGCGTCTCCTCACTAGTGTCAACACGTTGAGCACGTTTCTTTCTGTTTCAAGAAAATTTCGACAGCACCTCCCCATGGTCTCCAACTACACGAAATAAACTAAGATAACTTAATCTAAGTATGCACTCGAAGAACATGTAGAGATAACAGCCGAAAAATCCTCAAAACAAAAAAAAAACATACTCAACCTATTGTCACCGGCCTAAATGCTACATAACATCCAGTAACAGTCCCAAACTGGGGACTATTCGATATTCACTCCTAATGAGTGAATGTCAAACGAGATTCTAAGCTCCAAACGATACTATATGCACAACTATATATGTAATTTATTGTAATTGTGAAAAACTAAGCAAATGCTAATGCTACTGAATTTATGATAACTATTATTTGAATATGGGGACTACTATTCGACATTAACTCCTAATTGTCAAACAGGTTTCAAAGTTCCAAAATATAGTAAATGCATAAACACTTATTTAGTTTATTTTAATTGTCAAAAATTAAGCAAATGCTACTTAGTTTTTATTTCAATTATTTTATGTTAATTTTGTTATCTATAATTTATTTTATTTTATTTTGTATTATATTATATTATATAATTTTTTAAATTTAATTTAATTTATTAAATTAAATTAGGCATATTTTATTTTATTAATTTTATTTTAATTTATTATTATTTTTAATTTAATTTAATTAAAATTTATTTTGAATTATATTATATTATATAATTTATTAAATTTATTTTAGTTTATTAAATTTAAATTTAAATTTATTAAATTAAATTAAATATATTTTAATTTATTAAATTAAATTTAGTTTATTCTAATTTATTATTATTTTTTAGTTAATTAAATTTAAATTTATTTAATATTATACTATATAATTTAATTTATTAAATTTATTTTATTTTATTAAATTTATTAAATTAAATTAAATTTATTAAATTTAAATTATGTTATTCTAATTTATTATTATTGAATTTAAGTTAATTTAAGTTAATTTAATTTATTTCATTATATTTAATTTTATGTTGTTTATTTATTTTGTATTATATTATATTATATTGCTGATGTTATATTAAATCTAGACTGATAGTTCTAAGTTGTATGATAGTTAAGGTCTACTGGGGGCAATTGTCACATTAGATTTAAAACCTAAGGAGAATTTCGGATAATTAGCGATTGCGGTTATCTAGGGTTGTTAGTTTCATTGAAGGATAAATATTGTTATACTTGATTTGTCTGTTATTGTGAAAAAGGGATACTAAACTAAAGAATTGAAACTTTTATTCATTGTTTACTCTTATTAATTTGCTTTTATTAGTTTAGTTAAACAATTCAAAACCCCTATCTTCATTAGAAAATACTAGGATAAATATTGAATAATTCACTCTCTGTGAGATCGATCCTTGCTTATTGCTATACTCATTCTTGTGTTAGTAGCGCAGAAGTAAGGTATTAATTTTGGAGTGTTAACGACAGCTCCCATTAAATTACTTTATTAAATTAAATTAAATTTATTTTAATTTATTAAATTTAATTTATGTTATTTTAATTTATTATTATTATTAGTATTATTATTTTATTTTATTTTATAGTGTATTATATTATATTATATAATTTATTAAATTTACTTTATTTAAATTAAATTAAATTAAATTTTAATTTATTAAATTTAAATTATGTTATTCTAATTTATTATTATTATTTTATTTTATTTATGTTATTCTATTTTATTATTAAATTTAATTTGTTTTCTTTGTTAGAGTTTATGCCCTAGAGGCCAATTATTTAATGTAATTGCTTAACATTTCTTTTGATATTTGATTGAAGAAATGAATTATTTTATTATGGTTTCATTTACTGTGTTATATAAATGTTAGCATAATAAAAGTCCTTAGAATAATGATACAAATTATATAGCTTCAAGTATGTGACTTGAACATGAGATTATATAATTACAATTAGTATCATTACTCCTAAATGTCCCTAGTCGAGTATCATTGAGAATGAGACAACAATGATACATTGAGACTAGTATGTGGATTGACTGATGGCCAAATATCATTGGTCATTAATATATGAGATATTAAGTCAATGCATAGGTACATGTTAGAGAACAATGTACTGGACAGACCCATCATGAGAATTCTACGTGGAGCATTATGCAAAGTGTCATAAGCAATTCTCATAGTGACAATGATGTAATGGTCCCCCGACCTGAAATCACTATATTACTATACGAGAATTTATGTACTTTGATATCATCAAAGGTCACCTTTAATAGGGTGGACAATAAAAGTGATTATTGGGTACATCATGAATCGTGTGAGGAATATGAGTGATCTAGATGAAATTTAACCCTCCTATATATTAGGGGTGATATCCATAGGCCTCTTGATTGAGTAGGACTATGAAATGCATGACCATGCTCAAATAGTGATTTGTTTCATATAGTCTACTCAATGATCAAGAAAACTCAGATTAAATTATGAAGAGTATGACACATTCCATGGCTCGAGTTTAATCTAGGATGTCAATGTTAAAAGGATTAAATTATATTGAAACATTGGTCACGAAAGGGTTGCATCGAGTCACCGATCTTATTATTATTTGGGTAGCAGTGATGCATTACTAGATGCCACTCACTGTTTATAATTTTATAATATGATTTTAAAATTATTGCCAATATAATAATAACCTATAGGGTCACACACTTAGAACGTAATTAAAAGAGAATTAATTTAAATTGTAAGGATTTAAATATATCAATATGATTGATAGTATTTAAATTACGAATTTAAATTAACATGATAATTTGTATATATGTATATTAATTAAGTAAGACTTAATTAAAATATAATATATA
This sequence comes from Aralia elata, assembly GCA_034770075.1. Lineage (NCBI taxonomy): Eukaryota > Viridiplantae > Streptophyta > Magnoliopsida > Apiales > Araliaceae > Aralia > Aralia elata. The sequence goes on from CM068377.1 coordinate 35,829,498, forward strand.
TAAATTCGGATTTTACCTAACTCCAGTAATATATATTAATTAATTTGTTTAATTACTTTTTGGACGCTATATATATCTGATATATCAGCAGTCTGAGGTACGTGAAACCAAAAGAAAATAAAACCCTAGCCATTTTAGAAAAAAGAGTTGAGAGCAAAACTTGAGAAAATCCAGATCTTGGCGGCTAGTACCGGAGTTCTCTTTGTTGCAGATCATGTGACGATTTGTGGGACGTTCGTGTGGATACCGTAGAGACGCAGTTCCGTTGGATTACGTTGGAGATTCGAAGCCGTTCAGAATTTCATCGTTCCATTCAAGCTCGGATAATCGGTAAAACAAATCTAAACCTCTGAATTAATTTGTTCTTTTCGCATGGATCCTGTTTTAGGGTTTCAAAAAATTGTTTTAAAATTTTAAATTCCGCTGCCTTTATTTGTCGGAAACCCTATATTCTTTATTTTAATTTATTTTGTATTACATTATATTATTTAATTTATTTTCATTAAATTTTTATTTATTTTAATTAAATTATTTTATTCTGTATTATATTATATTATATATATATTTTTAATTGTTTTTATTAAATTAAATTAAATTAATTTTATTTTATCTTATTATATTTGATTTTATTTTTTGGATTTGATTTGATTTGATTTTGTATTAAATTTATTTTATTACATTTATTTATTTTATTCTAATTTATTATTATTATTATTATTTATTTTTTTTGTATTATGTTATGTTATATTATCTTATGTTAATTTAGTTAGCTATAATTTTATTTTTTAAAATTTAATTTAATTTATTAGTATTTTTTATTACATTAAATTATATTACTTAATTTATTGTAATTTATTTAGTAGTGGTAAAACTAAGAAAATGGTACTTAGTTCATTTCATTTTATTTTAGTAGTAAATCTAAGTAAATGTTACTTAGTTTATTTTAATATTCGAATACTAATTAAATGATACATAAATACATGCAGGCCCACATATTTTGCAATTGAATAATTCTGACAGAAATTACGTCGGGAATTCCGTCAAAAATAACAAATAAACCAAAGAAATAGCCCACATATTTTGCAATTAAATCAAATTTTGCAATTGAAGCATCAGACAGGATATTGCATTTTCAGCAACACGTCAAAATTATCCCAATTTCAGAATGATATCAAAAATAAATTGCATATATCAACAATTTAGGGCATGCATATAATCCCAAATTTTAGTTATGTAATCCCAATTTCAGACCCTAATTATCTAATTTCTAACAAATTTCAAACCAATTTCACCAATTTCAGCCCTATTTCAGACCAATTTCATCAATTCCAAACCTATTTCATACAAATTTCAGAGCAATCATTTAAGTGCTTCTACTAATATCAACTACCAAATTCAGACCAATTTGCACATACAAAATAAATTTTCAAACCCAAATACACATAGAAAAACCTAAACCCAAATATACAAAATCAAATTACAGATTAAAATGTACCTGTGAAGCTTGAACAAATGATTTAATTGAATCTACCAAGCTAACCAAACAACCTAACAGAGAGCGGCGGCACTGAAGGCAGTGGAATTTCTAGCAGGGGAGAGTGGAGAGATTGAGGTGGGAGATGGCAGCGGCGACAATGGAGGTGGGGGCTGCCGGTGACAACAATGGAGGTTGAAGATGGCGGCGGCAATGAGAGGGCATAAGAGAGAGTGACTAAGAGAGAGGAGACAGGGGGGAGGGGGCTGCGACTGAGGGGAGAGCGTAGATGAGAGAGAGAGCGAAATAAGACTGAACGGTTGAAGAAGAAGACTAATTAGGTTTTATAAGTTAATTCCGACGGAATTTCCATCAAAAATAAGTCCTTCGACATTAAAATATCCTCGAGGGAATTTCCGTCGAAGATATATATTCCGTCAAAATTAGGTTACGCGCTGACGATAAACTTGGCGCCATCGAGGGTCTTCTACTTCCGACGGAAGTCCGTCGGAATTATATTATGACCGAGGGAATTATCTTCGACGGATTATTCCATCGGTAATAAACTAATATCGACGGAATTTATTCCGTCAAGGATAATTCCGTCGGTCTTAAGGCCTTTTCTTATAGTGTGTTATACGGAGGAAGAGCTTGTCAACTTCTGCTATTTATATTTTGATGATGTTGTCTCAACGAAGCACAACCGATTAAGATTGTATTTACATACGTGCTTCTAAATATACTCGAAGTATCATCGTACATCAAGTATGTATTATTATTTGTCACATCTTTAATATTTAGAACCGTAATCAACTATTAAACCATTTTATTATTATTTCAGTTCATTCGAAGAGGAAGCGTATGCTTCTAACTCGGCTTTAACTGCATCACAGTTGGAAGCATTCACTACTGCTAATTTTTAACAGTGGTTTAACAGAAGGGTTGAAGAAGAGAACGTGTCTGAGCGTTTTAGAGATGTCATCCGAGGTCCTTACAAAGTTGTTAGTTCTTTTCCCGGCTGCTTCGTGAATGGGTACAAATTTAAACTCACATCAGTGAATTCTGGGGTTGTGGTGTTGGAAGTTGTTACCATGATTCTGAGTCCAATTACTATGGACATTTACAGGATGTGGTTGTACTCAATTATCCCGGGGGTAAAAAGGTAGTTACATTTAAGTGTCGTTGGTTTGATACCAAAAATGGTGTTAAAGTTGATCGTAGTAGACTCGTCACAGTAGATATTAAGTCAAAGCTAAATTCTGATGACGTATTCGTATTAGATAGTCAAGCTACTCAAGTGTACTACGCGCCAAATGTCATAAATAGTCTAAACCCCTGATATACAGTTGTCACAACGAAAACTCAGACATTTGATGATGCTAATATGTTTCAGATGGATGAGCCATTGCAAGAAGATGTTAGCAATCCCAGGAAGATATTGCTAAATGATGACGATGTGATGACAAATGATGTGGTTTACGTGCCTGACGATAAGGAAGTCGAGGAAGACGTGGTTGTGAATGAGTATGTCGTCGTTGAAGATGATAACGGTGAAGAAACTGATAATGACAAGGAAGAGACAAAATCCGAGGATGATAATGATGTTGATACTAACGGGTTTGATGACGTACTAAGTCGTCTTAACTTATTTTGGTTTAGTAAATAATGCACTATTAATACTGCAAATTCATATGCGTTATTTTGGTTATTTCAGTAGTCTATTTATGGCTAGATATAGCGGTGAAGGTCGTCGCGGTGGTGGGCGATCAAGAGCAGGAGAGCCTAGCTAGGCCGGAGGCTCGTCTTCAAGAGCTAGTAAGTTATCGTCGTAGTGATTTCAATATATCTCAATTCGGATGTAGTATAAGTTTTTTATTCATGTTATATTTGACTCAATTTTTTTAATCATTACCGATACTGGTCGTCGACGACACCGAGGGACTAGCCTCGATATCTTTGGCCGTGTGCCAGCAGTTCCACTGACAGTCAGAGTAGCTGTCGACTTTGCCCAGTAAGTGTTAGACCAATTACTCAATAAAATCTTAACATTATATAATTTATTTCATGACACAATAAACATAATACAATATTGTTATATTTTTACTGTAGTATACTGGACTCGGTCGCTAAGTCGACCTTACACGCCATCTGCATGACGCACCTCCCGACTAGGTGCATGCGCTTTAGCCAGTATGGGCAGTACGATGCGTCATTTATGGACACGGTCTTGCGCGAGTATCATGTAAGTTAATTTACTTAAATTACTCAATTATACGTACATAGTCGTTACACAACATATTATAGTTTAGCTGATAAGATTCATTTTTTTATAGCTCTATTTTAGATATGAGGAGGGCATCTCGCAGGCAGCCGGCAACGGTGTTATTATTGCACATGCCGCGAAGAACTATGCCGGCTGGTTGTATGAGATGTGATAGAGGGCATCTCCGGTAGTTGACGACTAGCCCGGGACTACGATCAGAGATCACTAGCCCCAGATAGTCTCCAATGCAGCATGGGAGGCTATATGTACATACTGGGATGCTGATGACTTCAAGAAAAAGTTGGAACAAGCAAAGAAGAATCGTGGGCAACTCCGAGTCATACACACGACTGACTCACAGTCCTTTGAGGAGGTGAAGTCGGTAAGTATTATGTATTTTATTATTTAGTTAGTCATTTGTCATTAACATACTTAATAAAGGTTTGAATGTATTTATCATCAGGCCATGCAGGGGAGCTTGGGCCGACCGCCTACCATGATAGAGTTTTGGGATAGAGCCCACACGCCTAAGGAGTCTGCTATGTCTCCCGCAACAGTAGATATACAGGTAAGACTAATCTCAATTTGTAGTTATTATTAATATCAGGTAGTTAATAAAATGATATAATTAACTCACGTATACAAAATAAATTACAGGATCGATTTCAGAGGTTTCAGGACCAACGTGGAGCTGAGTTACTAGTTGCTAGGGGGGATTAGATTCCGCCATCCATCTGCTCGAGATTGAATTATCTTAGGATGAGGAGCTGAGACTATGGGTCGTGTCTCAGGATCCCCCTAATAGTAGTACCAGCAGGTATCGAGTGCTAGGCTTGCCGAGGATACCCGCATATACACTACTTGGAGGTAATAATATTTCTTATATTTCTCGTTATATCATAATTTATATTGTAGTATATATAACTTATTATTAGTAATGTTATATTTATTTTCGCAGGCTCTAGCCAGCGCCAGCGTTCGAGAGCACATGTTGGACCATCTCATACGGGCACTGCCTTGGATGACGAGCTATTCCAGAGGGTCATGGCGGCAGTGTCGGAGATGTTTCGTACGGATCCGGTTATCCATCGCCAGGAGTTGCTTAGTCGTGCTCGTCTTCACCAGCTAGCTCAGGACATTGCATCAGGGGCCACCGTTGACAGTACGGGTATCCCGCAGAAGCAGTTCGTCGCAATACGCGACGAACAGAAAAAGTACAAGTAGACAAATAGAATGTAAGCTACTGTTGAGATGGTGTCTAAAATAGATTTCATAAAGTTCAACCAGCAATGGGCTTTAGTTATGCCTACACCATTTTAGAAAAGGATCTTTTATGTAGCCCAACTCATAGAGAGTTCTGTCACTTGGCCTAAACTAGTTGTCCTGAACCCATTTCTTTGATTCTCGTCTGCTTGATGGTGATCCATTGAAAATTGACCAGGTGGGTGTGCTATTAGAATTACCTTGTAGGTAATCTTTCTGTTGAATTGAAAATAAATTTGTATTCTCACACTTACTTTTATTTATGTTTGTACCTTTTCTGTTCTTACCTTGCTTGTATAAGGTACTGATTGGTGTGATGGTGTCTAGAATAGATTTCATAAAGTTCAACCAGCAATGGGCTTTAGTTATGCCTACACCATTTTAGAAAAGGATCTTTTATGTAGCGCAACTCATAGAGAGTTCTGTCACTTAGCCTAAACCACTTGCCCTGAACCCATTTCTTTGATTCTCGTCTGCTTTGTAGTGAGAATTTATTATCGAAGTTGATGCTAAAAAGAGAGAGATGATTGTTATGGATTTAAGAAGACAATGAAGATTCGAAATGGTTTTAGAAATCTTTTTGTTATATACCTTATCATTTACTAAATTACTTTAAATTAATTATGATCGTCATATTTTAGGGGTTGAATTATTTTATATGATGTAATAATATTTTTTATGTTTTATTTTATATTGTATTGTGTTTGTTGAATAAATATTTGTATTAATAATTAATTTTTTTTTGAAATCTAAAAAAGTTATAGCGACGGTCATCGACCGTAGCTATAACGTTCTAAAAAACCAAAGCCTATACCAAGGGTCGGGACCGTCGCTATAGATATCTATTGCTACGGTCATGACCGTAGCAATAGCTTCTAATAACCGCTGGTAAAGAGCAAAAACATAGTTTTGGCATAATCTATAGCTACAGTCGCTACCGTCGGTAAAGACCCCTAAGACCATAGATAAAGGCTTTAGCCATGTGACCTATGGCGAGGGTCGACAACCGTCGGTAATACCTATAACTATGATTATAAGGCCTATAGCTACGACCAACAACCCTCACTATAGGCCTTTTTTCTAGTAGTTTGTAATCAATTTGGTCGATAAATTTTCTTCATCACATATATGAAATTATAGCAAGTATTGTATTACTTCAATTGTTGTTCTTCAGGTTCTCAAAATTATGTTCATCATTTGGACGATTTGTTTTATTTTATTATTTTCAACAATCGGAATTATGGTGTTTCCTCATAATCACGTTAGTTATGCTAATGTAGTTGTTAATCAAAACAATTCTAATCAGAATTCGAATAATAATGAATGATATTCAAGATCAATTAATAATGTTTTGATTCAATACCAATCAAGTCAAACAATCATCCTTTATTCTTTCACAATAATGATCAGCCACCCTTGGTTAATACTGATAGCAAAGAAATTGACTGAGACCGAGAAACTTGGTCAATGGAGGAGAGCTACGCAGATTGCTCTATTTGCGAAGAACAAACTTGTGCTTGTTAGTGGAGTTTTTCCTAAACCTGATGAGAATTTTGCTTTACGAGCTCAGTTTGATAAAGTGAATGACATGGTTATCACTTGGATTATAAACACTGTCTCAAATAAGATTAGTGACGGCATGCATTTTGTGCATTCAGTTGAGGAAGTATGGAAGGAATTACATGACAGGATTTTTAGTGTTAATGGACATAGGATTTATCAAATCTTGAAAGATTTATATACTTTGGAACAAGAGGATAAGTCTGTTGAGTTTTATTTTAATAAATTGAAGAATCTTTGGGATGAGTATGGTGTTTTGGAACCATTTGTAGAATGTGTTTGTGTTGTACATAAGGTCCAAGGAGAAAGGGATTAAAGGAAGAAACTCATACAATTTCCTATGGGGCTTCAAAACAGCTATGCTGCTGCTAGAGGTCAAATCTTGATGATGGATTCTCTTCCTTCCGTGAACAATGCTTTTTCATTAATCAAGCAAGATGAGAAACAAAGACAAGGGTACATATCTGCTCATTTTTATTCAGAAGGGGCCAGTTTAGCAGTTGTTAGATTTGGATCGAGACTATCTGCTATATCAAAAACTATTGGTAAAACCACTACAAGAAAAACATCTAATTCCGACAAAATATTCCGAAGGAATTAGGCCTATTTTGTCGAAAATAGATGCCTCGAGGATAAGTCTATCGAGACTTTTGTCGGGAATAAGTTATGTTCGACGGACTTATTTCTAACGGAATTTTCGTCGGAGATAGCTTAATTCCGAAGGAAATTATGCCCGATTGAATATTCTGTCGGACATAAGCTGACACGTGTAATTTACAAAAATAAGTGAAATTACTTATTTCCAACGAAATTTCTGTCGGAAATAGGTTATTCGAGCTTTAGATATTTTTTAAATTTTTTTGTTTCTGCATTTTCCCGATTTTTAAACCACAATTTGTATATGTTCCTGTTTTCAGCCAATTTTTTTTCCAACAATATATATCGCAACAAATAATATATACCCTAAAATATGAACTCCTCCCAACAACACATACATACAACAACATACATGTCCCTTGTATAACAAATATAAATAAAATTATGATAGATAACATTAATATAGATAAGTTTAACAAAAATGGGACTCAACAATGATTTATAACGTAAAATAAGGTAAACTATAATTTACAATAACGTAAGACTACAATTTACATTATAAACTAAGTAAAAGTAAAACTATCTACAAACAACGGCTGGTACTACCATCGGTATGAGGAGGATAATCGAGTGGGGGTCGACGCTGCTGCTCTGGAGTCTTAAAATCATCTTCCTCATCCCCGCAATGCTCAACATCATCCCCCTGCTCGGCATTGCCACCCTGTTGATACAATAAAATAATATAACCTATTAGTAAACATAAATGAGAATTAAAGAAATAGCTAACTAATAATTAAATAATAGGCATAATATAAAACTTAAAATAAATAAAACACCTGAGGAGTGGTCAAGGGCTGACTCAGCAGCAGCCCAAAAGCCTCCAACAGTAGTGTAACCACCATCTGTATAACCTCATTGCCTATCGTGTCGAATTGCTCTGATGGAATACCTGTACTCTTGACGGTGGCCCCTACGACAATGTCCTGCACAAGTTGATTGCTCGTATGAGATGGTCCAATAGGTGCTCTTGGATGATGACGATGGAATAAAAATAATTTTAGAAAATATTTACGAACCGATATAATTTCAAAAGAATGAGAAACATAAAAGAATGAATACCTCTAGGGAATATATATCTGGTATCCACAGCTGACCCAGCAGTCGATACCTACCCGTAGTGCTACTAGGGGATCCTGAGACGCAAGCCAAAGAGTCATCTCCTCATCATGAGATAAGGTAATATCGGGGAGAGGGGCGATGGAATCTAACGACTCAGGATCTCCCCTAGTAGCTTGTAACTTATCTACACGATAGTCCCGAAGCTTCTGAAATCGGTCCCATAATTTATTGTCTACATGTTAGTTATTTAAAGAATTTAATTAACTACCTAATATTTAAAATAATTTTATAATGTAACATCTAATCGATTACCTGTATAGCTAATACTGCAGGAGACATAGTGGGTGTGTCCTTTGGCACATGGGCTCTATCTCAAAGCTCGATAAGGATAAGAGGTCGGCCCAAAGCCTTCCACATGACCTAATAAATATATTCATATATCATTTAATTAGTAACTAATAAAAACTAAGAACTAAACACACATACAAACCTTCTTACACTCCTCGAATGACTGGGAGCTAGTGGTATGTACCACTCTGAGCTTATTGCGATTCTTCTTCATCTGTTCAGATTTCTTCTTGAGATCGTCATCCTCCCAATAAGAACACATAGTTGCCCATGCAGCATCAGATATGTAATATCCTGAGTATTTATAGAACTTATAAATATGATATTGAGTGACTAAAGTTATTTGTAAATTTAATTTCGAGGACGAAATTCTTATAAGTTAGGTTGAATGTAATATCCCAAATATTTCAAATTTGATTTGACAAGATCTAGTAAAAGTTTTCAATTTAAAACCTAAGATCAATTGCTCAAGTATACGTTGAGCTATCTGAAAGATTAAGAAACGATTCGTAGATACGATCGTATAAGATTAGATGTTAGAACTATAACCTAAGCTATGTGTTATATGAATAAATAAGCTTGAATTGAGCTTTAAATATGTTATATGATTTCTGTTATGTGTAGGATTTTATATTTTGGTTTAAGTACTTAACCTTAACACTTATTAAGATCAAAAAGTTAATTTAAGGCTAAAACCTAAATTGGGAAAAAGGTTAAAACCTAAACCCTAAGGGTTAAAACCTAGAAATCAGATATGCCTGTGAAATCCATCTTGAATCCTTTTGGGACTTTTCACATTACACGAAATAGGGTTTATATGAGTTATAAAACTCAGGGAGCCAATAAAAGTTTTCGAGAAAAAGACGAAAAAATACGATTTTCGAGAAAACACTTTTTGTCTTTTTGATCAGTTCTTTTCATCGTTTCGACATGTTATATTTCATGACATAGTAATTATACGTGGTTTAGAGACCAATGAACCAATAATATGTTTCCTACGAAAAAGACAAAAAACACTATTCATTCGGGAACTGTCTTCTGAATTTTAAAATTTCAGATTTCTAAATAGCGTTTTTACGGACAACCGATATATTTTCACAAATAAAATTTTTACCAAAAAATGAATGTGGGGTTTATTAGCTATTAATACAGAACGAATACAGAGCAAATACGGAAAGAATACGAATAATATTGTAAGTTTAATGTATAATACGAGAATTATACTAAAGATTATACGAGATTGATACAAGATTAATACAAGGTATAATACGAGTAGATTACGAATATTATATGAAGTATATATGAAAGAAATGCATATAAATACTTATATATTATACTAATTAGTTGAAATCAAACTAGTATGTAACTGGGAATCCATGTGATTTGCTTTCGACCAATCACGATCAACTATCGTTATCCATGTGAAATGGTTTAGACCAATCAGAGCTGAGCTAGACAATACCAAGTTAGTGTAACCAAACTAGGGAAAGAAAACCTAGTTAGACTAACTAATTAGTAACTAAATTCAAGAAAATTGAAATGCACCAATCAAAACCAAGGAAAACTAACTGGTGATCCAAGTGAATTGTTTAACCAATCGTAGCGAATGATGATGTAAGCATGATGTGGCATGCCATAAGGCTCAAAGAAACACAAAGACAATGTCATCATGATGTCGCTTGGTGGAAGATATTTTAAAACCTAAAATACTATTTTACCACCACTTTGCAAGGCATATAAATAGCAACCTCCATCCTTCATTATTTGCATTAGTTTTCAAGCAATTCAAGAGAAAAAACACTCTATATTTATATTTTGAGAGATATTGTGAGATAAAAAATTACTTTCAAAGTATCGAAGCGCTACGCGATTGGAAGTAAAACTTAGCAACTACAAGAGGTATACTCTAGTGGTTATAATTTTTATTTTTATGTATGTATTAGTAAAAATATACTTTTACAAGCAGTTATAATGCCCAAATTATTTTTTGTATATAGTACAAAAGTCCTATTTACAAGCAGTTATAATGTCCGGTTTATTTCTCTTATAAAGTAAATAATATATTTTTATAAGCAGTTACTATATTCGATTTTCTTCAAGTAGTTAGTAAGAATATTCATTTTATAAGCAGTTATAATGCTAAAATTATCTCAAATATAATAGCCGAATATTCATTTTATAAGCAGTTATATTGCCCGATTTATTTCAAACATAGTAAACGAATATTCATTTTACAAAGCAGTGATAATGCTCAATTTATTTTAAATATAGTTGATGAATATTCATTTTATAAGCAGTTATAATGTTGAAATTATTTCTTATATAGTAGAAGGAGTTTTATTTATAAGCGGTTATATTACCCGAAATAAAAACTTAAAAGAGTTATTCGTTAAATTTTTAACTAGTTATGTACACTGATAATCGTGTAGGATTTATGACGAACGTTTAGACGTTATATTAACTGTAAAAGATATACGAGGTAAGTATTCGAACTCTTATATGTTATTTTTATAAGTTATATATATGTGATTTATACACTTTATTTGACAACGTGATATAAACTATTTAATGAAAAGTTATTTGTAATATCAAATTGATATATGTGATATGCCAAGGCATGTTAAAGTTTATATGAAAGCATAAACTGTTTATGTGTTATTAGTTAGATCTGCTGAGCCGTAGTGCTCATTCTTGCGAATAAAACTTTATTTGCAGTTAAGAGAGAATGATAAGAAGATTATGAACGTAAAGAAGAAGCGTAGACTAGGTTTCATGTTTTAATTACTTGTATTTGTATTTAGTCATAATGATTGTTGTAATACGAATAAGTTAACCTTGTAATCGAAGATTATATTAATAATACCATGTTATTATTATCAGAATGTTGTTATGTCTTTACTTTGATATAACTTAGAATTGTTAAAGAACTATAAATCTGAGTGAGGGTATTGGTAATATGGACTGATCATGTTATGCCGATACTCTGAACTTCAGATAGATAGTAAAACATTAATACAATGTTGATAAAGAAGTATAAATCTGAATGAGGATATTGAATAACATTGTGAGTACTGTAAGACCAGAGAACTAGTACCGATGAAGAAACCAAATTCATCGCAAGGTTTCTTTGTTCTAAGTATAAGTGTGTTATTGATATTGTGAAATTCAGATAAATAGGAAATATCGATATGAAGAGATATATCTATAAGGATATATGTCTAAGTAAGGGTATTGAATGATACTGGGAGTTCTGTAAGCATTGAGGTTACACTAATGAGCACCGGTAAGATGCCAAAATTATCGGAATGCGTCCCTTTGTTGCCAAGAACAATCTTTGTTATTAATACTATGAAAATTGAATATGTAAAATTATAAAATGTCTGAATCGTAAGGTTAAAATTTGACCGATATATATATGGTGTTATCTATATATATGAATGAACTACAAGTTGATACTGTAAAAAGAATGAGATAGAGATCAAGTTAAGATCCAGGGATGAAATTAAGGAAATTTATATTTTTATAGTCTGTAATAGACTAATTCAACCAATATGATTGTGGGATCATTAGTTAAGTTACAAAATATGTACGAGATAACGTCGACCCTTGTTCGGGCGGCAATCGTCCGAATTCGGGTGCGTTACAAGATATATGGAGCGGATGATGATCGCGGAGGCTACTCCCGGGGTGGTCCTCAACATCCCGGGCAGCCCTTGTCTCAACTTGTACAACCACCCTGAGTAGTTCTTCGCGACATGAGCGGTAAGGACCGCATTACTGTCGAAAAGCGAAACACCCTCTTCATAACTATAGTAAGTCTATAAAAAATAATGATACATTAGAAATGTTATCCCGTTAACGCCCGTATACGATTTAACTTGTGTAAATTTGACTTGTATAAAACTCACGCAACACATTCTCCATAAATGAGGCATTATACTATGCATACTATGTAAAACGCATGCATCCGGTGGGAAAGAAAGAGAAGCATATATCGTGGAGAATGATCTAAGCTACATACTCTAATATACTATAATATAAATTAAGTTAGTAAATAATACATTGTGCCATCAAATTAAATTAGTAAATAAAAATGTTATTAATGGTACATACTGATGAGAGCCGACAAAAATCAGGCAGACATGTGGAACTATAGGCGGACGACCAAATAAACCGAGGTTAGTTTCCCGTCGACGTTAATGAATACTATTTGTAAGTATAATACATACATTGTGTAAATATAACATATAGATAAATGCAAATGTAAACCAAACTAAATTAATTTGATATAAAATATACTTACTAGATTATGAAGACCTGCCCTGAGTACCATCACCGGAACTTGTACGGCCACCACCGTAGCGACCACCACCGCAATGTCTAGTCACATATATACTACTAAAAAAACCATTGTAAATAAGTCAAGTTACAAAAATAACTATTGTATATAATGCGAATTATAAATAATACATAAAGAACTTAACACTTATTACAATGAGAAGATATCCTAAACTACATTATCAAACCCGTCAGAATCAACATCTATCTCATCATGTGATTTTGTCTCTTCCTCTTCATCATCAGTTTCTTCGTCGTTATCATCTTTAACGAAGACATAGTTATTGACGATCACGTCTTCTTCGACTTTCACATCATTGTGTATGTCAATGACATCATATACGAGCAAATCGTCATCATTTAGCATTATTTGTATGGAGTTGCTAACATTTTCTTGTAACGCCTCATCATGTTCAGCCAGACTCGTACCATTAAATGCCCGAGTCTTCGTTGTGACAACTGTATATCAGTGGTGTCGACGCCGGGTTTTTTCTTCGTTGTGTCCTTTTTAGTCTTTTCCAATTTTAGCTTCTTGATTAAATGATTTTTGGAAAAGGTCGGCATTAATGTCGACGGGGTTTTGAAAGATTGTTTTTATGATGAGCCAATTAACCAGAGTCGCCAGTTGGTATATTTGAAATGGATGTACCAACTCATCCGAGTTTCGTTTTCGTAATCGCTGGCTCATATGTGACTCCGAATTAATTGGTCGGTGAACCGAGATTCATAGAGTTCGGGGGCTTGCTTAAGCGAGGGGAAGGTGTTAAGCACCCCCCGACTTCCGTGAAATACGGTTACCGCAATCTTGATACTTTCCTATCCTTTGATTCATGAAATGTGTATACGTGCGGGTGTGTGTGTGTATGTGTGCTTATGTGAATTTTGTGGTGAGGTGAAACATTTGGCTTTTATGAAAAATCGTGTTTTATTTCGGGAATGTTTTAGAACGTCGTTTCCATTAATACGAGAGAGCTCCTCTGTTCGTGCAAAAGGTTGGATTTTATTTGTCAAAAGCTATGAGATTTTATTAGGCGTTTGTTTTGGCAAAACAAGAATTTTTTTAAACCTTAGCCAAAATAGGAATCGAGATTTATACGTTGCTTTCATAAATGATGGGAAATTTCTAGGATCTCTTTCGCCCTATGCATCAAGGTTTAATAAAACATTTAATTTCTTTTATAAAACCCATTTCGTGACATTTGAAAACAACCTCTTTTTATGCTTTCTCGTAGAATAGGAATCGACTTTCGTTAGCATTTCTAATTTTTAGCCTCGTGATGCTAATATCCTACTTTGATTGATTTTAGAAAAATCTTTATCGTTTAATCTTTTGGAATCATTTTGGCGTCACGAAATCTAATCAAGCATAAACACGCGTCGGGGCTATTCACGGGCATGTAAGCCATCAAAATATCCCCGAACGCCAACAATCACATATTTCACTACTACGGGGCCTTAAACCCGATTCTCGCCTTGGCGTCGTTTTAAGGCCCGACGGTTACATGTTACAAAAACGAGCACCTTGAATCTATTATATACATCAAAACGTCCATCATCGGATTTGAACCACGGGGTCGCGTTCCTAGGCTCACACGAGATTATGACATGCCCACAAAATGAATACTACATAATTAACCAACCCGGATTTATCTAATACACCATGATATCCGAAAATGACAATCTAAATAAATTACACCCAATGAATCACCATAAACAAGCTAGAAATTTCATCAATTGGATATCCTCGGGTTATTAGGAAGAATTTTGTTCCGATGGAACCCTCACCAATAATCCCTAATCCATGATTGTTCAACAAGATACATGAAAGTCACATCTAATTTACCCAATCAATATGACGTGGATTGCTAGAACAAATAGAAATTTTCACCTTGCAATTGATCTCAAATGGATGTGAACTTGTGTATTTGAATAGGATAAGGAGTGTATTTGATACAATCAAAATCAAAAGAATTAAATCCTCTTTTTTTCCTCTCCTTTCTCCCTATTTTGTTGCAAAATTGGCTCTTTATCCTCTCTATTTCCGTGCTTGTGCTGCTGCTGAAATCCCTTCTTCTTCCCAAACTTTCAACTTGCTGAACTCCCTGTATGCTGCACGAAACTGGGCTGAAATAGGCTGGCTGGCCGCCTGCCTTCCACTCACCCCAATTTCGAGTTCCGTGTTTCGAGTTCCGTGTTTTCAAAAGGCGCACTATTTGGCCGCAGATCAATCCGCGGCTGGACGGTTTGACTTTCTTGTTTTCTGTGCCACGCCTCGATTTTCGTGCCATAACGTCGGTTTTCACTGACAGGCTCGTATTCTGCAGTCCGGGAATTTCCGGGAGACGTGCCACCTCATTCGGGAATGCCTGCTTTGGACGGCTTTATTGTCACGTCAGCCTTGGTCGCCAAAACATTGCGGTGGCGTCGGGCGCTCGCACTTGTGCCCATTCCTTCGCTCCCGCAAGCCGGTTCAATTGACGATTTTGCCCTCCTGTCATGGTTAGTACAGGGAACGCAAAATTTGGGTGTCTACAGCTGCCCCTCTTTACCATGTTCATGCAATGTTTAATGAAATGAACAGGATAAAGAATAGACACTCGATGCATGAATGACAGTGCACAAGGATGACAATGCATACGTGATGCAATATGATTTATGATGCAACGCAAGATGCCATTGATGCAAAACATTCAGAAAAGGGTGTCGAGGCTGATGATCATCTCGTCGGGGCCGAGTATCGTCGCCGGTCACCCATCTCGTAACCCCCGGTTATCGTCGCCGGTTGGTTATCTTGTCGGAGCCGGTTTTCGTCGCCGGACATCCATTTCGTAATCGCCGGTTATCGTCGCTGGTCGATTTTCTCGTCGGGGCCGGTTATCGTCGCCGGTCACCCATCTCGTAACCCCCGGTTATCGTCGCCGGTTGGTTATCTTGTCGGAGCCGGTTTTCATCGCCGGACATCCATCTCGTAATCGCCGGTTATCGTCGCTGGTCGATTGTCTCGTCGGGGCCGGTTATCGTCGCCGGTCACCCATCTCGTAACCCCCGGTTATCGTCGCCGGTTGGTTATCTTGTCGGAGCCGGTTTTCGTCGCCGGACATCCATCTCGTAATCGCCAGTTATCGTCGCCGGTCGATTGTCTCGTCGGGGCCGGTTATCGTCGCCGGTCACCCATCTCGTAACCCCCGGTTATCGTCCCCGGTTGGTTATCTTGTCGGAGCCGGTTTTCGTCGCCGGACATCCATCTCGTAATCGCCGGTTATCGTCGCCGGTCGATTGTCTCGTCGGGGCCGGGTATCGTCGCCGGTCACCCATCTCGTAATTCATTTTCACTAGACACATCAAACGGCTGCAAGGGAACCAAGGGGACCCACCAGGGCCAGCCGCAGATGGATCTGCGGCCAGCCGCAGATTAATCTGCGGCCAAGATCGGGTTCTTAAGCGGCTCGCCACTTCCAGATCTGTCACTTTCAACTTCGTACCCCACATAGATTCCTGCGATTTTGCTCGTTTGCAAGGACCTTTTGTCGAGTTTCCCAAGTTTTCTGCAAAAACTGCTCCGGTAGGATCGTTCTACGTGCTACAAGTAACACTTTGACCGTTCACTTTTTCATTTTGTCAATATTTTGCTATACATTTGGCTATTTACATGTTAGAGATATAAATGCATGCTTTACAAGGCTATGCTATGTATGATCATATATACATGCTATGTATCAACTGTGTGAACCCTATTTTATGCTCATGATGCGGTCGCACATACTGTTATTCCTTTTCTGAAAGAAAATCATGCGTTATGGTACTTTACATGCTGTAATTACACATATGAACGCAACTTTGATCTGTTGTGGCTTGGATTAATGGAAAATATGTTTGGCTTATGCCTGGGATGTCCATTTTACAAACGGAACTCTGCCGATTTTTTTTTATGCACATACCATAAACATGCATCATGTTGCATTAATTATATGATGAGGGTAGGAATTTGGAATATTCGTGACATAATTCGAAAGGGAACTTACCTTCCTCTTTGCCTGTTCTGTTCCAGCTATGGATCCCAATGCTCCTAGTAGCTCTTCTGCATCACGGACCTCGGGTGTTCGCCGTCGTAGGGCTGCACCTGCCCCTGTTCCTCCTCGGACCCGTCAGGCTCGCCGCTTGGCGGAGGCTGTCATTCGTCCCGATCATCCGGACGTTGAGGAGGCTGTTCCTCCGGAGGTCGCGGCAGAGGGGCCATCCTCCAGCACACCGGCTCTATCTCCTCATCAGGCTCCCTCTGGCGCCCCTGTGCAGATACCCGATCTATTGGGTCGGGATCTCATTCGTCACCCCTCAGCATCTCTCGTGGCTAACGAGGTACATTCAATTCCATTATTACTTCATTCTCAATTTCTCAATTCTCCTTTTACCTGGACTGACCCATTGGTGATTGTCCCAGGTGCCCGAGTTTACTCAGCCGAGGGGCAACTGGTTCAACATCTACTCCCTCTACACGGCTCTGCACAGCGACTACCGGGCGATGGTGGATTCTTGGGGCTTCCGTCACTTCTTCACTATCATCCCCCGGCAGTGCCCCTGGGGTTACATGAGGGCTTTGTCCGAGAGATGGTTCCACCAGACCCAGTCCCTTCACCTTCTGGACTGTGAGGTTGTGTTGACCCCCTGGGGACTGGAGGTATATTACGGGCATAGAGTTTACCGGGTCTCGTAACCCCCGGTTATCGTCGCCGGTTAGTTATCTTGTCGGAGCCGGTTTTCGTCGCCGGACATCCATCTCGTAATCGCCGGTTATCGTCGCCGGTCGATTGTCTCGTCGGGGCTGGGTATCGTCGCCGGTCACCCATCTCGTAACCCCCGGTTATCGTCGCCGGTTGGTTATCTTGTCGGAGCCGGTTTTCGTCGCCGGACATCCATCTCGTAATCGCAAGTTATCGTCGCCGGTCGATTGTCTCGTCGGGGCCGGTTATCATCGCCGGTCACCCATCTCATAACCCCCGGTTATCATCGCCGGTTGGTTATCTTGTCGGAGCCGGTTTTCATCGCCGGACATCCATCTCGTAATCGCCGGTTATCGTCGCCGGTCGATTGTCTCGTCGGGGCCGGTTATCGTCGCCGGTCACCCATCTCGTAACCCCCGGTTATCGTTGCCGGTTGGTTATCTTGTCGGAGCCGGTTTTCGTCGCCGGACATCCATCTCGTAATCGCCGGTTATCGTCGCCGGTCGATTGTCTCGTCGGGGCCGGTTATCGTCACCGGTCACCCATCTCGTAACCCCCGGTTATCGTCGCCGGTTGGTTATCTTGTCGGAGCCGGTTTTCGTCGCCGGACATCCATCTCGTAATCGCCGGTTATCGTCGCCGGTCGATTGTCTCGTCGCGGCCGGTTATCGTCGCCGGTCACCCATCTCGTAACCCCCCGTTATCGTCGCCGGTTGGTTATCTTGTCGGAGCCGGTTTTCGTTGTCGGACATCCATCTCGTAATCGCCGGTTATCGTCGCCGGTCGATTGTCTCGTCGGGGCCGGGTATCGTCGCCGGTCACCCATCTCGTAATTCATTTTCACTAGACACATCAAAAGGCTGCAAGGGAACCAAGGGGACCCACCAGGGCCAGCCGCAGATGGATCTGCGGCCAGCCGCAGATTGATCTACGGCCAACCGCAGATAGATCTGCGACCAAGATCGGGTTCTTAAGCGGCTCGCCACTTCTAGATCTGTCACTGTCAACTTCGTACCCCACATAGATTCCTGCGATTTTGCTCGTTTGCAAGGACCTTGTGTCGAGTTTCCCAACTTTTTTGCAAAAACTGCTCCGGTAGGATCATTCTACGCGTTACAGGTAACACTTTGACCGTTCACTTTTCCATTTCGTCAATATTTTGCTATACATTTGGCTATTTACATGTTAGAGATAGAAATGCATGCTTTACAAGGCTATGCTATGTATGATCATATATACATGCTATGTATCAACTGTGTGAACCCTATTTTATGCTCATGATGCGGTCGCACATACTGTTATTCCTTTTCTGAAAGAAAATCATGCGTTATGGTACTTTACATGCTGTAATTACACATATGAACACAACTTTGATCTGTTGTGGCTTGGATTAATGGAAAATATGTTTGGCTTATGCCTGGGATGTGCATTTTACAAACGGAACTCTGCCGATTTTTTTTTTATGCACATACCATAAACATGCATCATGTTGCATTAATTATATGATGAGGGTAGGAATTTAGAATATTCGTGACATAATTCGAAAGGGAACTTACCTTCCTCTTTGCCTGTTCTGTTCCAGCTATGGATCCCGATGCTCCTAGTAGCTCTTCTGCATCACGGACCTCGGGTGTTCGCCGTCGTAGGGCTGCACCTGCCCCTGTTCCTCCTCGGACCCGTCAGGCTCGCCGCTTGGCAGAGGCTGTCATTCGTCCCGATCATCCGGACGTTGAGGAGGCTGTTCCTCTGGAGGTCGCGGCAGAGGGGCCATCCTCCAGCACACCGGCTCCATCTCCTCATCAGGCTCCCTCTGGCGCCCCTGTGCAGATACCCGATCTATTGGGTCGGGATCTCAGTCGTCACCCCTCAGCATCTCTCGTGGCTAACGAGGTACATTCAATTCCATTATTACTTCATTCTCAATTTCTCAATTCTCCTTTTACCTGGACTGACCCATTGGTGATTGTCCTAGGTGCCCGAGTTTACTCAGCCGAGGGGCAACTGGTTCAACATCTACTCCCTCTACACGGCTCTGCACAGCGACTACCAGGCGATGGTGGATTCTTGGGGCTTCCGTCACTTCTTCACTATCATCCCCCGGCAGTGCCCTTGGGGTTACATGAGGGCTTTGTCCGAGAGATGGTTCTACCAGACCCAATCCCTTCACCTTCTGGACTGTGAGGTTATGTTGACCCCCTGGGACTGGAGGTATATTACGGGCATAGAGTTTACCGGGTCCCGCGTTCCTCTAGATTTCGACATCACTCCTGCGGAGGTCAGGGCTTTATTGGGCTTCGCTGCTGAGGACCGGGTCTTTAAGGCCCGTAGTATTCGGTCTGGTGCCTTGGCTGTTGTCGCTGTCGGGGGTCTCTACGCGCTGCCCATTCCAGCAGATCAGGGTACTCTGGACATTCTGCTCCGACGCCTGTTTCTGACCATCATGAGGGGTTGTTTCCTAGGGAACAACTCCTCCACCATTCATTTCAGCGTCGTAGGAGCGGTCAGATACGTGGATCGCATCAGTGACTATGACTGGGGGTCATTCACCTTTGCCTATTTCCTCCACGGCATGCGTCTACGCTCGGAGGGTCAGACAGATGCTTGGCTCGGATTTTATCACTTCCTGCTGGTGAGGTTTCTCTTTCCCTCTTCTTATTGGACTTTCCTTCATTTATTTCCCTTTTCTGCGTTTATAGGTTACTCATGCTTTTCACTGTTTCTGTTCGCAGTTCTGGGCCTACGAGCGTCTCCCATGTCTGAGGCCTGTCACCACTCTTGGCTTGGACACCTACCCCCGGGGTCGGCGATGGCATCATAGCACCCTGGAGGAGGTCCCGGTATCTGGCAGCTTTGCACACTGCCGCATCCAGCTAGAGCTGATCACGGCTGCAGGGGTCGTCTGGAGGCCTTATCTTTCTGAGCATCTGGATGTGGGGTTTATAGATGGGCATCCTATCGGCCCGGAGTTTGCACTTTCCACCCGTCGCCTCACTTTGCAGAGTGTTGGAGGATGGGTGATGTATCTGGGGGAGCGCGCATTCAGATGCGTTACTAAAGAGATCCGCATCCCGCACTCCCTTCCTTTCACTACCTCATGGCCGCTGGATTCTCAGCCTTCGGAAATCATGCTCGCGGGGGAGGACGGCCGGATGCTCTCGACGGGTCCCAGTACGAGTGATGCTTTCCGTACTTGGTGGGTGCCCCGCACCATCGGTCCTCAGACCCGGGCCACATTCTTCCTCGGGGATATGGTCCCCGGCTCGGTGATGATGACTGACTGGGCAGCCTGCGTTCGGACTCCCACCCATGCTGAGCAGATCGCCACTCTGACCCGTCAGGTAGACCAGCTATCTCTATATCTTCAGGTGCTGGGCCGGACTCCAGAGGATGCTTATGCCTATGATCCTGATGGTGCGGGTTATGATGCGGGCCCGAGCTCGTCCGATGCCACAGCGCAGCCCTACATTCCGGACATGAACTTCGGGCCTTCGACTTCGGCGACTCCGGGGGACCAGTTTGAGGATCCCGCTTTCATAGACGAGATTGATTTTATTTAGACCAGGATATGATAGGGCTTTTGTACCTGTACCTGTTCAGTTTTATTTTTCATTTTATGCACTATGTACCGAACTCATTTTCATTTATGCACAGTTTTTTTTTTTTTATCTTTTATATCTATGAAATTCATTTGCTCTATTATTAACTGTACGATGCATGCTTTTCTTATTTATGGATAGAAAATGAGCCCTGTACAGTCTTTTTGATACTATTTTTCCACAGATGTCGTCCTCAGATGCTGTGGTACGTTTGGATTTCATTCCTTCCACAGGGTTGGTTGACAGTCTCCTCCGCTGGTTGGACAGTTTATTGCCGGCCGACAAGGTCATCGCAGATGGTCTTTTGGGCCATTCTGGGTCCTTATTATCTTTTCAGGTGCCAGCGGGCTTTGTGGATGGTATTCTGAGATATTGGGCGCCTGCCCGTCAGGCGTTCAGGTTAGGGACGGTAGAGCTGACCCCCACCCTCGAGGAATATGCTCGTTTCACCGGCTTGCCTTTGGATAGACCTTGTGCCAGGGTTACAGTTGGTTCTATGCGCCGACAATTCTTGACTTTCACCGGTTTGCGGAGGGCTGTCTTGTTACCGGTGATCACATCCGACCATATGGTTCCCCTTCAGTTCTTGATTGACCGATTTGGCTCACCTGACAGTTTTCGTCTTTTCCTCGGTGATTTTTCCGTGTCCGAGGAACGCTGGGACGCCTTGAGAGTGGATGTTCTGATGGCCTGTGTCGTCTCAGTTTTGTACTTGCCCGCAGGACCTGATCAGTTGGACATGCGGGTTGTAGCGGCCGTTCGAGCTCTTCAGGAGGATCACACCATTCTTCCCATGATATTGGCGGATACCTACATGTCAGCCTCATATTGCCAATCCTTCCACGACCGAGTATTCAGAGGGAGCTCGACTTTGTTGTACGTGTGGTTCATGAGTCATCTCAGTCCCATCGGCCACTTCTGTCGCCAAGGGTTTTGCTTTAGCCACGACATAACCACGCAATTTTCGCTTCGTCCCGTGAGCTGTACTGATGTGGCCTCCTGGACATCATTCTTGTCGATCATTGAGGATCCTTTTCATCTATTGGTCTACTCGGGCTATTGCTCCTTTATGAGCTTCTTGACTCATGTGCCTGACCTGGACTTCATCCCCATTGCTGGCTTGAGGGGCGTGACGACTTATCATCCCCTGGCGGTTATGGGGCAGTTTGATCAGACACAGGATTTATACCCTTTCGCGGGTGCAGCCGCCTATCGATTCCTTATATCATCCCAGACAGAGAGGGAACTATTGCGGGTATACTACCTTTGGTCTCGCAGGATCTCCGCCGAATATAGTGAGAGTCGTCCCATCCAGACATTTGCTTACGTGTAGTGGTTGCGCGGAGACTTGGATCCGGCCGTTTGAGTCAGACTGGGGCCTTTGATGACCCTGGAGTGATTTTCTCAGAGGATACCACAGACCGCTCCATCTCAGCTGATTCTGCCCCAAGTCGGGTTACTGAGGATACCCGACTCCGCCTGACCCTGATTACCGCTGAGGCCGAGAGGGATGCCGCTCTTGTCGAGAGAGATGATGCCATTCGGGCTAGAGACGCTGCCATTGCTGACAGAGAGGCCATTGTATTTCAGACCAGGGCAGTTGTAGATGCTCATTTTGGGACTGTCAGCCGAGCCACTGCTTTATTGGATCGTATTGATATGATGGGGCAGCAGATTGCAGGAGATGCTGATGCTTCAGATCTATCCACCACCTTGTCCATCCTGCTTCAGCTAGTTTCAGATTTGTAGATTATTTTATTTCCTGCATAGACTATGTTGGTTTCATCAGTTATCGAAAGAGAAATCTTGTAATAAAATGACTTATATATATAGACATGCATTTAAATTTAGTCATTTTCCCCCTTTGTCGTATCATTGCCTTCCATTGGATCCTCATTTTATCCAGTTGACCACGATTTTGACATTTCGCCTTCTTTCTCTTCTCAAGACTTGATGGAGATTTGACAGATATTGCCGCACACCTTTTGATTTCATCGGATTGAATCTCAGATTTTGGATAACTGTTTAGTTGGATCAGGGTTATGTCCTTTGGGATGAAGCTGGTTAGGCAGCTGGTTTCGGGAAGGTTTTAAGGGTGTGGGAAGGTTTTATCTGGCTATTGAAAATTGGTTTTGGTTAGGGAAAGGATTATTTTTTAAGGGATCGGACCGCACCATGATGGCTGCCTACGTACCCCCACAAGTTGGGAGATCAGGTCCTACGTAGTTCGCTCTCAAAGGAAAAAAGGAACTGATGATTCAAGCGTAGAACCGCTTCACCGAGTCAGAATTGAGGGGTTGTGGAAATACCTCACCATCCATTTCTTGCAATATGAGGGCACCTCCGGATAACACTTTTTTAATCACAAACGGCCCTTCCCAATTCGGGGCGAACTTCCCCTTGGCTTCGTCTTGACAAGGCATGACTCTTTTCAGCACGAAATCATTTTCTTTGAACTTCCGAGGTCTTATCCTCTTGTCATATGATCGAGAGATCCTTTGTTGATATAACTGACCGTGCCAAACAGCAGCCACCCTTCTTTCATCAATTAGGGCCAATTGGTCGTATCGACTTTGCATCCAATCCTCCTCACTTATATGGGCATCGATCACTATTTTGAGGGACGCCATTTCAACCTCAACTGGCAGAACGACCTCCATTCCATACACCAAAGCGTAAGTGGTCGCCCCTGTAGAAGTACGCGTTGATGTTCGGTATGCCAGCAGAGTGAGGGGTAGCAGATCCGGCCATCCCCGATGATTAGCAGACATTTTTGCCATAATCTTCTTGATGTTCTTATTTGCAGCCTCCACTGCCCCCATTCATCTTAGGACGGTAATGACGGAATTGAGGTACTTGATCTTGAACTGGTCACATAGTCCCTTCATGAGGGCGTTGTTTAAATTCTTGGCATTGTCGGAGACCAAAACCTCAGGTTGCCCGTATCGACAAATGACATTATTCCTGATGAAACCGATGATGATCCCCTGAGTTACTTTGGGGAAAGAAGCTGCTTCTACCCATTTGGTGAAGTAATCGATCATGACGAAAATGAATCGGTGTTCGTTGCTTGCTTTGGGCTCTATCGGTCCGATTACATCCATTCCCCACATTGAAAATGGCCACGGGGAGGTCATACAGTGCAGTTCATTGGGAGGCGTATGGATCACATTACCGTGCGCTTGGCATTGGTAACACCGTTTGGCATGATCATCGCAATCGGCTTTCAGCGTTAACCAGTAATGCCCTGTCCTCAAGATCTTTTTGGCCAGCATCGGTCCACTCATATGTGGCCCACACACCCCACCATGTATTTCATTCATAATCCTTTGGGCCTGTGTTTCATCTACGCATTGCAATAGTCCCAAACCAGCATCCCTCTTGTAGAGTGAATCCCCACTCAGATAAAATTTCATCGCCATCTTTTGAATTCTCATCCTCTCAGTTCGACTCGCCTGGTCGGGAATGGATCTATCTCTCAGATATTCCCTTATGTCGTGATACCAGGGCTTCTTTGTCAACACCACCTCATCGAATAACACTGCCACATGTTCCTCATATGCCGGGGCATTCTGCACGGCTATCTCAATATATGGACTGTCCCTGTTCTTGATTACGTGGATTAAGGAAGCCAGAGTTGCCAATGCATCGGCAAAGTCATTTCGTCCCCGGGGAATATGGCGGAAAGCGATATCTTCGAACTCTTGCATCAGCTGGGTAACACAACGATGGTATGGAAGTAACTGAAGCTCTTTAGTGTTGTACACCCCGATCGCTTGTCTGATTACCAGTTCTGAATCCCCAAACACCACTAGTCTCTTCACTCCCATGTCGCGGGTCAAGCGGAGTCCCAAGATACATCCCTCGTATTCAGCAATGTTGTTCGAATTGCTGAAATGCAGTTTAGTGGCCACGGGGTATTGTTCTCCGGTGATAGAGACCAGGACCGCTCCGGCTCCTGCCCCCTCGACATTCATGGCACCATCAAAATACAGCTTCCAGAACTGTCCCTCGTCATCACATTTCTCGCGTGATACCCAAAATATATCCTCGCCCGGAAGAGGAGTTTCTAACAGCTCCATCCCTCCTGACGGGGTTTCCGCCAACTGATCGGCAATTCCTTGTCCTTTCATGGCCTTCTAAGTTACGTACACCATGTCGAACTGTTGTAAGATTAACTGCCATCTTGACAATCGACAATTCAGCATGGGCCTTTCAAAAATATATTTCAGGGGATCCATTTTTGATATCAGGTATGTCGTATGCCCATGGAGGTAGTGTTGTAATCTCCCTGCAGCCCAGGCCAGAGCACAACAGGTCTTCTCGATGGGAGTGTAATTTTGTTCACATTGGCTAAATCTTTTGCTGAGATAATAGATGGCCTGCTCTTTACCTGCCTCATTCTTTTGTCCCAGCATACATCCCATCGCGATGGCATTGACCGATATATACATAAACAGAGGGATCCCATCCTTCGGGGGTACCAGCACTGGTGCCTCCGTCAGCTGCTTTTTAATGGTTTGAAAAGCCTTCTGACATTGCCCATTCCACTCTTGGGAAGCCCCCTTTCTTAACAGTTTGAAAATGGGCTCACATATAGTCGTCAAGTGGGATATAAAACGGCTGATAAAGTTTATCCTTCCGAGGAATCCTCTTATCTCCTTCTTTGTGTGAGGCGCCGGCATATCCACAATGGCCTTAATCTTTGCCGGATCCAACTCAATGCCCCGATCACTAACCAGGAATCCCAAGAGCTTACCCGACTGCACTCCGAAAGCACACTTGGCTGGATTGAGTTTCAAATTATACTTTCTGAGCCGATCGAATAGCTTTTTGAGATGGGTTATATGATCAGATTCTACCTTCGATTTCACAATAATGTCATCCACGTAGACTTCTATCTCCTTACGCATCATATCGTGGAACAGGGCCATCATGGCTCTCTGATAAGTAGCCCCCGCATTGGCGAGGCCAAAAGTCAATCGTCTATAGTAGAAAGTGCCCCAAGGGGTGATGAATGCGGTCTTTTCCCGATCTTCTTCCGCCACCATTATCTGATGATATCCCGCGAAACAATCCACAAAAGAGTACATTTCGTACTGGGCTGTGTTATCCACCAGGATGTGTATGAACGGCACCAGGAAGTTATCCTTGAGACTGGCCTGTTTAGATCTCTGTAGTCTACACATACCCTCACCTTTCCTCCAGGTTTAGCCACTGGGACTACATTGGACAGCCATTCCGGGTAAGTGGACACCATAATGATTCCCGCCCTGAACTACTTGATGATCTCCTCCTTCACTTTTAAGCTCCACTCCGGTTTCAACTTTCTTAATTTTTGTTTGACAGGCCTGAAACCCTCCTTGATGGGTAATCGGTGTACCACAATGTCGGTGAACAATCCGATCATATCCTCATGAGACCAGGCAAAGACATCCTCATATTGTTTTAGCAGCTCAGTCATTTCGGCTTTCTGGCTGGGGGTAAGGTCCGTCCCTATCTTGAGTTCTTTTGGCTTGTCAGGGGCTCCAATATCAATGGTGACGGTTTGGTCTAAGTTGGGTTTGGGTTTATCCTCGACCAATCCTTTGATCTCGTCAAGCGCATCGTCGTAATCTGTCTCGTCTTGTTCAATGCCCATTAAATCGAAATCCAACTCAATGTCAAAATCATAATCATCATCCAAATTTGAGAGACCGTTTGTTAGGCAAGGATTACTCAAATTGGTACACCTGACATGAACAAAAGACTTGTCATATATAAATCATTTTCCACGACGATCGCATTTTTAGATAACATGAAGAAACGACATAATTATGCAAAATATAAAACAACAAACAAAAATAAACTTCCTCATTCCCCCATCCTCTGGGGTCTACCACCCGGACGTCGGGTTTTACCCTTGTTTGGATATTACTGGTTTCATGGTCCAGTTGTCGACGGTCAGGTCAGATGAAATGCGCTGGATAAAAGGGGGCTTCACGTCGGACACTTCCCCGATGATTACGGATACGTCGCCTGAGTCCTCCTTCCTATCCTATCCACGAATAATCAGCCCTGCCCAATCGATGACAGGCACAACTTGTTGAGCTTCCGGTGGTGCGATAATATTCGTCCCCTCCCTACTGCTTGTTGATTGTCCGGGGATATAGCACTTGGTTTCAAACTCTTTCGCGACCTCCTGCAGGAAACTTTCCCTCCGGGCCGACTCATTACGTGCGGGGGTTAACTCTTCATTCCCTGCCCCAATCACAGGCTCGCTGATCCCCTATTCATTGTCGACTTTGGTCACTGGACTGCCAGCTAGTCGAATCGGAGCCGCACCCCGACGGTGTCTCCGTGCTACGCCCTCATGGTATCCCAACCCTGCTTTGCCTATCTGCTGTGGTAGGTGGATGGGCTCGGTGATTCCCTGACTGCTCCTTCCTAACCCCTGTCCAGGCTGGAAGTTCATTTTTATCATTTCCTTTGCCACAAAGGTAAGTTCCGGAGAGACCCTAGGTTTCACAGCTGGAGCTCCCAGGCATCTATAGTGGGGAGTACTAATCTCTAGTGCTTGAAAGCTGGCAGGTGCCGCCGACTCATCCACATTGATCACTGGTAGGCCACTCCTGGGAGGAGAAGGGTCATCACATTCGGCCGAGATTGTTACCAGATTCCCATCGATGATCAGCTTGATTTGTTGGTGGAGCGTGGAAGGAACTGCCCCGGCCATGTGTATCCACGGCCTCCCCAATAATAGGTTATAACTGGCCGCGATGTCAAGGACTTGGAAAGAAATGTCAAAAGTACAAGGTCCTATCTCCACCGGTAATTCAATCTCTCCAATTGTATCCCTCCGGGAACCATCGAAAGCTCATACCACCACATGACTGGCTCGTAGGTGCTTGAGGTTGATGTTCATCCTCTGCAAGGTACTGAGGGGACGGATATTCAATGACGATCCTCCATCAATTAGCACCCCATTCATTATATAACCCGAGGAGATTACCGCAATATGTAGCGGTTTCCGGTGTCCCCTTCCCTCCTTGGGTATGTCCTCATCCGTAAAGGATATTACATCGTTCTCCAATAGGTGGCCCACCAGCTGGCCGAAACCCTCCTCATTAATTTCCTTGGGCACGTATGTCTCCTCCAGAACCTTCGTCAGGGTTTTGAAATGCTCACTGGATGACAACACCAAGTCCATGATTGATGTTAGGGTTGACTCCTCATTTAAAATCTGGATCCCCCTTGTTTTCGGGTGATCCATCTTTTTCAAGAATTCTATGGCCCTTTCCTCAGAAATCTCTTCATTTTTTCTCTTTTGGCACTCAAGAACTCGCCCGGGAAGATATAAGGGGTTCCCCTTTGCCGTCACAGAAGCACAACTGGCCGCTTCCTCTGGCATTCCCCCATAATTCCAAGGTACAGTCTTTAGACTACTGATAGGGATTTGCGGCCTTGCCGCAAGGATGATGGGCCTCGGAGCCGTCAACTTGACAGGTCCCTCCGTGCTATTCGTACTTACCCCTATCAACCTGATGGGCGTTCCCCGTGCACTCCCATGATCATGTATCACGTTGATCATTTCCTCAATTTTCTGCACATAGTTCAACCTTGGCGGCCCCCCAACTTCACTTGCCTCTGTCGCATTGACCCCCCCTCCATCATGTCTTGGCAGGGGATTTGCCTTAACATTCGGGGAGTCTAGCTGTTCCACCACAATTTCCCCACTGTCAATCAGGTTTTGGATTCGATGCTTCAGCGTCCAACAGTCCTGTGTATCATGGCCGGGGGAACTGGAGTGGTATGCACATCGCTTGCTCGGGTCAAACCTTCTACCCTTTGGGTCACTCGGGCGCGTTTTAATTGCGGTGCCACTAGGGTGGCCAAAAACCAACTATCTTCTTTTGGGCTACTAATACCGCTAATACCCGTTCAAGCGGCTCCCCGAGCGGGGTGAATACTCGATTTTGCGAGGCCTCATATCTTCTTCGCCCCTCTGCCCTTTGATCTGTGAAGTTTGGCTGTCGGGATGGCCCTACCCTCTGCACCTGTACCAGAAGATGGCTTTCTGTTTTTCTGGATGACCCCTGCAGGATGAGGGAGACATCCTCCTCCTTATTCTTTTGGACCCTCCGGGAAGTGCTGCTATAGTTTCCATTCTGTATTTGCTCGGCAGCAGTTTCTAAAGCAGTAAAATCCCGGATTTTACCCGATTTCAACCCCATATCTACCATCTCTCCATGTTTAATCATTTCAGCAAAGGGTCTTCCAATCCCCGAGATGACTCGTTCATAATACGGTGCCTCTTGAATGTCTACAAAGGTCATCACCATCTCTGATTCGCTCATCGGGGGGTTCATCTGTGCGGCCATGCCCCTTCATTGTTGCGCATATTCCCTGAAGGATTCCCTAGGTTGCTTCTTAACATTTGTCATTTGGTACCTGTCAGGGGCCATCTGGGCCTGAAAACTGTATTGGGTTAAGAAGGTATGGGCCAATTCCTCCCAGTTGTGGATTCGGGTGTTGTCAAGGCGGGCATACCAAATTCTTGCCTCCCCCGTTAAGCTTTTCTGGAACAGTTGCATTCTCAACCCCTCGTCCTCGGCATAAGACCCGAGTTCTCCAATGTATATTTTCAAGTGTGTATAGGGGTCCCCCTTCCCATTGTATTTTTCAAACTCGGGGATTTTAAATTTCTCCGGGTATCTGGCTCTGGGGAAGACACATAAATCTGAATAGTTAACCCTGCCGAGGGACCCTATGCCCTTCATAGATTGGATGGTTTCCTCCATTTGTCTCATTTTCTTCCGCAGGTCATCTGTATCTCCCTCTTCCGGGATAGTAATCATTGTTTTGTTTGGTACGGGAATGGCCTTTGGGACGACTGGCTCGCCCTTAAGTTGAGGTGGATCCTCCTTAGGTGGTTCTTGTCTGGGCATCAACTGCTCCCTTAGCATTATGGCCATTTCTAACATCTGCTTCTTAAAGTCATCAAATTCCTCCCTGGATATGGAACCGGAATTGGTAGATGGAATATCAGCCATTTCAGATATAGATTTTTGGGCCCTTTTAAACTGTGAACGGGTTTGAGGAGCAATCCTACAGAAACCAAGGTTCGAAGTTTAGTTGTGGGGAATAAAAATGCGGATGCATGCTAAAGCTGTAACTTCTGTGTTTTGGGGTTTTTTAATCTTTCCCTGTAAAACAGAAAGTTAGTAGTCCTCTAATGCAATGACAAATGATAAACATGACTTTATTAAGCTCCCCAGCCGTTCCCTGCGAAAGATAGAGGTTAGTAATTTCTTCTTGACGAAAAGGGAGGCATATATGAATGAGATCATGACATTTACGCGTGCAATGTAAAAAGGCATGAAGAAACTTTTCCTGCGTAGGGTTAATCTGAGGCTGACCTATCCTAGGGTTACTCTCACGGGCTTTTCGGCATGAAAGTCCCCAAATCTTCGCAATCTACTTGTCTGAGCCCTTTCGATTGGAGCGGATTTGGGTGGTGCGTTTCCTGAGCCATCTCCGGGGAGCAGCCCCTTCGAGTCCAGTGATAAGCAACCGACAGGTTCGCCTCAGGAGGAGGTACTCTCTCAACATACATTCACATTCATCGCCCTCACCGTATGCAAATGAAAAGGTAAAGCAATTCCATTCAATCATTCATTTATTGGGAAAAAACACACATTCACACAACAAAATGTACAAAAGATCACAATATCGCACACATACACATATCCATGAATTTTAAAGGATAAGATAGCATCAAGATTTGAAAGCGGCTTAAGCCCTCTAAAGTTCCCCAGCGGAGTCGCCAGCTGTCGACGCCGGGTTTTTTCTTCGTTGTGTCCTTTTTAGTCTTTTCCAATTTTAGCTTCTTGATTAAATAATTTTTAGAAAAGGTCGGCATTAATGTCGACGGAGTTTTGAAAGATTGTTTTTATGATGAGCCAATTAACCAGAGTCGCCAGTTGGTATATTTGAAATGGATGTACCAACTCATCCGAGTTTCGTTTTCGTAATCGCTGGCTCATATGTGACTCCGAATTAATTGGTCGGCGAACCGAGATTCATAGAGTTCGGGGGCTTGCTTAAGCGAGGGGAAGGTGTTAGGCACCCCCCGACTTCCGTGAAACACGGTTACCGCAATCTTGATACTTTCCTATCCTTTGATTCATGAAATGTGTATACGTGCGGGTGTGTGTGTGTGTGTGTGTGTGTGTGTGCTTATGTGAATTTTGTGGTGAGGTGATAAAATTTGGCTTTTATGAAAAATCGTGTTTTATTTCGGGAATGTTTTAGAACGTCGTTTCCATTAATACGAGAGAGCTCCTCTGTTCGTGCAAAAGGTTGGATTTTATTTGTCAAAAGCTATGAGATTTTATTAGGCGTTTGTTTTGGCAAAACAAGAATGTTTTTAAACCTTAGCCAAAATAGGAATCGAGATTTATACGTTGCTTTCATAAATGATGGGCAATTTCTAGGATCTCTTTCGCCCTATGCATCAAGGTTTAATAAAACATTTAATTTCTTTTATAAAACCCATTTTCGTGACATTTGAAAACAACCTCTTTTTATGCTTTCTCGTAGAATAGGAATCGACTTTCGTTAGCATTTCCAATTTTTAGCCTCGTGATGCTAATATCCTACTTTGATTGATTTTAGAAAAATCTTTATCGTTTAATCTTTTGGAATCATTTTGGCGTCACGAAATCTAATCAAGCATAAACACGCATCGGGGCTATTCACGGGCATTTAAGCCATCAAAATATCCCCGAACGCCAACAATCACATATTTCACTACTACGGGGCCTTAAACTACGAGCACCTTGAATCTATTACATACATCAAAACGTCCATCATCGGATTTGAACCACGGGGTCGCGTTCCTAGGCTCACACGAGATTATGACATGCCCACAAAATGAATACTACATAATTAACCAACCCGGATTTATCTAATACACCATGATATCCGAAAATGACAATCTAAATAAATTACACCCAATGAATCACCATAAACAAGCTAGAAATTTCATCAATTGGATATCCTCGGGTTATTAGGAAGAATTTTGTTCCGATGGAACCCTCACCAATAATCCCTAATCCATGATTGCTCAACAAGATACATGAAAGTCACATTTAATTTACCCAATCAATATGACATGAATTGCTAGAACAAATAGAAATTTTCACCTTGGAATTGATCTCAAATGGATGTAAACTTGTGTATTTGAATAGGATAAGGAGTGTATTTAATACAATCAAAATCAAAAGAATTAAATCCTCTCTTTTTTTCCTCTCCTTTCTCCCTATTTTGTTGCAAAATTGGCTCTTTATCCTCTCTATTTCTTTGCTTGTGCTGCAGCTGAAATCCCTTCTTCTTCCCAAACTTTCAACTTGCTGAACTCCCTGTATGCTGCACGAAACTGGGCTGAAATAGGCTGGCGGCCGCCTGCCTTCCACTCACCCCGATTTCGAGTTCCGTGTTTCGAGTTCCGTGTTTTCAAAAGGCGCACTATTTGGCCGCAGATCAATCCGCGGCTGGACGGTTTGACTTTCTCATTTTCCGTGCCACGCCTCGATTTTCGTGCCGTAACGTCGGTTTTCACTGACAGGCTCGTATTCTGCAGTCCGGGAATTTCTGGGAGACGTGCCACCTCATTCGGGAATGCCTGCTTCGGACGGCTTTATTGTCACGTCAGCCTTGGTCGCCAAAACATTGCGGTGGCGTCGGGCGCTCGCACTTGTTCCCATTCCTTCGCTCCCGTAAGCCGGTTCAATTGACGATTTTGCCCTCCTGTCATGGTTAGTACAGGGAACGCAAAATTTGGGTGTCTACATGTGGCTTCTACAATTGATCATAATAGGTGCGTAGTACACTTGAGTCGCTTGACTGGTTAACACGAATATGTCATCAGACTATAACTTTGACTTTATGATTACTAGGATGATTCTATTACGATTAACTTTAACACCCTTGTCAGTATCAAACCAGCAACACTTAAATGTAACTACCTTTTTACCCACAGGATAATTGAGCACAACCACTTCTTCTAAATGTCTATAATAATTGGACCCAAAATCTTGGTAATAGCTTCCCAACACGACTATGCCAGAGTTGACTGATGTCGATTCATTCAAGTCATTGACCTTGAATTTGTACCCATTCACGATGCATCCAAAAATTGAACTTACATGTTTGTAGGGCTTGAAGGACATCTCTAAAACTCTTATAAGAATTATCTTCTGAAACCCTTCTCCTAAACCACTGTTGGAAATTTTTTATAGGGAATGCTTCTAACTGTGTTGCATTTAACCCCGGGTTAAAAGTATACGCTTCGTCTTTGAAAAATTATTACCACAGTGTCATTTAAAAGTTTATTAAACATGCTTGTAAAAGTTTTGACAAATACAAATACATACTCACTTTATGTAAGACGATACTTTGGGCATATTTAAAAGCACGTACAAAGATACAATCCTCAAATCTTTGTCACTCATGTAACTCATCGTCTCATGGCCAAATGGTTTAGCCAGATAGGTGAATACAACTAACTCATCACTACAAGATAGGAGTCCAACCACCTCATTCTAACTTAAATGGTTGTACTTCGTTGAGACAACATCCTCGAAGTATAAGGAGCAGAAGTTGACTAGCTCTTCCTCCGTATAACGTTCAATAATTGAACCCTCTACATGAGCTTTATTTTTCACTTTCTATTTTAATCGATGCATATACCTGAAATGTGATGCATTGATAAGAATTACATATAAAGATGATAATTAAATATCATTAAAATGAAGATATATATGATATTACCTCTCAAAAAGATACATCCACCGATATTGCACCGGTCCTCCAAGCTTAAGTTTCGAGGCTAGATGAATAGGCAAATACTCCATCGAGTCAAAGAACCGTGGAGGCAATATCATTTCGAGATTACACATTGTAAGCACTATGTTTTTCTTCATCTCTTCCACATCACTATACCTTATAACCGTTGAATATAGATCCTGAAAGAAATTTGAAAGTTCGATCAAGACATCTACAACTTTCTTCGGTAACATCGCACGAAATGCAATTGGCATCAACTTCTGCATGAATACATGACAATCGTGACTCTTGAACCCATTAATTTTCAACTACTCAACTTTACTACAATGAGAAATGTTAGAAGCATATCTATAAGGGAACCATTAATCGCAAGTATACGTGTTCGTTTGTAATATTCAGCAAGCAAGGATATCATTCCCACTAGGAAATAAATTAATATTTATCAATTATCAATTTTTAACCAAATTAACCTTATTTAAACTACGAATGATATTTGAGAATTAAAATTAAAATTAACCACTAAAATAATCAACCACGATAATAATGCAGATTTAAAAGTTTAAGATTACAACTTCTCTTAGTATTTCATTTAAACAAATACACTTCTTATTTAATTAATTAGTAACAATGAATCGCTAACTAGGAATTCTTTATAATATTCACGTGCTTTTTCTAATAAACACATGAACAAATCCTCATAAATCCGACATTAAAGCAACATAATTACAAGAAACATCCTAATTAATTAATTCACTTTATTCCTATGTGAATTGTGTTAATTAGGATTTCAAGCACACATTCTTTCAATGGCTGCAAAATACATATAGGTATATTCTTATCCTATACGTTAATCATATTAACCTTAAAATAGATTATATGAACAGATGTTATCATACCCAGATCTAAATCTATACTCCATCTTCCAATTTCGTATAGATTATCATGGTAATTGTTGATCAGGCAATTAATCAATAAGAACAAGATATGATAAACGGTTCAAAAATAATTAACTTAAATTAAATAGAAAGTATCAGTCTAAATTACATACTAAGTTCTGTTGCAATCTTAATTGAAAGTTTAGTTCATAATAATAAAAGAAAACATCATCCAACTAATACTTAAAAACATCCCAAGAATTATAAAAATTAAAGATATAAAGAAGGGAATAGAAGAAACTGTCAATTGCTCCTAATCTCTCTGGATCTTCAAGCCTTGTAATTCTCTTTTGTGTCTTCCTTTTTCTCTGCAAATTCCTTGTTACCATTTTTTCTAAAGTCTTCTCCCTTGTATATTAGTTAAACCCTCATTCAGATTCCTAATTGGCTTCAATTTCCATCTCAGCAGCAATGATTTCCATCTTTGGCCGAGCTAGAGCGCCTAGGCGCTCAAATTAACACTGGACCAAGCGCCTAGGCGCTTGACTGAGACACTGGATTTAAAAAAGTCCACTCAGCTCATTTTCTAATGTTCTTTAAATTCTTTTCTTCACCAAATGAATTTTATGCCCCTCTAGCTCCATTCTACAATAAATAAACACAAAAATAAATAAAATGATGCTAAAAATAATTAAGGATAGCAATAATTAAACTCAACTATTTGATTCGTAGGTATGAAACCCACTCATCAAATACCCCCAAACTTAACCAATTGCTTGTCCCCCAAGCAATGCAATAATGAAAAGGCAAACTAACTATATACCTACGAATCAAACAACCCAAATAACATAGCATCCAATACCAGGCCTCAAAGATAACACATAATACTCAACTAGAACATCCAACCAATGTAAAGTTTCTAACTTGAACTAATTAACCAAACTATACTTGTCATCACCCATGTTGTGTGTGTATGTAAATCAACTATATTAATCAATCACATCTCAAAACACTCACATAATCAACTTCTTAGAAAGAAACTCCAGTTTTTACTTAACTCAATCAGTAAAATAACTAATCCGACTAACGCAAGAAATTACTAACCACATGGGTATCACCAAGGTTTATTACAACATACTTTATTATTTCACGAGTGCGTTTTACGCTCCATCTCCCTTTTAGACTCGACTGGTGCAATGTCTAGTTTCCTTAGACTTTACAAAGCTACCCATGTATCGAGCTTTCAACCAATGACTCCTAAACCATTTGGCTTTAGGGCACTAGGTGTTAAGACACCCCTAAGGATCTAATAACCCAAGTAGCAATGGCCACAAAACTAAACTAGTCAAGTTTGATTATTTATTTATATATTTCTTCTTTTTTTCAGGATATATACATCCCAAGATTCCCCCAAACTTAGTTTCATGCTTATTTTTGCCTCCATAGATGTTTCACTGATTTTATCAAATTTTATCCCAAATTTTCTCACCAGAAGCAGATTATGTAAGGATTTAAATCAGATTGACCAAACAGTCAATTATGTGCTTTCTTTGCTGATATGAGTTTCAGACAAGCATAATTAACTTCACAGTTTAAGTCTTCACTTCGCATTAGTTTTCAATCCTATTCAAGTTTCAAACTATCAATCAAGTCTTATCATTGGCCAAAATAACTATATCATTCACTGCTTGATTCGTGCAACTAGATACGTAACACGACCTAACATGCACTTACCGATTACCACTATCATGCAACATGTATAGTATAATGAAACATGTATAAGTAACATAAATAAACATAAGTAAGCTAAACAAACATGATCCTATTCTATTTGCACCCTAAAACTTAACTAACGCAATGTCCTCATTGTGTGAACATAAAGAAATTAGGAACTAAGGACTTCCCTGCTCAGTGCTTTACTCCTCGCCCTCATCATCTTTGTCATCTTCATCACTGACATTATCAGAAGTTAAATCTGGAGGTGGATAAACGGACAGAGGTAGAAGTAATGGAAACTGGTAAGGAGCCACTGTTGGATCCATTCTGCTAAACATATCAACCAATGTCGTATTATAATTGATGTTATATGAATAAATTTTTGCTTGGCGTTGGGCAAGACGAGATTGTTGATGGTTCATTTGTTCAAAACCCAATTGTATCTGTGTGGCCACCAAATCAATTCGTCTCGTATGATGCCTTAGGTCTCGATGAAGATCCTCAACCAAATCAGGTAGTGGTATTAAACCCCCAGCAGCAGTAGGATGCTCAAAGGGCTACTCTACAGGCTGCTCAACATGCTCCAGGGGAACAATGATAAATCCCAGTCCCCGTGGGTGTGAATCGCCCCCAACCCAAATCTTGTATCGCACCATCACAGAATGGTCAATCGGAACTAAGGGAGCCTGTAATGCTTCTTCATTATCCCACTGAACCCCAGCCTGTCGACACAATGTTGTAATTAAAGATGGGTGAGGTAGCCCACCAAAAGTATCCCCTTCAATTCCTTAGGCACTTGGACTAAGCTTGGATAGAGGGCTTAGGCGTTTGACGACAGAATGTGATGGTGCGGTGCATCACCTAGGCTTGAAATGGCTTGAGGTGGGGTGCTTAGGCGCTTGTGCGTGCTTGGGCATTCTGTAGGAGAGCGCCTAGGTGCTTGGCCTAGGCTTAAGTTGGGCGCTTATACCAGACTTAGCCAATTTCAAGCCTCCTTTGTGACGCCCCCAAAATAGGTCCATACAACCCATTTTGAGTCGCCAATAACATTCTACAAAATACAAATACAAATATGAATTTTTCCATTTACAACCAATAAGTGTTGTGCAAAATACGACAACACAATACAAATACATCTTAAATTCTCAATACACTTATTGTCACACTAATAATAAGGTATTGAGACACTTCTATTATCTCGGACCATCACTCCATTCCCCGGCTAGTCCCCGCTACACTCTCTTTTCCTGAGGAGAACAATGGAACAAAAAGAAAAAGGGTGAGCACAAATAGCCTAGTAAGAAATATCATGACTAAGATAATGAAGAATAAAAATTATCTTTAGTCTTCAACAGAATTAAATCAGAGATTTAAAGATATTTTAATTGTTCAACAACAACAATTGCAACGGAACAAACAATCCATTAGAAGAGTCAAGTAGATTATAATATCTACCATCTTCTATAAATTAAAGGATCACCACCAATATTTTATCCCTGTAACACCAATCAACAATCCCTGTTTATGAACATCCAAATCAACAGTTTATATTCAACAACCTCTCTTTGCACTACGTGCCAAAGATATTTATTTGTAACATCACCGGTCATGATCATGCCAAACGCTAGTTCATCTTTGCACTACGGGCCAAAGAGAACTTTCATCATACGCCTTTGTTTGTAACACCAAAAGTCATGATTATACCAATACACAGTTTGGTCAAAATCATGTCACGCCAGTTCATCTTTGCACTACGGGCCAAAGAGAACTATCACCACAATTTAAGTATGAAGATGAGGATGATGACAATGATACA
This sequence comes from Aralia elata, assembly GCA_034770075.1. Classification (NCBI taxonomy): domain Eukaryota; kingdom Viridiplantae; phylum Streptophyta; class Magnoliopsida; order Apiales; family Araliaceae; genus Aralia; species Aralia elata. The sequence goes on from CM068377.1 coordinate 35,868,009, forward strand.
GTGAGATTAAGGATAAGAAAAACTTTATAATTTAATCAGTATCAAAGATTGACCAAATTGCCAACACGATGACTAAATTGTGGAGTCAAATTCAAGAATAATATTCAAGAAATTATTTCATGCTTTAACTATGACGTATAAAATGAAATAGAAAGATTCAAGTGCAAAGATATTAGATGAAGCACAACTATTAAGGATATTCTACTAATTTTCAGGGATTCTCTCCATTTAAAAATAAGGTTTTGGAAACAAACAAAGATTTCTTATCGTAAATGGCGAAATGTGAAAGAAAAAGATATCCCTTAAAGAGTACAAAAGAAAATATACGTTATACGAGTATAACAGAATATATGAAACTGCAAATGGATTTTTACCCATCATGCGATAATCCGCGTAGACAGATTATTTCCACAACAGGTTAATAAGTAATTAATACAAAGGGTTATTCACCAGGTACGACACTCGTAAATACAGGTTATTCCCACAGAGTAATAAGGAATGAATACAGAAGGGTATTCACCAGGTATGACACTCGTACATACAGGTTATTCCCACAAAGTAATAAGGAATGAATACAGAAGGGTATTCACCAGGTACGACACTCGTACATACAGGTTATTCCCATAGAATAATAAGGAATGAATACAAAAGGATATTCACCAGGCATGTGTCATACCACACGGACAGGTTATCCCCACAAATTAATATAGAATGAATAACAACCTTTATAAGTATAATATCACTTACGAACATGAAAGCAAATGATATTATTTATGAGTATGAAAGAAATAATATTCCCTACCTTAGTTAACAAGTGACTGGATGTTACTTTCTATGAAGTTTACTAACTTCGGATACTACTAGTATTCTCACAAATACTCATAATAGCCTAGCACACTAAGAGAACTTAAGAAATTTAGAGAGAGAGAGGAAGTATAAGCAATGAAGGTGTGAAGATTTCTTAAGATACCCCTCCTATTTATAGGAAAACCAAGTTTCATTAATTGCACAATAAGGGCTCGACTTATTACACTTTAGTACCTCCATCTTTGCCTCTATTTTTTTAATATAATCCCTCAAGTATTATCAATCTTGCATAACATCCCCTAATAGTTCCCACATGTGAACCAATAGTTCTCACATGTGAACCAATAGTTCACAGCATGTGAATTTCAAAATTTTAATTAGGTACCCCTAAGTTAGACTCCACCTTTAATCAGTCAATAATGCTAAAATATCATAACAAATAATATGAGTTACAGTGTCATGATAAATAATAAAAAGTACCATGTAGATGTTATTGTAATTATTGAATCAATAATTTAAAATACTGTGCAATACCGTGTGCCTGTGAAATACCGCGTACTACTGTGGAATAACGCGTTTTACTGTTCTTTTTATTATCGGGTATTTCAACAGTTGTCGGTGATAATATTGTTGACAAAATACTGTCGCTTTCAGTATCCGACAATGGGGCCCACTATCGTTGACAATTTTGTCATTTGTGGGGCCAACTAATATTTTGATATTTCGGCGCCGTCGTACGGTACCGGATATAATATTCTCCGACAAAAAGAATATTTCCCGACAAAAGGAATATTCCCCGACATACACTGTTTATCAGATAATTCGCATATAACACCCTTAACTATCATTTATAACAATTAAGCACCTTACTATTTAGAAAAAAAAATAATCATAAAGAAAATAATAAACTTTTATTTCATAAAGTCGGGATCTTACAATCTCCCCTCCTTATGAAATTTCGTCCTCAAAATTGACGTACGTACCTGGCATTTCGAAGAGGTGAGGATACCTTGCTCTCATTTCAGATTCTAACTCACAGGTCATTTCCTCAACATCATGGTTTCTCCATAAAATTTTGACTTGAGGTATAACCTTTGATCGTAGAATCTGTTCCTTCTTATCCAAGACCTTGACAGGTATCTCTTCGTACGTCAAATCCTCTGCTATCTCGTCTGGTTCTAACTCAATAATATGGTTTGGATCTTTCACATATTTACGTAGTATGGATATGTGAAAAATATTATGAACACGAGACATGCTTGGCGGTAAGGCGAGTCTATAGGCCACAGTTCCTACTCGGTTGAGGATTTCAAATGGGCCGATAAATCGAGGGTTAAGCTTTCCTTTCTTTCTGAATCTCGTAACTCCTTTCCACGGGGCAACACGTAAAAATATATGATCTCCGACACTGAATTCCTCGTCTCTTCGATGAAGATCGGCATAACTCTTTTGTCGATCTTGAGCTGTTTGTATACGTTGCCCGATCATTTGGATCTTTTCCGTAGTCATACGTATCAACTCGGGTCCCAATAATTTTGCCTCACCTACTTCATCCCAACATGCTGGAGATCGACACCTTCGTCCATACAACGCCTCGAAGGGAGCCGTGCCTATACTTGTTTGATAATTGTTATTGTAAGAGAATTCCACCAATGACAAGTATTTGTCCCAACTTCCTTTGAAGTCTAGTACGCAGAGTCTTAATAGATCTTCAAGGGTTTGAATAGTCCTTTCCGATTGCCCATCTGTTTGGGGATGATATGCAGAACTGAATCGTAATTCAGTGCCCATAGCTTTTTGCAAGCTGACCCAAAATTGTGAAGTGAATCTAGGATCTCGATCAGAAACTATGGATACTGGCATGCCATGCAATCTGATAATCTCGCTTATATACATACTAGCAAGACGCTCAAGTGAATAGTTTTCTCATATAGGCAAGAAATGAGCAGACTTGGTCAATCTATCTATAATGACCCAAATTGCATCTAATCCTTGAGAAACTTTGGAAGACCTGTCACGAAATCTATGTTGATGTGTTCCCACTTCCATTCTGGAATCTCAAGTGGTTGCAATGGACCCCTTGGTACTTGATGCTCCGCCTTGACACGTTGACAAGTTAAACATCTTGCGATAAACTCTGCAATCTCTCTCTTCATATTGTTCCACCAAAATGTATGTCGAAGATCACGATACATTTTGGTACTTCCAGGGTGGATTGAAAATGGTGTGTTGTGTGCCTCCATCATGATTTTGTATTTCAAGTCAGGGTCGTTAAGAACATACAGTCTAGAGTTGACTCGAAGTATTCCGTCTTCGTCGACTCTTGCTTCTGGAATAGCACCTTCTTGTACCTTTTTCTTCATATTCATCAACTCCGAGTCTGTAACTTGAGCAGCTTTAATTTTGTCGATTAAAGTCGGTTCTACCTGTATATGTGCCACCTTCACGTGGGTTCCTGGAGTCTTTAACTCTATCTCCATCCTTTGTAAATCATCCAAGATGAGCTTTTGCGATGTCAGTAACGCACTCGTGCTTGCATATGATCTTCTACTCAATGCGTCAGCTACTACGTTCGCCTTTCCAGGATGGTATTGGATGGTATGGTCGTAATCTTTCAACAGCTCAAGCCAACGCCGCTGTCGCATGTTGAGTTCCTTCTGGGTGAAGAAATATTTGAGACTTTTGTGGTCTGTATAGATCTCCACTTTCTCTCCATACAAGTAATGTCTCCAAATCTTCAAACGCGGAGGGGAAAACGACTGCTGCCAACTCTAGATCATGAGTAGGATAATTCCTCTCATATTCCTTGAGTTGCCAAGACGCATAGGCTATAACCTTCCCATGTTGCATGAGAACACAACCTAGTCCTTTGCTTGAAGCGTCGCTGTAGATGACAAATCCTTCCGATCCTGATGGTATTGCCAATACGGTGCTGAAATGAGCCTTATTTTGAGTTCTTGAAAACTCTTCTCGCATTCTTCGCTCCATTTGAATGTTGTGCTTTTCCGAGTCAGTTGAGTTAATGGAATGGCTATTCGAGAAAATCCTTCTACGAATCTCCGATAATAACCAGCTAGACCCAGAAAGCTTCGTACTTCGGTTACTGACTTGGGTTGTTCCCAATTTGATACTGCTTCAATCTTCGTTGGGTCAACTGAGATTCCTTCTTTAGAAACCAAGTGACCAAGGAATGCAACTTCCTCAAGCCAGAATTCACATTTCTTCAACTTAACATATAACTTGTTTTCACAAAGTTTTTGGAGTATCAGCCTCAAGTGTTGCTCATGATCTTCACGACTTTTAGAATATATGAGAATGTCATCAATGAAGACAACCATGAAATGATCCAAATATTCCTTGAATATCCGGTTCATCATGTCCATGAAAGCAGCAGGAGTATTAGTCAATCCAAAAGACATGACTAGAAATTCATAATGCCCGTACCGAGTTCTGAAGGCAGTCTTTGGAATGTCATCAACTTTAACTTTTAACTGATGATATCCAGAACGAAGATCGATCTTTGAAAAGAATTGAGCACCTTGTAACTGGTTGAACAGATCATCAATGCGAGGTAACGGGTACCTATTTTTGATGGTGACATGGTTTAACTCCCGATAGTCAATGCAAAGTCTCATACTCCCGTCTTTCTTCTTTACGAATAAAACAGGAGCACCCCAAGGCGATGTACTCGGACGTATGAAACCGTTGTCTAACAACTCCTGTAGTTGGACTTTTAACTCTTGAAGTTCAATAGGAGCCATTCGATATAGGGTTTTGGAAATAGGTTTCGTACCGGGTTCAAGGTTGATACAAAACTAAATTTCATGGTCTGGGGGTAGGCCAGGAAGTTCTTCGGGAAATACGTCAGGGAACTCATTAACAACAGAAATATTTTTCAAATCTGACGTACTTTTATTTAAATCCGTTACATGGGCTAAGAAGGCTTGACATCCGTTTTTCAATAAACGAATGGCTTTGTGACTAGAAATGATGGTTATTGATTTCAATGGTTTGGTTGCTTGAATTCGCATAATAGGTTGATTAGGAATATGAAAACTAATGACCTTACGAAAGCAATCAATTTTAGCATGATGAGCAGTTAACCAATCAATTCCTAAAATCACATCAAATTCATGCATGTTCAAGGAGATAAGATCAACAGGTAATGTGAGGGTGTCGATTTGAACAAAGCAAGCTTTATAGACTGTAGATGTAATGAATGTTTGTGCTAATGCTTTTCGACAGATAAGTCAAAATCTAATTTTTCAGGAGTCAAATTCAGGCCTTGAGCACATGTTGGTTGTAGACACCCAAATTTTGCACTTCGTATACTAACCCTGACAGGAGGGCAAATTCGTCCATTGAGCCGGCCTACGAGAGCGAAGGATGGGCACAAGTACGAACACTCGACGCCACCGCGACGATTTGCAAATCAAAACCGACATGACAACAAGGTCGTCCGAAATGAGCATTCCCGAAAGATGTGCCACGTCTCCCAGTAATTCCCGGACTGTAAAATACAAACCTGTCTGCGAAAACCGACATCACGACACGAGAATCGAGGAATGGCACGAAAATCGAGAAAGTCAAACCATCCAGCCGCGGATTGATCTGCGGCCAATAAGTGCGCCTTTTCAAAACACGGAACTCGAAACACCGAAACCGAAAACCAGCTGAGTGGATGGGGGGCGGCTAGCCAGCCGCAGATCCATCTGCGGCCAGCCGCAGATCCATCTGCGGCTGCCCTTGGCAACCCCATATCAGTGCAGTTCTTCATTTGTTCCAGCAGAGGCGAGATACAGAAAGAAGGGAAAAAAGAAAGCAGCAGCAGCAGCTCGAAAAATTAGGAAGGAATAGCATAAATTTGCAACAAAAGAGAAGAGAAAGGGAGAAAAAAAGAGAAGATTTATACTCTTTTAATTTGATTGTATCATATATATTCCCATTCTATTCAAATACACAAGTTCACATCCACTTTGACATCATTTGCAAGGTGAAAATCCCATTGTTATAGCAATTCCTATCATATCATTTGGTTAAATTAAATGTAGTTTTCATGAATTTATGGTGGAACAATGAATTAGGGATTATTAGTGAGGGTTCCATCGGAATAAAATTCTTCCTAATAACCCGATGATATTCATTTATTGAATTTTTTGTTTGTTTTACGGCGATATATTGGGTGTGGTTCCTTTAGGTTGCTATCTCAGGATGTCTTGGCATTGTTAGATTATCCGTGTTGATTATTACTTGTAATATCCGTGTTGTGGGTGTGTGAAAATTTTGGGTGTGAGCCTAGGAACGCGACCCCGTGGTCCAAATCCGATGATGGACAATTTTTGATGTGGGTAGTAGGAACGATGTAGTCTTCATTGTAAATATGTAATTGTAGGGCCTTAAAACGACGCCAAGGCGAGAATCGTGTTTAAGGCCCCGTCGTAGTGAAAATATGTGATTGTGGGCGTTCGGGGTTATTTTGATGGCTTACATGCCCGTGAATAACCTCCTACGCATTATAATGTTTTATTTGAATTGCAACACCAAAAAGAATTTCAAGGCTAACGATGAAGATTTTCATAAAATCAATCAAACTAGGTTATTAGCATCACGAGGATAAGAAATTGGAAGTGCTAATGAATGTCGATTTCTATTTAACGAGAAGGCAAAAGAAAGATCGTGTTCAAATGTCACAAGAAATGGTTTTATGAAAGTAAATGGTGGTTCTATTAAACCGTTGTGCATAGGGTTAAAGAGATTCTAGAAATTGCCTGCTTGTTTTACGAAAGCAACGTATAGGTCTCGATTCCTATTTTGACGAAGGTTTAAAAACTCTTATTTTGCCAAAACGACACCTAATCCCATGGCTTTTGATAATTAAAATCAAATCTTTCTCATAAAGAACAAAGCTTTTTCGTAGGAGCCGAAGGACATTCTAAAGCACTCTCAAAACACGATTTTTCACAAAAAAACCCCAAATAATTCTTTCATACAAATTCACCATAACATTCATATAGGCACACACACACGCGCGCACACATACACATTTTAAGAATTAAAAGGATAGGAAAAGCATCAAGATTGTGGTAACCGTGTTTCACGGAAGTCGGGGGGAGCCTAACACCTTCCCCTCGCTTAAGCAAGCCCCGAACTCTATGAATCTCGGTTCGCAGACCAAATAATTCAGAGTCACATATGAGCCAGCGATTTACGAAAGAATGAAACTCAGATGAGTTGGTACATCCATTTTAAATATACCAACTGGCGACTCTGATAAATTGGCTCGTCATAAAAAACGATATTTCAAATCCCCGTCGACATTAGTGCCGACCTTTTCCAAAAAATCATTTAAATAAAAAGGGCTAAAATTGGAAAGGGCCACATCGCGACGGAAGCGATTCCTCCCGGCGTCGACAGCTGGCGACTCTGCTGGGGACATTAGAGGGCTTAAGCCGCGTTCAAATCTTGATGCTATCCTATCCTTTAAAAAATTCATGAATATGTGTATGCATGCGATATTTTGATCTTTTTACTTTTTGTTGTGTGAATGTGTGTTTTGTCTAATAAATGAATGATTGAATGGAATTGCTTTACTTTAAAGTAATCATTTGCATACGGTGAGGACGATGAATGTGAATGTATTTGAGAGTGTACCTCCTCCTGAGGCGAACCTGTCAGTTGCTTATTACTGGACTCGAAGGGGTTGCTCCCCGGAGATGGCTCAGGAAACGCACCACCCATATCCGCTCCAATCGAAAGGATTCAGACGAGTAGATTGCGAAGATATGGGAACCTTCATGCCGAAAAGCCGCGAGAGTAACCTTAGGGTAGGTCAACCTCAGATTAACCCAACACAAGGAAAGTCTCTTCATGCCCTTTTACGTTTACGCGTATAAGTGTCATAGTCCCACTCAATATTTTTACATATACCTTCCCTGTTGTAAAAAAAAAATACTAACCTCCATGTTTTGCAGGGAATAGCTGGGAAGGCATAATAATTCGTGTTTAACATTTGTTATTGCAATAAGGGACTACTAACATTTTGTTTTGCAGGAAAGATTAAAAAACCCAAAAACACGAAAGTTACAGCTTTAACATGCATCCACATCTTTCATTTCACAAAGATTAAACTTCAAACCGTTGTTTCTGTAGGATTGCTCCTCAAACGCGTTTGCAGTCTAAAAGGGCCCAGGACTCTACATCTGAAATGGCTGATCTTCCACCTACTAATCCTGGTTCCATATCTCGTGAGGAATTTGATGATTTTAAGAAACAGATGTTGGAAATGGCTATGATGCTGATGGAACAATTGCTACCTAGACAGGATCCACCTAAAGAGGATCCACCCCAACCTAAGGGCGAGCCAGTCATCCCAAGGGCCATTCCTATACCTAACAGGACAGTGATTACTATCCCAGAGGAAGGAGACACTGGTGACCTTCGAAAGAAAATGAAACAAATGGAGGAGACCATCCAATCCCTAAAAAGCGTAGGTTCCTTGGGCTGGGTAAATTATTCAGATATGTGTGTCTTCCCAGGAACCAGATATCCGGAAAAGTTTAAAATTCCCGAATTTGAGAAATACAATGGGAAGGGGGATCCTTATACACATCTGAAAATATACATTGGGGAGCTTGGATCTTATGCCGAGGACGAAGGTCTAAGGATGCAATTATTCCAAACGAGCCTGACGGGAGAGGCAAGAATTTGGTATGCCCATCTTGATAATGCCTGGATTCACAATTGGGAGGAGCTGGCCCATACCTTCTTAACACAATATAGCTTCCAGGCACAAATGGCCCCTGATAGATATCAAATGACGAAGATCAAGAAGCAAACAAAAAATCTTTCAGGGATTATGCACAGCGATGGAGGGGTATGGCTGCACAGGTGAATCCCCCAATGAGCGAGTCGGAGATGGTGATGACCTTCGTGGATATTCAAGAGGCACCTTATTATGAGCGGGTTATATCGGGGATTGGAAGACCTTTTGCCGAGATGATAAAACACGGAGAAATGGTGGACATGGGGTTGAAGTCTGGCAAGATTCGGGATTTCACGGCTTTGGAAACAGCTGCGGAACAAATCCAGAGTGGGAACTATGGCAGCACTTCCCGTAGGGTCCAAAAGAAAAAGGAGGAAGATGTTTCCCTCATCCTACAGGGATCATCTAGAAAGACGGAGAACAATCCTCCAGTACAGATACAGAGAGTGGGGCCATCCCGACAGCCTAACTTCACTGATCAAAGGACGAACGGGCGAAGAAGGTTCGAGACCACAAAAAATCGAGTATTCACCCCGCTCGGGGATCCTCTTGAGCGGATTTTGGCGGTATTGATAGCCCAGAAGAAAATAGTCGATTTGGCACCCCCAAGTGACCCGAAAGGAAGAAGATTTGACCCAAGCAAGCGATGCGCATACCACTCAGGTTCCCCTGGTCATGATACGCAGGAATGTTTGACGCTGAAGCACAGAATTCAGAACTTGATTGATAGTGGGGAAATTGTGGTGGAACAGCCAGACTCCCCAAATGTTAAAGTCAATCTCCTGCCTAGGCATGATGGAGGGGGGTCAATATGGCGGAAGCCAGTGAAGCCGAGGGGCCGCCAAGGCTGAATTATGTGAAGAAAATTGATGAGATGATCAGCATGATAAGTGATCACGAGAGTGCACGGGGAGCGCCAATTAGGTTAGCGGGTGTAAGCAGAAATATCATAGGGGGGCCTGTCAAGTTAACAACTCTGAAACTCCTCACCCTTAAAGCGAGACCGCAAATCCCTGTCAACAGTCTGAAAACGGTACCATGGAATTACGGGGGAGTGTCAGAGGAAGCGGCCAGTTGTGCTTCTGTAACATCAAAGGGGAATCCCTTATATCTTCCAGGACGAGTCCTTGAAAGCAAAACGAAGAAAAATGAAAAGATATTCGATGAGAAAGCCATGGAATTCCTGAGGAAGATGGATCATCCAGAAGCAAGGGGGATCCAGATATTAAGCGAGGAGTCGACCTTGACGTCAATCATGGATTTAGTGTTATCATCCACTGATCACTGCAAAATTCTGGCCAGAGTCCTGGAGGAGGCATATATTCCCAAGGAGATTAGCAAAGAAGGTTTCGGCCATCTGGTGGACCATCTGTTGGAAAGTAATGTGATATCGTTCACAGATGATGATATCCCTAAAGAAGGAAGGGGGCATCGAAAACCGTTGCATATTGCGGTAATCTCCTCATGTTATATTATGAATGGGGTGCTGATTGATGGGGGATCGGCGTTGAATATTTGTCCCCTCAGTACATTGAAGAAGATGAACATCAATCCTAAGCGCCTACGGGCCAGTCATGTAGTGGTACGAGCCTTGACGGATCCCGGAGGGATACAATTGGGGAGATAGAATTGCCTGTGGAAGTAGGACCTTGTACTTTTGATATCTCTTTCCAAGTCCTAGACATTGCGGCAAGTTATAACCTGTTATTGGGGAGGCCGTGGATACACATGGCTGGGGCAGTTCCTTCCACGCTACACCAGCAAATCAAACTTATCATCGACGGGAATCTGGTGACGATCTCGGCAGAGTGTGATGACCCTTCTCCGTCCAGGAATGGCCTGCCGGTGATTAATATGGACGAGTCAGCGGCACCTGCCAGTTTTCAGGTGCTGAAAATCAGCACTCCCCACTACAGATGCCTGGGGGCTCCAGCCGTGAAACCTAAGATCTCTCCAGAACTTACCTTTGTTGCAAAAGAAATGATGAGAATGAAATTTCAACCTGGGCAAGGGTTAGGGAAGAGCAGTCAAAGAATCACCGAGCCCATTCAACTACCCCATCAGATAGGCAAAGCAGGGTTGGGATATCATGAAGGCGTAGCACGGAGACACCGTCAAGGTGTGGCCCCGACTCGACTGGCTGGCAATCCAGTGACCAAGGTTAATAATGAACGGGGGACTAGAAAGCCTGTGATTGGGACAAGGAGTGAAGAATTGACCCCCACAAGTGATGAGTCGACCAAGAGGGAAACTTTCCTACAAGAGGTCGCGCAAAAATTCGAAACCAGGTGCTATATCCCCGGACAGTTAACGAGCAATGGAGAGGGGAAGGATGTTGCCACGCCACCGGGAGCCCAACAAAGTGTGCCTGTCATCGATTGGGCAGGGCTAATTATTCCTGAAGAAGGTATAAAGAGGGACTCAGGCAATGTAACCGTAGTCATCGGGGAAGTTTTCGATGTGAAACCACCTTTCATCCAGCGCATTTCGTCTGATCTGACCACCGACAACTGGACCATGAAACCAGTGATATCCAAACAAGGGTAAAACACGGCATTAGGGTGGTAGACCCCAGAGGATGGGAGGATGAAGAAATATCATTTTTGTTTTGTATTTTGCATAATTATGTCGTTTCGTTATATTATCTAAAAAATGTGATCGTTGTGGAAAATGACTTATATATGACAAATATTTTGTTTCATGTCAGGTGTACCAATTTGAGTAATCCTTGCCTAACAAATGGTCTTTCAAATTTGAATGATGACTATGATTTTGATATTGAGCTGGATTTCGATTTAATGGGCATTGAGAAAGACGAGACAGATTACGACGACGCGCCTGACGAGATCAAAGGATGGGTCGAGGATAAACCCAAACCCAACTTAGACCAAACCATCACCATAAATATCGGAACCCCTGACAAACCCAAAGAGCTCAAGATAGGGACAGACCTTACCCCTAGCCAAAAAGCAGAAATAACTGAGTTGCTAAGCCAGTATGAGGATGTTTTTGCCTGGTCTCATGAGGACATGATCGGATTATCCACCGACATTGTGGTACACCGGTTGCCCATCAAGGAGGGTTTCAAGCCTGTCAAGCAGAAATTAAGAAAGTTGAAACCGGAGTGGAGCTTGAAGGTGAAGGAAGAGATCATCAAACAGTTCAGGGCTAGAATCATTATGGTGTCCACTTACCCAAAATGGCTATCTAATGTAGTCCCAGTGGCTAAGCCTGGAGGGAATGTGAGGGTATGTGTCGACTATAGAGATCTAAACAAGGCCAGTCTCAAGGATAACTTCCCGGTGCCTTTCATACACATCCTGGTGGATAACACTGCCCAATACGAGATGTACTCTTTTGTTAATTGTTTTGCGGGGTATCATCAGATAATGGTGGCGGAAGAAGATCGAGAAAAGACCGCTTTCATCACCCCTTGGGGCACCTTCTGCTATAGACGATTGGCTTTCGGTCTCACAAATGCGGGGGCTACTTATCAGAGAGCCATGATGGCCCTGTTCCACGACATGATGCACAAGGAGATAGAGGTCTACGTGGATGACATTATCGTGAAGTCAAGGGTAGAATCTGATCATATAACCCATCTCAAAAAGTTATTCGATCGGCTTAGAAAATATAATTTGAAGCTCAATCCGGCAAAGTGTGCTTTCGGAGTGCAGTCAGGCAAGCTCTTGGGATTCCTGGTTTGTGATCGGGGCATTGAGTTGGATCCGGTGAAGATTAAGGCCATTGTGGATATGCCGGCACCTCACACGGAGAAGGAGATAAGAGGATTCCTTGGAAGAATAAACTTTATCAGCCGCTTCATATCCCACTTGACGACTACATGCGAGCCGATTTTCAAACTATTAAGGAAGGATGCTTCCCAAGAGTGGAATGAGCAATGTCAGAAAGCCTTTCAGACCATTAAAAAGCAGCTGACAGAGGCACCAGTGCTGGTACCCCCGAAGGATGGGATCCCTCTATTTATGTATATATCGGTCAATGCCATTGCGATGGGATGTATGCTGGGACAGAAGAATGAAGCAGGTAAAGAGCAGGCCATCTATTACCTCAACAAGAGATTTAGCTGATGTGAACAGAATTACACTCCCTTCGAGAAGACCTGTTGTGCTTTGGCCTGGGCTGCAAGGAGATTACAGCACTACCTCCATGGGCATACTACGTACCTGATATCGAGAATGGATCCCCTGAAATATATCTTCGAAAGGCCCATGCTGAACTGTTAACTATCAAGATGACAGTTAATCTTACAGCAGTTCGACATTGTATACGTAACTCAGAAAGCCATGAAAGGGCAGGGAATTGCAGATCAGTTGGCAGAAACGCCAGCAGGGGGATGGAGCCTTTAGAAACTCCTTTGTCGGGCGAAGATGTATTTTGGGTATTACACACGAAATGTGATGACGAGGGACAGTTCTGGAAGTTATATTTTGATGGTGCCATAAATGCTGAAGGGGCAGGAGCCGGAGCAGTCCTAGTCTCTATCACCGGAGAGCAATACCCTGTGGCCACTAAATTGCAGTTCAGTAATTCGAACAACACAGCTGAGTACGAGGGATGTATATTGGGACTCCGTTTTGCCCGCGATATGGGAGTGAAGAGACTAGCGGTGTTCGGGGATTCAGAACTGGTAATCAGACAAGCGATCGGGGTGTACAACACTAAAGAGCTCCGGTTACTTCCATACCATCGTTGTGTTATCCAATTGATGCGAGAGTTCGAAGATATCGCTTTCCGACATATCCCCCGGGGACGGAATGATTTTGCTGATGCATTGGCAACTTTGGCTTCCTTAATCCATATAATCAAAAGAAAAGATGTTCCACAGATTGAAATAGCGGTACGGAATACCCCAGCATATGAGGAACACATGGCAGTATTATCGGAGGAGGTGGTTATGCCAAGGCAGCCTTGGTATCACGACATAAGGGAGTACCTGAGGGATAGATCCATTCCCGACCAGGCAAGCCGAGCTGAGAGGATGAGAATTCAAAAGATGGCAATGAAGTTTTACCTGAGTGGGGATTCTCTCTACAAGAGGGATGCTGGTTTGGGACTGTTGCAATGCGTAGATGAGACGCAGGCCCAAAAGATTATGGACGAAATACATGGTGGAGTGTGTGGGCCACACATGAGTGGACCGATGCTGGCCAAAAAGATCTTGAGAATGGGGCATTACTGGTTAACACTGAAAGCCGACTGCGATGATCATGTCAAACGGTGTTACCAATGCCAGGCGCACGGTAATGTGATCCATACGCCTCCCAATGAACTGCACTGTATGACCTCCCCTTGGCCCTTCTCAATGTGGGGAATAGATGTAATCGGACTGATAGAGCCCAAAGCAAGCAACGGACACCGATTCATTTTCGTCATGATCGATTACTTCACTAAATGGGTAGAAGTAGCTTCTTTCCCCAAAGTAACTCAGGAGATCATCGTCAGTTTCATCAGGAATAATGTCATTTGTCGATGCGGGCAACCTGAGATTTTGGTCTCCGACAATGCCAAGAATTTGAACAATGCCCTCATGAAGGGATTATGCGACTAGTTTAAGATCAAACACCTCAATTCTGTCATTTACCATCCTAAGATGAATGGGGCAGTGGAGGCTGCAAATAAGAATATCAAGAAGATCATGGCGAAAATGTCTGCTAATCATCGGGGATGGCCGGATCTGCTACCCCTCACCCTGCTGGCATACAGAACGTCAACGCGTACTTCTACAGGGACAACCCCTTACGCTTTGGTATATGGAATGGAGGCTGTTCTGCCAGTTGAGGTTGAGATGGCATCCCTTAGAATATTGATCGATGCTCAAATAAGCAAGGAGGATTGGATGCAAAGTCGATACGACCAATTGGCCCTAATTGATGAAAGGAGGGTGGCTGCTGTTTGGCACGGTCAGTTATATCAACAAAGGATCTCTCGATCATACGACAAAAGGATAAGACCTCGGAAGTTCAAGGAAAATGACCTGGTGCTAAAAAGAGTCATGCCTTGTCAAGATGAAGCCAAAGGGAAGTTTGCCCCGAACTGGGAAGGACCTTTTGTGATTAAGAAAGTGCTATCCGGAGGAGCCCTCATATTGCAAGAAATGGATGGTGAGGTATTTCCACAGCCCATCAATTCCGACTCGGTGAAGCGGTTCTACGCTTGAATCATCAGTTTCTCCTTTTTTGAGGAACGAACTACGTAGGACCTGATCTCCCAACTTGTGGGGGTACGTAGGCAGCCATCATGGCACGGTTCGATTCCTTAAAAATAATACTTTCTCTAACCAAACCAATTCCCAACAGCCAGATAAACCTTCCTATACCCTCGAAACCTTCCCGAAACCAGCCGACTAATCAGCTTCATCTCAAATGACATAACCCTAACCCAACCAAACAGTTAGCCAAAATCTAAGACTCAGTCTGATGAAATCAACAGGGGTGCGGCAATATCTGTCAGATCTCTATCAAGACTTGAGAAGAGAAAGAAAGCGAAATGTCAAAATCATGGTCAGCTGGATAAAATGAGGATCCAATGAAAGGCACGATACGACAAGAAGGGAAAATGACTAAATTTAAATGCATGTCTGTATATATAAGTCATTTTGTTACAAGATTTCTCTTTCGATAACCGATGAAACTGACATAGTCTATACAGGAAATAAAATAATCTACAAATCTGAAACTAGCTGAAGTAGGATGGATAAAGTGGTGGATAGATCTGAAGCATCAGCATCCCCTGCAATCTGCTGCCCCATCATGTCGATACGA
Organism: Aralia elata; assembly: GCA_034770075.1. Lineage (NCBI taxonomy): Eukaryota > Viridiplantae > Streptophyta > Magnoliopsida > Apiales > Araliaceae > Aralia > Aralia elata. The sequence goes on from CM068377.1 coordinate 35,883,363, forward strand.
TCCAATAAAGCAGTGGCTCGGCTGACAGTCTCAGAATGAGCATCTATAACTGCCCTGGTCTGAAATACAATGGCGTCTCTGTCAGCAGGGGCAGCATCTCTAGCCAGAATGGCATCGTCTCTCTCAACAAGAGCGGCATCCCTCTCAGCCTCAGTAGTAATCAAGGCCAGGCGGAGTCGGGTATCCTCAGTAACCCGACTAGGGGCAGAATCAGCTGAGATGGAATGATCTGTGGTGTCATCTGGGAAAATCCCTCTAGAGTCATCAAAAGCCCCAGTCTGACTCAAACCAACCATGTCCGAGTCTCCGTGCAACCATTGCACATAAGCGAATGTCTGGATGGGGCAACCGTCACTATACTCGGCAAGGATCCTGCGAGACCAAAGATCATATACCCGCAGTAGATCTCTCTTTGTCTGGGATGATATAAGGAATCGGTAGGCGGTTGCGCCCGTGAAAGGGTGAAAATCCTGTGTCTGATCAAACTGCCCTGTAACCGCCAAGGGATGATAAGTCGTCATGCCTCTCAAGCCAGCAATAGGGATGAAATCCAGGTTGGGCACGTGAGTCAAGAAGCTCGTAAAGGAGCAATAACCCGAATAGATCAGGAGATGAAAAGGATCCTCAATAACCGACAAGAATTCTACCCAGGAAGCCGCATTCGTACAGCTCACGGGACGAAACAAAAACTGCGTGGCTATGTCGTGGCTGAAGCAAAACCCATGGCGACGGAAATGACCGATGGGGCTGAGATGGCTCATGAACCACACGTACAACAAAGCAGAGCTCCCTCTGAATACTCTGCCTCGGAAAGACTGACAGTATGAGGCTGACATGTAGGTATCTGCCAATATCATGGGAAGAACGGTTTGATCCTCCTGAAGGGCTCTAACAGCCGCGACAACTCGCATATCCAACTGATCGGGTCCGGCTGGCAAGTACAAAACTGAGATGACACAGGTCATCAAAACGTCTACTCTCAAAGCACCCCAGCGCTCCTCGGACACGGAAAAATCACCAAAAAATAGGTGAAAACTGTCGGGTGAGCCGAATCGGTCAATCAGGAAATGTAGGGGAACTAGATGGTCTGATGTGATCACCGATAACAAGACTGTCCTCCGCAAACCGGTGAAAGTCAAGAATTGACGGCGCATGGAACCAGCTGTAACCCTGGCACAAGGACCATCCAAAGGCAAGCCGGTAAAGCGAGCATTCTCCTCGAGAATGGGGGTCAACTCTACTGTCCCTAATCTGAACACCTGACGAGCAGGGGCCCAATAGCTCAGAATACCTTCCACAAAGCCCCGCTGGCACCTGAAAGGATAATAAGGACCGAGAATGTCCCAGAAGACCATCTGCAATAACCCTGTCGGCCGGCGATAAACTATCCAACCAACGGAGGAGACTGCCGACCAACCCTGTGGGAGGAATGGTATCCAAACATACCACGACATCTGGTGACGACATCTGTGAAAAATAGTATCAAAAAGACTGTACAGGGGTCATTCTCTATCCATGAACAAAAAAGCATGCATCATACAGTTAATAATAAAGCAATTGAACGGTCATAATGATAAAAAAACTGTGCATAAATAAACAAATGAGTTCAATACATAGTGCATGAAATAAAAAAAAAAAAATCTAACAGGTTCAGGTACAAAAGGCCCTATCCTAGCCTGATTTAGTCAAAGGTGAGGTCATCTAAGAAGGCCGGATCCTCAAACTGATCCCCTAGAGTCGTCAAAGTCGGAGGCCCAAAGTTTATGTCAGGGATATATGGCTGCACTGGGGCATCAGACGAGCTCGGGCCTGTGTCAAAACCCGCACTGTCAGGATCATATGCATAGGCATCCTCTGGGGTCCAACCTAACTCCCGAAGATACAACGACAGCTGCTCCACCTGGCGGGTCAGAGTGGCAATCTGCTCAGCATGAGTGGGACTCCGAACGCAGGCGGCCCAATCAGTCATCATCACCGAGCCGGGGACCATATCTTTGAGAAAGAATGTGGCCCGGGTCTGAGGACCGATAGTGCGGGGCACCCACCAAATACGAAAAGCCTCGCTCGTGCTGGGACCCGAAGAAAGTGTCCGACCCTCCTCCCCCACAAGCATAGTCTCTGAAGGCTGAGAATCCAATGGCCAGGATGTAGTGAAGGGGAGGGAGGGCGGAATGCGGATCTCTCCAGTAACGCATCTGAATGCGCGCTCTCCCAGATACATCACCCAGCCCCCAACACTCTGCAAAGTAAGGTGGCGGGTGGAAAGTGCGAACTCTGGGCCGGAAGGATACCCATCTGTGAACCCTACAGCCAAGTGCTCAGAAAGATAAGGAGTCCAGACGACCTCTGCAGCGGTGATCAGCTCCAGCTGAATGCGGCAATGGGCAAAGCTGCCAGACACCGGGACCTCCTCCAAGGTGCTGTGGTGCCATCGCCGACCCCGGGGATAGGTATCCAGACCGAGGGTAGTGATAGGCCTCAGACAGGGGAGTCGCTCGTAGGCCCAGAACTGTGAACAGAAATAGGGAAGGCATGAGTAACCGACAAGTGCAGAAAAGAGAAATGAAATGATGGGAAGTACAGTAAGAAAAGAGGAAGAGAAGGCTCACTAGCAAAAAGTGGTAGAATCCGAGCCAAGCGTCTGTCTGTCCCTCTGAGCGAAGGCGAAGACCGTGGAGGAAGTAGGCAAAGGTGAAGGACCCCCAATCATAGTCACCGATCCGGTCTACATCCCTAACAGCACCGACGACGCTGAAATGAATGGTAGAGGAGTTGTTCCCTAGGAAACAACCCCTCATAATGGTCAGGAACAAGCGCCGGAGCAGAATGTCACGAGTGGCCCGATCTGCACGGAAGGGCATCGCGTATATGCCCCCAACAGCGTCAACAGCCAAAGCTCCGGACCGAATGCTGCGGGCCTTGAAGACCCGATCATCGGCAGCGAAACCCAATAAAGCTCGGACCTCCGCTAGAGTAATATCAAGATCCAGAGGGACACGGGATCCGGTGAACTCGATATCCGTGATGTACCTCCAATCCTAGGGAGTCAGCACGACCTCACAGTCTAAAAGGTGAAGGGACTGGGTCTGGTGGAACCATCGCTCAGACAGAGCCCTCATATAACCCCACGGGCACTGACGGGGAATGATGGTGAAGAAATGACGAAAACCCCAGGAATCCACCACCGCGCGGTAATCGCTGTGCAAAGCGGTGTAGAGGGAGTAGATGTTGAACCAGTTACCCCTCGGCTGAGTGAACTCGGGCACCTGTGGCAATCACTAATGGGCCAGTCCAGATACGAACGGAAATTGAGAATAAATTCAGAGTAGAATTGAATATACCTCATTAGCAACAAGAGATGCTGAGGGGTGACGACTGAGATCCCGACCCAACAGATCGGGTATCTGAACAGAGGCGCCAGATAAGGCACGATGAGGAGATGGAGCTGGTGTACTGGAGGATGGCCCCTCTACCGCAACGTCCGGAAGAACAGCCTCCTCAACATCGGGATGATCGGGCCGGATGACAGCCTCCGCCAGTCAGCGACCCTAGCGGGTCTGAGGCAAAGCAGGGGCGGGTGCAACCCTACGGCGGCGAACGCCCGAGGTCCGAGACGCAGTGGAGCTACTAGAAGCGTCAGGATCCATAGCTGGAATAGAACAGGCGAAGAGGAAGGTAAATTCTATTTTGAATTATGTCACAAAACATTCCTATCTTCATCGTAGAATTAATGCAGCATGATGCACGTTTACTATATATGCATGAAAAAAAAAATCGGCAGAGTTTCGTCTATAAAATGGGCATCCCATCCATAGCCAAGCATGTTTTCAATTAATTCAAGCCATAACAGATCAAAATTGCATTTAAATGGATAATTGCAACATGAAAAGGACCATAATGCATGATTTTCTTCCAAAAAGAAACAACAGATATGTGGGACCGCATCATGAGCATAAAATATGACTCGCGCAGTTGATACATAGCATATACATGCAATAATACATGGCATAGCATTTCAAAGCATACATTTATATCTCTAAACATGCAAAGTAGCAAATGTATAGCAAAACATTGACGAAATTGAAAAATAATCGGTCAAAGTGTTACCTGTAGCGCGTAGATCGATCTAACCAGAGCAATTTTTGCAAGAAGATTGGAAAATTCGGCAAAAAGGACGTGCAAAGGTGCGAAAATTGTGTGGGGTACGAATGAAAGTGACAGATCTGGGAAGCGGCTGGCCGCTTAAGACCCCGATCTTGGCCGCAGATCAATCTGCGGCTGGCCGCAGATCCATCTGCGGCTGGGCCCAGTGCCTTCCCCCTTGTCCTTTGCGAGCTAAAGCGGTTCTAAAACCCGTTTGATTCATAATGTGATAATAAAATGCGAGGTTTTGATGAATCGGGTGTCGAACACTACTTCTCAAAATCATCGGAGCGACCGGATACGAGACCTGGCACTCACAAGACAAATCGACCAGATACGAGACCCGGCGATTACGAGACGAGCGACCGGATACGAGACCCGGCGATTACGAGACAATCAACCGGATACGAGACCCGGCGATTACGAGACGAGCGACCGGATACGAGACCCGGCGATTACGAGACGAGCGACCAGATACGAGACTCGGCACTCACAGGAAAATCGACCGGATACGAAACCCGGCGATTACGAGACAATCGACCGGATACGAGACCCAGCGATTACGAGACGAGCGACCGGATACGACACCCAGCACTCACAGGACAATCGACCGGATACATGACCCGCCGATTACGAGACGAGCGACCGGATACGAGACCCGGCACTCACAGGACAATCGACCGGATACGAGACCAGGCGATTACGAGACAATCAACCGGATACGAGACCCGGCGATTACGAGACGAGCGACCGGATACGAGACCCGGCACTCACAGGACAATCAACCGGATACGAGACCCGGCGATTACGAGACGAGCGACCGGATACGAGACCCGGCACTCACAGGACAATCAACCGGATACGAGACCCGGGGATTACGAGACGAGCGACCGGATACGAGATCCGACGCAGACGAGATAATCAACCGGATACGAGACCCGGTGATTACGGAACGAGCAACCGGATACGAGATCCGGCGTAAACGATACGATCGATTGGAAGACAAAACCCGACGACTAACAATGCGGTCAGGGATTGATGCATTGACACCTTTACGAATGTTTTGCATGCCTTACATCTTGCGATGCATCATAAGTTGCATGTGTTGCATCATGTATGTATTGTCATTCTTGTGCACTGTCATTCATGCATCGGGTGTGTCTATTTCTTTATCCTGTTCATTTCATTTAACATTTCATAAACATGATAAAGAGGGGCAGCTGTAGACACCCAAATTTTGCACTTCGTATACTAACCCTGACAGGAGGGCAAATTCGTCCATTGAGCCGGCCTACGAGAGCGAAGGATGGGCGCAAGTACGAACACTCGACGCCACCGCGACGATTTGCAAATCAAAACCGACATGACAATAAGGTCATCCGAAATGAGCATTCCCGAAAGATGTGGCACGTCTCCCAGTAATTCTCGGACTGTAAAATACAAACCTGTCGGCGAAAACCGACGTCACGACACGAGAATCGAGGCATGGCATAAAAATCAAGAAAGTCAAACCAGCCAGCCGCAGATTGATCTGCGGCCAATAAGTGCGCCTTTTGAAAACACGGAACTCGAAACACGGAAACCGAAAACCAACTGAGTGGATGGGGGGCGGCCAACCAGCCACAGATCCATCTGTGGCCAGCCGCAGATCCATCTGTGGCCAGTCGCAGATCCATCTGCGGCTGCCCTTGGCAGCCCCATATCAGTGCAGTTCTTCATTTGTTCCAGCAGAGGCGAGATACAGAAAAAAGGGAAAAAAGAAGGCAGCAGCAGCTCGGAAAATTAATAAGGAATAGCATAAATTTGCAACAAAAGAGGAGAGAAAGGGAGAAAAAAAGAGAAGATTTATACTCTTTTAATTTGATTGTATCATATATACTTCCCATTCTATTCAAATACACAAGTTCACATCCACTTTGACATCATTTGCAAGGTGAAAATCCCATTGTTATAGCAATTCCTATCATATCATTTGGTTAAATTAAATGTAGTTTTCATGAATTTATGGTGGAACAATGAATTAGGGATTATTAGTGAGGGTTCCATCGGAACAAAATTCTTCCTAATAACCCGATGATATTCATTTATTGAATTTTTTGTTTGTTTTATGGCGATATATTGGGTGTGGTTCCTTTAGGTTGTTATCTCAGGATGTCTTGGCATTGTTAGATTATCCGTGTTGATTATTTCTTGTAATATCCGTGTTGTGGGTGTGTGGAAATTTCAGGTGTGAGCCTAGGAACGCGACCCCGTGGTCCAAATCCGATGGTGGATAATTTTTGATGTGGGTAGTAGGAATGATGTAGTCTTCATTATAAATATGTAATCGTCGGGCCTTAAAACGACGCCAAGGCGAGAATCGTGTTTAAGGCCCCGTCATAGTGAAAATATGTGATTGTGGGCGTTCGGGGTTATTTTGATGGCTTATATGCCAGTGAATAACCTCCTACGCATTATAATGTTTTATTTGAATTGCAATACCAAAAAGAATTTCAAGGCTAACGATGAAGATTTTCATAAAATCAATCAAACTAGGTTATTAACATCACGAGGATAAGAAATTGGAAGTGCTAATGAATGTCGATTTCTATTTAACGAGAAGGCAAAAGAAAGATCGTGTTCAAATGTCACAAGAAATGGTTTTATGAAAGTAAATGGTGGTTCTATTAAACCATTGTGCATAGGGTTAAAGAGATTCTAGAAATTGCCTGCTTATTTTACGAAAGCAACGTATAGGTCTCGATTCCTATTTTGACGAAGGTTTAAAAACTCTTATTTTGCCAAAACGACACCTAATCCCATGGCTTTTGATAATTAAAATCAAATCTTTCTCATAAAGAACAAAGCTTTCTCGTAGGAGCCGAAGGACATTCTAAAGCACTCTCAAAACACGATTTTCCACAAAAAAACCCCAAATGATTCTTTCATACAAATTCACCATAACATTCATATAGGCACACACACACGCGCGCACACATACACATTTTAAGAATTAAAAGGATAGGAAAAGCATCAAGATTGTGGTAACCGTGTTTCACGGAAGTCGGGGGGAGCCTAACACCTTTCCCTCACTTAAACAAGCCCCCGAACTCTATGAATCTCGGTTCGCAGACCAAATAATTCAGAGTCACATATGAGCCAGTGATTTACGAAAGAACGAAACTCGGATGAGTTGGTACATCCATTTCAAATATACCAACTGGCGACTCTGATTAATTGGCTCGTCATAAAAAACGATATTTCAAATCCCCGTCGACATTAGTGCCGACCTTTTCTAAAAAATCATTTAAATAAAAAGGGCTAAAATTGGAAAGGGCCACATCGCGACGGAAGCGATTCCTCCCGGCATCGACATTGGTGAAATAAAAGAGTGGGTAGAACCAGTATCTAATAAGGCATAGACTTCACAAGAGTTAATAAGTAGTTTACCCGTAATAACCTCGTTCGGATTCTGTGCTTTTTGTGACGTCACGACAAAAGCTCTCCCTTGAACCACAGACTTTGACTTGTCCGTGACTGCCTTCGGTGTCATCATTGCAGCTGGACTTGACTTTGCTGCATGACAAAAGTGAGCTATATGGCCTTCCTTTCCACAATTATAACATACTTGGGATGGCGATTGTGTACAATTTGGACTGATGTGTCCTTCTTTCCCACACCTGAAACATCTAACAGGTGGTCGTTCTCCTTCCTTCGAAACTGGTACTGGTGTTGGTGCTGACGTTGGTACCTTTCCATGGTTGTTGTTGAATCTCCTCTTCTTGGAATTGTTGCCACTTGACTCACTCCTTCTGTTATCTGGGCCAGGATTACCACCGAAGTGGTTACCATTTCAGGTGTTGTGATTCCCTCCTCGCTGATTATCATTATTTCGATAATTGCTGCCACCATTACGATTATTATCGTGATTTTGCTCTCGTGGTTGGGTGTTGCTTCCTGGTTGTAGTAGTCCTCTTTCCTGCTCCATTACTTGAGCCCTATCCACAGCATCTGCGTATATACAAATTTTATGAGAAATGAGATATTGGCGAATCTCTGGTTTCAAACCTCGTAGGAACATTCCACTTTGCTTCGTACTGTGACACCGTCATGTTGTTATGTTCCAGTTTGATGAATTCTACCTCCTTCATATGACGAATACTTTCCGGGAAATACTTCTCGTTAAATAATTCCTGGAACTCGACCCAAGACATCTCGAGTGCCGAATGATGGGTACATTTCACAGATTCCCACCAATAATCCGCTTCTCCTCATAACATAAAGGTGGCAAAAGGAACCTTTTGGTCGTCCGTGCAACGCAGTACATCAAATATCTTTGTTAATTGTTTAAGCCATGCCTCTGCCTTGAGTGGATCTGGCTTGCCGAAAAATTCAGGTGGTCCCAATTCTTTGAACTGCTTAGCAGTGACCATCCGTACATTATCAGCGTTTCTGCCAGTATTGTAGACATGAGCTCTTCTCGCCTGGTTCTGCAGGTATTGCATGAAGTTCCTAAACATTTCATCATTCATTCTGTTGTTAGCATCATGATTAACATCATGATGTTCTGAGTTTGCACCCGTATTATTTGTGGCTTCCTGGTTTTCAGCCACAATGGTCTCATAGTGAATCTCTTGGTTTTCAGATGCCATTCTGAAATGTGATCACAAAACAAATATTAGTTAAAGAAATAGACATGCAACATCTTGTCCCTATAATCAAACCAATTACTTAAATAACCAAAAAATGCTTAGGTAGGACACAGTAGCGAAGGATTTTACTCGTCTCTCCCCTCTTAGTTCTAATCCCAGATCTCTACCAGAGATCATATCCCTAAACTCTGATACCAACTGTGACGCCCCCAAAATAGGTCCATACAACCCATTTTGAGTCGCCAATAACATTCTACAAAATACAAATACAAATATGAATTTTCCCATTTACAACTAATAAGTGTTGTGCAAAATACGACAACACAATACAAATACATTTTAAATTCTCAATACACTTATTGTCACACTAATAGTAAGGTATTGAGACACTTCTATTATCTCGGACCATCACTCCATTCCCCGGCTAGTCCCCGCTACACTCTCTTTTCCTGAGGAGAACAATGGAACAAAAAGAAAAAGGGTGAGCACAAATAGCCCAGTAAGAAATATCATGACTAAGATAATAAAGAATAAAAATTATCTTTAGTCTTCAACAGAATTAAATCAGAGATTTAAAGATATTTTAATTGTTCAACAACAACAATTGCAGCGGAACAAACAATCCATTAGAAGAGTCAAGTAGATTATAATATCTACCATCTTCTATAAATTAAAGGATCACCACCAATATTTTATCCCTGTAACACCAATCAACAATCCCTGTTTATGAACATCCAAATCAACAGTTTATATTCAACAGCCTCTCTTTGCACTACGTGCCAAAGATATTTATTTGTAACATCACCGGTCATGATCATGCCAAACGCCAGTTCATCTTTGCACTACGGGCCAAAGAGAACTTTCATCATACGCCTTTGTTTGTAACACCAAAAATCATGATTATACCAATACACAGTTTGGTCAAAATCACGTCACGCCAGTTCATCTTTGTACTACGGGCCAAAGAGAACTATCACCACAATTTAAGTATGAGGATGAGGATGATGACAATGATACAGTGAGATTAAGGATAAGAAAAACTTTATAATTTAATCAGTATCAAAGATTGACCAAATTGCTAACACGATGACTAAATTGTGGAGTCAAATTCAAGAATGATATTCAAGAAATTATTTCATGCTTTAACTATGACGTATAAAATGAAATAGAAAGATTCAAGTGAAAAGCTATTAGATGAAGCACAACTATTAAGGATATTCTACTAATTTTCAGGGATTCTCTCCATTTAAAAATAAGGTTTTGGAAACAAACAAAGATTTTTTATCGTAAATGGAGAAATATGAAAGAAAAAGATATCCCTTAAAGAGTACAAAAGAAATGATACGTTATACGAGTATAACAGAATATATGAAACTGCAAATGGATTTTTACCCGTCATGCGATAATCCGCGTAGACAGATTACTTCCACAATAGGTTAATAAGTAATTAATACAAAGGGTTATTCACCAGGTACGACACTTGTACATACAGGTTATTCCCACAGAGTAATAAGGAATGAATACAGAATGGTATTCACCAGGTACGACACTCGTACATACAGATTATTCCCACAGAATAATAAGGAATGAATACAAAAGGATATTCACCAGGCATGCGTCATACCGCACGGACAGGTTATCCCCACAAATTAATATAGAATGAATAACAACCTTTATAAGTATAATATCACTTACGAACATGAAGGCAAATAATATTATTTATGAGTATGAAAGAAATGATATTCTCTACCTTAGTTAACAAGTGACTGGATGTTACTTTCTATGAAGTTTACTAACTTCGGATACTACTAGTATTCTCACAAATACTCACAATAGCCTAGCACACTAAGAGAACTTAAGAAATTTAGAGAGAGAGGAAGTATAAGCAATGAAGGTGTGAAGATTTCTTAAGATAACCCCTCTTATTTATAGGAAAACCAAGTTTCATTAATTGCACAATAAGGGCTCGACTTATTACACTTTAGTACCTCCATCTTTGCCTCTATTTTTTTAATATAATCCCTCAAGTATTATCAATCTTGCATAAAATCCCCTAATAGTTCCCACATGTGAACCAATAGTTCTCACATGTGAACCAATAGTTCACAGCATGTGAATTTCAAAATTTTAAGTAGGTACCCCTAAGTTAGACTCCACCTTTAATCAGTCAATAATGCTAAAATATCATAATAAATAATATGAGTTACAGTGCCATGATAAATAATAAAAAGTACCATGCGGATGTTATTGTAATTATTGAATCAATAATTTAAAATACTGTGCAATACCGTGTGCCTGTGAAATACCGCATACTACTATGGAATAACGCGTTTTACTGTTCTTTTTATTACCGGGTATTTCAACAGTTGCCGGTGATAATACTGTTGACAAAATACTGTCACTTTCAGTATCCGACAATGGGGCCCACTATCGTTGACAATTTTGTCATTTGTGGGGCCCACTAATATTTTGATATTTCGGCGCCGTCGTTCCGTACCGAATATAATATTCTCCGACAAAAAAAATATTTCTCGACAAAAGGAATATTCCCCGACATACACTGTTTATCAGATAATTCGCATATAACACCCTTAACTATCATTTATAACAATTAAGTACCTTCCTATTTAGAAAAAGAAAAAAAATCATAAAGAAAATAATAAACTTTTATTTCATAAAGTCAGGATCTTACATCCTTCATACTGTTACCTGCAATCACATAAACCCAATATCAAAAATTATTTGCAGAGAGCTTTTAAATGAATAAAAACTAAACTAAGGTAAACAAAAATACTAAATAACTAAATGAACTACACTACTAAAACAAAGTAATTGAACTAAAATAAAAGAAATTAATTAGAAATCTGGGTTGCCTCCCAAGTAGTGCTTAGTTTAATGTCCTTAGCCCGACTTTGTCTTCTCTGTTCTAATCAGTGAGGCTAACATATGTCTTTCCACGATCGAAATAACCCCCTAATAATTTTTCAACCGTTGACTTTAAAAATGCGTTTTGAATCCGGTTCTTTAACTTTCACAGCTCCGTGAGGAAAAACTTTGGTAATAGTGAATGGGCCCGACCAACGTGATTTCAACTTTCCTGGGACTGGAGTTGTATAACAACACTGTTTGCCCCGGTTCAAACTTTCTTACTATTATTTTCTCATCATGCCACCTCTTAACCTTCTCTTTATATAACTTAGCATTCTCGTACGATTGGAGTCTGAATTCATCCATTTGATTCATTTGTAAGAGGCATTTTTCTCCCACAATAGACATATCAAAGTTTAACTTCTGGATAACCCAATAAGCATTGTGTTCTAACTTGACCGGAAGATGGCAAGCTTTCCCATATACTAACCTGTATGGTGACATCCCTATCGGTGTTTTGTAAGCTGTACTATATGCCCATAGTGCATCGTCTAGCTTGTTTGCCCAATCCTTCCGACTAGGATTCACTATCTTCTCGAGGATTCGTTTCACTTCTCGGTTGGATACCGCAGCTTGGCCACTCGTCTGCGAATGGTAAGCAATAGCTATCTTGTGAGTGATTCCATATTTAGTGAGAATAGCTGAAAATTGTTTATTGTAAAAGTGTGTGCCCTTGTCACTAATGATTACACGAGGAGTGCCAAATCTAGAGAAGATGTTCTTGCGGATGAACTTAACCACCATTTTAGCATCATTGGTGGGTGATGCTTTAGCTTCAACCCATTTCAAAACATAGTCCACCGCTAGTAGTATATAGGAATTACTAAAAGATGAAGGGAAATGTCCCATGAAGTCGATGCCTCACACACCAAACAATTCAACCTCTAGGATTGTGTTGAGTGGCATCTCGTGCCTCTTTGATATATTGTTAACTTTTTGGAATCTGTCACATTTCAACACAAACACATGGGCATCCTCAAAGAGTGTCGGCCAATAGAATCCACATTGTAGCACCTTGGTTGTCGTTCTTTCTCCCCCAAAATATCCACCATAGTCAGATGCATGACATTGATGTAGAATGTCCTCCATTTCGACTTCAGGAACGCACCATCTGATTATTTGATTTGCACATTATTTAAATAAGAATGGCTCATCCCATAGATATTATTTTACATCATGGATAAATTTCTTCTTCTGCTGATTTATCAAATCTGGTGGAAACACCTTACTCACAATATAATTTACGAAATTTGCTTACCATGGTGTCTCCCCCCTTATAGCAAACAATTGTTCATCCAAAAAAAATTCATTGATCACTATTTTATCACCCTTATTCAGTTTTGAGTTCTCTAACCGTGATAAATGATCAGCAACTTGATTTTCTGTTCCTTTTTGATCCTGGATCACCAAGTCAAATTCTTGCACCAATAATATACATCGAATCAACCTCGGTTTGACATCCTTCTTAGCTATTAGGTACTTAATTGTCGAATTGTCCATAAACACAATCACCTTAGTCCCAATCAGATACGAACGAAACTTAACAAAGGCATAAACAACTGCCAGTAGCTCCTTCTTGATAGTTGTATAGTTCAGTTAGGCATCTGATAACGTCTTACTAGCATAATATATGGCATGAAAAATCTTCTCTTTGCGTTGGCCATGAATTGCACCAATTGTAAAATCGCTAACGTCGTACATTAATTTAAACGGGATACCCCAATCTGGCGCTATAAGTACTGGTGCAGTAACTAATTTCTTCTTTAACACTTCGAAGGCTTTTTGACATGCTTTATCAAAATTGAATAGAACATCCTTCTCCAGAAGATTGCAAAAAGGTTTTGTGATTTTGGAGAAGTCTTTTTGAATCGTCTATAAAAACCTGCGTGTCCCAAAAAACTTTAAATACCCCGTACTGATGTTGGTGGAGGAAGGCTCTCAATGGTTTCAATCTTTGCTTTATCTACCTAGATTCCTTTTGCTAAAACTCTATGGCCTAATATTATCCCCTTTTGCACCATAAAATGGCATTTCTCCCAGTTTAAAACCAAATTTGTTTCCATACACCATTTGAGCACAAGAGTGAGGTTTTCCAAACAATAATTAAACGAATCCCAAAAAACTGAAAAGTCATCCACAAATACCTCGAGATTATGTTCGACCATATCGGAAAAAATAGCCATCTTACACCGTTGAAACATCGCAGGTGCATTACAGAACCCAAAAGACATTCTTCGGAAGGCAAAGGTCCTGTATGGGCATGTGAATGTCGTCTTCTCCTGGTCCTCAGGTGCTATGGCAATCTGATTGTAACCTGAATACCCATCCAAGAGGCAATAATATTCATGTCTTGCAAGCCTGTTGATGAGTGGGTTTAATACCTACAAATCTAATATTCTTTATCTTGAAATATTATTTATTCTTGAGTAATTTCATGTTATGTTTAATATGTTTATGTTTATTTTGTAGGAAAGGTCAAGTGGGGCAAAAATGGACAGTTGGAATCGAAAAGAGATCAAAGCTTGGAGTTTTGTGGTTGAATTTTCATAGCAGCCACTTGGAGCCCAATTTCGACCTTGATCCAGCCCGAATCTCTCAATTCGTACAGAATGAAAGTTGTAGATCTTGTCCAGAGTTTCATTTTGATAGGTCTAACGTCTTGTAACTCTTCCCGGATTAAAAGTTATGGTCATTTTACTAAAGGACGTCGCAACAGAAAATCTTTCAGCACGGGGCACGCCAATTTTGGCCTTAACCGGCGCGGGGTGTGCCGGACCAACAGAATTTCTGCTACAGTAGCGCGGGCGCGCCCAAATTGGCCTGGGAGCGGCGCGGGGCGCACCAGACGTCGTGGGGGGAGAGTTTATTTGAGTGTTATGATGTCTAAGTTGAGTGGGAATAGGATTTTTAGATGCCTAATGTATTATAGTTTCCATTAAGGCTATAAATACTTGATTATAACTTGGATTTGGGAGACTTTTTGACTGCAATTCATTCAGAGCCACTTCTATTGGAACTTAAAAATTTCATTGGAGAGCAAGACAAGACGGAGATTGAAGCTACAGAGATTGGAGTTCCTCGACAGAGTTTTTCTTCTTCTCTTAATTTCATTATCTGTACTTGAGATGTTATTTAATTTTAATCTTCTTGTTTCTACCTTGATGATGAACTAATTTCCTATTAGGGATATAATGGAACCTTTTGCAATGCAATAATTCAATTATCATTATTTCCATTTGATTGATCTTATTAAGTTGATTATTATATTTTGTGCTTAATTAAATAATTGTTTGGCCAACAATTAATCTGATATCTTTGATGGAATTGAAAGAGGAAATCTTAGATTATACCTGAATATAATAACGCATGAATTTGTTGATTCTTGTTAAGGATAACATAATAGTGTATGATACGAAAGTACTTATATGCCATGTACAACTTTGTTAGGAGTTTGTGCTTAATGAATCTATTTTAAGTGTCTTGCATGAAAATAGCAAAATAACTAAAATAGTTCTTTTTATTAATCATTGAAAGATATTAATAAATTGATAGGCAATCCTAGTTGGCAACTCATTGAATTAATTAACTAGGAATAAGATAAGGTGATTATTGTAGAGCAATTGGGAAAATTGTTTCCTATATCTTAACTATCTGGTGATCAATAATTGTTAGTTAACTTAGTTTTTATTTTTAATCAAACAAAATTTCACAAATCAATTGAGGTGACTGTTTAAGTGGATTTAAATTGATAAAAGCTTGATTATTAGAATAATTGTTAGTAACTGTTCTCTATGGGTTCGACACTCGTATTTACTTCTATATTACTTGATTGACCATGTGCATTTGTGCATATTGTTAATATATAAAATGGACAACAAGTTTTTGGCGCCGTTGCCGGGGAACGGTTTTAATAATTATTTCGTTATTAGTTTTTATCAATTTAGTATATTTAAAAGTTTTTAACTTTTCTGTTTTGATTTTTTTTTTCTTAACGAGGTACATCATGGCCAACTATAATTATCAATGGCCTTATACGGGAATGACTCAATCAAAAGAGGCATGGATGGATGTATTTGATTAGGTGGCGGCACAAATGGAGACACTTTCGAGGAAGGTTGATGATTTAGAAGCACAAAATCGTCAAAGTGTGGCGGTGATTTGTGATTATTGTGCTGGAAACCATCCGAGTGATCAATGCACCATTGGTTTCGAGTCGGCATGGTATGGTGGCAACTTCGGCGATTATCCCAACAGTTATGACTATTCCAATAATAATCATCATGATTGGGAGGATCCGCTTAATTTTTCTTGGAGCTATAATAATCAAGTCCTAACTTTTGCTCCAAGACAATCATACACTTCAGGATTCTCAACGCAAGTTTCTCCACATGAAGAAGAGAAGGAGTCAAACTTAGAGGAACTTTTGTCCAAGATCATAGCTTCGAATGAGGAGAGTAGGAAAAGTCAGGAGATTTCGGCCCGAAATATTGAGAACCACGTAGAACATATTTTAAATACCATTAACAGTCGCCATCGAGGTGAATTGTCAAGTGACTTGGTTCTTAAAACTGATGACATACCCGAGCTAATTGTTGAGAATTCTGATATGGAGGAGCCTACCGAGGAGAAACCAAAGCTGCAACCGGAAGTGCCAAAAGACGAGGATTCTGAAAAGGAGGAAAAGAAAAGTGGGCAGTAGGAAATAAAGGCTGGGGAAGATCCAACCTTGAGTTCCAACGCTGATGAGCCGATTTTATTAGTGTCTTATGTACCTTCTCCACCAAAGTTCAAGAATTCGGGCAGTTTTGTAATCCCGTGCCCAATTGGTAGTCATGTCGTAAGCGAAGCTCTATGTGATAGTAGAGCTAGTATAAATTTTGTGCCATGGTGGGACGAAAAAGGGGTCCAAGAGAAAAAAGCTGAAGATTCTATTGTGTTTGGGGAGCTTCAATTCAATAATCTGTTCACAGACACAATGGAGCATTTGCCTAGCTTTTTGAAGTTCATAAATAAAATTTTATCTAAAAGTGACAAGCTGGGTGAATGTTGTCCAAAATAAGTATTGACAACTTACACGCAAGTATACGTGGTCAACAAGTAATAAAGAGTAAGTAGAGTATCGTTCCCACGAGGAAATATGTTAATATTTATCAATTACTAATTCTAACTCAATTAATATTATTTAAACTACGAATAATATCTGTGATTTTGAGAACTAAATTAACAAAATTAACTACTGAATTATGAAATCGCAAGAATAAATGCAGAGATGATAGTTTAAGATTACAACTTCCCTTAGTATTTTATTTAAACTAATACACTTCCTATTTAATTAATTAATTACACTGAATCACTAACCAAGAATTCTTTATAATATTAAAGCGCTTCTTCCGATAGACACATGAACAAATCCTTATAAATCCATCAATTAAGCAACAAAATTACAAGGAACACCCTAATTAATTAATTCACTATATTTCTATGTAAATTATGTTAATTAGGGTTTCAAGCACAGAAATTTTTAATGGCTGCAAAAGACATATAGGTATATTCTTATCCTATACGCTAATTATATTAACCTTACTCATATTATATGAACAGATACTATCATATCCCAGATCTAAACCTATACTCCATCTTCTAATTTTGTATAAATTATCACGGTAATTATTGATTAGGCAATTAATCAATAAGAACAATATATGATAAATGATTCAAGAGTAATTAACTTAAATTAAATAGAAAGCATCAATCTAAAGAACACACTAAGTTCTGTTGCAATCTTAATTGAAAGTTTAGTTCATAATTAATAAGGAAAACATCATCCAGATAATAAATAGAAACATCCAGAGATTACAAAAATTAAAGATAAAAGAAAGGAATAGAAGAAACTATAAAGCCGCTCCCAATCTCTATCTTGATCTTCAAACTCTGTAAATCTCTTTCGTGTTCTCCTTGTTGTTTTCTCTGCAAAATCTCTTGTTGTGTTATGTTCTAAAGTCTTCTCCTTTGTATATTAATAAAACCCTCATTCAGATTCTTAATTGGCTTCAATTTTTCCTCACTACCGCACAAAATCTTCTCATTCTGCATTAGAGCGCCTAGACTCTCAACCTAGTTCAAATCCAAGTGCATAGGCGCTTGACCAGGACCACGTATTTATAAAAATGCCACTCAGGCCAATTTTTAATCCTTTTTAATTCTTTTCTTCACCAAAATGACTTATATATATGCCCCTCTTGCTCTATCCTACAATAAATAAATATAAAAACAAATAAAATAATACTAAAAATATTTAAAGATAATAACACTTAGGCTTAACAATACCTGATTCGTAGGTATAAAATCCACTCATCAAATACCCCCAAACTTAACCAATTGCTTGTCCTCAAGCAATGCAATGATGCAAATACAAACTAATTATCATTCCTACGAATTAAACAATCAACTTACATAATATCCAATACCAGGCCTCAAAGATATCATACAATACTTAAACAGAACATCCAACCAATGCAAAGTTTCTAACTTTAACCAATTAGTTAAGTTACACATGGCATCACGCATGTTGTGCGTGTGTGTATATCAACCATTATAATCAATCACAACTCAAATCAATCACATAATTAACTTCTTAGAGGAAAACTTTCAGTTTTAACTCAATTCAACTTGTGAACACAACCAATTCAGCTGATTCAAGCAATCACTAAGCATAAGGGTCCCTAAGCAATCACAAGGTTATTTAAAACATTTAAATCCTTTTTTAAAACCTTCCCCAGGAATTCAAACAATTTTTTTCCTTTTTAGTGAGTGCATTTTACGCTCCATCTCACTTTCCATTGAACAAGTGCGTTTTACGCTCCATCTCGCTGCATGTGTTTGTGAGTGAGTGCGTTTTACGCTCCATCTCAACTCACCACATGATCCATTCTTTTAATTGGGAAAGGTTCAAAAAATTTTAACCTTTTTTTTAAATATACTTACACCCCTAGATCCCCCCAAACTTAGATCACTGCTTGTTTTTGCTTTAATGGGCGTTTCACCGATATTATCAAGTTTTAACCTAAATTTTCCCACCAGAAGAAAATTATGTAACAATTTGAATTAGATTAACCAAATAGTCGATTATGTGCTTTCCTGTTTAACATGAATTCAGACAAGATCAACTTCACTTCATAATCAAAGCCATCACTAAGCACTAGTTTTCAATTCTTCTTAAGTTAAAACCATCAAACCAGTCTTATCATTGGCCACATTAGACACTATATCAATTTCTGCTTAATACATGAAACTAGACGTATCACATCACTTAAACAATTAATATGCACTACTAATGCAAATAAAAACAACATGCATTATTTAATGAAACAAAATCAAACATGATTTCAAAACTATCTAATCATGAACATGAGCCTAAGCTATATGCACATAATCCACCCCTAAACTTAAATGACACAATGTCCTCATTGTGTAGAATATAGAGAATTTAAGAACTGAGGACTTCCTTGATAAACGTCTTACTCCACGTCATCATCATCTGCATCAACCTCCTCGTCGTCATCAGGGTCTAACTCTGGTGGTGGTAAAAATTGGAAAGGATCCTAATTGGTGAAGAACCTCGTTGTGGCAATTTTTCAAACAGTTGGAATACGAAGTTAAAAACACCCTTGTGAAGCCCTTTTGAGAACCTCCCCCAAACTTGATTCAACCCCAATCTAATAGTTGAATTTATTTCTTGTTGATTATGGGTGGGAGAATTCGCTTTAGTTTTGGATTGGGAGAGGGTAATAAAAGATGTCGTGGGATTGTGAAGGAGTGAAAGAGAAGTTTAGTTGAATTAGGAGAGAGAAAATTTGGGTTTGTGCTGCAATTTTCTGAACTAATGCTTCTTTTTTCTAAGTTTTGGCTGGAGCGCCTAGGCGCTTGGCATTGGCCTGTGATGGGCGCCTAAGCACTTGGAGGTAGAATGCGTTGGTTAGGTCGAGCGCCTAGGCGCGTAGCAAGTTTTTGTCCTCCTTCATAGTTGTGCCTGCAATCCAATAAACCCAATATCAATAATTATTTGCAGAGAGTAAATAAATAAACACAAAAACAAATAAAATAATATTAAAAACACTTAAAGATAATAATAATTAGGCTTAACAATACCTGATTCGTAGGTATAAAACCCACCCATCAGTGAACTTGAAACAATGACCATTACTCAAGAGAAGCCCTCAAATGTTATATGGCTATTAATGGATAGAGGGTTCCTCAATTTTCGAAGAGGAATTAGATAGTAGATGGTGAAGTCGGGTTAACGACTATAAACTAAGCGCTTATTGGGAGGTAACCCACGTTTAATTTTTAGTTTTAGTTTTAGTTTTTTATTTTATTAAGTTTCATAATAGTCAATAAATTTACATTTATTAGGGTTTAATAAACTTGCTTCCATGGTGTTTACAGGTTATTCAAGTCCAAGTCAAGTGTAGTGTCTTATTCATTCCAATATGCCTAGCCTATTCTTCAGACTTAGCAAACAAGGAGGAAGATTGCTATATTTTCAGGGAAGTCCTCTGCTTTACTTTTCCTATTTTAGCCATTGAGGACAATGTCGAGTTTAAGTTTGGGGGTGTGGTTTTATTTTGTTTTATTTATTTTAGTCTAGTAGGTTTGCTTATTAGATAGTATGTTTTTAGGGTAGATGAGCAATGGATTGATTGTAATTGATGATGGCCGATGATAAAAGGAAAAAAAATGAGTTTAATATCTAACTCTTGGGAAATTAAGAAGCATGCTTAGTTTACATTTTCACTTATTAGTTGGTTTAACACTATTTGTGATCTTTTGGCATATATATGCACATATCCATTTGGTTAGCTAGTTGGGAGGCTTAAAAAAAATTTGGTTAAATGCTTGTGGGAGATATCATTGAAACTCTATAAATTTTATTTAAGCATCGTTTGAAGCAAAGTTTAGGCATTAATATAAGTTTGGGAGAAATCTTGGAGTGTGTTTGAAATTTTGAACCTTCCTGAGTGAAAAAAGTGGATCATGTGGTGGATTGAGATGGAGCGTAAAACGCATTCACCTATAAACACATGCACGAGATGGAGCGTAAAACGCACTCGTGTGAGAGAAAGCGAGATGGAGCGTAAAACGCACTCGTTCAAAGGAGAGTGAGATGGAGCATAAAATGCACTCACTACAAAGAAAATGTTGTGTTTGAAATATTTGGGAAGGATTAATGTGTGCTTAAATTTTAAAATATTCTTTTTAATCCTCTAAATTTATGTTTTGCCTTCATTAGCGGAGTTTGATGTGAAAAGTAAGTTTATAGAGTTGATTTGAATTCTTTTATGAGCGTTTGATTTCATGATCTTATGTGAATCATGACTAGTTGAATATTTGGATACACAAACACACACTTTAAGGGTCACGAATAGATGTGGAACTGATGAGTAGGTTGAAATTTTAGGCTTTGCATGTTTTTAAAAATTTTCGTGAGTTATTATTTAAAGAAAATTTTTGAGGCCATTATTCAACTTCGTATTGATTCATTGTTTGAGTAGTTAATTGTTAGAGTCATAGTTTTATAGTTTTTTTTAGTTTTGTTCTTAGTGTTTTGCTTGAAGACAAGCAAAGGTTCAAGTTTGGGGGTATTTAATGAGTGGATTTAATACCTACGAATCTAGTATTCTTTATCTTGAAATATTATTTATTCTTGAGTAATTTCATGTTATGTTTGATATGTTTATGTTTATTTTGTAGGAAAGGTCAAGTGGGGCAAAAATAGATAATTAGAATCGAAAAGAGATCAAAGCTTGGAGTTTTGTGTTTGAATTTTCATAGCAGCCACTTGGAGCCCAATTTTGACCTTGATTCAGCCCGAATCGCTCAATTCTTAAAGAATGAAAGTTGTAGATCTCGTCGAGAGCTTCGTTTTGATAGGTCGCACGTCCCGTAATGCTTTTTGGATCAAAAGTTATGGTCGTTTTATGAAAGGACATCGCAGCAAAAAATCTTCCGACGCGGGCCGCGCCGGACCATCAGAATTTCTACTACAGTAGCACGGGGCGCACCCAAATTGGTCTGGGAGTGGCGCGGGGCGCGCCGGACGTCGGGGGAAGAGTTTATTTGGGTGTTATGATGTCCAAGTTGAGTGAGAATAGGATTTTTAGATGCCTAATGTGTTAGGGTTTCCATTAGGGCTATAAATACTTGATTATAACTTGGATTTGGGAGACTTTTTGACTGCAATTCATTGAGAGCCACTTCTATTGGAACTTAGAGATTTCATTGGAGAGCACGACAAGAGGGAAATTGAAGCTACAGAGATTGGAGTTCCTCGACAGAGTTTTTCTTCTTCTCTTAATTTCATTATATGTACTTGAGATGATATTTAATTTTAATCTTCTTGTTTCTACCTTGATGATGAACTAATTTCCTATTAGGGATACAATAAAACCTTTTGCAATGAAATAATTTAATTATCATTATTTCCACTTGATTGATCTTATTAAGTTGATTATTATATTTTGTGCTTAATTAAATAATTGTTTGGCCAACAATTAATTTGATATCTTTGATGGAATTGAAAGAGGCAACCTTTGAAGCAGAAAAGTATTTCTCTAAGAATAGCCTCTTTATATCAGTCCATGATTGTATTGACCCTGAAGGAAGATAATACAATCAGTCTTTAGCTAAATCTCCTAGTGAAAAAGGAAAGGCTCTCAGTTTGATCTGTTCTTCAGTTATCCCTTGAGGTTTCATGGTAGAGCATACTTCATGGAACTCCTTCATATGCTTTTCTGGATCTTCACCTGTAAGATCATGAAAAGTAGGCAAAAGGTGTATCAGTCCTGATTTAAGTTCAAAAGCAGCATCTAAAGTAGGATATTCAATGCATAAAGGTTGTTGATTCAAATTAGGAGTCGTCAACTCCTTCAAAGTTCTATTGTTGTTTGCAGCGGCCATCTCTTCTTCTGATTCAAATTCAGTTGATAAGTTGTTGGAAAGAAATTTCGGTGCTATATTAAGGCCAGGTGATGAAACTTCAGTTTCTTCTGCAGTTGTATGCTGCACTCTATGATTCTGCTTCCTGAGCCTTTTTGCAGTTTTCTCAATCTCTAGATCAAAATTCAAACTACCAGATTGAGAAGATCGAGTCATAAACTAATAAAGAACCAAGAATAAATCAAAACACTAGTTGTTCCCTGGCAACGGCGCCAAAATTTGGGAGCTGTCGTCAGTGCTACCAAAAATAAAAACCTTACTTAACTCTACGAACTCTGAACTAAACACAGTATAGTAGAAGCAAGGGTCGATCCCACAGAGAACAATATTGATTTTAATTTATCCTAATGCTTCTAGCAATTTTAACAGTAAATAAAGATTGGGGGTTTTGAATTTGTTTAACTAATTAACAAAAGAAGATTTAAAATAATAAAATTAACCAGTGAATTAAAACTTCAGTTTTCCAGTTCAGTTTCACCTTTTCACAGCAATAGAATAATCAAGTATAACAATATTCACCCTTCAATGAAACTAATAGTCCTAGATAACAACAAGCTCTGTTATCCGAAATTCCTCTTAGATTGTCACTTAATGAAATAAGCTTTTCACAAGATTCTAACTATCATATAACCTAAAACAAGCTCTTTATATTTAATAGGACAGTATCATTAAGAACTAAGGAATTAGACTATTCCAAGCAACAAATACATAAGCTCGGATTGTTTAACCTGTCTCCTGATAACCATAGCAATAAACCAAAAGCTTGACCACAATCAGTATTACTAACTGGTACTTGTAATTAGAAACAATATCGATTACGTAATACTATTCCTAAATCTAGCATATATTATCAACTAACCAATTTAATCCTGCAGAAACCAAATCAGTTAATCAAATAATATTTAACAATTAAAACAGATTATCAAAATAAGCTTCATATAAGAAGGAATAAATATTGTATATTTAATCAAACCATAAACTGTTACTAAGGATCCACGTCCTCTTCAAACTGAATAAAAGAAAACTAGCCTGACATGTTTCTATGAACTCTCTAAATATGATAAAACTCTCGCTATGATCTGATGATCTCTAACAATTACAAATGAAAGTATTTATAGATAAATCTCTAAAGCCTAGAATAATTTTAATCCAATTCTGCTTCGGAAGTCTTCACTTTGCAAGTTTAGTAGGATTCTAAATCCTTCTCAATCTCTGAAATCCAACTTTAAGCAGCTTCCTTATCAAATTAGATTTTAATTTTTAAATCCAAGTCTTCCTCAGTTTCCTTTTCCAGTTCGATTCAGTTTCCATGTTAAACTTTAACTCAGATTCCATATCAGACTCTACTTCCCATAATCAGAGATACTTTCCATGTAAGAATATAATTCCATCTCCAAATCCTCATACAAGTCGAACTCTAGCACTCCAATACTCCAAATCCTACTCAAAATAGGAATCTTGCAAAGTCGACCAGAATCGAAGAGTAACACTCTGCGCCAGCACTTCATAGAGTAAACATGACATCGTAGAGTGAACTGGAACGAGCGTTGAGTTGACAGCACCTTCGTAGAGTACTAGGTCTCGACCATCGTAGAGTCAAACGTTGCAGAACATGCTAATCGTCGAACAGAAATCTGGCCGTAGAGTGAATCTCGACAATCATAGAGTTCAACCAGACTTCACTCTACTCAACGATTGTAGAGTACTATACCAAATCGTCGCGTGACTCTGCCTTGACCTTCCTACGATCATAGAGCTGTCAGGCTTCCATTGTAACACTACGAACGTAGAGCTCTCACCCAATGATCGTTGAGTATTCTGCAAAATAACATAAAAATCATCATTATAACTCATATTTGCAGAATCACATCAAACTCTTCCAAATATCTATAAATACTTTAATTCAGCTCATATAACAAATAACATGCAGTTAAACTAAGTATAAAGGAATAGAAATAATAGAATATTATGAACCTATCAAATTCCCCCACACTTAGCTTTTACATGTCCTCATGTAAACAGAATAGAAATCATACCAAGGAAAATTTATCTGACTTATTCAACTAAGATTTCAAAGGGTTCAATTTCAATTAAAGCACCACTGAATACTAATCACAGAAACCTGCCTAACACCTCATTAATCAATTTACAACAACAACTCTGTCATTCCCCACAGAACATCATTTAAATCAGAATACATCCACACAAATATCTCTCATATGATCAATACAAATACCCAACTTAGCTATTATGGAACATCAATTGTGCACACTGACTCATAACTCAAAACATGCTCTTCTTGCAATTCTTTTTAACACCAGAACATGTAGTTTTCATTTTCCTATGTGAATGCATTTTATGCTCCATTTCACCTTCCATTTTTTTTCCTTTTCAAGTGAGTGCATTTTATGCTCCATCTCACTTATTTGCTTTCTAGCGAGTGCATTTTACGCTCCATCTTGCTCTTGTGTTTATGCGCGAGTGCGTTTTACGCTCCATCTCAACCCACCACTAGACATCTATACTTTTTTTTATTCTGCAATTTTCACAATTTCTCATTTTTTTCAAAGATTTTTCTTGCACAAGGTTCTGTAAACAAAATAACAGTTTAAACAAGTCTTAAATCTCAAGATCAGTGCACAAAGTATAATCCCACAAATAACTCAGTCAAATAATCATGCATCCTATATTCAAGTATTCATGCAAAGCAATTTCAACTTAAAATCAACTCATGTATCCCAACTAAGTCATCATCATTCATCAGTTAATAAAGCATCAAATCAAATCTTGCAAATAAGCATCAATATTCACTCTACGATTTCAACCTTCAAAAGCTTAGCAGAACACTACGATCATAGAGTCAGAAATTTTTTTTTATTTCAGAGCATCACATCTAAGCATGCATCTCCTAAATAATAAACAAATAACTCAAATAATATCCTAACCCCTCCCTCATACTCAAACCTTACATTGTCCCCAATGTAAGACAATCATGCAAAGAAAAAAGTAACTAACATGCAACTACAAAAATAAAAAGTAAAGGGATAGAAAATCAAATCTGATTCATGGGTTGCCTCCCATGCAGCGTATTTATTTAATGTCGTTTGCCCGACCGCAATCTCCTCAATCTACATAAAATAGTTCTTCCAATCCAACTGTCTCAACATCTTCCACCTGATAACCTTCATAGAAAGGTTTGAGCCTATGACTATTCACTTTGAATATTTTTCCTGTACTTGGACTTTGAAGTTCCACTGCACCATGATTAAACACATTAGTAATAACAAAAGGTCCAACCCATCTAGAACGCAGCTTACCTGGAAATAATTGAAGCCTTGAATGGTAGAGAAGAACTTTCTGTCCCACAACAAAATTTTTCCTCAAAATCTGTTTATTATGAAAGGCTTTAGTTTTGTCCTTGTAAATCTTAGAACTTTCATAGGCTTCAATCCTTAACTCCTCTAGTTCCTGCAACTGCAACTGCAACTTCCTATGCGCTCCAGCTTGATCTATGTCCATGTTGCCCTGCTTAATAGCCCAAAAAGCTCTATGCTCCAATTCCACAGGTAAGTGACAAGGTTTTTCAAATACTATCCTATATGGTGACATACCAATAGGAGTCTTGTAAGCTGTTCTGTACGCCCATAGTGCATCTGGCAACCTCATACTCCAGTCCTTCCTGCTAGGCTTTACTATTTGGCATACTACTATAAATGCTAAATGGCATAAACTGCCTACTGCTAACTATCCTCTATTAAGCAAAAGGTGAGGATTTACTACTACCTACCCCCTCTATCAGAACAAAAGTTGGGGTTAACTACCATTCTAAGCATACAATAAGGCATCCGAATTTTCATCATAAGTCTGTCCCTATTAAACAAAAGTGGGACTCACTACCACAACCAAGTAAATACAAAGGTACTAGACCAACAAGTCAATGCCTGCTACGACGGACTGCCCGACGAAGTGCCTGTCGAGCCAACCGATCAACCACTCGGCGTCTGATCATGTGCCGACTACTGCCCTCCTCCCGAGGGTATCTCCTGACTCGATCCTGAAATCTGGCCACTGCTGTATATATGGCATACTCTAAGGTATTGATCCTGGCGGATCCATCTCGAACCTCTCCCTCAAGCACATCTACCCTCGTGGCTGCGCGAACCCAGAACTCCTACATCCGAATCCTTTCTACCTGCTCCAAGTCTCGATCAGCCCTAACAGCCTGTAGAACTGTCTACAGCTCCACCTCCCTGACATCTGCCTGCTCTAATGCCTGCCTCAACTGACTATTTTACAACACCAACTGTTACACTGTGGGACCTAACTGGGGTGTAGCACTCTCTAACTGTTGAATCTGAGCTTTCAGCTCAGCTATCTAGAACTGTAACGAGTATGCCTCTGCCTTGTACTGATCTTTCATCTCCTGATGGACAGAATTTTCTTCCTCTAGGTGTGCAATACGAGCATTCTGCTGCTCGATAATCTGCTCATGCTCTATTATGCGATCGACATAATCCCCGAGCAAGTCATCCTGAAAGGTGTGCAGCACCAAAGATCCCTCCTCGGGTACCTCTGCAGCAGCTCCACCCATCTTTATATCAGCTGGGTCCTCCTCGGACTCATCATCCCTGTCCTGACTGCCGGATCTTAACATTTCGCCTATGACAGGCTCTACCAGATCCTCCAAGTAGTCCTCCTCTGGGTCGGGCCCACTCAATGGTACTCTTGGGGCAACAGGTGCATAGCTCACTAACTGCTCTGTAACAACGGGTATATCAGTGAATACTTCATCCTCCTCCCGGACTCCACTGGTCTTTCCTATGGCAGCTATCCTATAAACACACAAAAACTAACATTAATACAATAATAAAATATATTCATTGAAGGAATGAAGTTATATTTCATTGGGTACTACTCGACTCGATGAATTCCCCAATTCATCAAAATACCAAATATGATAAATCTCCCTGATTTATCTCCTAATGCACTCTATACGAGTTTAATACTAAGGTTATAACCTAGGTTTCGCAATCCTAATGTTTATAACCTACAACTTTGATACTAACCTATGACGCCCCCAAATTCGAGTCTCAGATACCCGAATCTGGTCATCACGTTCCAATACAAATATCCACCTCCAAATAACATACAATAACTAAATGCGGAATATAATAAACATATGTTGTTCATTTAAAAGGTGTTATTAGTCCCAAAATTCGATAATCTTAATACATGAATCAATACATACCCTAAATATTAAATTAGGGTTCAAATTACATTGATAATAAATTTAATTAAGCATAAAATAAAGTCAGCTACTTGAAGTCTATCACTTCATCTTTTCTTTGCCCTTGTCTTTACCTAAGGTCTCGAGCTTAACTGCAATAGGGTTCATGATATAACAATGGTGAGCAACTAGTTTGCTCAGCAAGTTTAAATAATAGCAAGAAATGATATATATCATGAATGAAAGGAATATCTGAAAATGATTCAACGAAGAGAATAACGAAAGTAAGAATAATAACTGCTTTTAAAATAAACGATAGTCAATGTAGACCATAAATAATACACATCCAATGGAATCAATAGCTAATTAACCCTTTGGTTACTGGCTCAGAAATACGTACTCGAGGGGATCAGCCTCTAGTACACTATGTGTATGCATAACATTTAATTTCTGTTCTTATATCTTATATTTAGATACGTGGGGTACTCCCCTATATTTTTGGGGGTGTTCATATTAGTCCAAGAATCCGCACCTTCAAATGGCTTGAAAAGCTTTTATTAAATATGCTTATGTCTAGCCGAACAATGGCTTAAACTTAACTCTGAATAGTTCATGCAATATAGAACTTTAATTAAGGCACAAGTCAAATGATGTACGAGCTAAATTGCACCAAGTGCGAATCACAATAATATCAATGTGGAATAATCGTAAAGAAATTAAACCACTTAGAGCATGCTTGGAAGTAAAGTTCAAGCTTAAATAATTAACTCGAGCAAGGTTAGGAAAGACTTGCGTAATAAATAATTTGAGTTAGGATAGGAAACTTGCCCAACACAAGGGTTAGACAAGCGTTAGGGAACTTGCCTGGTGCGTCTGCTACAATATAACAACACACGCTCCTTAAAATCCTGCACAATTAGGTGCATATTCATATAACAATTAGTCACATAAAGACTAAATTCAAAACAGACGTAGCATCATTAAAGCACATTGATTGCCACTACGACTACCCAGTCGGAGGTCTCACTCCCCGGTGAGCGAGCGGTTGCCCAGCTCGACGGTGAGCTGGCGGGGGTCTAAGGGGGCAGCGCCCCCTAGAAGCCAAACGTAAGTTGCAACCAAGTTAGTCAATTTACGCCTTAAGACAACACCACTTTGGTTGATACTTGATATACAATTAAGCATTTTAAGGCTTAACGAAATATAATTAACTAACGAATAACTAATTGGGTTTATTAATTATTTTTACCAAAATAAATAATCCCAATATTAATCTTGGTTGCTTAATGGTTATCTAATAGAAATAATCTAATAACTAATTAAAACTATTAATATTAAATTACGCAACCCGACCCGAACCATCACGATCCGGACCGACCTGGCCAAAAACACGGGCTTGGTGCTGCAGCGCGACACCATCAAGGCGAGGCCAACGCTGCAGCGTCAAGTCCGTGCTGACCCAGCTCAGTACACGATGTTGACATTGTGGCGTCAGACTTAATACTAGAGCTGACGCTGCGGCGTCAGTTCCTTACCCGGTTTCTGCCACGTGTTGACGCTGCGGCGTCAAGCTTTATAGCGAGATCGACGCTGCGGCGTCAGACCCTTTATTCGTAACGCTGCGGCGTTATGTTGAGGCTGCGGTGCGACGACCTTTCCGCTGTGACGTTGCGGCGTCACTTACTGCCGCTGCGGCGTGATGAACCAGAGTTCGTCTTCTCCGATCCGTTTCAGCGATTTTCTTCAATTTTAAACCATTAAAATCGTTCTACTCAGCATGTATACTCAATATTAACCACATATTACTATTAATTATAAATTTTATACACCAATTTGAGGAATTAATTTCCAAGCATAAAGCAGAGCTTTCCTAACACTGCGTAACGAAGGTATACTGCAATAAGGCTTACCTTCTAGCCTTAGATGCCGTTCTTCTCTTTCTTCCGTAGTAGACAATGAAATCAGAGATCATTCGCGTGCCCACTCCCTTCCTTCCGATTTTCCTTCCTTCCCAAGCTCTCAATTTTTCTTTCAGTGGATTTTACAAAGTTAGTACCATTGAAGGAGGAGTCGAGGTCCTAATTTATAGAAAGTTCAAAAACCGGACAATGTAATTGCCCAATTTGGTTAACCAACGTGGAGAGGAAGAAGACGATGGGCAATGCAGCTGATCACGCAATAGGCTCAAGTCTATACGCGGCTGGGAAAAGGAGGAAAAGAAGGGATGGGACTTGCACTGTTCGTCTTCGGCTTAATTTAATCCCATTCTTGCTCTCTCTCCCTCAGACTGCGGTAAAAGTAAATGGGATATGTCCCATAATCAATGTCTCATGCTACAAGTTAATTAAATAAGTCATACGATGTAAACCCAATTAATCTAGTATACATTTATTACCCAATTCATAATTGCATAAAAGATGGGTTTAATAACTTATTCTAGTCCGCTTAGTATTAAACCCACTAAATAGACTATTAGGTATTAATACCAATATTGCACACATCAATTAATAATTAAATTAATTAATCTATGCAATTAAATTCCTCCACTATATTCAAATAAATTGAATGTTTAAATGAATAGGCAACTTTATCATTTCTTCTGATATTAAACCTTAGGGCTAGTCCACTAATTTAATTAAATCATTAGTGACTCCCTTTAATAAATCTTGGCAACTACGCGAAGTTACATAATCACATAACCAATTAATCACACAGGATTTTTGCATAAGCATACAAAGCTAACTCATTAAAAATTAAATTTATATTTAATTAATAATGGAGTTTAAAAATTCACGGTCAATACAGTTAGTATTCTTCCTCTGCTCATTCTTCGATGGGTTACGTCTTAGAGAGAGAAAGTGAAGTGAGTTTGAGATTTGTGTTTTAAAGAGAGGAAGTGAAATGGGTTTGAGATTTCTTCCCCGATTGTTGCAAATATGGGTTTAAATGTTTGATTTATGGGTTTGAGAGTTTGGTTGCATATGGGGAATTTGGCGCATCTAATTTGATTAGAGTATTGAGTTATGCATATTGTGTGTTCGGATTTATGAGTTTTAAGATTGGGTAAAACCTTGAAAATGATGAACGGATTGAGGTTTTTGGTTTGAGATTTTCAAGTTTCATGAATGGTTACAAGGGAAGAGGATGAATGATTTGGATATTTTAAATTTTGAAATTTTTGATGAGTTCCATAGTAGATGGGAAAGAAGATGAAATGTATAAATATACGGTCAAAGGGATGAGTCTTGGGTGATGTATTATGAAGATGGGTGTTGAGTTGATTTTGAGAAAGATGTGACTGATTTGGAGTTGAGTTGATTTTGAGAAGGATGTTGTTGATTTTGAGTTGATTCTGGGTTTGGAGTTCTAGAGAGAGAAACAATGGTAATGTTCTTGTTTGTTGGGTTTTTTTGTTTATTTAATCTTTTTGATCAGTTTGATGTTTTTAATTTTGGATTAGTTTGAGCTTGTAAATTGGTTTAGAACTTTTGATTAAAAGAGATTGGGAAGATGATGAGAGTTTTTATTTTTTGTATCATACTAATTTAATATTATTCAATTCTTAGTAGGCAAGTATTTATACAAATTTAAATTAATTTATACGGTCAAATGTCTAAACATATGGTCAAATCGTATTTATACTCTATCTATCGGAACACGTAGCAATTCCGGCCACTTTTTGGCCGGAAATAACATAAGGGTCATTAATGGTTACTTAACGGTACTTTGGGTAATGAGATGAGAGCGTTTAAATCTCAAGATACGAAGTGTAAAAGGGTGTCTACTTCGGGGTCCGATATGCAGTTAACTCTTATTTTTATTTATTAGTTGAACACCAAGTAAATGCTACTTAGTTTATTTTATTGGTTAACTAATTATAATAAATATTTTTCTATTCTCATTCTATTTTAATTTTTCTTGTGTAAATTTCTTTTAAAGGTTTATTATATTATATTATAAAATTTTATTGTGTTACTTAATTCCATCGAAAATTCTGTCAGAAATAATCACTACCACACCATTATTGCACAAACACTAAATAAGATAAATTGTTACTAATTAATACATTCTCAACAAAATGAATCACATCAAACTGCAAACTGCTATGAGATTATTAATTCAAACCAACTTAGATTTGGGAATAACAATTGCTACTAATACATTATCAACAAAATGAATCAAATCAAACTGCAATGAGAAACTACCAAAATCATATTATTACCCAAATCAATTGTGCATAAATTCAAGTACTAAAATTATATTATTACCCAAATCAGATTTATAATTACATAAATTACAAGTAAGGTTTTAAGCATGTTATTCTAGTCAACATAGAGAATACACGCATATAAATTAAATCCATGAAGAATGAGCTATCTCAAATCCAAAAAAAAAATAAAACAAAATAAAACAAAAACAAATTAGGGCTCATTTTCTACGTACAAATTAATGGATTAAACTTAAATTGATTTGAACCTATGGTATATATATTAATCTAGATAAAATTAATGGACTAACCTCCCTTGCCCTTACAATAGTTGCCAACAATGAATAACAATAGTTACAACAATAGTGGAGGTGGAGTGGGGAGGCGCTGGAGGTGGGGAGGCGTCGGCGGTATATATGGAGGTGATGGAGGTGGAGAGGGACAGAGGTAGAGGTGTTCAGAGGTAGAGGGGTTCGATGGGAGGGACAGAGATGAGAGAAAGCAACAGCGGCGGCCGGGGGAAATGAAATTAAGTCCCTCAGAATTATGTTATTCTCGAAGAAAATTTCATCGAAAATATATGCACTTCCATCGTAAATAATATTGGCGTTGGCAGAAATGTTGGCATTTAGGGGTGACTATCATTTCCAACAGAATTCCGACGACATTACGGTATTTACAAGGGAATTATTTCCAAGGTAATATTTCATCGGAAATACATTAATTTCGAGAGAATATATTCCGTTTTCTTGTAGGGAACTAGTAGTTCACAACATTCTAGTATTTCTTATGCTGGAAATAATACCAACCAGGCCAGTCTTGATAGAGGACCAAGGAAATGCAGTTATTGCAAACAAGACAACCATACCAGAGACACTTGTTTCAAGCTCCATGGATATCCTCCAAAGAAGAAAAAAAAAGGCAAACCCTATAATTCAAATCAGAATTTTAGGCAATTGCCTAAGGCTATACAGGTAAGCACTGAGTGCAAGGATGATAGTTTTGCGAAGTCTTATACTAACATATAACTTGGCAATCTACAAACTCAAGTAAACCAGATGAGTCACATGATGAGCATTATGTTTGCTAATAAAGGGCTTAAATCATCTAAGAATCATGTTACAGGTATTGTAACTGTCTTTTCTTTCACACAAAGCAATATTGCTTCCTCGTCTTAGATCATAAACACTAGTGCAACATACTATATGTGTAGTCATAAGCATCTTATGCAAGATTTAAAATCTCTTGATTATCATGTTCATATTTCTTTGCCTAAAGGTAATTTTTTAAAAGTTACTTATAAAGATTATGTGCTTCTTAGTCCAAATTTGACTCTTCATAATGTACTCTTTGTGCCCAATTTTCAGTAAAATCTGTTAGTTAATTAACTAAAGATTCTCTATGTCTTGTTACTTTCCTTCCACATCAATGTATTTTTTAGGAGTAGAAAAAAAAGAGGGTGTTGACAGTTGGTAAAGAGGTTCCACGACTTTATCAATTACAACTAGATTAGTCTTTCACCTGTGTTTTTCCTGTTTTTCATAATGTTAATTCTTTGCTTGTTTCGAAGTCCAAGTTAACTATCATTTAGCATATGAGGCTAGGACATGCCTATCTTGCTATTTTAAATAAGAGATATAGTTTCTCCAAATGTATCTTATCATTGTAATAAAGCATGTCCTGTATGTCCTTTTACAAAATAATATAAATTACCTTTTTCTATTAGTTCAGGCCATGTTCCTAATAATTTTGATCTTCTTCATATTAATTTGTGGGGTCTTTATAATGCTCATACTCAGCATGGTCGTAGGTATTTTTTAACTATTATGGATGATCATTCTAGGGAAACTTAGAGTTTTCCTATGCCTGCTAAACAACACACATTTCATACTCTAACAAAATTCTTTGTCTATGTTAAGACTCAAATTAGATTTGTTGTCGAAGTTGTTAAAAGTGACAATGTAACTGATTTTTTAATAAAGACTTGTCACCTTTTTTATCTTTGATGACATTGAACATCAGAAAGAAAGCATAGACATTTACTAGAAATGGCGAGAGCCCTTAGATTTCAGTCTATGTTACTTTTAAAAGTTTGGGGAGAATGCTTGCTTGCAACTACTTATCTCATAAATAAACTTCCTACTCTTGTGTTAAATTTCAAATCACTCTATGAGATGTTGTTTTATACTAAACCCTCATATGATTCTTTGTGAGTTTTTGGACATTTAACCTATGCTACAATTTCTTCTTTTGACAAATTTGATCACAAAGCTATTAAGGGCATTTTCATTGGCTACCTTAGGGGACAAAAAGGATACAAAATTTTAGATGTAACAAATCATAATATCTTTGTTTCTAGAATTGTGGTTTTTCATGAAACAGCCGTCCTTTATCTCAGTAAATCTTTTGTTTCTACACCATCTGATCCACATGACATTTTGTCTTGGATAGATAATATTGATGATATTTTAGTTCCTACTAATACTTCTTTACAACATTTGACATCTCTAGATATTTTTCCTTTTTGTTCATCTAATCATACTGTTTGTAATGGTTCTCCTATTAATAGTGTTAAATCTTCATCTAAGAATGTTTCTATTTCTAATGGTTCACTTCATAGTTTTTCCAATAGACTAATTGCACCAGTTTTTAGAGTTTCTCTTCAAATTAAACCAAACCAGCTTGGTGGTATGTACATGATAACTCTGCATCCAAAGTTATAGCTGCCTTTACTCTTCAATCTTCCAGTTCTTTTACAAATATGATATTGCAAACCTATTTGCAGTATCATTCCTTTGATTCATCTCATCAAAAGTTTCTTGCCAATGTTTCCTATATTAAAAAGCCCTCTCATTACTCAATAGCTGCAACTAATCCATAGTGACTTATGCAATGAATAAGGAACTTGATGCTCTGGGATCAAATGATACTTGGATGCTAGTTTCACTTCCACCTGGTAAAGTTCCAGTTAGTTGTAAGTGGGTTTATAAAGTTACGTAAGGCCAATGGTGAAGTTGATAGATATAAAACAAGGTTGATAACTAAAGGTTATACTCAAGCCGAGGGCATAGACTACCATGATACTTTTGCACATGTTGCAAAAGTGGTCACTATAAAGTGTTTATTAGCTATAGCAGCATCTAGATACTAGAAAGTTTACCAAATAGATGTGAATAATATAATTCCGTATGGGGATCTTCTTGAAGAGGTTTACATGGATTTACCTCATGTGTATATTATGTTGGCCCATCATATAACCAACCAAAAGGGGGTGAATTGATAGTTTCAAAACTGAAAGATTTTTTAACTATTTGCAAAGGAATAAAGATTACACTCATACTCTAACTATTTAACTCTTTTCTAAGTGTGTGACTGACTTTCAGTATGAATGTGACTATTTATTGATGAACTTGACTGACTCACAATAAGTTTTATATATAAACAAGACACAAAATAAAGTAAAACAAACTAAGCAAACACACAATAAAACATGAGATTTTTACATAGTTCAACACAACGTGTGCCTAATCCACGGGACACTAGTCCAATGCCTTGTTGCATAAATTATAACTTTCGCGGTTTATTAGGATCACCAACCTTAGCATCTCCTATGCTACTGATGCACTATAGTGCATAACTAATCTATTTTTACAGGTTCACAAATAACTTATTCCTTCTTCGTCTGTTTTTAAGGTTCGCAAAAAATCACACATAACTTAAAATAAAGATAGTGTTGTTTAAGGAAAAATAATAAATCTCACAAGTTGTCTAAGGATGCACAACCAACCATATAGTCTATGATCTCTAAATAGATCTAATATCACAGTGTAAGCACGATATCTAGATCTTCAACCTTTCCATCAATATAACATTGTTTGTATGAAAGGGAGTGAACCAGTGTACGCATGTTTTTAGCTAAGAAAATAATATTGTTTGTTTAGGCGTGACTCGAATCTAGACTTGAAGCTCTTCTTTTCTTCACACTATTTGCTTCCTTCTGATGAACAAAAGTCCTTTTATAGTTAAA
Source organism: Aralia elata (assembly GCA_034770075.1). Classification (NCBI taxonomy): domain Eukaryota; kingdom Viridiplantae; phylum Streptophyta; class Magnoliopsida; order Apiales; family Araliaceae; genus Aralia; species Aralia elata. The sequence continues at coordinate 35,919,521 of CM068377.1, forward strand.
TGTTCTAGCAAATAGCCATTTGAGAGTTACAGATGTACGGAAATTTAAAATTTGTCAACAGTTTTGATCTCTCCAACCTTGATCTAACGGATGTTTTTGTGTTTGAATTCAACAATTCAAATTTCAAATGTTCTAAACTTGGTAGGTAAAGTTTATAGAGTCTCCTTCATGAAAAAGGAATGTTTCAACTTTGTCAAATCTTGTAGAATACCAAAAACTTTCCCTCTTTGATGAAAGAACTTTCCAGCGCCTGACTCTGAAAGTGACATTTTGTCTTCTTGTGAGATGACCCGAATTTCAGAAACTATTAAAATAAGAATTTAATAAATAAAATTCTTATTATCAGAAGTGTTGTGTTTAAATGTATAAATATATATATGATATATATATTTATGCGATTTATGTGGTGAATTTAATGTGTATATATAAGTATGATGTATATATATACATTTAGAGCGATAAAGTTAATAGTTAATTAACTATTGAATTGGTAATGCGAGTTGGTTATGGAATTAAATATGAAGGCGAAGGAAATTGATAAATTAATAGTAATTAATTGAGATTAAATTATATTATGAAATAATATAATTTGATTATTATGCCTTGTACAACAATGGATGTATTATGAAAAAAAAATTCATAAGCAAGATGATTAATTCACTTAATAAAATTAGTGAATTAATATATGTACTTTGTGTGAATAAAAATGAGGAAGTTAATTAAACTCATTATGTTAATATAGTACTGATGAGTGGGTTTTATACATATGAATTAGATATATCTTAGGCTTATTTCTTTACTATCTTTGAGTATTTTTAGTGTCATTTTACTTGTTTTTGCATTGGTTTTGTAGGAAACGACTTCAGAGGGTTAAAAGAGGAAAATTGGAGCTTAATGGCATTTCTGTAAATTCTGGACCAGAGTCTTCGCCGGGGCCAGCTTTTTAAGGTCTAATTCTTCATCGGGGCGAAGTTTTGCCAGGGCGAGATTCTTAGGCTTAATTTATTCGCCGGAGCGAAGATGCGCGGAAAGGGAAAAAAATATGGTATTTCAGTTATTTTGGTAAGTTGAGTTAGAATTGGATTCTTTCTGCTGATTTGGTTCAGAAACTATAAAAGAGATAGGGAGAGATGGAAATAGGGATATACACGGATATACATAGATACATTCATAGTTACACACTCACGCAAGGATTGAGATACAGAGCTGAAGTTGGAGATTGGAGACTAGAGAAAGCATCGCAAGGAATTCAGATTAGAGATTTGAAGATTGAAGAACTTTTATTGAGTTTTTCTTGTCCTCTGTCTTAGATTTGTAATTTAATTGTGATGACTTATTTGGGATTCATGATTTCTATTTTCAAAATGAACTAAACTTTCAATTAAGGCTACAATTGACCCTTTTATGATTATGGATTAATTATCTATTTGATTCCAGTTATTATTTCATCTTGAGTTGTTTATCATATTTTGTGTTTATTGAGTAATTGTCTGATCCACAATTAGCGGGATACTTTAGATGAATTCGGGAGATGAAATCTAGGGTTAGATCTGAATGTGATAGCATGTATTCTTAATTATTATGGCTGTGAAGTGAATAGGGATATCTCTTCGCTGCATGTAACTATTGGGAATTGGTGTTTAATGAATTTAATCATTTAGTTTTGCATAGGAATGTCGCAGAATTAATTGAGTTAGATAAATTTATTTGATCACTTGGAAAAAGGGCTTATAAATAAAGTTAAATTCCTGTTAACAACTCTATTGAATTTAATAATTGGATGAATGGGATAATTAGTTTGTATTGCATAATTGGGAATATTGTAGTCTTAAACTTTAAAAATCTGAATTTCAACCTTTGTGTTAGTTATTATTCTTAGTCTTAATTTAATTAGTTTTAATCATTATTTAAATTGTGGTTGTTTAAATAAAATTGAATTGACACAGTACTAGTAGTTGAGAATTATTAAATGGAGATTTCATGTGGGTTCGACACTCTATCTTATCACTTTATTACTTGTTGACCATGTATACTTGCACGTAATTGTTGATTGTGAAATCGGACAACAAGTACCAATAAATATAATATATTGATGGAACAAAATATGTTTTATGGATAAATTATAATTAAATATGATTATATACATAATTTGTGAAACCATGGATATTATTGGTTTATTTGAGAAGTGGAAGTGAGATGAGAAAATTGATTAACTTATAATAGTTAATCATTAAATATAGATGAAATATTAAGTTTATAAAATAACTTAATAATTAAATAAGTAATTATTTAATTATATGAGAAAGTAAGTGGTATTATATATTGTATAATGGAAATATATAAATATGTCAAGGAAATGTAAATCAAATTAGTTATTTAATTAATGAATAAATATATTATGTATATATACTAAATGAATGGTTTAAAAATAATTTATAGGATGAGGTAAGTAAATTTGATTATAGAATTTAAATAAGCTATTTAATTAATTAATGGAGTAATATTAATTATTCAAGTAATTGATATATATGTGGAAATATATTTAATGTATTATATATTTTTCTATATATGAAATGCAGTATAATATGTATATATCCATAATGTAAGCATGTATACTGTAAATATTAAGTAAAGCATTATATGTGTGATAAGAATACATGTAACCAATGTGTATTGCTAATGCTGAGAATTATAAGAATAGTGCTTATGATGAGTCAGTAAGGGCTAAGCAGGAGGTGTCAAGTTTCTAAACTAATACTAAGGCACTAAGCAAGGCAAACCCATTATCAGTCTTAAGCTTTACAATTCTTAGTTCTCTCTACTCCCCACTCTTAACCCATCCATTCCACTCCTTCTTTCCTTTCTAACTGTTAAACTCCATAACACCCGAAGGCATAACAAAACTTCTCTAAATTCAGCAAGCTCTAACAGTTTTGGCGAAAAAGAAAAGAGGTGAAGTAGTGATCAGGGATTAGGAGCAATAAGGTTGTATAATATGACTACCAAGTATCAAGCTAAGATTTTATTACACTAAGCTTTTGCAAAGTAAGTTCTATGTTCTTAAATAAGAGATAAGAATGCACTAATTTTGTAAATAAAAATATTGCATATGCACTAATTTGTAAATATTTTATTTATGCATTTTTGTTGTAATTTTTTATAAAAATGTACTAATAAATGTAATTGTCTCATAAATTTTCTCAGTTGATTTTTATAGCCAAATTATTTTTAAAATTAATAATTTATATTTATTTCTCTTAGTTAGAGAATAAAATAAGGATAATAAATTTTAGTTTGACTATAAAAGTCAATAAGGACATTTTTCATGGACAGAAAGAGTATGTGAATGTCATGTTTGTTTGATTATTTTTCTTTCAAATTTCTCTAGCTTTTTAATTTTGAATGTGAATGTTTTGGCTTATTAAGGGTTTGTTCGACTACCAGTGTTTGAAACGCTTATGGCGGTGGTATTTATAGTGTTTGGAGGTCCAAGTGCTAAGTTTGTGAGTTAAATAAGTTGTTACCAGACGAATAAGATTTCAAGTGTGTTTAAACTTTTAAACGCTCTAAATGTATCAAACGCTACAAATTCTAAGTAACCAAACATACACTAAGAATCTATTTGGTAGAGTAGTGCAGTGAAATAAAAACACTTTTGAATTAAATATTAAAACGTATGAACATTTAGTAATCCTCTAAAAGTGGTTTCAGTAAGTAAAGGCTTGACTAAAAGAGCTTTGGAAGAAGCAGAAAATTTATAATTTTGGTGGAATCACATTTTTTGGGAATGCAAATTACAAATATGTCCTTAAATTGTTAAAGAAAAATTAAAAGTTCATACAACACACTATTGTACAATTTAGTATGTTAATTTTTCAAAAGTACTAATTGTGTATACAAATACTACTTTAACGTTTGTATGAAAGCATTTTTGTCAAAAAAAAATTATGTTCAAATTTTTAAAATGGTCTATCTCATTACACCACATCTATATGCTTCACAAAATAGACACTAAGATATTTTTAAAGCAAACGTACAAGGACAACCATCAAGTCAATTTATTGAGGAGAGAGCATTATAGCAATTCATGAACCTACCAAAGATTAGGACAAATTCCAGCATTTGTTTTCCAAAGTTTATTGAAAGGACAAATGGTAGGGCAAAAGATTAGGATATATTTGGCATCTTTGCTAATAGTAGTTGTTATCAGTGAAAAAAAAGTTATGAAACTGATTGTTTTGTTTTGGCAACTTCCACACACACACACACACACACACATATATATATATATATAAGTGTCGGTTGACTTGACTAAGACATCAAATCAAAATTTATTTTAAAATGTTTCGACAAAAAAATATCTGATATGACTCACTTCTATTGATATAGAGGTCCAGAGTTGATTCTCGTTGATAACAGGTATTGAGAAAGGTTCAACAATAATAGGTCCAAAAGGCAGCAGTAAAAAAAAAAAGAGGGACATTTCGAAAGCTAAAGCAATTTATGAACCAAGTTGGCAAATAATGAATACTCCCTCGGTTCCGTATTAAGTGTCGTTTTAGAAAAGAAAAAAAATTGATTCCTAATTAATTGTCTTTTTTAGATTTGTAGGAGAATTTTTTTCTTATCTTCCTAGATTACCCCTAAAATATCTCCTCTTTTCAAGTGCAATACTCCTATTTAATTTCAACCATTTTCTTTTACAATACTTACGTTCCCATTTTTTTTTCTTTCTCAAAATTTTAAAGGTCGCTAAGAATTCTAAAATTCTCTGATGAATTCTTTATATCATCTCTCTTCATCTATGTTTTCTACAAAAACTCCATGGCAAATAAAGAACAACTCTATGACAATGAGAAAAATAAGTTTTCTTTTGATCTAAATGAGGAATCAAATCATGAGTTTGAAAAAGTTGTACGAGATATTAATTTGATTTGATTTTAAAATTTTAAATTTTTTAAAAGAGAGTAAATTTAAACTTTATTTTTATGAAGAAGGAAGGTAGGATGATCAGAAAATGAGAGAGATTAAAGTGACTTTGTTCAAATTGAAGAAAAATTTCATGGAGAAGAGCAAAGGTTGCATGGTGGAGTTAAGAGCAAATGAACTCTTACTAATTAGTCTTAAAAAAGGGTAATTTAGTAATTTGATTTTAATTTTACACTTTATAATGAATGTTCATTACTTTTCTTAAAAAGTGAGTTTTGACCTTTAACAACACTTAATATGTAACCAAAGGAGTAATACTCTTGTGGTTACATTTTAAGAACTAACAATTCGGCAACTAACAATCTTGGGTTTTATAGTTTATGGAATAATAATGAAGTGACATAGTCCCTCGTGTTCACAAAAATAATTTTATTCATAAATTTTGCGAACACTAAAAATATATTTTTGTTACATGTTTAGTTACCTTGAAAATAATTATTCCGTAGTTTAATAGTAATGATATTTTAATAAAATTATAATGACAAAGTTGAAGAAATTTTTCATTTTATATTATTATCAATAGGAAGAGAACTTAAAAGAAATTGTTTTTTTAATACGACCATTTTATGGAACAGACAAAATAATAAAAAAATTATTGTTTTAATAGACTATTTTATGGTCTATTTTTACAGACTATTTTATTTTATTTATATTTTATAATAATATTGGCATGACAAAATATTAGTAGGAATTTGGCATCTCATAGGCATCTAAGCTAGTTAGGCAATAGCATAAAACAGTCTTGTATTTTATGCTATTCCAAGTGGTAGTAAACCATATATAAATATACAAATTTAAATAAATATTTATTAATTATCTTTAAGAAATATATAGAATCAATCGGTTAATTTTGTAGATAAGACTTTATCTTAGAAAGATTGTTAATTTATTGATGGGGAAAAAATATCCAAATTAATTGAGTCAAGCATTTTATAATTTATAGTAATCTCTTACACTAAATCGAAAACGGGTATACATTATAAATACATGAAATATATAAAGTTTTAAGATTTATTTGGGAACTGATTCTACTTTTGAGTCTTGTTATGTCGAATTATAATTGTGAAACATATCAATACATGAAATTGTATATAATTATAAGAAGATTTCACTTATTATACACATCTCCAAAAAAGTTACAATCAAAAAGTTTACGCAATCATTCGTAATATATCATTTTTCTTCTACTTTTATGTTTTATTGACTTTATATGTATATTTTTTTAGCAAAAAGCAAAAAATTATATTACTGTAATAAAATGTCTATCCAAAGGACTTGAATCTTATCTGTTACATAATTGTGCCAAACATCTGTTAGACAATAAAGAAGTGAGCTTTATCAAATACATCAAACTGACAAGATGTATTTATATTTACTCGTTTTCAATAACAAAAATAAAATTCAGATAACACTTTTTGATAACCATGTTTAAATTTTAAGTTAATATTTATATACATTTTGCCTAAAGATTAAAGGAGAATGCTAAAAAAAAAATTTAGAGTTCTGCTATGTATTACGATAAATTTAGGCCGAATTACAATTGTCAAACTTATCAATACATAGAATTGGTAGAAATTATAAGATAGTCCCACTTATTACACATTTCTTCGAAAAAATTACTACTAATATTTATTCACGTAATTGATAATAAAAAAATCGACATAAATATTCGCAATATATATTATTTTTCAAAAATTTATAGGACCACAGGCCCCAAGATAGTTCCGCCACTGTATTTTATAAACATATATATTTACAATTTAAAAAAATAATTACACTGAAAAATTCACATTTGTATATACATAATTGACTAAATCGAATAAATCAATCGATCTGGACAATCCAACCCCACTTATCTTCAATCACCCCTCTTTGAATCCCTGCAAATGTTGAGTACAATTTGCGACATACAAGCTCAGCATCCATCCTATATTGCACCCTGTATTTTACAAGTTCCGCATAATATGAGAGCAGAAGAAATTATGTGACAATTTAATATGACAGAGTAGTATATTTTCTTTTTTGCAGAAATTGGAAAACAAATGAATATACGAGCACCAGACATACACCAAAAAAAAAAAAAATTATCCCGGATGCAAATTTTTTTTTTTTTTAGCAAAAGGCAAAAATTTTATCACTAAAAAAAAGTATATAATCCAAGAGACTTGAATTATGTACTACATTTTTTTCCTATACAATAGTTATAGCAAATAGTTTCTCTTGCACGGGATAAAATACGTTCTTGTCCGATTGATGCAACTATTTGTTATGTCGATTATATTGGAAAAAGTTGTATCTACGGCACCCTTTATTAAATTTATTGATTCAGAAAATTAGTTAAAAAATGAAAAAATATAATTTCAATTGATTTACCTTTTACCCTGGTACATAATACTCCCTACAGGCGCAACACCAACAGCCGTTCCTGTGCAAAAAACTTCGTCGGCATCAATCAAATCCTCTACCGGAATGGAGCGTTCCTCGACCTTAATCAATTCAGAAATTTCTCAGAACTAATTTTCCCAAGAGGTAGCAGTTATAGCTATATTAGACCAATGTGTGTGTATAACATATTTGTCATTGTATATTTGATTTTTTGAAGTTAATTCAAAATTGATATGAATTATTTTAGTTTTATATAATACAATTATTAAAGTCGTTAATAAGGTAGAAAGAACCGCTAATTACAATATTTATTATTTTTAAAAATAAAATGAAGCATCACAATTTTGAATTTAAATATTATTCGTATCGATTTTGAAAAGTCAATTTTAATCTTATATTTCAGAACTGAGCGAATATTAAGTAGTTTTTAAAGCACAACGGCAGGAGTTACCTGGTGTCCAAGTTCACTAGCAATATTAATAATGCTTTTTCTTGTGATTCCTTCAAGAATAGTTCCATTTGGTGTTGGAGTGGAAATAACGTTGTCCTGTTTATTATGTCCATTTATGAATATAATTAACTTCAAGACAGAATATTAGAAGTATGAAATTAACAAGCATAAATTTGGATTAGTACAATATAATACCTTCACAATGAAAACATTACAAGAACTAGCCTCCTCAAGATTTCTCTTGTCAACTGAATTGAGGTACAAAACATCGGAAAATCCCCTATTTTTGGCTCTGACTTGAGCTCTCAAAACCTAGATGACAAATAATTAAGGACATTGATTTTAATGAATCCATGTAGAAAGTAATTTATGAATGTTGTTATATATGACGCCGAATTCATGTCGATATTAAATACAGACGTATGTGAATACATGTGATAGAAGAGTATAAAAAAAGACCCACATATAAGTCATTTTGTTGTATATAATTTCTTGTTCGTTGCAGTTCACATCAGACATAAAATTAGCCGACATATAAGTTATTTTTCGTAATTTAATAAAGCAGATACTTGTACTCCAAGTTTTAGCTAGCTCAACTTAATGAATAATCCCTTTAAACAACGAAAATCAAGAATAATTTGTATACCGGAGCGTAATTTGTAATGCTTTTGACACCTCCAGCTCCACCACGAGAGGCACGAGAGAATTCGTCCTCGACATATAAGTTCAAGGGTGCTGTACCCTCCTGTATAAAACAAGGTCATAGAAAATGGAAATTTAAAATATATGGAAAGAAACTAAGAGTATAGGAAGAGGTAAAAAATAATAAAATAACATAAAAATGTAACCTTGAAATAGTTGCCAACAGGACAGGCATATACAAGGAAGGTGTATTCAGGTGCTGGACCCAAACCCAATATTGGTCCACTTCCAATAAGCAGGGGCCTAATATAAAGGGATCCTTTTCCTGGAGGAGGAATCTGCTCAAATTTACGTACAGAAGTTTACTGTTTATTATCATGTACACAGTTTGAAAGAGAATTGATATTTTTACATGAAAAAAAATAATATTTTTATATTTATCATTTTACATGAATGGTGAGTGGATCTCACATCAATGTGAGAGAGACTCGTGTGTAAATATCAATTTCGAATTTGAGTTAAGGAAAATTAAGTAGAGAATATGTTTGCTATTGAAAAAGAACAAAATTTACTCAGTTCCAAAATTACAAATATATTTTTTAAAACGACAACTTTTAACATTAGCTAGAAGATACTGCTCAAACTACCTAAAATATAAGTAATGACATTTTAAGAATTTATGTCACTTTATAAATTAAAATTAAAACTGTATCTGTAATTTTGAAACTAACAAAATCAAAAATTCGTCTCTAATCTATAACAGAGGGAGTATTACCCAACGCCGATTAGCAATGGCAGTTTGTTTAACTGCATCGACGAATTGCTCTATGGAAGGTGAAGGCATGCACATTCTTTCGGCACCAATTTGCATCCGAATTGCATTTTGTTCAGGGCGGAATAAGAACAGGCGTCCATCGTCTCTCCTATAGGCTTTTGTGCCTTCAAATAATCCCTGTTTCAAATTTTGTTCAACTGTCAATAATTTGGTTCATCAAATTAGTGAATTGCTATGTAGTATGAAATGAAATGAAACTTGCCTGTCCATAATTTAAGACACCAGCAGAAGGGCTCATCTCAATGTTTCCATATCGACTAAGTTGCCCTTGTTCGAAATTCTCATAGTCGGAGCATTTCATTGTATACATATAGTCGGATGTTACAAGGCCAAATCCAAGATTATTCCAATCAACATCAGCATATTCATTGTCACTATAATTCGTTAAGACGACAACAGAAATGAGAGTCACGTTTAACTTGTTTTTTCATACGTATATCAAAGTGAAATAATTTTTTTGGCTGATCATTGATGAAACGGTGTACTTATCATATGTTCTTCACCACAATGTTAGAAATTACAAAGGCTTACTAACATTTTTTTCTAATGAACATACACATTATGGTGCACTTAACTTCCTTATATCATAATAGTGCAAATTTAATTAGTACTCCTTTCGTTTCAAAATTAGAGATGCATTTTGACTTTTTTGAGTCAATTTACGAAATCCTAAAACTCAAAATTAATATAATTTCGTTCAAGTTTTAAAAAACAATAAATATAATAATTAGTAGTGCTTTATCGTTAGTTTACTATTGTTATATTTGTTTTTATTAAAACTAAATAAATTCATATCAAATTTAAATTTTAAGATTACGCAAATTGACTTTAAAAAGTCAAAATGTATCTCTAATTTTAGAATGAAGGTAGTAGTTAAAGTTTACGCTCAGTTGCAATTTGTATTAAGTAAATTAAACTAAGTTGGTCACATGGACCATATTGCAACTATAGTAAACTTTAAGAGCTAAATTTGTACGGTTACTAATCCATCAGGGAGCAACAGTGCAAATAAGTTAATCATAACTTCATAAGTTCGTAAGTGTCCTTTTCAATTTTCTTCAATTTTGTGTGCTCTATAATTACCTGAAAGTGGATGGCTCACAGGATTTTAAATAAGCTGCAGCTTGAGACGCATAGTATGTAGCTCTAGGCTACAAAGATACACAAAATAGTCCTCAATTAGTAAATTACTAATTTTATGTACACTAAATTGTGTATAATTTGTATACGAACAAAAGAATTGTACATTAGTTCAGTCAGTCATTTTATATACGCTACAGATGTGCACTAAATATGTAATAATAGAGAAAAAATAATTTAATTGCTCAATAGAAAAAAGTAGGATCTACGTATTATTTTATTTCTTTTAATGCACACTACACATCAAAAAGTAATTTTGTTTTTATATTATCTGAGTGGTCTTTCAATTTAATGTACACCTCAAGAAATAGAAGGCTAACCAGAACTTGGTAATTAGCTTCAGAGATGATTAAAGCTAATTAAATACATGTAGAGTTGCAAGAATATTAGCAGGGATTCATGATCATGAAACTAACTAGTTAATCCTCTTCTTGTTCTACAAAAAGAGTTTAATTTTTCAAAAAAAAAACATTAATAATTTAAAATTACACAAGAATCTCAATTTGGCGATCACAATTTTATTCTCGTGTCATTATTGTTAAACTAAACACTCAACAATGCGTTAACAGGGAACAAAACTATTCAAATTTAATTCCTTCGTTCCCAAAAGAATAAACAAATTATAATTGAAAAGTAAAAAAAAAAAAATAGAGTAAAAAAAATTCAAATTTATTCTTAGTGACCCCAAGAGATTATATAAAGTGATGATTACTTTTTCTATACTAATAGATCGCATTAAATGACTTAGTTACCCTTTTCTTTATGTATTTTATCTTATCCTTTTGTATTTTGGGACAAAAAAATTTATACTTTTAGTCATCCTTTTGAAAAATACGGAGAGAGTAACATGGAACAAAAATATTCTTATAATTTCAAAATATAAGATCAGACAAAATACAAACAAAGTGATCATATATTTTGAAATAAAGGTAATATATATGGTAAATTTTGTGAATTAATCTCTTTTTTATGGAATGAAGGAGTGCTAATATCACAATAACCCAAAATCACCACCAAAAAATGGTACTCCCCTATGTAAGGAAATGATCAGCCTCTCATTTTGGGACAAAAGACATAATAGAAAAGACTAACCTTTGAAATTGAAGAACATATAGTAGTAGAAGATTGGATCAAACTCCTAAGGCATGCACCTCCTCTTTGGATCATGCTTGCTTATAACTTAATTTCTTGACAGAAAATCAAGCAAGTTTCCAAATATTGAGAGGCTGAGACTTGAAGTGAATATGAGAGAGCACTTGCTGCAAGATTATTGTACCAAATGAGGAGAGATACAAAAAGCCTATATAGAGAGAATTGAAGTCAGTGTCGTGTGTCGTGTGTCATGTGTCATGTTTGGCATGCCAATATGTTATTTTATTACTGAATTCGGATTTTATAAAGAATAATATTATGTGTATAAATTATACACAAAAAGTTGTGCACAAAAGATAAGACTCATATATTGTTTATCAATGAAAATGTGTAAAATATCTAATCGTAGGTCTTACTTCCTATTTTTTCTCTTTTTTTATACTGTTTGTGCACAATTTCTGTGTATAATTTCTGTCCCTATAGTATTACTCTTTTATAAAAGTGACACAAAAATTACCATATATAAGTGCATATATTTATGAGTCATGTTATGTATTGCGACAAATTTGTTCCGAATTATAATTATAAAACATATAACTATATGGGATTAGATAGAATTATAAGAGGACCTTACTTATTGTACATCTCTCCTAAAATATTACATCTAATACTTATTTATGTAATTAACAATTAAAAAAATCGACCTAAATATTTATAATATATATCATTTTCTTATATTTATATGTGAGAATGGATGAAGTGGGGCTATTAATTGTGTGGACTTATAAAATTCCCCTCCCTCCTTTCTTCTAATTAGTTCCTGAAATATGATTTATAAGTCAAATATGTATTGCAACTGAGGTAAAAAATTTAAGCGACAAAAATAGAACAGTAAGTAATATGTATTTTCTTTGGTTACACCCTCTTACCTCATATATTTACATACATTAATGTTTAATATCAACATAATTTGTCATCATATATGTCATGATTCTTAATTTCTTATATAGAAGATTTAAAATTAAAAAAAATGGACTAGCAGTTTAATTTTGAGCAACAAAACAAACACATTATTATTGTTTAATAAGATTAATAGCCTGGTCTCATATATATTGTAAATTCACAAACAAATTTTTCCATGAAAGGACGTTAAATGCAAAAATACAAATGTAAATCAAATTATTAAAAATGTAAAAAAAAAATTCTATACACATACTTATAATAAATCGAAGAAAATTTTATGGAATTTAAATCCGTTATTACTATAAAGGGAAATGATTTATATGTGGATAAATTTATAACAAAGTTAAATTGTGACTAATATTGAAATTTATGCAATGAGATAAAATAAATTAATAATCACTCATCACTCATATAGTTCAGACTTTTATGTAATTTTCATCTATAATCTAAATCTTTTTTATTATAGATATTTTTAGAAATAAAATTCTTTTAATATTTACTAAAAAAATTTAAAATAAGATTATTTTTAATTTTTATATATTTTATATATATATATCACAATTATAATTTAATTAAAAAATTTTAATTATAATTTAATTAAAAATTCTCGTAACACGTATCAAGACTTCCTATAAATGAAAATGAAAGAGAGAGACAGGAAAGGAAAATGGTAAAGAAATGAAATTAAAAGAGAACTAGTAGCCCATACGGAACCATGTGAAATTAAGATGGGACGGAAATAAAATAAATGAATTTTGCTTTTCAAGGGGATATGAGTGAGTGGGTAGTACACATCCAGTTAGAAAGGGTCAAGCTCGTGATGTGGAGTGGAATCATCATAGCATTAAGTAGTTCAACGGACCTCATCACTCCACATCAGGCAAAAGGTAGGAGGGTGTAATTTTTGAGATCAGGGATGTCAATGTCAATGCTACGATACGATTTTTATTTTCAGTAATTTAGAATCAGATTTTAAAAAATTTTGAACCGGAACTACACCGTACAAATATTTATTTAAGATTTTTTTATACTAAAATCATACTGATTAATTTATATTTTAAACTGCACTCCATCAACTTGCATCGATTAAAAATTAATAATATTTTTTTACTTAATTTTTATTAAATTAATTTAATACTTTTACAACACATTATAATAACATTGAAAAAAATAACTCAAAATATATTAACAAGTAATATAATATGTTCAATTAAAATTAGGATAGTATCGTTAAAATTTTAACATTATTATAGTTTTAATATATATCAACTATATATAAAAAAATTCATAAATTAACTTAGGATATGCAAAAGTAAAAAATAATAAAAATATATGTTTGACTAACTCTATGATTATATATAATACAATGAAATATGGAGATATATAATTAAAATACAAGTATATAGAGATAGGTTCAAATACTGGTACACCACCGATTCAAGAAGCGGTGTAGTGCAGTATAATACAGTGCACCGCCGATTTAGAGGTAAATACTAACACCGCACCGCTCTCGGTTTTAATTTTTTTTTTTATACCAAAATCACACCGGTGAAATCAAAAGTTCAAATAAAAACTGATCGATTCGATGTGATTCGATCAATTTTAAATTAATTTCGGTTTAAATTATCATCCCCTATCCAAGATAGTTGGCCAATTAATTCTCCACGGTTGTTCTGCATATGCATGTTGTCCAAGTGGCTCTACTCATCCAATTGATGATGTTTTAGTAAGACACTCAATTTTTTAAAAAATAATTGTCAAAATAAATATATATTTAACTATATTTATTAAATTATTTTAATGATATTTATATTTTTGTAATTTAGGGTTTAGATAAAAAAATTAAAAAAATTGAGGTGCAAATTATATTTTAATGTATTTTTATAAGTTATATTAATAATATTTAATATTTTACTCATTTTATCCCTCATTTTAATTGTAAGTTGACATAAAATAGAATGGAGGGATTTCGCGTACAGTATTTTTAATCAAAAATAAAATTTAGAGTACAATTCGATTTTGAGCCTAAATTATAAAGTTGAATTTGTAATTTAGTCTTTTAGTAGTATTATTTTTATTCTGATAACATCAATTGTCTTAATTAATTAACTATAACTCCTAAAAAAATTAAGAAATAATTTTAATTTAGTTTCTGATTTTGTATCAGTACTAAGAAAAAGTCAACAAATTTCCATGCTAAGTTTACAATTAATGTTTCTCGTCTTTTTTCTTCATCTTTTAATTACTACTGTTATTGCTATTAATATCTTTTTTATGTTTGAAAAGTTCTCTCTTTTTCCCTGTTTTTCTTTTTATTTTTATAGATGTTTCAGTCTTACACAACTTCTTTGGTCAAAGCTAAACTCGTTAAGTGGAAGAGAATAAATTCTACGAGGACTGTTCGTAAATGGGTGTTTTTACGGTATCTAATAGAAATCTGTCAACTTTACAATTTGAGAGAAAATTAATAAGTTTTAATTGTGTTAAAATTATTAAATAAATTTTATTATAGTAAATAATATTTACATAATTTATTAAAAAATTAATTTTTTTTTAATTTTCTCTAAAAATATAAAGTTGAATTCTATTAAATACCGTAAAAACACCGGTTTACTTATATCACGTATAAAATTGATTCTTTTAAGTAGAAATGTCATACGGATATAATCTTCATTAGGAGTGCCGATCGACCAAAGGCGGTAAGATCTCTTTATGAGACACGTTAAGGTTAAAAATTTCATTTTAAGAAGTATGAGAAATTCATTTTAAGATTGAGTATGGGATGGGTCTTTATTTGAGTTTGTAAGAGGGTCTACGAGGCGAGGGTGATAATGTAAAATTCTTATATTTTTTAAACCTTTTTTTTTTTATAATAGTTTATAAAATTTGAAAGCGAGATAGTACTGAGATAATAAAAAAAAAGGTGTGATTTGAAGAAGAAAAATCGCATTTGAATATTGGCAATAAATGAACATATTATATGTTGGACATGGTCAGTAACAAAGTCAAAAAATGTGACAATGAAGTCAAAAAATGACTCAAATATATTACCCAAAAAAATATAATATATGTCATTGTTATAGTCATCAAACTTTTCTTGGTAGTCATTTTATAAAAAAATATTCCTTAAATTTTTATCATTTAATCAAGGTGAGACTTAGAGACAACTAGACAACTAGACAACTAAGACCTTCACTTGCTAGTCCTTTTATAAGGAAATTTTTTTTAGACTTTTATCATCTAACCTCAAAATGCTAGTAACTCAAGCTTATTTTCTCTTTTAAAAATAACTATCTGCAATGATTCAAGTGTTTAAATTTCACTAGTCCTGCAGGCACAACTACGACATCTTCTCTGATGGATAAGAAAGGAAGGAAAGTCTCCTAATGACAAGCTTTGCGGGGATAGTATTTTTTCTCAAATATGTCTATGTTGTGAGGTGTGCTACTGTGCCGTGTGTTGTGGATGTCATTTGAAATGGATGTCTATTCCACATCGGATATGAAGTGTTATAACTCCAAGTTCACTAAGTATTTATATGATAGTCATTTGTTTTTTTACTTATTACTTAGGTTTTTTATGTCCCATATTGTTTAATAATGTAATCTTGTCTTATGTTTGTTTTATAAATGGAGGAGTGTTCAAGTATAAATTAAAATTTTTAATTGTTAAGAGAGGAAACTTTTTCAACACTCATTTTAGTGGGATTAAATTATACCTACAAAAAATTTATTACATCTTATATATATAAAAAAAAAAAAAATTCATATACGTAGCTTCGCCCTAGACATGGTCATTTTCTTTTACATCTAAATATTTTTTATTTTTATTTTTTTTTTTGATAATGTGGGTTTCCCAACCCGCGGGTCGGACTAATCCCCCACCCCGGACCAGGCTTTGCGCATAGGCTCCGCCTAAGACATGGCGTCACCCTAAATAATGCGATCCGTGGTCACTTCAAATGTTGCTAGTGGGAGTCGATCCTGAGTCGTCCGGGTTTACGGTTCGTTCCCAAGACGGCTTGCACCACTGCGCCAAGTGTCATGGTTTCTAAATATTGTTTATTGTTTAATATATCAATTGTCGGACTTTAAAATAAGGTAATTAATATAGACTGTCCAATTTTAAGATGAACGATTGAATCAAACCTTCTACTCAACTTTAATTATGAATTAGTTCATATATGTGTGTGTAAAACTGCACTCACAATGCTAAACCTAAAACATACACAATGGGCTCACGTGCCACATGATGTCGCTTAAATTGATTAGTCAAATGTACAAAAAGGAAAAAACACTTGGGGAAAAATTTAGAAATAGAACAAACCATAATTCATAAATTATGCGTTTTTAACTTCTTACGGTAAGCATTAAATCCTAAATAATAGAAAGAATAGGACAATAAGAAATCAAAACAAAATCAATGAAGAAACTTGAAGGAACACAACATCTCAAAATTCTAAGCCTGTGCTTGACTATAAATATACATAGAACTCCATCTTATCAGGTAGAAAAGGAAAATAAGTCCAAATAAGTTCTAAAGACACTCTTTTTTTCACCCTTCTAATTCTATAACTGATCATCTCACAACCAAAGCCAAAAGAAAATTACGAAAAAATCAGAAAATAAAGCAAATCCCTTATTCACTTAACGAGCAATGACAAAAAATATATACAGCTATAAGTAAATTAAGAAGAAAAAAAAAATTAAACAAGAACATCAAAAATCATAAACTTAAAATAGGAAAATCAAAAGGCATTGAACACATTATAGCGACACTTTTAGACCAAGGGAAAAAAGTTAGGGTCGGTTTACCTTGTGGCTTTGGCCATAGGTGAAAGTTTTCGAAGTGATTGAGAGAAACGGTGTCTAATAATATATATATATATATATATATATATATATATATATATATATATATTTAAACTCAAGAAACTCTTACTAAGTACAAAAAATAATCCGTGTTTTGTTGGTATAAAATAACGGGAGGTTGGTAAGGTATCTCAAACTCTCGGTAAGGCACATTGCGTCTACAATAATAACACACAAGGAACCCCTACTACACCTATATCAAGGTCGAAGCTTAGAGATCCGAGTAACGTATAAGACGAAAAATTATCCCCAATTATTCATTGTGAGTGAAAATCCGTATTTTACACATGTTGGTAAACTAGTTACAATGTTAAAAATAAAATATATAAACAAAAGTAACCACCAAAAAAATATCTAACAGGCCTACGGGACGACCAAAACTAATGTCTTCATTAAATATGAATAAAAATCAATTAGATGCTTAAAGCCCAAACATAAAACCAATAACTTCATTAAAATTGAATAAAAATCAATGGGAGAATTACATTTACTAGTACATTTTTAAAAAATATTACAACAAAAGTGCATACATAAAATATTTACAAAATTAGTGCATCTTCAAATTTTAATTTACAAATTAATGCATTGTTATTCCTCTCTCTGGGCTTCTGAATTTTATTGACGGGCTATGGTCGGCATGTCGAGGAGAAAGACTCATCGTCTTTACAACCAATTATGTGGAAAAACTGGATCGTGCACTAATCCGGAGGGGAAGAATGGATAAGCATATTGAATTGTCCTAGTGTAACTTTGAATCGTTCAAGGTGCTAGCTAAGAACTATTTTAATCTTGAATCACACCATTTGTTTGCGCAAATATGTCTGTTGTTGGAGGAAGTCAATATGAGTCCAGCAGATGTTGCAGAAAATTTAATGCCTAAGACTGCTCTTGGGGACGGAGGAACTTGCTTGGAGAGTCTAATTGGAGCTCTTGAGATGGCAAAAGATGAAGCCAGGCTGAAAACTGAGGAAGAAGAAAGTATCAAAAGATCATTAGTGGAAAAAGAAATAAACGAGAAAGAGAAGGGTTTGATTACCTTGGTATTAAGGGTTGGTTACCTTAGTATTAAAGTTTAGTTACCTTTGTATTAAAGGTTGGTTACCTTGGTATTAAGGTTGGATACCTTTTGTATTAATTTTTGGTTATCTTTGTATTAAGGGCTGATTCCCTTGGTATTAAGGTTTGGTTACATTTGTATTAAAGGTTTGTTACCTTTGTTTTAAGGTTGGATAATAAATTTTTTATAATTAATTGGTAACCTAATAAAACTGATTTGGTTACCTTTGTATGAAAGTTTGGTTACTAACTGTACTATAGAAAAAAAAATTCTATAATAGATTTGTTATAATTAATTGGTAACCCAATAAAACTGAATTGGTTACCTTTGTATGAATGTTTAGCTACCAACTGCACTATGGAAAAAAAATTATAATAAATTTTTTTTAATTAATTGGTAACATAAGGTTTGGTTACCTTTGTATTAAAGGTTGGTTACCTTGGTATTAAGGTTGGATACCTTTTGTATTAATTTTTGGTTACCTTTGTTTTAAGGTTGAATACCTTTTGTATTAAGTTTTGGTTACCTTTGTATTAAGGGCTGATTACCTCTGTATTAAGGTTTGGTTACCTTTATATTAAAAATTGGTTACCTGTGTATTAAGGTTAGGTACCTTTGTATTAAGGGTTAGTTACCCTACTCCTTCTCAAGACCCATACCAAATTTTTAGTCTACAATTCTCTCTCAAATTCATTCATTCATTCATTTCTCTCGTCCCAAAACTCATCAGCAGCATCAATGCTAATAATTAAACAATCCCATAGTCAAACATTGTTGCTTAGTGGAAGGAAACACGTGGAATATGTTCAGCCCCCCAAATGGTGACTCATGAAGTGACATTGGTGATGCCATCTCAAAACTTCATCAAGCAGATTGCTCATGAAGTCATCAACTTCATCCAATGGTTGAAAATGTCCTCCCTGTTCTTGGATACTAGGAAAACACCATCTTGAAAATACAAAGAAACAAAAAAAAAAGAATAACAATACTATTATTAATAATGCGTTCTAAACAGGCCTTTCATTTCTAGAGAGAAAAAGAAAGTAGAGAGAGAAACTGCGAATTATTCTTCATGGAGGCTGAGAAGAAGAGGAAGAAAGCAGAGATCGGCACGGTGGAGAGCGGCGGCGGAAGGTGGAGGAAGAAGGAGGCTGCCTAACTTCTCCTTGATTTTAGGGTTTTCTTATTTATTTGAAAATGAATGATTTGATTTCAGGTTTCTTATTTTTCCTTATTGCACTCTTTTTGTAATTAATTTGTTCTTATTGCACTCTTTTTGTAAATATTTTATTTATGCACTAATCTTGTCATTTTTAACTAATTGTTGTATATTTCTGTAAAGGACCCAAAATCAATTAGATCCTTAAAGCCCAAATATAAAACCAAAAGAAATACACAGCCCGATACTAATAGGCCTGGTGTGTGCTTCGAATGGGATATATCGCCAAATTGGCCCAATCCCATTTGGAGTGCATACAAAGTGCTACATAATTAACTCATTTTGAAGATCATATTACTTTTCCCTCTTAAGACTCCCCAAGAAATATAGGATTCCTCAAAATATAGAATCACGTGAGACTAATTAAATATTTAAAGAAATAGACAATAAATATTCTCTTTATCCTCTCTTATCGTAAGGACGTCTTCACTTTCTAATCTTCTTGGTGTTAGAATATCATAAATCGGTTGGAATTCTATATTAAAAAAATAATAAAAAAGTAAATAATTGAATGGATCCGAGATCTAATGTCTTAAATTTTTGGATCAAATTGCATTCTAAATATGTGTGTTGGTACCTTGTCTAGTGGAGAATTAATTCCAAATAGTCTCTTTAAAAAATACGTGATGGTAGTGAATTCTCGATGAGTTTAGTCGAGAATTGATGATATGTGGTGATTAAAGAGAGATGTTTGACTCATGATGAAAAAAAAAAAGACCTAAAACAGTTGGCCAAGAATTAATGTGTGGTGATTGATGGGTTTATTTTCTTCTACGCCATCAATTTTGTATTTAGAGCAAAATATATGGTTGAAATTTCATGTGATTTCTACCATCGACATGTAGAACTAAATCTCAAATCCAGCCATTGTTACATAAAAATTAGCAAATCAAAGTATCTTAACATCTCGTTAGCTTGTTAAATCTACCGTTGGTAATAGCTCCATTGCCAATAAACCATTTTTGCCGATTCTCTTCAACTCTTCGTATATGAGAAGTAGAAGCATATCCACTGTTAAAATTTTAGTCGATTCTCATCGTCGCTGATTATAGTCCGGTCTTTGCAGAGTTTCAAACTGGTCGTAGTGTTCGTGAGATTGACGCACGAAGTTCTATTGATCCGAAAATAAAGAACGAGGACATTGGCTACAACGGTATTATCATTAGTGTTAAAATTTCACACACTATCCTTCTACATAGTATGACTTGCTTGTGAATTAGCATCGTTATTTAGCTTTTTGCTGTTTCTTTGATTTATTTCATGGACATATTTGGTTTCGGTGAAGTTAAAAATTGTGAAGTATTTTTTTGTCAAGTTTATACAAAAATGTTAATAACAAAGATCATGTATGCAACTCTGTACTGTATGAAAGAAATATTTCTCTATAATCTTAGACAAATGTCTTGACAATTTTCAACCGCACTTAATCCAAATCCCTCATGCACAAATCATTGGTTTTATTTGTAGAAAAAAATAATTGTTTTTATTAATCATAATTAGTTATTCCCAATTAATCATCCCGTATGATATCATAATTATATCGGAAAAAATTTGTATTGCCATAAAAATATATCGAATTTTGACGAGCAGACATATTAATTAATTACTCATATATTTATAAATGTTAATTTATAAATTATATCATCGTATCTATTTGCATTAGAAATCCATGGAATTTAATTATTCTTTTTGTCCAACATATAAAAATACTCTAATTACATTCTTTAATTTATCTACTTTGGTAGTGTGCCAGTCAAATGTTTACCAATACATACTAGAAAACTTACGAGTGAAGGATTTAAATAAACCTATCATAATCAACGCCTTCTCAGCAACTTTACATGTATATATGGACTATGATTTCAACTACTTTTCATTTTTCGTCAATGTCTCTAATATTATAATACCCAAGATAAATAGTTAGTCCAACTTTTAGGTGGAGCTATTGATTATACGTACCAATATACCAAATCATATCAGCTATATTTTCAACACAATGATGTCTGGCATACATTAGCCTATCATATTTTATATCATACAAATAAACTTTTGATTGTATATTAGGATACTTTCATTACATTCATTCTTTAAATCTTTTTATTAATAAATATTTAATGATATAAATAATATATTCAGGGACATAATAAAATTTGTTCTTAAATAATTAACAATATTATAAAATTCGTCACAAATTATTTCGTCACTGGTATGTCGTTAAAAGTAATATTGTTTTGCTAAAAATTTATTAGGAGAAACTAAAAAATAAGTGTAATGAAGGGAATCCTAATCTCTCTCTCTCTCTATATATATATATGAGTAGTAATTAATTAAATTGTTTAAAACTCATTATCAACTTTCTTATTTGAGAAAATATTAAAATTTATGTGGTAACCTCTTGTGTACTTTTTGGTGCTCATTTCTTTTTCCTCTACATCTCAAGAGGTCAAATCCTAAATCCGAATCGAATCAAATCCTTCCAAACAAGGCCTTAAATTAAGGACCCAATGTATCTTTTTGGGTCATCTTAGTCCATCACAGGTTCACTCAAAAGATCTGAAAGTACTATTGTTAGTAACTTAATTTCTTATATACAGACAAATTTTTTTCTTATCTTTTGATGTGGGACAAGGGTGTTACAGCTCAGAATACATGACATATGGTTTGATGAGTTGAAAACAATATTTTACCTCAATTTTAAAATATAGGATCAAAATTGACTATTGAAAGTATATTTTCAGACTCAAAATTAATATATATTTTTAATAATTAAGAAATAATAAGTTTTACAATCAATAGCACTTTATTTTAAGATAATTTACTATATTCATCAATGAATACGTTAATTTAGAATTTAAAAACATTTTAAATTGATTTTAAAAAATTAATATTAATCATATTTTGAAACAGAGAGAGTACAAAATTTTGAATTATTAGCACAGAGAAGCATAAACAAATGGTATTAATATTCTTAACTTTAAATTTAAAAACATAAATATAAACATAACTAGCTAGTTGTTGCATTTTTCCTTTTGCCACTAGCAACCACCATCAATCCACCATCGCCGCTAATGCCACCACCCCAAAACTGCCAGTTCTTCCACCATCGGACACTGCCATTGAAAGTAATATGCCCTCAAGCCAATTATATTTGATGTAATAAGTATTTACTTTGTAATCTTATTCAAATATTAATAATAGAATAACATGCATATTTTATCCATGTTAGTTGGTTGAATTAATAAATGTGATGAACCCATAGTTTTCGAGCAATACTTTTAGAATCATGATGAGATCATGCTAGTGAGATCTAAATTCAAGAAAGCTCAAAACTAAAATGTTCCTAATCGTCGGATCACTAATATTGGGATTACTGATCCGGATAGATTAGTACATACTATGCTTGATCTTTAGAAGATGATGATTGATCTCATAATCATTTGTGTGGAGACACTAACGCAAGTATGTAGGTGCTTATTGGAGAATAAGTTCACTGAACGTGACTCGCTTAAAGAACCCTAATGGAGTTTTATTCACCTGTCAATAGGGAAGTTCTTAAGTGATAGTTGTACAAGTGATCCTAGGACTTGAGATCATCATAGTACCTTGTGTATGTTAAGTTATACTTTGTCATATTCCTTAATACCTTAGGGTATGTCATAGGGTATGTACGGATATAATAAAGTATACACGAAGGTAGGTGAATGATCGACAAAGGATCTACCACTTCTAATAAAGGGAGAGAATGTCCTATGCGATTTGATTAATGACAACTCAGAAATTCCTGGCCAGGGTTGAATGAAAATTAGAAAGGAGTTTCTAATTTACATTAATCGGAGTTGTGCATTCTTAAATCGAAATCCATATGATTAAATAAAATAAGACTTGTCAGTAATTCCATGTCTTATATTTAATCGAGACATTGTATGGTAGAAGGATTGAATTGTACGGTAGCTACTACTGAATAGGTTCTATGTGATTAAATATTGATTTCATATTATTCGGATAGTCATGATACATTATCATAAAGTGTCCCTCATGATGTAGAATAAATATTATTTATTTATGTTTGAATTAAAGAAGTTTAATTCATTATAAATAATATTAGAATTGTTCTAATTTATTTATTCTACTACCGGTATAATATTGAACCTAAAGGGTCACACCGCAAAAAGAATAATATTATATTGAAAACAATTGACTTAATGATAATAAATTAAGTATTTAATTTATTAGTTGAATAAATTGAAATGCTTAATATTTATAATGATCTATTTGGAGAAATATTGAATTATAAATTAATAAGAGAAATCTTGTTATTATTATTATCATTTAATTCTTAATTAGATTAAGAATTAATTTAAATGAAATGTAAATATCATTTAAATTAAATGCAAATTTAAATTTGGTCAAATAATTGCAAAACATGTGTTAAGTGCTTAAATGTAAAACATGTAGGTTAGGAAAATATTGATACCTACATATTATGTAAGTATTATACTTGGTTGTATACTAATTAAATTAGGGTTTCTCCTAATTAACTTGACTAAGCAAACTAAGTTATGAACTAGTAGCTTCCATCTCAAGAACACCAAATTCGAGATCAAGTTGTTGATCAAATCTTCAAAGTGTTCTTCATATATTGTTCTTGTTATTCTTAAGAGTTAGGGATAAAAGAACTTATTGGATTAGCCATCCAAGATTTGTAAAAATCAAATATTGTTCCATATAATCATTCTTGGTGGATCACCTCTAGAGTGCTTTATACACTTTGAAGCTAGTGTTTAATCCAAGGAACAAAGAAAGGAGGAGCTTGAAGAAATCAACAAGGAGTAAATCTTGTAGCGGTTCGAAGGTTGGATCTATTAAGGTATATTTCTTGTTCATCTTCTTCTTCAATTAATAGCTATGCATAAGGTGATTAATGGATTAGTTACAAAAATGTTAATTTCCAGTTTTCGTTGCGTATCTCAATATGATTGTGATTTTGTAAACTTACAGTGGTATCAAGAGCCATCCTTATGTGTACTATTAATTGTGTCAATCATATATATGTTGATATGTGTTTAGAACAATTTGTTTTGGGTATAATTGTTAGTATGAAATTATGTTTTTTGGAAAATCATCAAAATAAAAAAAAAAAAACTATTGTCCGACACTGTTCACTGGGCAGCCTGGGCACTGTTCACTGGGCAGCCCGGGCACTGTCCATCGGGCAGCCCGGATACTGTTCACCGGACAGCCCGGGCACTGTTCATAAAAAAAAATTTGTTAATTTTCCAATTTTAAAATTTCAATGTTAAAAAAATAAAGATGTTTATTTTGGACTTGAAATTGGTTTAAAATAAAGGAGTTTATTTTAATTAATATTGAATTTCAATTTTGAACAAAGATTCTAAATTTTTATAAAGAAGTTTATATTAATTTGGAATGGATTAAAATAAAGGAGTTTATTTTAATTGGATTTTGGATTTCTACTAGTCAATTGCCCATTAAACGATATCAATATATATATATATATATATATATATATATATATATATATATATATAGGGAATGATTAAAGACTATTGACCAATGTGATTGAATTTAATTTGAATAGATGCTTGAATGAATGGTTTTATTCATAATGGGATCTACGTACCTCGCCTATCTAAATTTCTAAATGTAATTTCTATCTCTCTCTTATGTACTTCCCCTTGACTATTAATCAAGGTTTCTATTTTGTGAAAATGGAGTGTAATAGGATTTTGTAAAGTTACTCAAGAAATTGGAGCCGAAGAGCAGGAGCATTGAAGACCCATTTGTAATGAAGCCTGAGTTGAATGTAATAGTTATATTCAAATTCATTCTTGCACCCCTAGGTTTGACCTATTGATAAACTCGATGGCTCGAGTGAATCAAATTAGATTAAGTACAAAATCATCCCATATAGAAAATTGTATTCTATGAATGCATGCTTATAATATATATTAAATATATTATTATTGATATTGATGAATGTTTAATATGACGCGTATTTATATATATATGCACATGTGTGCTAAACAAGATGAGACCATTAATAACAAAACCCTCATTTACAAAATATTAAGTTGAATACGTTCAAAGATATTTCAATAAAAGTATCGAACATAGCCTTCTAGCATGATAAAACAATAGAGTATTAATTATTTAATATTAGTTGTTGTGCACACACAAGACTCATATTAAATTTTTAAGATGTTGGCTTTATTACATGAAAATATTTTATAAAGGAATTGAACAATACTGTTTTGTTGTGCACACACAAGAACCGTATTTTTCTATGCCTTATATGGAAATGCTAGGTATAACTTAACTTGAATTATTTAGTTCGGATGTGCACACACTTGACTATTCTAATCTAAGAGGAAAAATAAAAGGAGTTACATAGTTGATGTAATTGACAAGAGTTGTCTACCCTTGAATGAATATATAGTTTGTTGTGCACACACAAGACTATATATTTAGGTCATTGGATCCTATCTCACTAAACAAATTTCAATAAAAATTTGTCGAACTATATATGGAGGGTCATATAGTTTGTATAAAATAGTGGGAGACACCTTTTTAATAAAGACCTATATTAAATTGGTGATTAATAAAATGAATAAATGTTAATGTTGTTTAAATCAAAAATTCATTTACAGATTTTTATAAATGGCCCATTCACTATCACTGCAGAGCATATTGGATGCTAATAAATTAACCGGACCAAACTACACGGATTGGTTAAGGAATTTGAGAATTGTTCTCACCGTTGAAAGGTTATCTTATGTCCTTAATTCACCCCTTCCTGCAACTGTTGCAGAGAATGCCTCTGAGGAAGAAATTGTCACTTTTAAAAAATAGCAAGATGATGCTATGGTAGCCCAATGCATCATGCTCGCATCCATGAGTAACGAGTTGCAGCGTCAACACGAGAAAATGGATGCACCTACTATTTTGCTTCACCTTCATGAATTGTATGGTGAACATAGTAGGTCTGCAAGATATGAGATATCTAAGGAGCTCTTCCGATCTAGAATGACCGATTACACCACAGTACAGGCACATGTCCTAAAGATGATCAATCTGATTGAACAATTAGGACAACTTGGTTTTGTAATGGATGGAGAGTTGAGCCAAGATTTGATCTTGCAGTCACTCCCGGACTCCTACTCACAATTCGTTGTGAATTTCCACATGAATAAGCTTGATGTCAGTTTACCTGAATTGCTTAACATGTTGAAAACTGTAGAGAGTCACTTTTCATCCAAGAAAGACCATGTCTTACTTGTGGGAAACGCTTCTAAGAAAAGGAAGTGGCCCAAAGGATCTTCTTCAAAAAAGACAAATTCAAAGAAGGCAAAAGGAATTAACACTGAAAATGGTAATAAGATTAAAACAACTGCAGATAGCAAAGATGTTTGCTTCCACTGCAACAAGCCTGGACATTAGAAAAGAAACTGCAAAGATTATCTTGCAGAAGCAAAGCAGAAAAAGCTTGGTGAAGCTTCAACTGCAAATACAGGTTTATTCATGATTGAAATAAATCTTTCTGTAAGTCAAAATTCTACTTGGGTATTGGATACCGGTTGTGGTTCTCATATATGCAATTCATTACAGGGAATAAGTAGAAGTAGAAGACTAAACAAAGGCGAAGTAACTCTACGGTGGGAAATAGAGCAAAGGTTGCTGCATTAGCTGTGGGGACTTATTGTTTAGCACTGCCTACGGGAAAATCTATCAATTTAATAAATTGTTATTATGTACCTGTTCTCATTAGAAACATTATATCTATTTCTATGTTGGACAAAGAAGGATTCGATGTTATATTTAAGAACAATGGTTGTTCTATTTATAATAATAATGTTTTGTTTGGAACTGATAGATTAATTGATGGACTTTACTTACTTGACTTACATGAAAATATTTTTCAAATTGAACAAATTTGTAAAAAAAAAGAGATGAAGTAAATCATACTTTCATTTGGCACTGTAGATTCGGTCACATCAATGAAACAAGATTAAACAAGTTGCTTAGAACCTTTCGATTTTAAATCATATCCAACTTGTGAATCATGTCTCATGGGTAAAATGACTAAATCTCCATTTAGTGGACATGGAGAGAGAGTTGCAGGGTTGTTAGAGTTGGTATACACAGATGTATGTGGACCTATGACAACAGATGCTAGAGGAGGGTATTCGTATTTCATTACATTCACTGATGATCATTCAAGATTTGGATATGTGTATTTAATGAAATACAAATCCGAATCATTTGAAAAGTTCAAAGAATTCAGAAGTGAAGTAGAGAAACAAACTGGCAAAAGTGTTAAGATTCTTCGATCAGATCGCGGAGAAGAATACTTGAGTAATGAGTTTCTTAATCATCTCAAAGAAAATGACATTCTCTCTCAATGGACGCCTCCTGGTACGCCACAATTAAATGGTGTATCTGAAAGGAGGTATCGCACCTTGTTAGGCATAGTGCGGTCCATGATGAGTTTCACCGACCTTCTACTATCATTTTGGGGTCATGCCCTAGAAACGACTGCATATCTACTAAACAAGATTCCCTCAAAATCCGTCCCTAAGACTCCATATGAGATGTGGACAGGGAGAAAACCCAGTCTTAAGCATGTTAAGATTTGGGGTTGTAACGCTTATGTAAAGAAGTTACAAAGCGACAAACTTGAGGCTAGATCTGACAAGTGCAAATTTGTGGGGAATCCTAAAGAAAGTTTAGGATATTATTTCTATAATCCTACCGAGCAAAAGGTGTTTGTTTCCAAACACGCTACCTTTCTAGAAAAGGAGATTATCTTTGAAGGGGCTAGTGGGAGAAAAATAGATCTTGAAGAAATTCAAGAACCACAAATCACTACAGATAAAATGGATGAACCTGTTCAAGTAGATATAACTTCTGTACCACAACTGAGTCGTAAATCTAGAAGAGTGCCGAAAATACCTAAAAGGTATACACTCATCATAGAAGATGATGATGAGGTACGCATCATAACTAATGATGATCTAGTAACATACGATGAGGCTATGAGTAGTAAACACTCTGAGAAATGGCAAATAGCCATGAAATCCGAAATGGACTTCATGTATGAAAACCAAGTATGGACTTTGGTTACTCCACCTGAAGGCATTGTGCCTATAGGGTGTAAATGGGTCTTTAAGAAAATGACTAGAGCAGATGGCAAGGTGGAGACCTATAAGGCCAGACTAGTTGCAAAAGGTTTCAAACAAAGACAAGGAGTTGACTATGATGAAACCTTCTCACTAGTAGCCATGCTCAAGTCTATCCGGATTTTACTTGCGATTGCAGCTTACTATGACTACAAAATCTGGCAAATGAACGTGAAAACGGGCTTCCTCAATAGGAAACTAGATGAGGATGTATATATGATACAGCCAGAGGGTTTTATTTCAAAGGTTGGAACAAATCAAGTATGTAAGTTACAAAGATCCATTTATGGATTGAAGCGAGCTTATCGAAGTTGGAACATCCGTTTTGATGAGACAATCAAAGAGTTTGGTTTTATCAAAAATGAGGATGAACCATGTGTGTACAAGAAAGTTAGTGGGAGTGCTGTGATATTCCTGGTATTATATGTTGATGATATATTACTTATAGGGAATGACATACCGATGCTACAGTCAGTTAAAATTTGATTATCTAAACACTTCTCCATGAAGGACTTGGGAGAAGCATCCTACATATTGGGGATAAAGATCTATAAAGATAGATCAAAGAGGATGCTCGGGTTGACCCAAGGTGCATACATTGATTCGATGCTAAAGAGGTTTAACATGCAAGACTCCAAGAGATGGCTCATAACGATGAGTCACGGAGTAAATCTCTCTAAGAAATTGTCCCCAAAGACACCTGAAGAGAGAGAACGCATGAATCAAATACCTTATGCTTCGGCAATAGGATCCATAATGTATGGAATGATATGTACCAGACCAGATGTTGCTTATGCACTTAGTGTAACAAGTAGATATCAGTCTAATCCTAGAGAAGAACACTGGAAAGCTGTGAAAAATATCTTAAAATACTTAAGAAGAACTAAAGATGTGTTTCTAGTATATGGTGGGTCTGATTTGAACTAGAGGGCTTTACAGACTCAAGTTTTTAAACTGACCAAGATGACAGTAAATCCATGTCAGGGTATGTATTTACCTTGAACGGTGGAGCAGTGAGTTGGAAGAGTTCCAAACAGCAAATAGTTACTAACTCAGTGACAGAGGCAGAGTATATAGCTGCAAGTGAAGCTGCAAAGGAAGTTGTTTGGATGAAGAAGTTCATTTCTGAACTCGGCGTAGTTCCTAACATTACTGGACCTGTTCCGGTTCATTGTGACAACACTGGAGCTGTTGCACAGGCTGAGGAACCTAGGTCTTATCAGAAATCCAAACATGTATTGCGGAGATTTCATTTGATTAGAGAAATCATTGAAAGAGGAGATGTCACCTTAGAAAGAGTGGACTCCCAGAACAACATTGCAGATCTATTTACTAAAGCATTATCACAAGATCAATTCAATCGCCATTTCGATAAAATGGGTATCAGATACCAAGGTGATTGACTTTAGTTAAAGTGGGAGATTGAAAGTAATATGCTCTCAAGCCAATTATATTTGATGTAATAAGAATTTACTTTGTAATCTTATTCAAATATTAATAATAGAATAAAAGACATATTTTATCCATGTTAATTGGTTGAATTAATAAATGTGATAAACCCATAATTTTCGAGCAATGCTTTTAGAATCATGATGAGATCATGCTAGTGAGATCTAAATTCAAGAAAGCTCAAAACTAAAATGTTCTTAATCGTTGGATCACTAATATTGGGATTACTGATCCAGATAGATTAGTACATACTATGCTTGATCTTTAGAAGATGATGATTGATCTCATAATCATTTGTGTTGAGACACTAACGCAAGTATGTAGGTGCTTATTGGAGAATAAGTTCACTGAACGTGACTCGCTTAAAGAACCCTAATGGAGTTTTATTCACCTGTCAATAGGGAAGTTCTTAAGTGATAGTTGTACAAGTGATCCTTGGACTTGAGATCATCATAGTACCTTGTGTACACTACAACAAAAAAGCTTAGCAGCGACCACCTATCAGCGACCGCTAGCGGTCGCTGATAGCTATCTGCGACCGACCCCGGTCGCTGATAAGTGTCGCAGATAATCTGATCGCTGGTGTGCACATCAGCGACCACTTTCAGCGACCGACATATCTGCGACCGTTAATAGCGACCGCCGCCGTCGCTAAGCTGAGTCATCCTGAGTCAGTTCTCATTAGTGACGTGGCACATGTGTCAGCGACCGGTAATAGCGACCGACGCGGTCGCTAATAATGACTTTGTATCAACGACCGCACAAATGTTTTAGCGACCGCATGCGGTCGCTGATGTTGAATTTAAAAAACAAATTTTGCAGTATTTTATGGATTTCCCAAAAAAACTGTACCTGTTTTGTACCTGTTTTATATCCCAACACACAACAGTATATATAAACATCCATCCAAGATTTATATCCCAGCATATGCATGCACAACAATATATATAACATCCGTCCATCCACAATGCCATAAACCAACACTATAAACATTAATAAAGCAATATGAACTAAAGAAATATATACAAATGTCATCTTTAAGTATCATACAATTGTCCAAAGAATGAATTTAAGAGTATAAAACTTTAAATATGAAGAAAACAAGCCTAGGTCCTCATGCATCATCGCCCAAGTTAGTAGGATCCTGTAATTAACAAAAGAATACAACATGTTATATGTGTTGAACAGGTATTACTTATGCAAAGCAAAGTGAAAGAAAGGTAAACAATAGTAATTACCTCATCGCCATCCTGATGCTGTGCTGCTGCCGCCACTGCATCCGCTAACTCATCAGGACTCAGAGACTGCAGATGCCCGCCCAGTATACGAAGAAGATCACGATCTCGACAAATCGCTCTCACGCAGTCAGCAGGGGTATGGTAGGCTGGACTACCCGATGACTGTGTAGACTAGGTAGCAGAGCTGCCTGTGCCACTGATGGTCGGGCGTCGTCGTTGTCCTTGGCCTTTGACGTAGTTCTTCTTAACGACTGACGCCCTCTCCCACAATTCTTGATCAATCGGCGGACGCGGAGTGCCCTCAGGATAACGCTCGTTCATTAAGCTCTTATACGTGTCCTGTCAGCAGGTTAACAATTAAATAGTTAAAAACAAATATAAAATGGTAGCAAAAGGTCGTAAAAATTATATATACAACATATCAATGTTCTAAACACTTATTACCGCTATCTGGACAGCCTCAGGCAGACCATCGCGGGTGGCCACGTACACATCCAACCAATTGATAGGCTGACCCTGAGACTGAGCCTCCTACAAAACATAAAATCATATTAATATGAAAACATATGATATTGTACAGAAACCTGACTGTAAACATAAAAATACTATTCATTAAGCCAACAAGTTTGCTATTTATACGTACCTTGGCAGCAATATGCTGCACCTGTGATATACTGCCGCCCCTATACGTGCCTTTTGCCTTTCCGTCTTCATGTGCACCTGAGGATCTGTTTGAGGCGGCAGTCTTGCGTCGCTTAACCCAGGTCTCGGCTCTCCACTGGTCACACATCTCCGTCCATACGGGCTGTGCGCACCACCAGGGGCTATGCTCATGCATATACTGCTCACCTTAGCCAGGATGGTCTATCTCTGCATTGTGTATGGCTTTTTGTCGTTCCTTGTTGAGATTATCTTTGGTACGGACTGCGCACTTTTGCCAGAAAAGTGTCTGAATAACTGATGCTTGCGCGTCGTCCCATCTATACCTTTTCTGCAAATAAAACAACAATACTAATATTAAAACGGTGATATTACCATAATTAATATACTAAACAATATTATTTCATTAACTATATTATATGTCAGAATTTAAAAAAAATATATACCTGGAATTCAGCCCAAACTGCATCCTTGTGGGCGAGAGGTGTACTCGCCCACGTAATCGCTGGCGTGGGCCAGTTTTGTAAGCATAATTGTGAAATACACTTCACAATCTTACTATCTTGAAAATCACTACAATATACAACAATATGAAATAAAGATAAGTAATTTTAGTAGAATATTAAAAGCAATTGACATTAGTATATATTTATGGAAAGTATATATATAAAATGCTTATATATAAATGATGCTTAACGTACGTGCTGTCCGGAGGAGGACGAATCTGTATGAGAATCCGGTCATCCGGATTAGCCGGGGCCTTCGGCACATGATTAGGGCCCCGACCCAAGCCGCGCTTTCGTGGCGCTGGTTCAGAAGACATCTGTTTCACCAAAATTTTAGGATGTTATTATAAGTTATGTTGTAATTGTATTAAATAGTGAACTACAACAAATACAAATGAAAGGTACATAAACATGACAAGGATATAGACAACATGTATATATGCAAGTGTATGTAATACAAGTCAAACTAAACATACATTTTAATGAGAATCGCTATCTGAGTCAGAATTATTTTGCTGACGTATTGGAGATTCATAACCATCATTTTCTTCAGATTCAGTGTCAGTGTCAGTCAATAATTCTTCCTTAGTATCAATGTCATCTGACACATGTACTGACTCGGGATCCAATGATTCGGGTTCATCTCCACCCTCTAACTGGATTACTTCATTGTTGTCCTCGACATTTATTATAGGAGGTCTATGAAGCATCTCCTCTTGGTAGAACTCTCCTTCTACTAATTGGACACGACTGCGCGCGGGAGTATGAATTACAACTTGCCAATCTGTAGGCGGTCTATCTCTTTTCCTAACAGGACTAGGAGTGTAGTATACTTGTACTGTTTGAGTTGGCAACACAAATGGTGCGTTGACGTACGTGGTCCTATGGAGGTCAATATCGACGATTCCATGTCGATCGACACGTATCCCTTTTTCTGAATCAAACCAACGACATTTGAACAAGTTAATATGACCCCCATAAGTACCCTTATACGACAACTCAATGATTTCCTCCAACTCCCCATAAAAGGCACGACCCAGCTCATTGTAACAATCTCCTTGAACACACACCCTCCAGTGTTAGTTGTTCTTTTACCGCGAGCATATGTATTTGTATGAAATTCACAGCCATTTATTTTGTAACCATTGCGGCTGACTTGGTCCCGGTCTGGGCCCATAGCTAGGACTTGTATATTTGGAGGAATGGTTCCCTCATTAAGAGCCTACAAAAATTCTATTAAGTTAAATGAATTCATAAATTAATATTTAGCCATACGTGCTTATAAATTAAATTAACTTACTTTGTCCTTTAGCCAAAGTGCAAATTTTTGATCACGACTGAGTTGAATATCTTTATCAGTGATGCCGGGCTGATTCGCTTTTAACTCGTCATCATATGATCTATATAATTTTATAAACATTAACATATTTGAATTATTAAGATTAATTGCAGATTAAGATATAGGTCCAATGATTCAGAATCATTTTACATGTATACCTTACAAATTCATCAATCTCCTCGCAATTAAGAAGAATGTAAGTATGTGCAGCATGTAATTCTTGCTCAGAGAGGAATATGCGATTCTCTTTTCCATAAGCGCGACCCGATAGACCAAATACAGAAAGCCGACCATTCAGATCAACATTGCCCCCATCATCATGTCTCGGGACTCGATTGGCCTTTGTCAAAACTTCGTCGGGAAAATAGTCTGAGATAAACGTAGATATCTCATCAAAACTGTATGCCTCACATATCGACCCCTCGACGTAAGCTCTATTCTTCACCTTTCTCTTAAGGTTTCCCATCACCCTCTCGAAAGGGTACATCCATCTATATTGAACTGGACCACCAACACGAGCTTCATAGGGTAGATGGATTTGTAAATGCTCCATGGAGTCAAAAAAACCAGGTGGGAATATTTTTTCAAGCTTACACGTGATCTCAATGATGTTCTTCTCAAGTACAAACATGTCCTTTTCATTTAACGTTTTTGAACATATGTCTCTGAAGAAACGACTAAGTTCAGTCAAAGCATCCCATATTGGTTTATCAAGCAAGTCCCGAAATGCTATAGGCATTAGTCTCTCCATGAACACATGACAGTCATGACTCTTCATCCCTTGCAATTTGCCACCTGTGACACACCTTACAATGTTTGAGGCATATTCATCTGGTAGTTTTAGAGACTTAATCCATGTGCACACATCTTCAACTTATTTTTTGGACAATGTGTACCTTGCATGGGGTTTGACCATCCGACCATTACGAGATTCATATAGTTCTAATCCAGGACGCTTACAAATATCTTTCATGTCCAACCGTGCCTTATCATTATCTTTCGTCTTGCCCGGAACACTCATCACGGTGTTAAAGACATTGTCGAACACATTCTTCTCAATATGCATCACATCTAGATTATGACGAATTAAATTTGTAGACCAATAAGGCAATTCCCAAAAGATGCTTCTCCGAACCCAATTATGAGATACGCCAAACCCATCGATGATATCAGAGGCAACAATCTTACCAAATGGGATAATCGGCAATCTCATCACACGATCTCGCATATCCGTTCCCGACAATCGCGGTGCAGGCATATCATTGTCTACTTTCCCTTTCCTGAAGTTTTCTCTATTTCTTCGAAACGGGTGATCTACCGGCAAGAAACGACGATGACAGTCAAACCAACATGGCTTTCGACCATTTGATAGATTGAAAGACTTTGTATTCTCCATACAATATGGACAAGCCAACTTCCCGTGTGTACTCCAGCCAGATAACATACCATAAGCAGGGAAGTCACTTATAGTCCAGATAACCGCTGCCCTAAGGTTGAAATTTGTTTTCGTGGAAACATCCCAAGTCTGTACTCCATCCTCCCACAATACCTTTAACTCGTCTATAAGAGGTCTCAAGTAAATATCTAGATTCTTTCCAGGACTCTTGGGACCAGGAATCACGAGTGAAAGAAACAAGTATGGCTGCTTCATACACATCCAAGGAGGCAAGTTGTACGGAGTTACAATCACAGGCCAGCAGGAGTACGGAACAGCTGAGTGGCCGAACGGGTTAAAACCATCAGTGGACAATCCAAGTCTCACATTTCTAGGTTCTAATGCAAACCCAGGATGTGATAAGTTGAAATCTTTCCAAGCCTGCCCATCTGCGGGATGGTTAAGTTCTCCATCTTTAGCTGGAGATTTCGCATGCCAAGTCATATGTTCAGCTGTTCTTGAAGACATGTACAATCTCTTAAGCCGATGTGTAATTGGAAAATACCTTAAAATCTTCAAAGGTATTTTTGTCTTTTTTGTAGTCACACCCTCTTTAATAGGCTTGAACCGATCATGACCGCAAAAAGTGCACTTTGTCTTATGTTCATTTTCCTTATAAAACAACATGCAATCATTTGGACATGCATCGATCTTTTGGTATCCAAGACCCAACTTCTTCACCATTTTCTTACAATAGTAGTAGTTATCGGGCAATTTCTCACCGTCGGGCAACATACTCTTAATGGCCTTCAAGAGTGACTCAAAACACTCAAGGCTCATGTTGTGATCAGCCTTGATGTTAAGTAATGTCGCAACTGCAGACAACGTAGTGTGTTTGGTGCAACCATGCCACAACAGCTCGCTACATTCGTCTAGTAACTTAAAGAAGGCTTTGGCATCAGAATTCATAGGTTGCTCTCTCTCTCTTGTTCCCAATCAAAATTCGGCCCTGCAATATCATGAACGAGGGCATGCATATATAGCCATTTGTAGGCACCCAAGACACAACCCAATAGAAATATATTAATGTATAACGAATGAATGCAAAAGTAGTAAGAAGTACCATAAAACCAATAAATTGCTTTTCATTAGAAAAAACGAATATTCTGAATTGTGTATTTTGTTTTGCTTTACTAATCTTGTCTAGTTGCAGTTGTTTGATTTATTTTGGATTATTTATTTTAATTTATTTAATTTGTTTAATTTCATTTAATTTTATTTTATTTTGTATTATTTTATTTAGTAATGACAAACTAAGTAAATACTACTTAGTTCGTTATATTATATTATTTATTTTATTTTATTTTGATTTATTTTGGATTATTTATTTTAATTTATTTAATTTCATTTAATTTTATTTTATTTTGTATTATTTTATTTAGTAATGACAAACTAAGTAAATACTACTTAATTCGTTATATTATATTATTTATTTTATTTTATTTTGATTTATTATGTATTATTTATTAGTTGTTTTATTTAATTTGTTTAATTTCATTTAATTTTATTTTGTATAATTTTATTTAGTAATGACAAACTAAATAAATAGTACTTAGTTCGTTATATTATATTATTTATTTTATTTTATTTTGATTTATTATGTATTATTTATTAGTTGTTTTATTTAATTTGTTTAATTTCATTTAATTTTATTTTATTTTGTATAATTTTATTTAGTAATGACAAACTAAGTAAATAGTACTTAGTTCGTTATATTATATTATTTATTTTATTTTAATTTATTTTGGATTATTTATTTAATTTATTTAATTTGTTTAATTTCATTTAATTTTATTTTATTTTGTATTATTTTATTTAGTAATGACAAACTAAATAAATACTACTTAGTTCGTTATATTATATTATTTATTTTATTTTATTTTGATTTATTATGTATTATTTATTTTAATTTATTTAATTTGTTTAATTTCATTTAATGTAATTTAAATTTTTTATTATTTTATTTAGTACATGGTCTCAGAGCATTACTACACCACAAATCCCTGGAAACAAGGTCTTGAACATAACAAACCACAAATACAGTACATGGATATCAAATCACTGCCCTCTACCCATTTGCTCAACATCATAATGATATTCTCATGCTTGTAGTTGAAAAATTAATAATGATAATAGTAGGATATTTATTTGAAGTGTCTATATATATGTCATGTTATTCAGCTATAATTTATCCCAACATTTGTACAGTAACAAACAACAACATGCAATCCTAAAAAGTTTGATTAAACTATACATATATCTAATGAATCTCACAATTAAACTAAACTCCAGCAATATTTGATAATCATTAAAAAATAATTACATTAACTAATAGTTCATTGTGCATACCTGATCAGAAGGGCGGTGCTCTTCGGCGGCGA
Organism: Aralia elata; assembly: GCA_034770075.1. Lineage (NCBI taxonomy): Eukaryota > Viridiplantae > Streptophyta > Magnoliopsida > Apiales > Araliaceae > Aralia > Aralia elata. The sequence goes on from CM068377.1 coordinate 35,957,370, forward strand.
CTGCTAGCTTAGTCGGTGACAGCGGCAGCGGTGGCAGGAGCGGCGACTCCGGCGGCGACTCCCTCTTCCCTTTTCCCTCTTCTCCTTCTTCTCCCTCTTTTCTCCCTTCTTTTTCCTCCGTCTACTGGTTTGCTCGACTGCCTGAATCTGATTAGACTAATATATCATCAGCGACCGCTTTCAGCGACCGCGTGCCGTCGCTGTTTTACATGACGTGGATGTTTTAGCGACCGCCCGCGGTCGCTGAAATGATTTGATCGCAAAAAGTTACCCCGCGAAATTTTGCGCCAAATTTAAGGCGGTATTTTTTGTATTTGCGACCGATTGGCGACCGAATGCGGTCGCTGATATACAATAGCGACCAATACTCCATGCGGTCGCTAATACCGGTCGCTATTAATAGCATTAGCGACCGAAGTATGCGGTCGCTAATACCCTTGGTCGCTGTTAGGCCATTTTCTTGTAGTGGTATGTTAAGTTATACTTTGTCATATTCCTTAATACCTTAGGGTATGTTATAGGGTATGTACGGATATAATAAAGTATACACGGAGGTAGGTGAATGATCGACAAAGGATCTACCACTTCTAATAAAGGGAGAGAATGTCCTATGCGATTTGATTAATGACAACTCAGAAATTCCTAGCCAGGGTTGAATTCTAATTTACATTAATCGGAGTTGTGCATTCTTAAATCGAAATCCATATGATTAAATAAAATAAGACTTATCAGCAATTTCATGTCTTATATTTAATCGAGACATTGTATGGTAGAAGGATTGAATTGTATGGTAGCTACTACTGAATAGGTTCTATGTGATTAAAAATTGATTTCATATTATTCGGATAGTCATGATACATTATCGTAAGGTGTCCCTCATGATGTAGAATAAATATTATTTATTTATGTTTGAATTAAAGAAGTTTAATTCATTATAAATAATATTAGAATTGTTCTAATTTATTTATTCTACTATCGGTATAATATTGAACCTAAAGGGTCACACCGCAAAAAGAATAATATTATATTGAAAACAATTGGCTTAATGATAATAAATTAAGTATTTAATTTATTAGTTGAATAAATTGAAATGCTTAATATTTATAATGATCTATTTGGAGAAATATTGAATTATAAATTAATAAGAGAAATCTTATTATTATTATTATCATTTAATTCTTAATTAGATTAAGAATTAATTTAAATGAAATGTAAATATCATTTAAATTAAATGCAAATTTAAATTTGGTCAAATAATTGCAAAACATGTGTTAAGTGCTTAAATGCAAAACATGTAGGTTAGGAAAATATTGATACTTACATATTATGTAAGTATTATACTTGGTTGTATACTAATTAAATTAGGGTTTCTCCTAATTAACCTAACTAAGCAAACTAAGTTATGAACTAGTAGCCTCCATCTCAAGAACACCAAATTAGAGATCAAGTTGTTGATCAAATCTTCAAAGTGTTCTTCATGTATTGTTCTTGTTATTCTTAAGAGTTAGGGATAAAAGAACTTATTGGATTAGCCATCCAAGATTTGTAAAAATCAAATATTGTTCCATATAATCACTCTTGGTGGATCACCTCTAGAGTGCTTCATACACTTTGAAGCTAGTGTTTAATCCAAGGAACAAAGAAAGGAGGAGCTTGAAGAAATCAACAAGGAGTAGATCTTGTAGCTGTTCGAAGGTTGGATCTATTAAGGTATATTTCTTGTTCATTTTCTTCTTCAATTAATAACTATGCATAAGGTGATTAATAGATAAGTTGCAAAAATTTTAATTTTCATTTTCTGTTGCGTACTTGGAGTCATATAGTGTCTAACAATGCAGCATGTCTAATGCAACCGCTGCACCAAACAATCGTTCAAACATCAACACTACCCCAAGGTTGTTATACCTAACTAATTAATCATTAGCCTAGCTAGGTTCAATGATCACTAATTAATTAACACAATCATATTTATGCTATATATAATGATTCCACCGGCATGAGGCATCCAACCATAAAAAGGCCTAACAACTAATATAAGTTGCATAAAGAAGACTTACATTTAAGAAATGTTGTTATTCTTATGTAGGACCTAACGAAATATTTTCTATTTATTTTTTAATTTTATTTTATTGCTAAATCTAAAAAATTAATTTGGTAAGCCCATTATTTTTCTGGCCATGATAATGAAGTTATTTTCAATATAAGGCTGAACCATACCATGTTAATCAATAAGGCCAAAATATCGCAGCCATGGTAGAGGGAACCAACTTAGGTAAAGAATTTTTCTTGTGAACTATACTACCTACATTGAGAGAAATGGGAATCTTATTTGACCCCTTTTTTTTTTTTTATAAATTTAATCTTATTTGAATCTTATTTAAAAAATATTTATTTAAATTTTCAGGCTAAATTTATTATTGAGGAAAAATTATGTAAAAATACATTTTAGACAATTTAAATAATATGCATTTAAAAAACTTAAATAGGACTCCCATTTTTAGACAGATATCTCTCTTTTGATGGTCTTAAATACGAAAGTTGATAATGAGTTTTAAAGTACTTGATTAATACTCATACATATCCAATCTAAAGTTTATTTGTCAACTATAAAATATGATAGGCTAATTAAGCTTTACCAATATTGAGAAACATCATTGTACTGAAAATATAGTTGATACAATATAATACTATATGGCATATTGGTACGTAAAACTGCCAATTGATCACTCCAATTGTAACGTATATAGTTTAATATATATAAAGAAATGGAGAGTTAAGATTAGACTTTGAGAAATGGTTAGGATTGATTATTGTTAGTGAAGCTTAGAGTCTCTCGGTTAGACTCGGAAGAAATTGAGGGAGAAAAAAGAGAAGAAGAGATTAGAAAAATTGGTTTGATAATATTCGATTTCCTATTTTTAGTACATAGACAATATTATACTCCTATAAACTTCCTTTTATATTCGATCCTAACCTTGCTTTTTAGTCTAATTTCAACTCTCCATTTATTTATATATATATTAAGTTATATTCGTTACACCAATCCTTACAACAATATATAATCGATATGAAACTTGGGACTAACTTTTTATCTTGGGTATTAAGTATAATTTTAGAGACATTAACAAAACCTGAAAAGTAGAGTTCAGAAATAATCCATACATATAAAGTTGCTGAGAAGGCGTTGATTATGATAGGTTTATCCGGATCCTTCACTCGCAAGTTTTCTAGCTAGTATGTAACTATGTATTGTGAACATATCGACTTTGGCACACTGCCACAGTAGACGAAAGAGGATACAATTAATTAGTCCTTTTATATGTTGGATAAAAAATATCGTTTTTATTGCGTGTTAACACAATGATATATAAGAAAAAGAGAATACGTGACTTGTCACAATTAAATTTGAACCAAATTTAAAATGACGTAATATCTGATAATAAAATATATAGTAAAATGATTGTAATGTTATTAATGAATATGATGAAAAGACGAACATAGTCTAAATGATCAGAATTTTAAATAAAACGAAACTCTTCTCAATCTAGTATTTAAGAACAACTTAACTACTACATAACATCGTGTTGTGGAGAGTAAATTGTCTTACTGTAATTCAAAATTAGTAATTCATCGTGTTGTGGAGAGTAAGTTGTCTTACTGTAATTCAAAATTAGTAATTTTTTCCTTTTGCAACATTGTCTTGCTGTTTTTAAGTTGTTCCGTTAAATATAAATTACATAGAATAGTTATATCTGGTTTAATATAGGTGAAATGGTGAATGAATGGTAATTGGGTTTCATTTTTTGTGTGTGTTTTACATTTTTGTCCTTTAATTTAATAAAAATGTCAAAATTTCATTTTAAAATCTGTTTTTTTAATTTTATATATATATATATATATATATATGTATATGCACTATTTAGCCATGTAATCAAGTCATATCATTAGCTTATCACATGAGACAGTCTAATTAACTAAAGTGAAAAAAAAATAATCGTTTAATCGCATAATTGAAAAAAAATTAAAAATCAATCACCGAAATAAAAGAAATCAATAATTTAATATAGTAATATATATTTAAGTCTTTTTCTTTAAATTCAACTGTCATACATCTTACAATAGACGGTATAATCTGGTGTCCATTAAAGAGTTGATAATCACATTTGCTATAAATCGAATATATTTTATAGAAGAGTTTTGTCAACCTAAGAAAACAAAGGGAGGTGGGGATTTTCATACTTAAGTCTAGATCTATTCATTTTCTCTACTCATTCCTTCTTTTGCTTAATATCTCTTCTCCTCTCCATATATTTCAACACCACCTTTGTTATACTTCAGGCCTTGTTCATAATTTCTTCCATCAATATATACTCTAGTTATATACTTATACACCATGGTTTTTGAGGATCTCAGCATAAAGACAGGCCTTAGTCTTGGCTTAGTCCCAAAAGATCAATATTTTCAGTTCAATCAACAAAAGACGAATTCATCATCCGAAAAATCCGATCACTTTTTCCCATCTCTCACTTTAGCCTTATCTTCAGATCATCAGATCCTGACATCCCAAGAAGCCTTAACTTTTGATGCAAGTAAACTCCGTGTTGAATCCAAATCCAAATCCGGCGCCATTTTATGTAATCGACAAGCCTCATCGATTAGTGCATCGTTTTCTAATCCGAGCATAAAGAGGGAAAGAGATGTCAGCAGTGAAGAAGTTGAAGTTGAAAAAGTCTCTCGTAAAGTATTTAGTGATGATCTAGATAAAGAGGAAATAAGTGGTTCAGGAAAGAAACTTAGACTCACAATATTCCAGACTTTTATTTTAGAAGACAGCTTCAAAGGAAATAACACTCTCAATCCTGTAAATAATTTCTATTTCTCTCTTATATATTAATCTGATCTATTTTTGGTATCTCTATATTTTCTTTTTGTATCTATTGTTTTAGCTTTAAGGAATAATTAAGTGATTGATTTTTTTGTGAGTTGTATGATCAGAAGCAAAAGAAGAACTTAGCGAAACGGCTAAATCTAAGGCCACGACAAGTAGAAGTATGGTTCCAGAATAGGAGAGCCAGGTAAGACTAACTATTTGAGCTTCGTTTGTTTCAAGGAAAACGTTTTCAGAAAGAAAAGAAAACTCCACAATTTTGGATGTTTGATAGGGATTCTGACTTCGGGAAGTTTAAAATGGACCGTCCATTTGTGTAGTGTATAGAAATAAGTTCTATTTATATAGCAAAGAATTGCATATCACATGACATTTGTTATACAATTAATTATTATACACTTACAACTCTCTGCTATATAAAATACAACTTATTTCTATTGATTGTTTAAATGAATTGTCTATTTTAGACTGTCTGAAATTAGAATCCTTTGATATGATACTAAAAGTGGTTAACTAAAATCGTTTTATAGTTAGGTTGATGCACAAATAAGCTTATTTTTATTAAAAATGACTTTTCAGTTTAAATTCCATAATTCATTTTCAAGGAAATGTTTTCTCGACAATTTTAACGTTTTCCTCGAAACAAATGGAGCTTAAGTTGGTCTTATTGATGACTAGCTAGTAAATACTACTAATATCGTTTTCTTTTATTAATTTTTTTTTCTCAAATTAACAGGAGTAAGTTGAAGCGAGCTGAGTTAGACAATGAATTATTGAAGAAGTGTTGTGAAAAATTAACAGTTGAAAATGGAAGGCTCCAAAAGGAACTGCAAGAGCTGAAAGCATTAAAACGGACAGCGCCACCATTTTACATGCAATTGCCGGAAACAACCCCCACCATATGCCCTTCATGTGAGAGAACTGGTGGTTCTTTTTCTAATGAAAATTCTTCCAATTAAGTGTCCTTTCACTATTAATGCAATTATGCAAAGCCTCAATTTTATGCTCCCTTTAATGGTAATCCTTCTGCAGCATGCTAGGCAGTTTTTTAAGCACACTTTCTGGCTCAAGGCATCGTTATTTTTTTCTTCTAGAATAGGGAGCTGATATTTCTAACACAATTTTCACTTTACGAAACAAAAGATGCAATATATTATTGTACCATGTGTATAAAAGTTGCACATTATATTCAAAAAAAATTTAAAAATTATGATGGAAATATTATTTCCCCTAGAATACGAGATTTATAAATTTTAGGCATGTGAAGATAAATTCTTACTCCAGCTCTCTTTTATATTTGTAGTGTATATATGGCCGTTAATCTCTGATAATAGTCTATGAATGAAGTGATATTTTTCCTTTTAATTGTATTCGATAGTGATTTTAACTCAAATTTACATTATGTGTGACACTAGACCTTAATAAATATACCAACGCATATAAATATGGCTTTGCAGGTCTTCTGATTTAATCAAGATACTCCCTTTATAAAATTAAAAAAAAAGGAAAAAAAATCAGAAGAAACGGAAAAAGAAAAAAGTTTCTTTTGAAAATTTTATATTTTGTTTCATATTTATCACTAAATTCATTGAGTGTTAATAGTGATTGTATATTTTGCATGATAATAAAATATTAATGATAAACTCGACAATATTATGTCATTTTAAACTATCAATAGAAAAATTAGGAACAAAAAGTTAAGGAATAAAAGCAAGAAACTGTTATTTTGGCTACTTAGTGAAAATAAGAAATCCCTTTATTTTAGGGTTAATACTGGTAGATAAATTGGTAAATAGTTAGGAGGTATTGTTACGTTAAAGTGAGGCGTGAAATCGTGGGTGGCGGAGAGGGCGTTGGAACGCCTATAATCCCATAGCAAAGTTACGCTAACATCAAAGTAGAAAATTAACGCTCTCGGAGTTCTGTCCAATCCAAATATTCACAGTACGTATTTACTTAATTCATTGGTATAAGAGCTTTAATGTGGGCACCTGCAAATTTTTTTTCCGTTCCCGTAGATATTTAGCTGCTTTGTTTCGAAAAGGGAGTGACGCTTCCCATTAATTGCTTCCGTTGGTTGAGGTTTCGTAATTAATCCCTTTTCTTTTCGGTTAAAAACCTTTATCATCAGAAATGGCAAACAAATTGATTGCATTCGAGTTGGCAGAGATCGAACATTTGAATGGCACCAATTATGATATGGGGAGTAGAAAGATCAAATATGAACTTGTTAACGCCAAGATTTGTTTACGCGCCCAATTATTAAATTACGCGCTCAATCTTGCACAGAAACGAAATTACATTCACAGAGCTGATGGTCTTGGCCGCCGGGGGATAACTTCGGTGTGAGAATAAGTACATGCTGAATAAGGTTTAATAATGGAGGCTTAATGCTTTAGTGCTGAAAAAAGATTATTACCTATGAATTAAAGTTTAACCTTGTATTTATAGTAATCACACCACCAACTCTAAGCCCGTCCCCGCATGGAAATAAAACTCTTTATTAGGATAGATACTTTAATGGGATCAAACTGAATTTCTTTAAAGAAAAAAAGTCAAATCATATCCTGACACTTTCCTTAGAAGTTAGAAATTAAATACAATTAGGATTCCTTAATATTCCCTCACTGCCCAAACAGACTCCTACGTGAGATCATTCCTCCATGTGGACCATGGCCCACTATATCCATCGAGCCCAAATAAACACACCCCAACATTGCCCCCTAGTCTTTCATTACAATGAGACATTTAATGTAAGAGTACATCATTAAAGCCTAATAATTAAACGTGAAGACACAAGACCTAAAATCAGATGCTTCGGTAACGTTCCTAGCACACTTCACCAGGCCCCACCATTACTGCTCAACCCACTTATTACGCCGTTTTTGGAAAATTGTGCGGAGCCCAATGGTCAAACAATTCAAACCCCCTCTCCTCCAAAAAACAACTGCCACATTTCAGATCTGATCTCAAAACTATTCGTGCTCTCACTCTTTGCAACTTCTTCTTCCTACCTGCAACCCCCAATTTTTTCCGGCGAAAACCCCTTCTGATCATCTTGTTCAATTATCTACCAATGGTTGCCACAAATACCCCCATTACCGTTGTTCCAACCACATTCGGACCCACTGACTCTTCCACTCTAACCTCAATTGTGATAACCACCGCCACCAGCATCGCCATCTCTACTGAAGCCACAACCGTCACCACCACCATCACCTCAACTCCCCGACCATCAGGTCCTTCCAAGGCCGAAATCAACAACCTAAAAAAAGAATATTCCAACGAAGTGTCCTTCGCCCATATCAACACTACTTCCACTATCGCCCCCCAAGACCTCCCCAGAATACGAGAACAATACCGTATTCCAGCCACCTACGAAATTCGAGCCCCCTTCCATATCGAACGAATGTATCACCGTCCTGATGGATGAACCACCATCTCTCTTAGTTCCCTCAAATATGGGGTACGCCTCCCCCTTCACGCTTTCATCATTACCATCCTAGGGTTCATCGGAGTAGGCTTCGCCCAACTATTGTCGAACTCCTACATCTACATCATCTCCTTCATCGCTTTCTGCCACGAGCTCGGTATTCCTCCCACCAATTGACTTCTTCTTCTCCTTATTCTCCATGAGCCAATCCAGAGAATCTGGATTCTGGCAAATAAACAAGCAACAAAGCAAACAGATCGAAAAGCATTCACTGATGAAGACCCCTTCAAGTAACAAAGGATGACATTCACAGTGGTTTTACATCTGGGGCCCCGACATCCGCCTAATTCCCGACTAGGCCGAAGCTTCCCGACCCAATGTAACCATAGGGGAACTTTCTCGAACTCATCTTGAAGAGTTGGTAAAGACCATTGAAAGACTGCCGATGAAAGAATGGGACTTCGATCTTCTAAACGACCAAACCTGACTGTTTAATCATCAACGTAAGTCTCAAACCTTTCAATTTAAATCATAGTAATTCAATTTCCTGTTCTGATATAACTTCTTAATTCATACAGTGTCACTTATCAAACCGACCCCTGTCGCCGATATCAGTCGATCGTCTTTCGAAGGTACTGAAGAGACGATCCCTCCACCAACATCAATCGGAACCCCACCCTTAATTCAACCTATCACTGTAGTCCCGATGTCACAACCTCCCTCATCCTTCATTATCCCCACAATCAGCTTCACCGAGAAGAGCTTCTTAGATATGCCCGTTTCTGAAAGAGGCAAACTCATCTGGGTAAAGAGAAGGCGTCTAGTGAAGACTGTCGATCCAACCCCTCCAACCAAAACACAACAAAATATCCAGTCCGACCCACCAACCTCTGAAGCCCCTCCAACAGAAAACACCGAACCAAACCCAACCAACCACCTGATTCCATCCACCGACCCGATCCCCACATCCAAACTGAACCAAACACAAACAGAAAAAAGAAACGAACTCGAAGGCCCCTCAACCGAACCCCCAGCAAAAAAAACACACCAAAACCTCTTCGGATCATCAATCGCCTCCACCTTCTCCCCAACATTCTTCGCTAACTCCCAGCCGCATCCAAGAGGCTCCCACTTCGGCAACGTTGTGGCCCCAAAACGCAAAAGACTTCTCTATCAACCTCTTTGAGCACTTCGTTTTTCCCAGTGATGACGAAAGGTTCGAGGGAGCAAGTCTCCGAGAGCTCATAAACTTCAATGCCTTGCACTAAAGTCGGGTAAGTATTTCTGATCTAACCTTACCTCCAAACTTGCATAATAATTCCATTATATAACCTTCCTTCTGTCTGATCATAGGCCACTACCGTCAAGGGTCGAATCCTATGCCGACTTTCCCAGGCTGATGAGAGAGAAAAAATATTGGAAGCTGAAGTCGAGTGTCTTAAACTTATGGTTCAGACTACAATGGCCGACATCGAAAAAGAAAAGAGCCTGCACACCAACACTGCCTTCCACTGCAAAGAACTTCAAACTGAACTGGACACGGTAAAAAAGGAAGCTTTCGAACGCGAAAAACGCCCGAGGGCACTCCTAAAAGACCGTGAAAGCATGAAGAAGGAGTGCGACGCTCTGAAGGGTGACAATGCGGCTCTGTAAAGAAAACTCGAGATGATGGATAAAAATCTCAAAATATCCATAGAGGCTCACAACACCGTGGAGAAGGAGTTCAGCAGCTACAAGGCGCTAGGTCCCCTATTGACCGAAGCAGTCAAGCAGCAAGTCTGTCAAGAATATCAAAAGTCCGTCGAGCTCTCAAAGGAAGTAATACAACAGTTCAATGATGACTACCAAAGTGCTCAGGACAAGGATAAAGAAATGATGTTGGCATATAACCTCAACCCTATAATTTTAGACTCTTCAGACAAAGAAGTCAAAACCTGAAACCAACCTCCTTCTCCAAAAAACAAAATTTTTATAATAGTTTATTATACTATTCATGTAATCAAATCTCCGATGTACATACACTCAAAATTAATGAAAATATCATTCGTGCTAAGTTGAATTCTTATTTTATTAAGCATTTAGACAAAATTACAGAGTCATAAAGGAAACTACTTAACATGCACTACTAATAATACTTTCTAAGTCTCCTAGTATGCCAAGTGTTTTTGACTTCTGTCCCATCCATTGCTCGAAGTCGGTAAGTTCCTGGCTTCAGCACTTTAGTAACCTCATAGGGTCCTTTCCAGTTAGGCATTAACTTTACAAGGCTTTGGGGCATCAACGTCTCCACCTCTCGAAGGACTAGATCTCCAACTTCAAATCTCCTCAATTTTACCCCTTTATTATAGTGCCTAGTTGTTCTCCTTTGGTAGACCGTTAGCCTTACCAAGGCCGACTCCCGAACCCCTTCTAACAAATCAAGATTGAGACGAAGGTCTTCATCATTATACAGCTCCTTATACTGACTGACCCGAAGCGAGGGAGACCCGATCTCAACTGGAATAAGGGCATCAGTCCCGTAGGCTAATCTATACGGTGAGTCGCATGTCGTAGTATGAGGTGTAGTCCGATACACCCATAAAATGCTAAGCAGCTCTTCGAGCCATCTTCCCTTAGCTTTGTCCAACCTCCTTTTAATTCCATTGAGTAGTCCGATTAGTAACTTCTATTTGACTATTAAATTGAGGATGAGCAACCGAAGTCTTTCGATACTGGATGCCCAAATCCTTCAAGAACTCTTCGAACTTCGATCCCACAAATTGTCTACCGTTGTCCGATACTACCACCATGGGGATTTCGAAGCGAAAAACCACGAACTCCTTGAGAAACTTAAGACATTCTTACTTCGTGCTCGTCTGAAGGGGTTTGGCCTCTACCCACTTGGTCATATAATCGATAGCCACTACCACAAAGCTAACATGTCCTTTTGCCCTCGACAACGGTCCCAAGATATCAATTCCCCACACTGCGAATAAGATCGGAGACAAGACCGAAAATAACTCTTCGGGTGGCTGATGAGGAATAGGACTATTGAGCTGGTATTTAGGACACTTCTAAACATATTCCTTGGCTTCCTGAAGGAAAATAGGCCAATAATAACCCTGTCAGAGAACTTTATATGTCAATGTCTTAGCTCTCATGTGATCCCCACAGATTCCTTCGTGAACTTCCCGAAGTACGTACTCTGCTTCGGACGGAACCAAATACTTCAGCAAAGACGAAGAGTATGCATGCCGATATAAGTCACTATCGATCAGAATGAAGTTTGAACTCCTGTTCTTTATCTTCTTCGCTAGTATCCGATCTGAAGGTAACTCGCCATCGGCCAAATAACTTATATACGATGTCATCCAACTGTCAGAGCGCTCCACCACCAACACATCTGCCTTCTGAATACTCAGAAATTCCAAAACCTCTAAATATACTGAACCACTAAAAGAATTCGTATCCAACGTAGCCACTTTGATAAAGCATCAGCAATAGTATTATTGGACTGATCCACCCCTTGAAAAGCATACGAAATAAAATAATGGAGTCGATCCCTGATTTCGGCCAGATACTTAGTCATCCTTGTCCCCCGGGCCTCATACTCCCCTGATATCTGTTTAACCACCAATTGAGAGTCGTTGAAGATAATTAGCCTTTGTACCTCCAAACTCTTTGACAACCGTAACCTAGCCAAGATTGCTTCATACTTGGCCTCGTTGTTAGTTGCCCGAAAATCGAAGCGGATAGCCTGTTGCACCCTGAAACCCTCTGGGCTTGTCAGAATCACCCATTCACCGCTGGCATCCGAAGTTGATGATTTATCCACGTACAGTGTCTATGAAGTCTGAACCTGCCAAAGCTCCGAGATCGGCCTAACTACCGCTTCTGCCTGATCGACGGAGCCGGGTTCAGAAAAAAACACTCTACAATAAAGTCGGCCAAGACATGACCCTTAATCGTTATGCGAGGATGGTACTCCAGAATGAACTGAGTTAACTCCATAGCCCATGCTGCATATCGTCCTAATATGTCTGGCTTATTCAATATCTTTTTCAGAGACTGATCCGTGCACACGATTATCAACCTTCCCTAAAAATAGTACCGAAGCTTCCGACTGGCTATAATCAAAACGTAGACGAACTTCTCCAGATTCGGATATCTCGTTTCCACATCCCGAATGGCATGGTTGACATAATAAACAGGAAACTGATTTCCTCCCATTTCCTGAACCAATACCGCTCCGACCGCCAATGAGCTTGCTGCCAAATAAAAATACAAGGGTTCCGAAGGGACCGACTTCATCAACAGAGGTGTTGAAGATAAGTATTTTTTGATTCCCTGAAAAGCGTCCTTACACTCCAAAGTCTACTACAAAGTCTTCTCGTTCTTCGGCCTCTTTAGCATATCAAAGAACGACAAACATCTTTCTGCTGACTTGGACATAAACCTCCTCAACGCCGCAACCCGACCCGTCAATCGCTATTCATCTTTGAACATTTGAGGAGACTTCATGTCCAGAATGGCCTTGATCTTCTCCGGATTCACCTTAATACCCCTTTTGCTCACCAAATACCCTAGGAATTTACCCGAACTGAGGCCAAAAGTACACTTCGTCGGGTTCAGTGATGAGTGAGTTTTATACCTACGGATCAGATATTGTTAAGCCTAATTATTGCTATCTTTAAGTGTTTTTAGTATCATTTTATTTATTTTTGTGTTTGTTTATTATAGGATGGAGTTGGGGGCATAGAAATTATTTTGGAGAAGAAAAGAATTAAAAATTAGGCTGAGTGGAATTTTTATAATTTCTTGGTCCCAGTCAAGCGCTTAGGCTTTTGGAAAAGAGTTAATTTGAGCGCCTAGGCACTCGTGTACTGTCGGGCATGGAAATTGTGCGGCGGGGAAGGAATTCTAAGCCAAAAAGGAATCTGAATGAGGGTTTTAACCAATATACAAGGGAGAAGACTTAAGATTACACGTAACAAGAGATTGTAGAGACTAAGACAAGGAGAATACGAAGGAGATTTACAGAGCTTGAAGATCAAGACAGAGATTGGGAATGGCTTTATAGTTTTTTCTATCCCTTTTCTTTAATCTTTAATTTTGTAATCTTTGGAATGTTTTTATTTATTATCTGGATGATGTTTTCCTTAATCGTTATGAACTAAACTTTCAATTAAGATTGCAATGAAACTTATTATGTAATTTAGATTGATGCTTTCTATTTAATTTAAGTTGATTACTTTTGAATCGTTTATCATATCTTGTGTTTGTTGATTAATTGTCTGGCCAACAATTACCGGGATAGTTTATACAAAATTGAAAGATGGAGTATAGATTTAGATCTAGGTATGATAGCATATGTTCATAAAATCTAAATAAGGCTAATATGATTAGCGTATAGGATAGGAATATACATACATGTCTTTTACAGCCATTGAAAGAATCTATGCTTGAAACCCTAATTAACATAATTTACATAAAAATATAGTGAGTTAATTAATTAGGGTATTCCTTGTAATTCTATTACTTTAATGTCAAATTTATGAGGATTTGTTCATGTGTCTATCGGAAGAAGCGCGTGAATACTATAAAGAATTCTTGGTTAGCTATTTATTGTAATTAATTAATTAAATAGGAAGTGTATTGGTTTAAATGAAATACTAAAGGAAATTGTAATCTTAAACTTTTAAATCTACATTACTCTTGTGATTGATTATTTTAGTAGTTAATTTTAGTTACTTTTAATTTTAATTCTCAAATATCATTCATAGTTTATATAAGGTTAATTTAGCTAAAAATTAGTAATCGACAAATATTAACATATTTCCTCGTGGGAACGATATCCTTACTTGCTGAATATTATAAACGAACGTGTATACTTGCGTGTTAAGTACTAGTAAGAAATTAGGCAACAAGTTTTTGGCGCCGTTGCCGGGGAAATTATTTTAATATTTAGTCGTTATTAATTTTGATATTGTTAATCTTAATTTAAACTTTTACTTTTCTGTTCTTCTCTGGTGTTCTTGTCTTGTGTATGCAAACGCGATCGAAACAGCCAGAACTTGAACCATACGAGGATGATATTGACAAACGGTTAAAAAGGTTGTGTAAGTGGGTTAAACAAACGCGAGAGACACTAGATAAGCAAGATAAAATGGCTGAAGAAGAGCAAAAGTCATTGCGGGATTATGCCATACCGCAAGTTACTGAAATTCAGTCTAGTATCACGAGGCTTGCCATTACTGCCGCTAGTTGTGAGATAAAACCTGGAACAATACAGATGATTCAGAGTTCCGTTTAATTTGGAGGGTTGCCGAATGATGATCCGAACTATCACCTGGTTAGTTTCCTGGAAATTTGTGATATATTCAAATACCATGGAGTGATGGAGGACATTATAAGACTCAGACTGTTGCCATTCATACTTAGAGAATAAGTTAAGAGTTGACTCCATTCACTACCGCCAGGTTCGATTACTACATGGAGTGATCTAGCTTAGAAACTTCTTGCAAAGTTTTTTCCGCCTGCAAAGACAGCAAAAATGCGGAATGATATTACCTCTTTCGTTCAACATGACTCAGAATCATTATATGATGCCTGAGAAAGGTTTAAAAACTTGTTGAGAAGATGCTCACACCATGAGATTCCTAAATGGCTTCAGGTGCAGACTTTCTATAACGGATTGTGTAGTACGGTGAGGACAAGTATAGATGTTGCAGCGGGTGGAGCTCTTATGGCTAAGAACTATGATGATGCATATCAGCTGCTCGAGACTATGACAACTAATAATTATCAATGGCCAACTGCAAGAATGACTCAACCAAAACCAATCAGGGTTTATGAAGTGGATGTTATGACAGCTTTATCAGCTCAAGTAATAGCTCAGATTTTTGTTCTTACAAAGAAGATAGATGCACTTGTGACGCCCCCAAATCCGGGTACTTGAAACCCGTATTTAGTGCAACACGATACTATTCATTCAACATTTTATTATTGATATTCAAACCAAAATAACTCATTACATCAAGTTTAAACTTGTCTAACCCAGGTTCGCAGACCTTTAATTCATTACATGATAAATATTGTATTATTATTACAAAACATCTAATTATTACAAATAACAGTCTTCTACTCATCCACTTTCCCTTTTCCTTTGTCTTTGCCAGATCCTTCTAAAGTTTCACTGAAAACATTTAATTCCAAGCAAGGGTGAGCATTTAATTGCTCAGCAAGTAATAACAGATACTAAAACAATATATCGAAATTAAACATTTTCATTGAAGAATACTTCTACAACGAAACAACAGTTGTGAAGTCATTGAATCAATTCTGAATACAAAACTTTTCATTTATTATATTTGAAATGACATACTGACTAATCATGCTGAGTGGTCACAAGACCAAGAACTTTGTTTTGCATACTTTTGAAAAGGTCTAACAGTAATTCAACTGCAAACCGTCTTAACTTACGGGCACGGTGGGTGATCAGCCCTTTATGCCCTGCGTTGATCAACACTACTTGCGTTATCCTCATTGCCTTTCGGCACAATTAAAAGTTTTCCCAAATAAGGGATGTTCGTCTCAGACTTGAATTCCATACCAAAACAATTCGGTTGGAACGCTCTATCTAATCTTAATAATATTTCAAGGCTTGCAATGGATAATGAAGAATTATTTTACTCTAGTCTAGCCGAAACAATAGCATAGACTTGTTTCTTAACAGTTCAGCAGGACTGGAAGATATTTCATATAGCAAAGCTTATCAACAACTACATCGAATATAATTAGGAAACTTGAAATGAATTAGAATACTTGCATTCAATGTATAAATCGAATGAAGTTAAAGAACTTGCAACGAGTTAGGATACTTCCGAAATTAAAACTCTTCTTGCATATTATAAAAGTAATGCATAGGATTGGGATTACTTGCACAATGGAAAAGTAGTGCACAGAATTGGGGATACTTGCAGTAATAGAGAAAGTTTGCATACAAACGTTGAATTGTACAAGTTAGGAAACTTGCACAACCATTCAAACATGGATAACTTGTATAATTTAAAAATATTACACAAGAAGGATATAAGTTCAAGAGACTTGCGTAATCATAGGCCTTTTGCATAAAGTAAATGCTTAGGTTAGGATACTTGCCTTGCGTGTAGTTTAACAATTATAATTTAGCTTATCATCACTCCATAAGCCCTACACAGTTACAATCACATATATACGCCCATTAGCTATAC
The DNA here is from genome assembly GCA_034770075.1 of Aralia elata. Lineage (NCBI taxonomy): Eukaryota > Viridiplantae > Streptophyta > Magnoliopsida > Apiales > Araliaceae > Aralia > Aralia elata. The sequence goes on from CM068377.1 coordinate 35,973,922, forward strand.
ATACATGTCATATATCACGTACTCATGTATGTATATTAGATAACCATACCACACTTGATGGTTTTCATTTAACTAATATATTTTATTTAACTAATATCTTTCATTTTTGGCTTAAAGTCTTTACGTATTCATTTAAAATATTTTGTGTGTCATCACCATTTTACGTCAAAAAGGCTTTGACGTGGCTTTTAACATATCAAAACGTTATCCTTGTAGTTTATACATCGCTCTTGATATACATAATGATTGCTTTCTAGTTCGTATACTTGAAGTCTTATTACGCATTCTTAGTTTCTTTTCCGTATTAAAACGAGTTTACATATTCTTTAGTTCTTATATCTTGTTATGCTTTTACAACGATTTATTTTATAACTAAACTATGAGTATTGCATCGCGTTATCAAAACAGGCCACAACTAGGCATAGCCTAATTATGGTTGCTGCTACTGTCGCTGCTCTGCTGCCATCTGCTGCTATTGCTAGGCAGCAGCCCCCATTCCCCTTCCCCTTATTTTGTGTACTTTTATCTCTCAATCTACTAATTCATTCATGATGTATTTTTTGGTATGATATAGGTGGTATACCCACTCATTTAAATAAAATACAAGTTACAATTATACAAGCAAATTAGGTGAATTAAACTGTGCACCAAAACTACACAGTAGAAACAGTTGCAGCAGCGCAGTGCGCGCATGGCTGCTGTTGTCCAGCTGCAGCCCCATGGTTAAACTGCCCACTTTGCAAATTTACGTCTTCCAGACCATAAGTCTGATTGCTACCAATTTTTAAAACGTTTGTACTTGGTATGGCAGACTATTTTTCAAAAATTATAAACCATCCAATTTGGACATTCTAGACTGGCTTAACAGAGCTCCGAAACTGCCCTGTTGCAACTATTTTACACCAAAAACTAACATGTTCTTAATTTCCAAAATAGATTCAAATTTGAATTTTACTTGTTCAATCCACTTAAGTTATTACATAAAATAAGTATAAAGAGTTTATAAACCATAAACTTAACCAAATTCCTTAATTATACCCAAAAGCTTCTAAGAAACCTTTTATCAAACACAACATAGGCATTAAATTTTAGGATAAATTTCGCAAAGGTTTCTTTCCTTTCTAATCCCATTTCGCCATCCTTATAACTCCGCACAACAACTACTAATCGCCTTCTAATTCACAGTCTAATTAATAGAATAATCTCTCAATCAATTTTGCACACGAATGCCCAACTTTTATTTATATATATATATATATATATATATATACACATATACATATATATTACCTCTTGATTGCTGAAAATCTTGATTACTCTTGATAAGAACTCCTCTTTTTGCTTGATTAGTCTTTAATTTCAATTTGCTATCTTAGCTTCTTGAGAATTTGATAGAATTTTCAGTTTCATGGAGTAATTTGGTATAGAAAACTAGGCTTGGAAATGTTTGGAACGAGAGATATAAATCGGGATATATATATATATATATATATATATATATATATATATATATATAGAGAGAGAGAGAGAGAGAGAGAGAACGGATATAGAGAAGAGAATGATTAAATTTCCTTGCTTCCTACTCATTAGATCATATAGCTCAGCTGAGTGTAATGCCTATTAGCTAAAACACTTCCAACTCCTACTTAAATTAATGACTCAGCTATATTTTCCTAATTCTTAGCATACATAGCCTATGTGCATATTATCTTACTACATTCCCATAAATCACATATACATAATACATATATATGTTTATACATCATATATACGTATTTAATAATACATACATATATTTCATCTTTACATATATATATATATATTATATATATATATATATATATTATACATAATATACATATTACATGCATACATATTCTCATACATATTATATAAAATATATTATATAATATATACCATGCTTTTAATACATATATGCCAATCAATGTATTAATTAATCTTTCCAATTAATAATAAAAAGAAAAATATAGAATTAATGTGTTTAATAAAATAACACTTTTAGTGGAACGGACCAATAATTAATATTAATAATTATTTCAATTAATGTATTAAAATTAATTAACTCTTTCAATAAAAATGGAAATTAATACATTAAATAAAATAACATATTTAATGTAACGAACAAACTATATTAAAATAATTTAATATGTATTAACTATTTTAATTTACTTACTTAACGTAATAAATCAATTAAAAATAATTAATATTCAATTAATTATTTTAACTCATTTATTCAAGATATACAACAATTTTGTATAATTAACTTAATCATCTCATTTCTTTCATAAATTGTCTTCAAACAATTTAAATATATAAATTTAATATATACAACTAATTAAAATTAAATATCTCCTTCGTCCCATAAATTGTTTTCAACAATTTATAAAATATATAATTTAATATATTTTATCCTTTATTCACATCATAAATGTTATTCACAAACTTGATGCCAATATACATATAATATAAATATTGCACCTCATATTATTAATATACATTCATTTGAAATAATATTAAATATTATTCCATTATTCATTATAACATAAATATAACTATCAAAATTAATTAAAACAAACATTTAACTCTCTAACTTTCAATTAGTGAATTAATGTTTACCCATTTAATAACTCAAACTAATATCAAACGAATATATTTAATAGTTTTATTAACTATTAAGTATAACTTTTCAAAAAAATTGCATATTCTCTACATTTATTTAAACATTTAAATTTTCACACACAAAATTTCACATAATTCATAGCACATATACATTTATACAGTCAAACTCAGCGTATCCCAATATATAAATTAAATAAAATATATTATTTAATATATTTTATTTATTAATAATTTTCAAAAATTTCGGATTGCCACAGCACTTGGGGTACAGAATGTTCAGAGAATGGAAACAGTTTGTGAAATATGCACGGGTAACCATTCAACTGATCAATGTGCGATAAATGTTGAATCGGTCCAGTTTGTGTCTAATTACAATCGACAATAGGGCAACAATTCAAACAACTACAATTTCGAATGGAGGAACAACATAAGTCTTTCTTGGAGCAATAATCAGCAACAACCTCAAGCTCCAAGACAGGCATACCCACCTGGATTTCAGCCTCAACAACAACATCAGCAACCTCATCAACTTGATAAGATGGCATAAATGGAAGAATTGTTAGCGAGATTGGCGAATCAGTTTGAAGCAACCACGAAAAATAAATCAGTTGCAATAAGGAATCTTGAGAATCAGATAAGACAGATAACAAGTGTTGTAAACAATCGACCTCGAGGTTCTCTACCAAGTGATACCGAGAAGAATCCAAGGAGAGATGGTAATGAACAGTGTCATGTTATCACACTTCGAAGTGGAAGAGAGTTAGTGGAGACTAGTGTCGAAACTCAAGAAAAGGTGCCAAGGGATTCGGGAAATGCGAATGAGAATAGAGTTGAGGAGAAGAAAACAGACGAAAGCCAAAAGGTGAGCTCGAAAGGAGAAAAATAGAATGCAGTTGTGCCTTCCGTGCCTGTCCCTCAATGATTACAAAGTTAAAAGCTTAAAAATCAGTTCGCAAAATTTATGGAGGTCTTTAAAAAATTACACATTAATATTCCGTTTGCCGAAGAGTTAGAGTAGATGCCGAGCTACATGAAATTCTTGAAAGAAATATTATCCAGGAAACGAAGGCTATAGGAGTTCGAGACTGTGGCGCTAAAAGAAGAGTGTAAGTGCGATTTTCCAGAAAAAGCTACCACCAAAGTTGAAGGATTCGGGGAGTTTTAACATCCCTTGTTCAATTGGAAATCAATTTGTTGGAAAAGCTTTGTGTGATTTGGGAGCTAACATAAATCTAATGCCACTTTCCATATACAAGAAGCTGGGTTTAAAGGAAGCAAAACCGACAAATGTCACCTTACAACTTGTAGATAGATCGATCATGTATTCGATGGGTATAGTAGAGGATGTACTGGTGAAGGTTGACAAATTGATTCTTCCGATAGATTTCTTGGTTCTGGAGTACGAGGAGGATCAGGAGATTCAAATAATTTTGGGAAGACCATTTTTGGCGACCGAAAGAACGCTAATCGATGTGCAGAATGGGGAATTAACTATGAGAGTGAACGATCAAGAGGTGAAGTTCAAGGTGTTTAAGGTAATTAAGTTCCCAAACGACAGTGAAGGTTGTTATCAGGCCAATGAAGGCAAGGATTTGGTTCATGAAGATTCTTGGGAAATTGTTGGCTTAAAAGCCTTGATTAGTGATGAGTTACAGAGTAAAAAGCAAACAACTTGTTGGAAAAGGGCAAATGGTAAAACGTTGTTGGGGGTGTGCAGTTGAGTTCAGAAGCAACCACAATATTCCAGCTGAGCCCGATTAAGCTAAAATAGGGAGTAGTCAGGCTGAAGACTCTAAAACAAGTGCTAACTGGGAGGCAACCCAGAATTTCGATTTATTTCCTTTACTTTTAGTTAATTATTTTGTTTTAGTCTTCGAGTTCATTTAGCTCTTTACTATTTATTTTATTAGTCTAGGATTTTACATTCAGTTATAATCTCTCTGCATATGATAATTGATAATTAGGTTTATAGGTTGTAAGATGAAAACATGAAGGAAGCAAGAATTTGGATAAGTATTGGTCCAAGTGCCTAGGCGCTCACATCAAGGCCATTCCAAGAGCCTAGGCACTCTATTACAATAAGCTCAGCCAGGTCCAAGCGCCTAGGTACCCAAACCATGCCTAAACCAAGAGCCTAGGCGCTCACCATAACCAACCCATTCTACTCCCAAGTGCCTAGGCACCCAACGAAGGCTAAATCCAAGCGCCGAGGCGGTCCAGCTAGAACGTAGGGGAAAAAATGAGCCTTAGTTCGGAAAATTTCAACTCAAACCCACTTATCTTCTCTCCTAATTCAACCAAACCTCTCTTCCACTCTTTCACAACCCCACGACATCCTCTCTTACTTTCTCCCAATCCAAAACTGAAACATATATTCCCACCCACAATCCACAAGAAATTAAAGTTTCTTTCTACTTCTCCAATTCCATCTTGGATTTTAACTTCAACAATTCAGCAAGGATTGGGATTAAATCAAGTTTGGGGGAGGTTCTCAAATAGCAGCTCATTTCCAATTTACGGCACCACCTGTTTTGTCTGTTTACCGACCACCAGCCTTAGACCCTAATGACGACGAGAAGGATGAGGAAGATAATGATGACGTGGAGTAAGACATCTATTAGGGAAGTCCTCAGTTCTTAATTTTTTTATATTTTACGCAATGAGGACATTGTGTCATTTAAGTTTGGGGGTGGATTATGTGCATATAGATTAGGCTCATGTTCATGTTTAGATAATTTTAAATCATGTTTGATTTTGTTTCATTAAATGATGCATGTTGCTTGTAGTTGCATTAGTAGTTGCATGTTAATTGTTTAGGTTGTGTTATGCATCTAGTTTCATGAATTAAGCATAAATTGATATAGTGTCTAATGTGGCCAATGATAAGACTGGATTGATGGTTTTAGCTTAAGTAGAATTAAAAACTAGAGCTTAGTGGTGGATTTGACTATGAAGTGAAGTTGTTACTTGTCTGAAACTCATGTTAACCGAGAAAATACATAGTCAACTGTTTTGATTAATTTAATTCAAATTGTTACATAATTTGCTTCTGGTTGAAAGACTTGGATTAAAACTTGATAATATCGGTGAAACGCCTATGAAAGCAAAAACAAGCAGGAATTTAAGTTTGGGGGGGTCTTGGGGTGTATATATTAAAAAATGAAAAACAAATCAAAAAATCAAATAAATATAAATAATCTAACTTGACTAGTTTAGTTTTGTGGCCATTGCTACTCGGGTTATTAGATTCGTAGGGGTGTCTTAACACCTAATGCCCTAAAGCTAACTGGTTTGGGAGTCACTGGTTGAAAGCTCGTTACATGGGTAGCTTTGAAAAACCTAAGAAAACTAGACATTGCACATGTCGAGTTTTAAAAACAAGATGGAGCGTACGATGCACTCGTGTATATATATAAAATATTAGGAATAAACCTTGTTAGGGACCCCTATGCTTAGTGATTGCTTGAATTAGCCGGATTGGTTGTGCTCACAGGTTGAATTAAGTCAAAACTTTGACTGAAAGTTTTCTTCTATGAAGTCAATTATGTGATTGATTTGAGTTGTGATTGATTAAAATGGTTGATATATACACACACAACATGGGTGATGACAGGTGTAACTTAACTAATTGGTTAAAGTTAGAAACTTTGCATTAGTTGGATGTTCTGTTTAAGTACTGTATGATATCTTTGAGACCTGGTATTGGATACTATGTTAGTTGATTGTTTAATTCGTAGACATGATAGTTAGTTTGCATTTGCATCAATGCATTGATTGAGGACAATCAATTAGTTAAGTTTTGGGGTATTTGATGAGTGGATTTTATACATACGAATCAGGTATTGTTAAGCCTAATTATTGTTATCTTTAAGTGTTTTTAGTATCATTCTATTTGTTTTTGTGTTTATTTATTGTAGGATGGAGTTGGAAGGGCGTAGAAGTTATTTTAGAGAAGAAAAGAATTAAAAATCATTAAAAATTGGGCTAAGTGGCATTTTTATAATTTCTTGGTCCCAGTCAAGTGTCTAGGCGCTAGGAACAGAGTTAATTTGAGCGCCTAGGCGCTCGTGTGCTGTTAGGCGTGGAAATTGTGCGGTTGGGAAGGAATTCTAAGACAAAAAAGAATCTGATTGAGGGTTTTGACCAATATATAAGGGAGAAGACTTGAGAATACACGTAACAAAAAATTACAGAGACTAAGACAAGGAGAACACGAAAGAGATTTACAGAGCTTGAAGATCAAGACAGAGATTGGGAGTGGCTTTATAGTTTCTTTTATCCCTTTCTTTAATCTTTAATTTTGTAATCTTTGTGATGTTTTTATATATTATCTGGATGATGTCTTCCTTAATCGTTATGAACTAAGCTTTTAATTAAGATTGCAACAGAACTTAGTATGTAATTTAAATTGATGCTTTCTATTTAATTTAAGTTGATTACTTTTAAATCGTTTATCATATCTTGTGTTTGTTGATTAATTGTCTGGTCAATAATTACCGGGATAGTTTATACAAAATTGGAAGATGGAGTATAGATTTAGATCTAGGTATGATAGCATTTGTTCATATAATCTTAATAAGGTTAATATGATTAGCGTATAGGATAGGGATATACCTACATGTCTTTTGCAGCCATTGAAAGAATCTTTGCTTGAAACCCTAATTAACATAATTCATATAGGAATATAGTGAGTTAATTAATTAGGGTGTTCCTTTTAATTCTGTTGCTTTAATGTCGGATTTATGAGGATTTGTTCATGTGTCGATCGAAAGAAGCGCGTGAATACTATAAAGAATTATTTGTTAAATTAATTAAACAGGAAGTGCATTGGTTTAAATAAAATACTAAATGAAGTTGTAATCTTAAGCCTTTAAATCTATATTACTCTTGTGATTGATTATTTTAGTAGTTAATTTTAATTTTAATTCTCAAATATCATTCATAGTTTAAATAAGACTAATTTAGTTAAAAATTAGTAATTGACAAATATTAACATATTTCCTCGTGGGAATGATATCCTTGCTTGGTGAATATTACAAACGAACGCGTATACTTGCGTGTTCAGTACTAGTAACAAATTACGCAACATTCAGCCTGATGTTAAATTACTTAACAGTCTGGACATAGTCCTCCAGATCGTCCAAATGCTGTTGAATGGATAGGCTTTTGACAATCATATCATCCACATAAACTTTCATACTTCGGCCTAACTACTTCCGAAACACGTAATTCATCATCCTTTGGTAAGTGGCACCAGCATTCAGCAATCCGAAGGTTATCTTCTTATAAGCGTAGATCGCCTGATGTGTTATAAATGTCGTCTTCGGGATATCTTCCTTATGCATTAAAATTTGATTATACCCCAAAAAGGCATCCATAAAACTCAATAACGCATACCGTGATGTGGCATCAATCAACTAGTCGATGTGTGGAATCGATGCGTTGAAGTGGGTAGAAATCCTTCGGGCACGCCTTATTCAAATCGGTATAATCAATGCAGATCCTCTACTTCCCGTTGTCGATCATGATTCGCCTCATGTCCATGGTCCAACCTAGGCAGTGATTGCTAAGGCTCCTTCATGTGGCTCGATAGGTTCCGATGGGTAATACTCATCGGTGAACAATATTACCATGCCAGGGTACTACCATTCCCTCCTAGCAGGTTGTTTAGACATTGTCATAACTGAATCCAATACTCTACGCCTTTTCTTTCCAATCACCTTCCCAACTAATCCACCTGTTATTACATCTACCACCCGTCGGACTGTCGATGCCGGTTCAGACTGTGGCTTAGGGTTCTGCTCGGTGTTGTTACTGTTCGACGTCCTTCCTGAAGCCTCCCGACCAGCAACGAACTGGACTAATTCCTCACTCTACACGTTCTTTTTAATTAAGGTTTTTAGGTTCCTACAAACCTTGGTGGAGTGTCCGATACTTTGCTCTAAAGTATGGCTTATCTCTCATATGCTCTAAAGTATGGCTTATCTCTCATATGCTCTAACACTTTTGCTCAGTCTATATTAAGACGGGTGTACACTTGTTCATCTTTCGGTTCGGGAAAGGCAGACGTCCTCCTCCTGAACCACCATTAAAATTTTTCTTTGGTTGTTCGTCCGTTCTGTTATTATTTTCTGCCTTAAGATAGTTATTCTTATCCTGATCCTTTGGTTTTTGTGCCGGATTTGACTTCAGACTACCCATGGCTTCCTCAATTGCAATAAGTTTTTCGGCTCTGTCATAGGCTTTGGCCAAGTCCTTTAGGGCATCAAACATCATGTCCTTTACTATTTTTTTAATTTTACCACATCCAACCCCGTAGTAAAATATCCGAGGGCCTGCAGACCGTTTAAGTCTGTCACTGCGTCGACCGCCTCTCGGAACCGTTTCACGTACTGACCCAAGGTTTCGTTCGAGTATTACCTTATTTGCATCAAAGAAGCTGTCGGCTTCCCCTTCCTTTCATTACTCCTGAATCGTCTATGGAACTTGTCATAAAGCTCCTTCCATGAGGAAATTGAGTTCAGTGCCAATGACGTCATCCATTGCCGAGCCTCCTTCCTCAGGGTAGTAATGAACATCTAACACTTGGCGATGTCAGAGTAGTCGTAATAATTCATCAGCCGGTCATATGCCTAACTATGGTCAAACGGGTCTCCTGTTCCATCATAATTCTCCATGTGTGGAACCTTCTTATTAGGATCGGCCCAAACTCGATCAATCTCTGGGGAGAATGGTGATGTTGGGTCAATCGGAGCCTCCTTCTCCTAGTTCACCGTTGTGAGGATGACTCTCACCTATCCCCGACCTTTCGAGCAAGTGCCTCGAGATTTTCCCTTCAGGGGGATGACTCTCGCCTATTCTGACCCGGATCTGGAGAGGCCACCCGTCTTTTCTGTTTAGATCTTCCTCTACTTTGACTGCTCACTTCCCGAGAGCGGATTCGACGCCTACTCCTATCACGAGATTGGCTTCGTCGTTGGCTCCTCTCGTGAGAGCGACTCCTATGTCTGCTCCTTTCATGCCGAGAATCGTCTGAACGGTGTGTCTTGGATTAGTCCCCTGGCGATACTTCCCAACGCTGATGATGACTAGAGGAAACTTTTTCTCTGTCTAACAGCGATGTCATCTCCTTGTCTAACTCTATCTTCTGAAAGCATAGGGCCTCTACAATGTCTTTGTGTCGTTGTATCTTTTTGGCTAGGATTGTCTCTCTTTCGTCTCGACCCTAACCCGGCCTAAAGTTCTGGTCTTCGGCACGGCTATCATGGCATGCCGTCTTCTGAGTGGTCAAAAATAATCTTCTCCTAACAATTGCAGTCTGTGCATCGGTTGGGCCTACCGACTGGCTTTGGGGGCCCAACCTATCCAAGATGCTCCTAGATGGTCCCAATCTGTCCTTGGCCAAGCCTCTGGGTTGAGAGAGACTGGCCATTGATTTATCCCGTGCCGACACCGTTTTTTCCCTGCTTGACGCTATTACTACTGATCAAACTTTCCAAGTGATTGAAGTTTGTCTAACACTAAGGGCCCTCCTTCTAACGTCAATGTTAACGCCAAGATTCGTCCACGCACCCAATCACCAAACTACGCGTCCAATCCTGCACAGCAACGAAACCACACTCAGAGAGCTGACGGCCTAGGCCGCCGGGGGATAGCTCCGGTGTGAGAATAAGTACAGGCTGAATAAGGTTTAACAATGGAGGCTTAATGCTTTAGTGCTGAAAAAAATTTATTACCTATGAATTAAAGTTTAGCCTTGTATTTATAGTGATCACACCACCAACTCCAAGCTCGTTCCCGTATAGAAATAGAACTTCTTATTAGGATAGATACCCTAATGAGATCAAACTGAATCTCCTTAAAAAAAGAAAGTCGAATCATATCTTGACACTTTCCTTAGGAGTTGAAAATTAAATACAATTAGGATTCCTTAATATTCTTTCACTGCCCAAACAGACTCCTACGTGGGAATATTCCTCCACGTGGACCATGGCCCACTGTATCTATCGGGCCCAAATAAACACACCACAACAGGACTAATCCATGATAACGTGAATTTTGTGTTAGAAGGCGCTACTCCTACTCTAGGTGGCTCTCTTATTAATACGGAGAAATGGGAGTAGAAGGAGTGAAAAAAATTATGAAAAAAAGGCGAAAAGCCTTATGTTGATGTTCTTGAAAGACAACTTAATCAAAGTGTTCGAAGTATATGAAACTATAAAAAAACTATGGGATGCAATCAAGACAAGCAACAGTGTCATTAAACATTGCAACTAGATTATTGTAATGACAAAAGACTTAGCAACAACGGGAAATGAATTTTTAGAAAGTATACAAATTGCGACAATTTTGAACAGCTTACCTCGTTCTCTTGACATGGCGACAACTTCTTTAAGATTAAATGGTACCATTAGAAAGGTTACTGATCTCCCAGCAACACTTGTAGTGGAGTATGACATTGTTAAATGTCGAAAGGGAACCAAGTTAAACTTGGTTCAAGAAGAAGAGCTAAATGTTGCACAAACACATTTTAGGTATAATAATAAAAAAAATTAGAATTAATTGAAGTTGGGTCCCTCTAAAGGAAAATTTAAGGGATTCAAGCCACAATAAAATCAAAAAAAAATGTATCTCAAGGTGCATGTTACACTTATGGAAGATATGATCATTTTAAGGCCAATTGTCCATAAAAACAAGGAAATAATGGTGATTTTAAACACCCGAAATGAGGTGGACCTAACAAACGAGAGTTTGTTGGTGTGATTAAATTAAATGTTGGTCATGTTACCACTGATATAGATAGAAGGTGGATTGACTCTGGAGCAACCCGCCATATTGCTAAAACCAAGTAGGACTTGATCAAATACAAAAAAACTTAAGAAAGAGGAGCAAAAAATATTTATGAGGAATAATACCTACCTCGATGTGGTTAGTGCAGGCACTTACAAATTGAATCTTGGGGTCAGTATTATGGTACTCAAGAATATTATGTATGCACCCGAAATGAGACGTAATATCATCTCGGTTCCTACTCTCTTGAAGAATGGCTTGGAAGTATATTTTTACAACAACAAGGTCTCTATTGGAAAAGATAAAAGGGTGTATGCTATGGGCAAACTTGAGCAAGATCATGAATTATTTAAACTTCCTGTTGTAATGAGCATTGATAATAATAATAATAATAATAATAATAATAAGATTGACTTTTCTGATTACTCTGTCTTATAATGTTGGTATGAATGATTTATGGCATTATAGATTAGGACATCTAGTAAAATATAAAATGGAACAAATTGTAAAAATAAATTTGTTATCATCTGTCATAGGTGTTAATAAGTCACCTTGTGAATATTATATAAAAAGAAAAATGACAAGAAAATCATTTAAAGAAGGACAAAGAGCTAATGATCTTTTAGGATTTGTGTATTCAGACATATGTGTGGTCCATTGAATGTTACAACCCATGGTAATAAGGACTACTTCATTACCTATATAGATAATTATTCCAAGTTTTCTCAAGTATATCTTATATCAAGAATATCAAAAGCATTTAAATGTTTAAAAAGATATAAGATAGAAGTAGAGAAACAACTTGGAAGAGACATTAAGGTGTTAAGAACGAATAGAGGTAGAGAATATAATTCCACATAATTTGACAACTATTGCTAAGAGCAAGAAATTATAAGACATAAAACCATGTCATACACACCACAATAAAATGGTGTAGTTGAAAGAAAAAATAGAACATTATTAAATGTTGTAAGATGCATGTTGTCACGTTTAAGACTTTCTAAATGATTTTAGGGTTTCCCTACTTAAGACAAATTATATTTTGAATAAAATTCTCACAAAATTTGTTGAATCAATACCTTATGAAATATAGAATGGCATGCAGAAAGCCAGATTTAAGTCTTATCAGAAAATGGGGTTGCATAGCACATGTTATGATTCCATCTCAAAATAGAAATAAGTTAGACTTCAGGACATTGAAGTGTAACTTCATTAGCTATTCAGAACATTCCAAAGAATATAGATTTTACAATAAAGAAAAAGGAATGATAGAAAGTAGAGAAGCTACTTTTTTAGAAAACTTAGAGAAACAAGATGAAGTTGAAGAGGATACAAAACCTCTATTTGTAATAGATGATGACTATTTTAATGATGTTTCTCATGATGATATTGACACATATTGAGCCAAATCATGTTGAAGTTAATGAGCCTACAAACACAGTTAGTAATAAGAGATCGAGAGGTCCACCTGTATAAGATAGACGATTATTATTTATATGATTGTGAAATATATTATTTTTCTGTTGACATGAATATATAATATCATATAGATCCCACAACTTATTTCGAAACGAGAAAATCACAGTGAGGCCATGAAAGATAAGCTTGATTCAATTGAAAAAAACAAACTTTGGGGATTGTGTGACTTACCTAAAAGTAGAAAGTCTATTAGTTGCAAGTGAATTTTGAAACGAAATATTCGGCTGATGGGTCAATTAAAGTTCAAGGCCTGTTTAGTTGCCAAGGGTTTTACTCAAAAACTAAGAGTATATTATCAAGAGACATATTCGCTTGTGGAAAAAGTTCATCCATATGAATTATGTTAGCTATAGTAGCTTATTTGATTAAGAACTGTTCCAAATAGATGTTAAGACAACTTTTCTCAATGAAGAATTGAGAGAAGATATATACATGAAACAACCTAAAGGTTTCAGGTGAAAGGACATGAAGATAATGTTTATAAGCTAAAGAAGTCATTGTATGGACTTAAACAGGTATCCAGACAATGGTATCTTAAATTTTATGAGGTTGTTGTTCAACTTGGTTTTATTCCCAATAAGTTAGAAATTTTGTATACTTTGAAAATTGGGTGGTCATTTACGATATTGTCACTATATGTTGTTGACATATTGTTGGCTGGAAACAACATAGATATGTTGAACAAAATCAAGTTAGAACTTAGTGCAAATTTTGAGATAAAATATATGGGTAAGGTATTTTATGTTCTAGAAATACAAATCATACAAGATAGAAAATCTAGAACGTTGAGCCTAAATCAAGAAAGGTATTTGCATAAAGTACTTAATTATTTTGGAATGCAGAATTATAGTCTGGCTAACCCCGTTGGGGATGGGAAAACGATTAACACAACACAAGTGCCCAGAAGAGAGACAAAGGTCACCAGATGTGTAATATGTGCAAGCGATTGAAAGTTTGATGTATGTTATGTTATGCACCTGACCTGATTTGGTATATCCAATGAGTCTAGTTAACAAATGCCAAAGTAATCCTAGTCCAGCACATTGGAAAGTTATAAAGAGGATTATGAAGTACCTAAAAGTTACATTGCACCACAAGTTGGTTTATCAAGTGGACGCACTTGAAGTACTTGGTTACTCCAATGCAGATTTCGGAGGTGATAAATGTGACACCCCCAAATTTCGGGCTCTTAACCACTCCTCCAAACTTGGGTCGTCAAAACACAACCTACAACACATAAACTTTAATACCAACTATGACGCCCCCAAATTTCGGGGTCTAAACCACCCCTCCAAACTTGGGTCTTCAAAACACAACCAACAAATACATAAGCTTTGATACCAACTGTGACGCCCCCAAATCCGGGGCCATATCACCCACCTCGGACCTGGGTCGCTAAAATATACACCACTACAAATACAAATTCTCCTTCTTACAACGACAGTATTCACACCCAAATTCAATAACACTCTATATAAAGCTACATTCAATAATTATTTTAGGAATCAAATTCTTTGAAAAATGATCGAGGAAAACTCTCGTACATTGGAGGTCATGCTTCTAAGTTATAATAGATATCATATGACTTAAGAATTAGTCATGGTTGACCCATTAGACCTCAAAAGAACACTAGAAGATTTCTGTCCTTCTCATTCTAATGGTGTATATTTTCTTACAATAATACACACTTTAAGTTCTCAGTACAATTATTGTCACACTATTTTATAACTTGATGAGGACAACCACTAATTCGGAACATCATTTTATTACCTTGTTCTACCTACTAGACCCAGTTATACTCATATTACCTGAAAGGAATTGTAAAGCAAAAGGGTGAACTCAACTAGCCCAGTAAAGAATATCATGACTAAGATAATGAAGAATAAATTATCTTTAGCCTTCAACAGTGATAAATTAAAGATTTAAAAATAATATAAGTTTTCAACGATAACTGCAGCGGAACAAACAATCCATTAGAAGAGTCAAGTAGACCATAATGTCTACTATCTTCTCTAGTTTAAAAGTTCGCCAATCAACAGTTCATGCTCATAAACATGTCAATCAACAGTTCCTGATCATAATCATACTGATAAATTCATCTTTGCACCCCGGGCCAAAGATATTCAATTGTAACACCAATCAACAGTTCTTGTTCATAATCATGTCAAGTAACAATTCTTAGTCATAATCATACTGATCAATTCATCTTTGCACCCTGGCCAAAGAGAATTGTAATCCAATGGTCATGATCATACCAATCAACAGTTCATCTTTGCACCCCTAACCGAAGAGAACTCAACAATCATACTATTTATGCACTACGGGCCAAAAACAGTAAATTATAACAGCAATGGTCATGATCATGCCATTCCACAATTACTCTTTGCACCCAAGCCAAATAGAAATTTCACTAAAATGATTATAACAATGATATATATGATGAATAGAAATACTAAGAGCAATAAGATCACGAATAAACATTAAAGATAATATAATTTATCCAGAGTCCAAATTGTCAACACGATGACAAAAATGTGGAGTCAAATTCAAAAATAATATTCAAGATTCATATTCCAAAGATAACGATTAAAATTTAATAAGAAGATTCAGGTAATAAAAGTTCAAATGAAATGATATTAGATGAAGTACAAACCTCAAAGGAATTTTTAATCATTTTAGGAATTATAGAAGCAACACTTACCATAGTAAGTTTAGATTTAGGAGTATAAAAGAAAATGATATCCCTTACGAAAGAAAATGACACCTCTTACGAGTATGAACGAAATGATATTTTATACGAGTATGAAAGAAAATAATATCACTTACGAGTATCAAAGAATGATAACCCCTTACAAGTATGAAAGGAAAGGATATTACTTACAAGTATCAAAGAATGATAACCCCTTACTTCAATATTGTGAAACAAAATTAATAGCCAAACAAATCCTTCCTTGTTCGTCTTTGCAATAGTAAAGAATCTGACTTTTGGTCTTCTAGAGTTTTTAAAATCTCTTTATGTTTTTACAAAAGTTGTAACTCTCGAAAAGATACCCGAAATAGACTCAAGAATCACTTTATTCAGAGTTAATATGATTGAGTTATGAATTTTCTAGATTTGGGCTAAAAATAGTGACAAAAATCTGGACAGATTACGGTTTTTAGCATTTTTAGGTATGAAGATGGTATCAAATGACGTTTCTTCCATCTTCAAAGTTGTAGAGGACGAAAAACTGAAGAACATAGGCTTTTGATTCACTCAATTCCGACAAAAGATGAATTTACTATGATTTTTCTAAAGTGCTGCTGAACATAAGATAATTCCACTCGGGAATTCAAAGAAGAATGCAGCAAAAGCTCCCTTAATAATATAGATTTTAAAACGAAGAATGTATTATTTTTTATAAAAAAAAAAAGAAAAAAAAAGAAGTAATACCTAGAAACGATATCGTACTAATTAAATCAAACATGTTCACCTTATTATAAAATTCTAGCATATAAAAAACAAAACAAACTGAAATAAAATAAAATATTTGTGAGTTTTATTTGGGAGGGAAGGGACGTGATGGGAAGAGAAAGTTCTTCCTTTCAAATTTTTGGAAAGAAGATACTTTCTATTTTCATCCTTTTCCATCTCCAAAATAAAACTCACAAACAGGGATAAAGTTTTGGGGAGCCTTAGCAACTTGACAAGTCAAACTACTTTTTTTAGTTTATAATCATTTAGAGAATAAGAAAATGTATTCGGACACATGTGTTGCGTGTGAAAATAATGTATAAAAAATACAAAAAAAGAGTCTTATTATAAATTTTACTAACAAAGTTATCATGTAAATTCTGTTTATCCTACCACCATATTTTCTCCTCAATTTTATCTAATTAGTTTTACTCTATGTTCAATACAGTTTATTTTCAGGAATTTATGATGTACCTCTCCCCTCTTATTTTAGATAACTAACTTTAAAGGGCAATAAAGGAAACAAAAAAAAAACCTCACTTTGATGTTTACACCAAAAGTAATCGTCAACATCTTCCTCTCACTTTATAATATAGATAACTAGTCTTAACAGGTAATCATGATCTTATCATAAGGAAAATGATATATATATGTCGACAAATATTTGACGAAGTTGGATTGCGACCAACGTGAACGTGCATGCGATAAGATAAAATAAATTAAAGTGAGACCCTTCTTAATTCCTATCTATCTCATGTATGCGCATATGTCACAATCATAATTCGGCTAAAAACTTTCACAATGTATAACATGACTCTTATCATAATGATACCCATAAACAAATTTGGTTAGATTCTCAAAAATTTTAGTCTCTGTCCAAGATTTTAAAATGAGTCTTATTATAAATTTTATTAACAAAGTTATCACGTAAATTTCATTTATCCTACCATCCTATTTTCTCTTATTAGTTTTACTCCATGTTTAATACAATTTATTTTCAGGAATTTAAGATTCACCTCTCCTCTCTTCTTTATAGATAACTAACTTTAAAGGGCAATAAAGAAAAAAAAAACTCACTTTGATGTTTACACCAAAAGTAACTGTTAACATCTTTCTCTCACTTTATAATATAGATAGATAACCAGTCTTAACAGGTAATCATGATCTTCTCATAATGATATCCATAAACAAATTTGGTTAGATTCTTAAAAAATTTAGTTTGTCCAGCTTTTAAAGTACTTAATGTTGATCCAATTAAGTACGAGTAATTAAATTAGGTTGGAAAACCAATTTAATTGTTGTTACTTATGACATGTGTAGATGGCATGAATGATTTATGAACTACATTTCATAAAATAAATGTAACACCCCCTTCCCGAATAGGAAAGGGATGTCACGTTCAAAGTACAACAAACCGCAAACTAATTAACAGAGCACTAATAACTTTAAAATATTTAATAGTTGATAATCCATAAATGTCGAATTAAACACAATTCTCCAAAGATCTACAGAATAATCACAATTTATCAAAATCTAAAATCAAATCAACCTAGATAGTCAAAGGTATCTTCACACGAAACCCTCAATCGCCCAGCAAACCTGCCGGAAGAAAAACACAGCATGAGTCAAATGCCCAGTACGGACAAAGATATACAAAAGATGCATAACTAAAATTCGGAATCAACTGATAAAATACTGAACAAGGCCTCAAGCATAAATACCGACGATAATATAATCTCCAAAGTCTGAATAGAATATATCTGAATCAACAAAATTAATGAAACTAATAAAAGGCTGAATCAAAGTGGTTAAATGGTTATTTCATACCGAGCTCAGAATAAAATACAAATATGTCTTGCCACACAGACAAATCACACATTGGACCGCGAATCCAAATGCATACAAATCAGAAGGTATGTCTAGCACAAACATCACCAATTCGTAAAATAGAACAGAAATTAGAGTCGACCCATACACATCCTAAACAAACATATCAAATGGCCAAAGCTCACACCCAGAGCAAACAAAATAAAAGGATACACTATAGACTGATCACATCGCCACAAAAAGTGTCATGCCTTGGTGCTAAGAAGACATACTTGTGGTACCCCCACAGGTGGTTATAACTCATGTATACCCTATTGCTTATTTTACAAAATAATAATATTACAACACATGCGACATAATACTAACAAAAAGGTTCTAAATGTACATGTTGAACCAAATCAAATCATAAACACAATGTCTCCAAAAGAAGGAAACAACATGTACCACTTTACAAAGCTCAATAAAGTTTCTATGCATGAAGAACAAATTCAAAATATTACAAAATATGAAATTTGGAACATTTAGACCAAACCAAAGGAAAATAAGAATTTGATTAGAAACGAAACAATTAAGCGAGTACCCAAATTCTGAACGATTAGCAACCAAACAAATCAACATGATGATAATATCGCTGAAAAACTATGAAATTTGTACAAATTGTAATAGAAAGAAGGGAGATCAAAGTACTGAATAAAGTTAAGGTATCCAAGATCAAACTTCTACTTAAGAGTGTCAATAGAAATATAAGAAAAAGGTAACAAATGACGAGATATCATGAGATATAAAGAATACAACAATAATCAAAAAAGTAGAGTATGGAATCCGTACCTGATACTCAAAATCACTTGTAGCATATTCCACAAAATATTACCTTCAAATGCCAACTATATCCAATACGAAATGTTATTCATCACCTAAATATTTTCACCTCGAATTAAATATAATCCAAACTAATAATTGCATAATAATTTGTAATCCATTTAGTGTGCATTTAATTATCGTCTTAGATTACTATTAATACTTCAAAATTTAAAAGTCAATAACAAAACTTAAGAAATCTTAAAACCCTAATATGACAAATTATTCTTAAGATGTCAGTTCACTATTCTGGTCTTATCATCATTAAATAAAATTTATTTATCAAATTAATTAATTTTAACATAAACTAGACTTAAAATACTCCAATTTACCCTCAAGAATTACCCAAATAGAATTTAAAATCATTGAGTTATACATTTTTAAATATTAGAACTGACTACTGAAAAACTGCTACAAAAATTCCAAATCATCTCTTTCTTAAAATTCATAACAAATCATACATTAATCTTTAACAATTCAAAATTGATGAACATATTCCTAGCTTATATATGTATAACATATCCAAAAATTATAACGATCTAATGGTCGGATTAAGAGATATAACATATACAATATACCTTAAAATATAAAAACTGATTTTCAGATTTTAACATAATATCTAACATAATATATATTCAATCAAATCATATTCTTTTATATAAACTGATCTCTTCTTTCCGATTATCATGATATCTAACTTTATGTCTATATTTTATTTAAAAATAATTTCTAATTTAAAAACCCTCATAACTAAACCTAAAATCAAAATACGAAATAATATTTACCTTCCTTGTTCACCTTTTTTCAATATGCAGCAGTAAAAAATCTGACTTTCGGGTCTTTTAGAGTCTTCAAAATCTCTTTATATTTTCACGAAAATTGTATCTCTCGAAAAGATACAGGAAATAGGCCCAACACTCAATTCGGAGTTAATATGAGTAAGTTAATAATTTTCAAAACTAAGGCTGAAAATAGTTGCAGGAATCAGGATAGGTTGCGGTTTCCATCAATTTAAGGCATGAAGATAATATCTGGGGGCTGTCGTTTTACACTCCAAAATTAATACCTTACTAACACTCTACTAGCACAAAACTTAGTATAATGACAAGCAAGGATCGATCCCACAAAGAAGTGAATTAGTCTTTTATTTATTCTAATATTCCTATTTTTTCTATGAATGGGGGATTTTGAGTTCGATTCACTAAGCTAACAAAAGTAATTAAGAATGATCAATGAATAAAAAGGTTCAGTTCTTCAGTTCAGTATCACCTTAACACAATTATGGAAGAGTCAAGTTTAACAATATTTATCCGTCAATGAGATTAATAACCCTAGATAACCGCAATCGCTAATTATTCGAAATTCTCCGTATGTGTAAATCAAATGTGACAATCGCCTCAAGAGACCCTAACTATCATATAACCTAGAACTATCAGTCTAGATTTAATATAATAGCAGCATGAAGAATTAGAGAATTAGGTTATTCCAAGCAACAATTACACAATCAGGAATTATTTAACTTGCCTCCTAATAATCTTAACAATATCCAAAAGTTTGTCCACAATCAAATACTATTAATTGCTACCTATGATCAGATATAATACCATTTACTTAATACTATATCTTAATCTAGCAGATGATATTAATCAAATTAATTCAATTGGCCAAATCAAATCAAAAGATTAAATAACATATAATCAATTAAAACAGATGATTAGAATAAACCTCATGCAAGAAGTAATAAATAAATAAAACCTGATTAAACCATTAATTGTGAATAAGGTTCAACATCCCTTAGAACTAAAAGTAAAAGTTTAGCCTGACATGCCTTCAATCTCCTCCAATTAGGGTTACAATTGTAGTTGTCCAGATCCCCCATAATAAATTAAAAACATCTATTTATAGTCCTAAGATAATATCCTAAATCTCTAAGAATTAAGAATCCAATCTGAAATAGAAATCCTCAAAAATTACAAAAAGTCAAAGCTGGTCAAACTTGGTCAACTCCGCCATTCTCGCTCGGGCGAGGATTTTTGTACTGAGTTTCTCGTCGGGGCAAGAAACTCCAGAGAAGTCTGGGCCAGGGAGAGCTCTGGATCGGCCGGGGCGAAAACGGGCAGAGGCTTCCTCGTCGGGGCGAGAAATCCTAGTACAAAATTCTCGCCGGGGCGAGAACCTCAATTTTTCAACTTTTCAACTTTTTCTCGTTTTAGCTCCGATTTTCCATCTTTTTCCACTTTTGACTCTGAATTCTCTTGAGATCAATAAACAATCTAATAAGTGCATATACACAATAAAACATGCAATAAACTAAATATAAAAGAATGAAAATAAATGAATATCATGCACTTATCAAATTCCCCCACACTTAGTCTTTACACGTCCTCGTGTAAACTAAAATAAAAGTTTTATTGAAATCATTTGAATTCCATTCAACCAAACTTTCAAAGGTTCAAATTCAATTAGCCTCCATGAATACTAATACCAATCAACAGAAATTAGTTCTATACTGCATCAATCAACTAATAACAATAACCTCATCATTCCCCACTAAACATCTATAAATCAAATTGAAACCACATAAGCATCTCCTATGATTAACACAGACACTCAACTCAGTTTGTATGGAACAACAACCGTGCATACTGACTCAAAACCAGAACATGTTTTTTTTCCCTTGCCATTCATTTTTTTTCATTCAGGTGAATGCATTTTATGCTCCATTTCACCTTTCCTCATTTTTTCTTAAGCGAGTGCATTTTATGCTCCATCTCACTTTTTTTCTCACCAACGAGTGCGTTTTGCGTTCCATCTCGCTGCATGTGTTTATGAGTGAGTGCGTTTTACGCTCCATCTCAACCCACCATATGTTTTCCTTTTGAGACAAAATGTTTTTTTCTCAAAAAATTTTCTCAATTTTTTTCAAATGTCCCATTTTTTCACAAAGTCTTACAAACAAGATAAGCAGTTAAACAGTTCTGAATCATGAAATCAGTGCACAAAGTCAACTCCACAACTAACTCAATCAAGTAAACATGTATCTCATACTCAAGTACTCATGCAATACCAACTCAATCTAAATCAGTCAACTATGGGTCCTAACTCCATTATCATCATTTATCAATTAATTCAGCATCAAACAAATTCAATCAATGGCATCAATCTTCATTCTAAACCAAAAACCTTTGAAAATTTGACCAAACACAAAAATTTCACAAAATAACTCAGATTTTCAAATTTTCACATTGAGCAAACCTACATACCCTATACTAACCTAAACCCCTCCCCCACACTCAAACCTTACATTGTCCCCAATGTAAGACAATCATGCAAAAGACGAGATAACTAAAAAAAATGCAACTAAAACTAAGAAGGAAAGGAATAGAAAAATCAAATCTGAGATCTTGGGTTGCCTCCCAAGCAGCGCATTTGGTTAACGTCGTTAGCCCGACATCGATTCTCCTCAATCATTCATAGCTTGGATCCACTAGGTCTATCATCTCCACACTCTCCATCAAAAATCCTTCACGAAAAGGTTTCAGCCTATGTCCATTGACCTTGAACACTTCCCCTGTCTTTGGATTCTGTATATATCTATAGCACCATGAGAGAACACATTAGTAATAACAAAAGGACCCTCCCAACGAGAGCGCAACTTACCTAGAAATAACTTCAGTCTCAAATAGGAGAACTTGTTGTCCAACAGTGAAATCTTTCCTCAAAATCTGCTTGTCATGGAAGGTCTTTGTTTTATTCTTGTATAGCCTAGAACTCTCATATGCTTCATTCCTCATCTCTTCTAATTCCTGTAACTGGACTTCCTATGCATCCCCGCTTCATCCAAACTCATATTACATTATTTGATCGCCCAAAAAGCTCTGTGTTCTAATTCCACGGGTAGATGACATGACTTCCCAAAAACCAATCTGTATGGAGACATACCAATGGGGGTTTTGTATGCGGTTCTATACGCCCACAATGCATCTTCTAACCGCAGACTCCAATCTTTTCTGCTTGGCTTGACGACCTTCTCCAAAACGGATTTCACTTCATGGTTGGATACTTCAGCCTGACCATTGCTTTGCAGATGATAAGATGTAAAAATCTTATGCAAAACACTATATTTCCTAAAAAGTGTTGCTAGCATCCTGTTGCAAAAGTGAGTTCCTCTATCGCTGACGATAGCTCTAGGAGTTCCAAATCTGACAAATATGTTAGTTTTGACAAAATCTGCAACAACTTTAGAATCATCAGTCCTGATGGCTTTAGCTTCCACCCATTTAGAAACATAGTCAACAGCCAAGAGAATGTAAATATTACCATGAGAAACAGGAAAAGGTCCCATAAAATCAATACCCTAAACATCAAAAATCTCAACAATTAAAATGGGAGTTTGTGGCATTTGATTTCTATGTGAAATGTTACCTGTTCGTTGACAATTCTAGCATGATTTACAAAATAGATATGAGTCTTTAAAAATTATTGGCCAATAAAAACCACTTTTTAAAACCTTATGAGCAGTCCGTTTGGGTCCAAAATGACCTCCACAAGCATAGGAATGGCAAAAAGTTAGAATAGCCAATGTTTCGGTATTAGGCACACATCTACGGATTATCTGATCAGCACAAAATTTCCACAAGTATGGATCATCCCAAACATAATGTCTAGCATCATTCCTAAGCTTATCCTTCTGGTTTTTAGAAAATTCATTGGGAATAAATGCACTTGCCAAATAATTAACAATGTTAGCATACCAAGGCAATTCCTCCTTAATAGAAAAGAGACGCTCATCTGGAAAGGAATCATATAATGGTAGTGCCTCTTCATCTCTCACTAGTCTACTCAAGTGATCTGCTACCAAGTTATCCGCTCCCTTCTTGTCCTTGATTTTCAAGTCAAATTCCTGCAACAGCAGAATCTATCTGATAATCCTGGGTTTAGAGTCCTTCTTGGTCAACAAATACCTGAGAGTTGCATGGTCAGAATAAACTATAACTTTAGTGCTAAGTAAATAAGATCGAAATTTATCTAAAGCAAAGACAACAGATAAAAGTTCTTTTTCTGTTGTCGAGTAGTTAATCTGAGCTGCATTCAATGTTCTAGAGGCATAATAGATGGCATGGATAGCTTTGTCAACTCGTTAGCCCAAAACAGCTCCTACTGCATAATTGCTTGCATCACACATTATTTCGAAGGGAAGATTCCAATTTGGCGGTTGAATCACAAGTGTAGAAGTCAATAGGCTCTTCAACATGTCAAATGCCTCCTTGCACACTTCATCGAACTGGAATTCCACATCTTTTTGTAGCAACTTACATAATGGCAGAGCTATTTTGGAGAAGTTTTTGATATATCTCCGATAGAGTCCTGCATATCCAAGAAAAGAGCGAATCTCCCGCACACTAGCGGGGTAAGGCAAAGCAGACACAATATCTATCTTAGCTTTATCAACCTCTAAACCTTTAACTGACACAACATGACCAAGCACTATACCCTGTTTTTCCATAAAGTTACACTTTTCCCAATTAAGAACCAGGTTAGTCTCCAAGCATCTATCTAGCACACGCGTTAGATTTTCCAAGCACAAATCCAAAGAATCACCATGTACTGTGAAATCATCCATAAAGACCTCGATGCAATTTTCTAAGAGATCAGAAAAAATGCTTACCATGCATCGCTGGAAAGTACCTGGTGCATTGCAAAGTCCAAATGACATCCTCCGGTATGCAAAAGTACCAAATGGACACGTGAATGTGGTCTTTTCCTGGTCTTCGGGTGCAATCACGATCTGATTATAACCTGAAAAACCATCTAGAAAGCAATAATAAGTATGCCCCGCTAATCGTTCTAGCATTTGATCAATAAAAGGAAGAGAAAAGTGGTCTTTTGGAGTTACAACATTTAATTTCCTGTAGTCAATACACACTCTCCATCCTGTTTGTATCCGTGTGGGCAACAACTCACTATTATCATTCGTGATGACAGTTATTCCAGATTTCTTCGGAACTACCTGTACCGGACTCACCCACTGATTGTCGGAGATGGGGTAGATTATGCCTGCATCAAGCAATTTATTCACCTCTTTCTTGACTACCTCCATCATGGGTGGATTCAATCTTCGATGTGCTTCTCTCGTGGGCTTTGCTCCATCATCCAAAAGAATCCTATGCATGCACATCGCGGGGCTTATACCTTTGATATCTGCTATCGTCCAACCAAATACTGTGATATGGTCCCTTAGGACTCTCAGCAATTTCTCTTCCTGCACTTTGGTTAGATTACTCGCAATAATCACAGGTAAAGTTTCATTAGTCCCTAAATATGCATATTTCAAGTGAGCAGGTAATGATTTCAATTCTAAGATTGGAGCTTGCTCCACAGATGGTAACAATTTTTTATGAGAAATAGGCAATTGAATTGATTGAACTGCATACTTATCTATGAATTTTGGTAAAGAGTGCAATGCAGCCACAACTTGCTTCAATTCCTGATTCTGGTCAAATTCTTCCTCTTTATCCATGTCCAAGTTATTAGTAATGGCCATCTCCAAGCTTTCTCGGTGTACTTGCTCAAAAGATTCCTGCATCATAGAATCAATGGTGTCAATGGCAAAAACATGATTAACATCACTCGGGTACCTCATTGTATCATATATATTGAACTGAATTTTCTCTCCATCAAATTCCATGGTCAAGGTCCCATTGTGCACATCGATCATTGTCCTTGTTGTTTTCAAGAATGGCCGCCCTAACAAGATATGCAAAGGATTTGGAGATCTGTCATCTTCCATATCCACAATGTAAAAATCTGCAGGAAATATTAACTAATTCATCTGCACTAAGACATCTTCAATTACCCCTTGAGGGTAAGTGTTAGTACGATCAGCAAGTTGAATGATAACACCAGTTTGTTTCAAAGGTCCTAGATTTAAAGAAGCAAATACAGATAATGGCATGACATTTATTGAAGCTCCTAGATCTAGCATGGCTTTCTCAAATCTGGTATTACCTATTCTGCATGGGATTGTAAACATTCCTGGATCTTTACATTTAGGGGGCATTTTTCTTTGAAGCACTGCTGACACATTCTCTCCTACAGTGACTTTTTCATCATCTTTCAATTTTCTTTTGTTAGTACACAATTTTTTCAAAAACTTTGCGTACCTGGGCACTTGTTTGATGGCATCCAATAGAGGAATATTTACCTCTACCTTCCTGAAGGTTTCCAAAATTTCCTTTGTTGTTTCCTCCTTCTTTGAAGTCTTGTGTGTTCTAGGTGGAAATGGCAACGGTGGGGTCTTAACTGGAGTAAATGGGGTAACAATTTTCCTCGGTGTCTCAGTCTCCTCTTTAGCTTTGTCCTCTTCAATTTCCATAACTGCTTTAGGTACTTCCAATTCTTTTCTATTCCTTAGTGTAATCGCACTAGCATTCTCCCTTGGATTAACAACTGTTTGGGAGGGCAACTTTCCTGAACCTTGAGAATCCAACCTCCCCACTGTGGTGGCAAGTTGACCTATCTGATTTCTCAAGTCTTGAACCAAATTTTTCGTTTCCTGTTGGAACTGTTGTGTCTGATTCATGAATGCCTTGAACATGTCTTCCAAAGATGTTCCAGGATTTGCAGGAGCTGCCTGTCTAGGTTGATATTGGGGTTGAGTTGGTTGAGAGCCTTGTGGGAACCCTTGTTGTCTAACCGGATACACGCTTTGCGCTGGTGGCCTATTTCCTCCATAACTAAGGTTAGGATGATCCCTCCATCCTAGATTGTAAGTATTGGAGTACGGATCATACTTCCGCTGTGGTTGCGCCTGATAATTCCCCATCGCATTAGCTTGTTATGCGGTTTCATCCTCTTGCAATGTCGGACAAGAATCAGTACTGTGACCACCCATTAAACAAATCCCACACACTTTTGCTGTTAGTGTATTTCCTGTAGCCATTTGTCTAACCAGTGCAGTTAGATCAAAAATTTGTTGTTCAAGGTTGCTCGTGGTCACCTCATTTACTCTTGCAGGTGTATGGTTATTCCTTGTCCTATACTGCTGAGAATTAGCAGCCATATTTACAATTAAAGCCCTCGCAGCCTCCGGTGTCTTATCTACCAGTGCTCCTCCACTTGCAGCATCGATCATACTCCGATCCATTGGTGATAATCCCTCATAAAAGTACTGAATCAGGTGTTGATCGTCTATTTGATGGGGAGGACAACTGGAACACAGTTTTTTAAATCTTTCTCAATACTCATACAGTGTCTCTCCGCTAAACTGTCGAATGTCGCATATCTCCTTCCTGATGTTGGCGACTCTTGAAGCAGGAAAGTACTTCTCCAAGAACAGCCTTTTCATGTCATTCCATGACTATATTGACCCTGAAGGAAGATAGTATAGCCAGTCTTTCGCTAGATCTCCCAATGAGAATGGAAATGCCCTTAGCTTGATTTGATCCTCGGTTACTCCATGTGGCTTCATGGTGGAACACACCACATGAAATTCCTTCAAGTGCTTGTACGGATCCTCACCTGTAAGACCACGAAAAGTAGGCAAAAGATGAATTAGTCCCGATTTAAGTTCAAAAGCAGCAGTTAAAGTAGGATATTCAATGCACAAAGGTTGTTGATTAAGATTGGGAGTGGCTAATTCCTTGAGTGTTCTATTGTTATTTGGCATCGCCATTTCTTCTTCTTCCTCTGAATCGGTGGATGATGTATTTGACAGTAATTCAAGTGCTATGTTGAGTCCCGGTGATGGAACTTCGTCTGACTCTGCAATGATGCCTCGAGCTTAACGAGCTTCTTTCCTTAGCCTGCGTGCAGTTTTCTCAATTTCTGGATCAAAATTCAAATCACCAAATTGAGATGATCGTGTCATAAACTACAATAATGAACAAAAATAAAATAAAATAAAATAAAATGAAGAATAAATAAAGATAAATAACACTTCCCCGGCAACGGCGCCAAAATTTGGGGGTTGTCGTTTTACACTCCAAAATTAATACCTTACTAACACTCTACTAGCACAAAACTTAGTATAATGACAAGTAAGGATCGATTTCACAGAGAAGTGAATTAGTCTTTTATTTATTCTAATATTCCTATTTTTTCTATGAATGGGGGATTTTGAGTTCGATTCACTAAGCTAACAAAAGTAATTAAGAATGATCAATGAATAAAAAGCTTCAGTTCTTCAGTTCAGTATCACCTTAACACAATTATGGAAGAGTCAAGTTTAACAATATTTATCCTTCAATGAGATTAATAACCCTAGATAACCGCAATCGCTAATTATCCGAAATTCTCCTTATGTGTAAATCAAATGTGACAATCGCCTCAAGAGACCCTAACTATCATATAACCTAGAACTATCAGTCTAGATTTAATATAACAGCAGCATGAAGAATTAGAGAATTAGGTTATTCCAAGCAACAATTACACAATCAGGAATTATTTAACTTGCCTCCTAATAATCTTAACAATATCCAAAAGTTTGTCCACAATCAAATACTATTAATTGCTACCTATGATCAGATATAATACCATTTACTTAATACTATATCTTAATCTAGCAGATGATATTAATCAAATTAATTCAATTGGCCAAATCAAATCAAAAGATTAAATAACATATAATCAATTAAAACAGATTATTAGAATAAACCTCATGCAAGAAGGAATAAATAAATAAAACCTGATTAAACCATTAATTGTGAATAAGGTTCAACATCCCTTAGAACTGAAAGTAAAAGTTTAGCCTGACATGCCTTCAATCTCCTCCAATTAGGGTTACAATTGTAGTTGTCCAGATCCCCCATAATAAATTAAAAACATCTATTTATAGTCCTAAGATAATATCCTAAATCTCTAAGAATTAAGAATCCAATCTGAAATAGAAATCCTCAAAAATTACAAAATGTCAAAGCTGGTCAAACTTGGTCAACTCTGCCATTCTCGTCGTGGCGAGGATTTTTGTACTGCGTTTCTCGCCGGGGTGAGAAACTCCAGAGAAGTCTGGGCCGAGGAGAGCTCTGGATCGGCCGGGGC
This sequence comes from Aralia elata, assembly GCA_034770075.1. Classification (NCBI taxonomy): domain Eukaryota; kingdom Viridiplantae; phylum Streptophyta; class Magnoliopsida; order Apiales; family Araliaceae; genus Aralia; species Aralia elata. The sequence goes on from CM068377.1 coordinate 36,003,008, forward strand.
AAAAACTGGCAGAGGCTTCCTCGCCGGGGCGAGAAATCCTAGTACAAAGTTCTCGCCGGGGTGAGAACCTCAATTTTCCAACTTTTCAACTTTTTCTCGTTTTAGCTCCGATTTTCCATCTTTTTCCACTTTTGACTCTGAATTCTCCTGAGATCAATAAACAATCTAATAAGTGCATATACACAATAAAATATGCAATAAACTAAATATAAAAGAATGAAAATAAATGAATATCATGCACTTATCAATATCAAATAAATTCTCTTTTGATTCACTCAATTCCGACAACAGGTGAATTAATTATGATTTTTTTAATGTGTTGCAGTACATATGATGAGGACATCCATGATCCAGAAACCCGTGACACAACCCGAGAAGACCCATTGCAATTGCCACTTGGACCCATTACTAGAGCTCGAGCTAAAACCTTCAAAGACGGACTTAACGGGATGATCCGTGAACTATGGAACGAGGTTGGATCAAGTATAGAAGTTCTGGAGGTAGAATCCAAGCGTATGAAACCTGTAAACATGTTACGAATGGACGTGGCGATCAAAACGATGAAAGAAAACAGTTTGCATGGCACAGGCTAGCTCGCCCCGGCGAGGTTTCCCAGGCCAGTTTTCTCGCCCCAGCGAGGTTTTCACAAGCAAATTCTCTCGCCCCGGCGAGAGGCTCGCCCCGGCGAGAATTTCCAGCACATTTTTTCTCGCCCCGGCGAGAACCTCCTGGATGCAGTTTGTCAATTTTTGACTTTCTTGATTTTCGAACCTTCTTTCATCCAAAACATGATATCAGTATTTAGGATCAATTACATGTGTTCTGATTGCAACATTTCCATATTTGTGTGCTTGTATTTCAAAGAATGTGTGCTTCTAGAAGCTTCTAGTTTGTTTCTAAAACTAGTATAAATAGGTGCTATTGTAAACTTGATTTCATTCATTAATATTCAGATTATCATCATTATTGTGAGATTGTTCTTTTCTTGTGGTTCTTGAGAATTCATAAGTATTCCTTAGTTTTCTTTAAGATTCATAATCGACTTATCATACAACCAATCATAGTTGTGTGTGGCGTCTTCTACCGCATCAATCGTCGATTGTACCAAGATTACCGCTTCAACATAAGCGAGGGGTCGAGGTGTCGTTGGTGTCCATCCTACGCAAACTTCATTTGCAAGCAATTGTACCAAGATTACCATCTACATATAGGCGAGGGGTTAAGGTGTTGCAAGCTATCCATCCTATCAACTTGTTAGAAACGATCCGGGCGACGACCACCTCACGCAAGCGTGCCGTGGAGTCTATCATTTGGTATCAAAGCTAAGTTTCCTATCAAGTTACTTATCTTTACTTTTATTATTGAAATATAGTCAAAAAAAAAATAACTGCATAAAATATATAGCAGAAAATTTGTATTGTGAATTGTTACCATTGGGATTTTCATTTGCAAGAATCATATTTGACGATTAGAAGTCTTGTGGAGAGTCGTACTTTCTATATTGTGTTCTCGATAAGCTATTATTGGATTGTCATTAGAAAATTGAGGTAATATTTGTGAGAATTCAAAAAGAACCTATTAGTGAGAACTACGAGCAGAAAAAGGCAAGAGTAGTAAGTTTAATTGAGGATAAAAGCCTAATTGTGTGATACACGAGCGTTTCCTATTTGTGTGATATATTGTTTGAGTGAAACACGTAAGGGAGTGGTGAGGAACTTGTTTTCTACTAATCTTTATTTTGCAGGAAATATGTCTAACACAAGAGATAAGACAATTGAAAATGAACCTTCTACATCGAATTTTGACCCAAAACTCATGATGGAGGCTATGATGAAAGAATTTTCTAGACAATTGGGGATGGCTATGGAACAAGTGCATGATCGCATCGATCAATTGAGTGACACTCGAGGGGAACGAACTCAAATCCCTCCGGGTGGGCGCCCAAAAGGAAAAACCCAACAAAAGGAAGCAAGGCTAGAGGAAACAAATTACTATGATGAAAGGTTTAGTGAGGAGGAGGATCGAGAAACTGACTTTATCCCTAGGAGACATTTTGCAAAGGATAGAGGCGGCCGAAATCGAGAGGACAATAATCTTGATAGCATCAAAGTGAAAATTCCCACATTCCAAGGCAGAAGTGACCCCGAGGCATATCTAGAATGGGAGAGGAAAATGGAGTGGATCTTTGACTGTCACAACTACTCGGATCTCAAAAAAGTTAGAATTGCAGCTACCGAATTTTCCGACTATGCAGTTACTTGGTGGGATCAATTAATGACCAGCCGAAGGAGGTGTAGGGAACGTCCAATAGAGACTTGGGCAGAAATGAAAGCTGTAATGAAAAAGAGGTTTGTCCCAAGCCACTACTATCGAGATCTGTTTCGAAACTTACAAAATTTGAGACAGGGAAGCAAGAGTGTGGAGGACTACTTCAAGGAGATGGAGATGCTAATGGCTAGAGCTGACATCGACGAGGATAATGAGGCAACCATGGCCCAATTTTCAGCAGGTTTAAATTGGGATATTGCAGATTTGGTGGAGCGTCAACATTATGTGGTATTGGAAGACATGGTGCACATGACTATCAAAATAGAGAAGCAACTTAAGAGGAGAGGTGGCCAGCGAACAAATCCTACCACAGGTTCATCATGGAAACCCAATAATATGAAGCGTGAGGAAAAGCCATCTACTTTCAAGCCAAAGCCAGAAATCAAGCAAGGAGCGGCTACTCAGGTAGTGCAAGGTAAAACTAATACACCTTCTACTAGTCGCACTCGAGATATTGTATGCTTTAAATGTCAAGGTAGGGGACATATTGCAAATCAATGCCCAAATCAAAGAACTATGTTATTGCTTGATAATGGGGATTTGGAGACCGAGGAAGAAGATAGTGACAGTGACTCTATGCCACCATTGGAGGAAGATAGAGAGATTGCTATGCATGGCGAGGTGTTGGTCACACGGAGAATGCTTAGTACACAGGCAAAAGAAGAAAGCAGCGAGCAAAGAGAGAATCTGTTTCATACTAGATGCATGGTAAATGGTAAGATTTGTTGTGTTGTAATTGATGGTGGGAGCTGTACAAATGTAGCTAGCATCACAATGGTAGAGAAATTGGGACTTACAACATCCAAACACCCTCACCCATACCGATTGCAGTGGCTCAATGACAGCGGCGACATCAAAGTTACCAAGCAAGTATCCGTGCCGTTTACAATTGGGAAGTATGTTGATGAGATTCTTTGTGATGTAGTGCCTATGCAGGCAGGTCATTTACTACTTGGGAGACCTTGGCAGTTTGATCGGCGAGTAAAACACGATGGTTTCACTAATGAGTACTCTTTTGTTCATAATCAAAGAAAAGTCACCTTGTGTCCTATGTCACCAAAACAAGTGCATGAGGATCAAATACACTTACAGAGAGATCATGAAAAGAAAACAAAAGAGAGAGAAAAAAAGAAAGATGAGAGAAAAACAAACATTTTTGCAAAAAGGAGTGATGTAAGGCGAGCTTTGGATTCTAAAAAGCCAATGATTATACTTCGGTATAAGGAGGCACTTTTAAATACTAACGCTAATAATCCTTCTTTGCCTAGTGTTGTTTCTACTCTTTTACAGGATTATCAGGATGTATTTCCCGAGGAACTTCCACAGGGATTACCACCAATTCGGGGAATTGAGCATCAAATTGACTTTGTCCCAGGCGCGACCATTCCAAACCGCCCGGCCTACCGAAGCAATCCCGAGGAAACAAAGGAATTGCAAAGGCAAGTTGACGAGCTAATGGACAAAGGTTTTGTGAGGGAAAGCATGAGTCCATGTGCGGTTCCAGTTATTTTAGTACCTAAGAAAGATGGGAAGTGGCGTATGTGCATTGATTGTCGAGCGGTAAATAACATCACGGTAAAATATAGGCATCCCATTCCTAGGTTAGATGATATGTTAGATGAATTGCATGGATCTTGTGTGTTTTCTAAAATAGATTTAAAGAGTGGTTATCATCAAATTAGAATGCATGAGGGAGATGAGTGGAAAACTGCTTTTAAAACAAAATATGGGTTATATGAGTGGTTAGTCTTACCTTTTGGTTTAACTAATGCTCCTAGCACGTGCATGAGACTAATGAACCATGTTTTGCGTTCCTTCATTGGAAAGTTTGTAGTTGTCTACTTTGACGATATCTTAATCTATAGCAAAGATTTAGTTGAACATGCATTGCATATAAAATCTGTCCTAGATGTGCTTCGAAAAGAAAAATTGTATGCTAATATGGACAAATGCACATTTTGTACGGATCGAGTTGTGTTCCTTGGTTTTGTTGTGAGTACACAGGGAGTACAGGTTGACGAAGAAAAGGTACGTGCAATCCAAGAATGGCCAACTCCTACTAATGTCAGTCAAGTTCGTAGCTTTCATGGACTCGCGAGTTTCTATAGACGGTTTGTAAGGAATTTCAGCGAAGTCACAGCACCACTCACCGAAGTAATCAAAAAGAGTGTAGGATTCAAGTGGGGTGATGCACAGGAAAAAGCGTTTAATTTGATTAAAGAGAAATTGACTAACGCTCCTTTACTTGTATTGCCAAATTTCACTAAAACCTTTGAAATTGAATGTGATGCTTCAGGTTTAGGCATTGGAGCTGTGTTGATGCAAAAAGGAAAACCCGTTGCATATTTCAGTGAAAAATTGAGTGGAGCAGCTTTGAACTATCCTACCTATGACAAGGAGTTATATGCCTTAGTTCGATCTTTGGAGACTTGGCAACATTACCTGTGGCCTAAGGAATTTGTGATTCACACGGATCATGAATCATTGAAATATTTGAAAGGCCAACACAAGTTGAACAAGAGGCATGCCCGATGGATGGAGTTCATCGAGACGTTCCCGTATGTCATTCGATATAAGCAAGGTAAGGAGAATGTCGTTGCCGACGCTCTCTCAAGAAGGTATGTGTTGTTAAATACTCTCGACACAAAATTACTTGGTTTTGAACAAATCAAAGAATTGTATGTTAATGACCATGATTTCTGTGAAGAGTTTAAAATTTGTGAAAAGAATGTTGTAGGTAAGTACTTCAAGATGGATGGGTTCTTGTTTCGTGAGAATCGATTGTGTATACCTACAAGTTCTTTACGTGAACTATTGGTTCGTGAATCACATGGAGGTGGTTTGATGGGACATTTTGGTGTTGATAAGACCTTATCTGTGATAAAAGAACATTTCTATTGGCCTCATATGAAACGAGATGTGGAAAGAATTTGTGATAGATGCATTACATGTCGTCAAGCTAAATCTCGTGTTCAACCCCATGGGTTATACACACCATTACCTATTTCGAGTGAACCTTGGGTTGACTTGTCTATGGGCTTTGTATTAGGTTTACCTAAATCTAAGCATGGTCATGATTCTATATTTGTGGTTGTGGACAGGTTTTCAAAAATGGCACACTTTATCCCATGCCACAAGACTGATGATGCATCCCATATTGCTGATTTATTCTTTAGAGATATTGTGCGTCTGCATGGCATGCCCCGAACAATTGTTTCGGATAGAGATGCTAAGTTCTTGAGCTATTTTTGGAAAACTTTGTGGTGTAAACTAGGAACTAAACTGTTGTTTTCAACTACTTGTCATCCACAAACTGACGGTCAAACGGAAGTAGTAAATAGGACTCTATCTGCTTTATTGAGGGCTATCATTAAAAAGAATATTAAGCTTTGGGAAGAGTGTCTACCACATGTTGAGTTTGCTTATAATAGGTCTGTTCACTCTGCTACTAAATTCTCACCTTTTGAAATTGTGTATGGTTTTAATCCTTTAACACCCTTGGATTTGTCACCATTACCTGTTTCCGAGTATACTAACATGGATGGCAAAAACAAAGCTGATTTTGTTAAGCAGATACATGAGAAGACAAAATTCAACATTGAGAAGAAGACGGATCAATATACCAAACAGGCCAACAAGGGTCGGCGTCAAGTAATCTTCGAACCCGGGGATTGGGTATGGCTTCATTTGCGTAAGGAAAGATTTCCTGCTCAAAGGCGTTCGAAACTACTCCCGAGAGGAGATGGACCATTTCAAGTGCTTGAACGCATTAACAACAATGCTTACAAATTGGATTTACCCGGTGAGTATACTGTTAGTGCAACTTTCAATGTTTCTGATCTAAGCCCGTTTGATGTAGGTGAAGATTTGAGGACAAATCCTTTTCAAGAGGAGAGGTATGATGAGGACATCCATGATCCAGAAACCCGTGACACAACCCGAGAAGACCCATTGCAATTGCCACTTGGACCCATTACTAGAGCTCGAGCTAAAACCTTCAAAGACGGACTTAACGGGATGATCCGTGAACTATGGAACGAGGTTGGATCAAGTATAGAAGTTCTGGAGGTAGAATCCAAGCGTATGAAACCTGTAAACATGTTACGAATGGACGTGGCGATCAAAACGATGAAAGAAAACAGTTTGCATGGCACAGGCTAGCTCGCCCCGGCGAGGTTTCCCAGGCCAGTTTTCTCGCCCCGGCGAGGTTTTCACAAGCAAATTCTCTCGCCCCGGCGAGAGGCTCGCCCCGGCGAGAATTTCCAGCACATTTTTTCTCGCCCCGGCGAGAACCTCCTGGATGCAGTGTAATGTCCGAGAATTTTTTTAAACATTGTATTGATTTATTTTAATATATGAAATTCATTTTATTTAATGAATTTAATTGGACCCATGTAGGTATTATTAATTAATTATCTAAATATATGGTCCAATAATTTTCTCGCATTAAAGGGACTCATTAAAAGTTGAATAATTAATAAGTTAACCCTAACATTTAATTGGTAAGAAAATCAGGAAATTAAATAAATAATTTCATTTCATTATCGGATTAAATAATTCGAATAAAGAATTATGGGTAAAATAAATATTTTAAATAATTAATGGGTTTAGTTATTTTATATTAGAGGTACAAGGTGGTTAATATAATTGGACCATTTTGTTGTTCTTTTAATTGGACTAAGCCCAAATCCCTTGTTATTTTCCTTTTGGGCCACTTTGTTTTAATTATTTTCAGTCGGCCCAACTATTTGTTGAGCCCATCCTTTTTCCTTCCAGCCGGGTTAGTCCATTGTTCTGGGTCGGTCCAACTGATTTGGGGGACAACTGAACCCAACAAAAATCAAACTCAACCCTCACATCAGATGCAACCGAGCAATCAAGTTGGGGGAAATACAGCCGAGCAAATGGGAAATTAGTGGGTTTAGGTTGGGGATAACCGAGCAAGGATTCGATCCTTCGAACCAGACATAAATCGGCAAGAAATTGGGGGAACTTCGATCGGTAGCAAATAAGGGAGTAGCCGAACCTAGCAACCCTAACATCTCAAATCAAATAGCCGAGCATCAGAGGTAGGGGTCGCTAGGGCTCGATTCAGTCGGACGGGACGGGGAAGGTGGGTCGCCAGGCGAGCGCCGGCGAAAGCTTGCGGCGACCGGCGGACTAATTAAAGAACCGAGCATCTGTCGAAGAAACCAGGGGACTTGGGCGTCGAGCGACCGATCGACGGGAGTGCCCGGCTCGAGGCCCTGCCGGCAAGTCACAGCTGGAATTGGATGGGATTGACGCAGATTACCAATTGACAGTCACCCTCTCCTACCGTCGGTCCTTAGCCGACCAATTTAGGTAATACCCAGTTCATTGGGTAATCGATTTTCTATAAATTGGGCACCCAAACCCTAAATTAGGCTGCTAGGATTTTTTTTTGCAATTCGAATTAGAGGGTAAATAATCACAGAGAGAGAGGGAGAAGGGAAGTCAGTCGCCGGCGTGAATTGGGAGAAGAAGGAAGGTCGCAATTCGAACGACAGGAAGGTATACAAGCTGTGATGAATTAGTTAGTCCATTTCATACTTTTTTTTTCTCTTTCTTCTGTGGATTGGACTGTGTTGCTCCCCTGTTTTGGGATAGTATTAAATGGTTGGGATTTAAACATCTTGTATTGTATTGTGTTGATTCATAGTTGGGACTCTGTACATTGAAAAATCCTAAGGGATTTTGGCAGTTAATTTGTACTGTGCTAGGCTTGTATTGTATGGACATTTGGGATTTATCTGTAGGTATTGTTTCGTTGGGTGTTGATCCTGTAGTCAGTACATATTGCTTATAGGAATCAAACCATAGTCTAGGTTGGTATTAGTTTATATTATGCATTGTTTTGGCAACTGTACTGTATGGCTTGATTGGGAAAAACCTGGTATTGTGTTGTTTTGTTTTGGGTTGTGTTGAAACCTTGTGAACCTTATGGTTCTGGCTTTCTGATGGTGCGCTAAGATTAGGCCAGTGTTATACTCTGGAAATGTTTGAATAATGAACTGCACAATTAAAGGTAATTTGCAGGAACTTAGAACATCACTAGTGACTGTCGAGTCAGCAATTAAACGGTGCTATCATTGGCCCAAATATTGGTTTTTAATTGGGCTAATAATATACTTGTGAATTAATTTGTTATTATAACTAATAAATAAAATCAATCAAATAATTATTTATTATTTAACTATTATTTGATTAATATTAAAGAATAATTAAATATGAATAAATTAGTAAGTAATTATTTATTATTTATCAATAAATAATAAACAAAGATAATAAATATTTAATTTTTATTTGATTGATAAATAAAGTAGCAAAATAACTATTTAATATTTGATTATTTTAACTAATAATTTAGTACGAATAAAAGTAATGAAATAGCCTTACAAAATTTAATTCCAGAATATGCTAATATATTTTCCATATAAAAATAAATTGTTTATCTATTTTAAAAACAATGATTTAGAATTGTGAATTAATTATTTATTATTGATTAACTTTAAATAATGAATAAATCTAATTGGTTATTATTATTAAATGATAACTAAAGAGAAGTTCATTAATAATTCTTTGATTAAAATGATGAATAAACCTAATTAATTATTATTTATTATTAGATAATAACTAAAGATAATTCTTATTCACTAATTAATTAATTTATTATTTTATTAACATTAAATAATAAATAAACCTAATTAGTTATTATTAAATAATAACTAAAGGTGATTCATACTTGTTAATTAACTATTATCTGAATAACCTTAAATAATAAATAAATCTAATTAGTTATTATTTATTTTTAAATAATAACTAAAGATAATTCATAGTTACTAATTAATTATTTATTTCTTTGATTAACTTTAAATAATAAACAAACCTAATTAATTATTATTTAATCTTAAATAATAATTAAAGACAATTAAAATTTATAATTCGATTATTATTTAATTAACAATTGAATAATAAGTAAATATAATTAGTTATTAATTACTATTATTAATAACTAAATTAATGAATTACTATTAAATGAAGATAGAGTTAATAAAATAGAGAGAGTTTAAATAGCTCATTAATTAAACAATTATAATTAATTGTTTAAGGGTTTAATAAATGAATATTAGTTAAGAAAAAGTAATTAAACAATTATAATTAATTGTTTAAGGGATTAATAAATGTTTATTACGTAAGAGATACATGGTTGATTTATTTAAACCATCAACCTAAAAGTCAATTAAGTGCCTTATAAAATTTGCTATAGTTTATTTACTGTGTGCTATGTGAATTTCTTAAATTGTTAAAGAAATAGCATAAGTAAGCGTATCGGCGTACAACTACGCAGTACTAATTGATAGACCGACATTATCTATGCTAGGTTCTCCAAGGCCAAATAGTTAAAGCTAGAATTATTTGTAGCTGAGCAAACAGGCAAGTTCCTAACCCTAAAATTTCTTACATTATTGCAAGTTCCCTAACTCAATCTCGAGTTATGATTTTCGAAGCATGTTAGTGAATAATTATTATCGATTATTCACATCTATACTGATTATTGAGATTCGCACATTGTGCAATTGAATTCCTATCCTATTATGATTGAACTGTAAATTTAATTAAAGTTCTTTCAAGTATGAATTGTTTATGAGATCGATCTATGCTATTTGTATTAGCTAGATCCAGCATGTCTAAATTGGTTAAGACAATGGTATTTTAAAAGCTGTTCTTATTAAATTGTTGTGGTAAGAACTCTTGGCTGAGAAAAGGATAAACTTGTTTAAGGCATGATATCAATGCTGGTTATTAAGTGTTTATGCATAAATCACGGGGTATGAGAGGCTGATCCCCTCGATTACCAAAATTTTTTAAGAGGTCCAGCTTACATGCTGAGAACCTTGGAAAACGTCCTTGGTTATTTCAAACCACTCAGTAATTGTCATTCAATTATTCGGATATTCAACTGTTGTTTACTAATTCATGTTCCTTCACACCCTTATACTGTTGTTGAACATTGAAAGCAAAAATTTCCTTCTATCATGATATATCTCTTATGTATATACTTGCTAAGCAAATTAGTTGCTTACCCTTGCTATATCATGATCTTTATTTCAGCTAAGGCAGAAACGTCTAGAGGAGACAAAGGAAAGGGGAAGGGGCAGGAATAGATGCCCGATAGTACCTATGTACTAGTTATTATTGAATGTTGTTTGATTAGGTGAACCTTTTTATTGTATTAAGGGTACGTTTTATGTTAAGGTTAAAGAACCTTGGGACCGGAATTGTAAGACTTTAATTCTATTCGATAAACAATGTATGTTTATTATTCCGCATTTAGTTAGAAAGTATGTCGTTATTGAGAAATCGTGAGCACCGAATTCGAGGTCAGGAAACCCGGATTTGGGGGCGTCACGTACAGTTTGTCAATTTTTGACTTTCTTGATTTTCGAACCTTCTTTCATCCAAAACATGATATCAGTATTTTGGATCAATTACATGTGTTCTGATTGCAATATTTTCATATTTGTGTGCTTGTATTTCAAAGAATGTGTGCTTCTAGAAGCTTCTAGTTTGTTTCTAAAACTAGTATAAATAGGTGCTATTGTAAACTTGATTTCATTCATTAATATTCAGATTATCATCATTATTGTGAGATTGTTCTTTTCTTGTGGTTCTTGAGAATTCATAAGTATTCCTTAGTTTTCTTTAAGATTCATAATCGACTTATCATACAACCAATCATAGTTGTGTGTGGCGTCTTCTACCGCATCAATCGTCGATTGTACCAAGATTACCGCTTCAACATAAGCGAGGGGTCGAGGTGTCGTTGGTATCCATCCTACGCAAACTTCATTTGCAAACAATTGTACCAAGATTACCGTCTACATATAGGCGAAGGGTTAAGGTGTTGCAAGCTATCCATCCTATCAACTTGTTAGAAACGATCCGGGCGACGACCACCTCACGCAAGCGTGCCGTGGAGTCTATCAACATATAAGTATTCTACTCGGGAATTCAACTAATTAAATAAGAATAGGATTAGGGTTACACCTCCACTCTTTAAATATACATAGGAAATAATATAGGAGTTATCAAAACCCTAATGACCTCTTCAATTTTAATTTAATTAATTATTTAATTATCTACTAAAAAAATTTAACTTCCCAAACGAAATAAGGAATAAAGAAAAAAAATTAATAACTTACCTTTTAAATTTATTTGTGCTTTTTAATTAAATTTAAATCAACAATTAATTATTAAAAAGAAAATTCAGATATTTCATCAATATTTAATTAATTAAATTAAAAAAATGGGGTTATTACAATAAATCTGTTATCAATCAGGCCACCTAACCACGTGTCCACGTCCCAACAAATATCACAAAAATTTGTAAAAAATAATCAATTAATTAACATTTCTTATGTGTAAAGATGATTTATTATAAATTAATTAAATAACATTAGGCATGCAAAAGTGGACATGAACAGATGCAAACGGTGGATGTGAAAGCTTGAAGAAAAATATTGGTGAGTAACATGCCATGATATGATGTTGCTAATTAATTAATTTTTTAGTGTTACGGTATCAGGCAAATGTTGCTTATTTTGATACAATAATATGGAATGTTGGTACTAGTTGTTGCGAAGGATGCAATAATGTCATTTAATAGTAGTAACAATTTTGACATTGTCTATATAGTTTTGGCATGTCCACTCGTCCACTCGTCCACTCAACACTAATGTAATACCTGGAAATAGATAAAAATAAATAAACTTTTAAATTTATATTTTAAATATTTTAATTAGACTTTATTTTTTATTTGGGTCAAACTAGTCATTTTATTTATGTGAGCTAAAAGTATTAATAAGTGATGAATAAATTAATTTGGTAAAATTGGGCCCTAAAACTAATTGGATCTAATTTATATTGTATAATTTTAAATCCTATTAAAGTTAAAAGAATTAATAAAACATATTAATTAATTAATAAATAACTAAACCTAATCTTCGTTACCATATATCTCGTACAAGCTAATCGAGGAAAAGAGAAGAAATAGAGCAGCGGCGGCAGTAACAAGAACAGGAGGGGAAAAAAAGGTATTGTAACTTTACTATTAATAATAAATTGCTCTAAATGGTGTTTGATCGGCATTCTGAATTTTAGTAAAAAAAATTTGTATACATATATAGACGCGGAAGGTTCATGATTGGTTGTATTCATATATGTGTATGGGTGGTGAATGAATATGCAGATGGCATAAGCATTATTTTAATCATTAAAAGCCTTTAGATTGAATATGTTTCATGCCTTTGATGGAGTAATTAATTAATGACGTGGGTGTTGGGATAAAACCCATTTGTACAGTATGTTAGGATCGGAAATCATGTTGGTAGAATTTGGACTGTCCAGTAGTGAATTGGGTGTGGCAGTTGATTTTTCTTATGCATATTATAATTTCATATATAATCTATTCTTTTGTTGGGAACAGAGGTGTTTCATATAATTACCATTGGGAACCGAAGTGATTCATGGGAGGTATATATAAATAAGCTAGTATAACTTTTAATATATATATATATATATATATATATATATATATATATATATCATATTTATTTACTTTAACTATGTACAGAAGTGTACATAGTTAGACTATTTTAACTTTAAAATTTTGCAGAACATTATAATAAATATAATCATCATAAAATAAGATTATAAAAATTGTGTATATTCATTTAAATTAATTAATTCTGTTGATAAAATTTTAAATTTACTTAACAACAAATTTAATAATATTATGTTATTAATGGTTCGATTTGTAATAGAATTTTATTTTATTTTATTAGATCGAATTGAAGGGGACTAGCATAATCTTATTTATAATTTCGGGTATGACATTGCTTACTTCAGGTACAGATTCCATAATCCTTCAGCGATAATCATTTCAATTTTGAATTGTTCATTTTGCTTTTCGTTTTGAAGTTAGTTATTGTTTCACATGATTGTTCTTCCCAAATTCATATAATAATTTCATGTTGGCGTTGATGCGTAGAAATTGAGTTTGTTCTCTTTGAACTAGTCAATATATTTTGGAGACTTATTTCGTTTGTATCGTTATTCGTATAATTTCATTCACATTTGGAAGTATTTACATTGTTGGCATCTTGTGACAGTTTTGTATGTTTGTATTTGAAATAACTCGATGTCATTTAGAAATTGTCATGTAAGCCTTGTGATTTGAACCCCTTTTGGCTTACATTTTGTAGTTTGATCTTTAGGGTATACTTGAGCTAACCACCTGTGGGGATACCACAAGCATGTCCTCTTGACACAAGGGCATGACACCTTCAGTGGCGGTGAGATCAGTCCACGGCGTATCCTTTTGTATGCTCTGGGTGTGAGCTTTGGCCATTTGATTTGTTTGTTCAGGATACGTATGGGTCGACCCAATATTTGATTTGATTTGTTCGGCGGATTAGTGACGTATGTGTCGTGCGTACTATCCGATTTGATTTGTATACATCATGGTACCGATGTATGTTGTTAGCCTTTGGCTATTTGTATTTGAGCTCAGTATAAAATTGGTACCCTATAACCATTTGATTTAGCCTTATTTGTATTGAGATTCTTTTAGCTATAGTTATTGTTCGACGGTGTTAATCATTTATACTTTGTCTCACTAATTTCGATATATTCATAATGTGTTCGTAGTTTGTATTTACTCATTCATTTAACTATTTTGGTACATATATATTGTTTTATATAGCATCTTTATATTCGTACTGGGCAATTGGCTCACGTTGTGTTCTTTTTTCGGCAGGTAATCAGGGGTGATCAGGATTGTGGGATGAGAGCTACCTTGATCCAAATAAGTAGATTAGCTTTTGAGATTAATATTAGACTCAAATTTTCATAATATTTTGTAAATGGATGTTGGGCCATTTTGGCATTTATTCTTAAAAGTAGAGACTATGTTAATGTGGAGTTTCTTCTATTTAAATTGGCATGTATGACAATTGATGTTCAATCTAATTGAAAATACTTTGAGGTTTATTAGAAATTTGTATTTATTATATTTGTGGGTGACATCCCTTTCTATTTCAGAAAAGGGGTGTTACAGAGTTGGTATCAGAGATAAGGTAAAATTGAATTGGTTACCTTTGTGTTAAGGTTTGACTACCAACTGTTTTATGAAAAAAAAATAATTCTATAATAGATTTTTTAAAATTAATTGGTAACTCAATAAAACTGAATTGGTTATTTTTGTATGAAGGTTTGGCTATCAATGTGTTTCATAATTTTGGTTACCAATTAGATTTATTTTGGTTATTACATACTATTAATACGCCATCTCTATTTGAAATTTCAAGTCTTTGACTAGTTTTTTTATTTATTTTTTTATTTTTTATGACGGGTACTATTCTTTTCACACCAAGATATAAGATTAATATTATTTTTAATAATTAATTTAAGACATTTAAAACTAAATGCATAATTCTAATAATGTGAACAATGTCTAAATATGAAACTGAGAACTACTCGTTTTTTACTAGAAGCTTGTGATTTGATTTTTGATGCAACAAGTAGGGAAAAACAATTCTTAATCGTTGGTACTAAAAATAAAGTAGCTAACTTAGTAGCATTGATGCGGAGCGATTTATTTTTTTCAATTTGAGGAATTGGAAGTTTGGAATTAATTTGTGATTGGTTTTTAAAAATTCAACCTTTTATAGTTAGGTATTGTTTACAATATTTGAGATTTATTTGGAAATTGAAAAAATATGACATGTTTACACTTCTGTACATAGTTAAAGTAAATATATATATATATATATATATTAAAAGTTATACTAGCTTATTTATATACACCTCCCATGAATCACTTCGGTTCCAAATGGTAATTATATGAAACACCTCTGTTCCCAACATTGTCATAAGTTAGCTCACAAACCAATTGAAAAAAATAAATTAATTAAACATGTCATATTTTTTCAATTTCCAAATAAATCTCAAATATTGTAAACAATACCCAACTATAAAAGGTTGAATTTTTGAAAACCAATCACAAATTAATTCCAAACTTCCAATTCCTCAAATTGAAAAGTTTTATTGTAACACCTTAGTCTTACATCAAAAGATAAGGGAAAAGTTTGTCTGTATATAAGGAATTGAGTTACTAACAATAGTATTTTTGGGTGAGTCTGTAGTGGGCTAAAATGACCCAAAAGATACTATTGAGCAGTAATTTAAGGTCTTATTTGGATGGATTTGATTTGATTCAGACTTAGGATTTGACCCAAGATTTGTTCCGGACTCAGGATTTGACCCGGATTGTTATATTTATTGGTATACAAATTATGAAGATGCATACATTACTACAATACAACTATTATTTCAAATTTAAAGTCTTAAACCATACAAATTACATGTTGCAAAATTAGATTTACGACATACTTAAATAGAACTTAAAAAACTTTAAAACATATATAAAAACATGAGAAATGTTAAAGAACTTATAACTTTAAACAGTGCGTTTTCTTAAAGGGTGTGGTTTTTATATCAAAACCGCAACCGTAAAGGGTGTGGTTTTTACTGAAAAACCACAATATGTCACTGAAACTAATGGTGCAGTTTCTTTGATGCGGTTTTGCATGCAGTTTCGATTGTAAAATCAATTCTTACTCTCTCCTACTAAATATAGTGCAATGAATAATTAAGAAAACTCAATTTAATTTTTTTTTTTAAATCCTTTTTCTTTTCTTTTTCATCTTAAATTCTTTAAGTTCCAAAAATATTCAAAAGGAGAAGCCCGTTCATGGACTCGTTTATTGGACCTCTTACAAAAGAATGAGCTGAACCCACTCTTTGCATGCCCGTGCTATCTTGTTCCCATACCTTTGTATCATCAAATACCATAACATTATGATAGTCTTTAGTTATGGGCCTCTGCCAATTAAAACTCCATGCCATACCAAGTTTTAATGATAGCCCATCTTTTAAAATAACAAACAAGATGCTTCTTTATTCCGGTGTAAATAGGAAAAATTCTCTTAAATAAAGGGAGCACTATTCCCTACGTGCATGTTTAATATTTTCACAAAATCACTTCTCGGATAAAAATGGAGTGATGTGAGAAGAGCACAAGTGAAAATTTTAAATATACATGTACAAATAACATTTCCATAAATATATAATTTTATTTCTGAAATGTTGATGAACTTAAATAAGGCTTTTGATATTTGGCAAAATAATACTATAAGAGTAAATATACATTAAGCGACACTTAAAACTTTAAGCGACTATACTTATTACTTTGACAATATTATATTTTTTTCTCTGATAATATGATCAATATCCATAAAATAGGGTTGTTGATACTGTCAAAATAAAGAAGATTCTGATCAAATATACATTTACCAATTATTTTATGAAAAATGACATATATTATTAATGTTTATATCGACTTTTTGATTATTAGTTACGTAGATAAGTATTAGTGTTAACCTTTTTAGAAAGATGTACAATAAGTGTAGTCCTCTTATAATTCTTTTCAATCTCATGTATTGATATAATTCTCAATTGTAATTTAGCACAAATTTATTGCAATACATAGTATGGTTCATATTTTATAGTTATTCTAACAAGGATAATGATATATATTGCGAATGTTTTATGTCAACTATTTGATTGTCAGTTACATGAATAAGTATTAGTGATAACTTGTTTGGAGAAATGTATAATAAGTGAGTTTTTTTTATAATTCCTATCAATCCTATGTATTGATAAACTTCACAATTATAGGTCGACATAAATTTATCGCAATGCATAGCACTCTTTTAACAATATTTATATCGTTAAGAGAGAGCAACAAGGGTAGTTAATTGTAGACACTTAGTTTCTACTCTCATTATCCACAACTCCTAATTTTTCTCATCTATTAATTTTTATTTCACCTTTTAATTTACACACACGTTTTGTATTTCTATCTTTTAATTTTTCTCATCCATTAAATTTTATTTTATTTTTTGTCTTTTTAATTTGCACACAAAATGAAGGTAATTAGTTATACATTTAGTGGGGGGCAAAGACTAAAAACCGTACAGATTAAGACCTTAACCCACTATCTAATCAATCAAATTAAAGCCTTAAAAGTAACAATGATTACGAAGAATAGTCCAAGAAAACTCAATTAACTTATAATTTTCTCTCAACCCAATCATGATTACGTGTTGAGAAGACAAGAAGAAATTGACTAAGGCAATAGGAAGATAATTGTACTGCATTACATTTTCAAACCAGTTGCCCCCACTTCAAGAGACAAATTATAATATATATATATATATATATATATATATATATATATATATATATATATATAGGTTCTAACTATAATAACCGATTGTTGAAAGTACTATTCTAACAACCATATTTAACATCATTTATCATAATATCCAAAGGATGAGATTAAATAGGATTTCAACCCTACCACTAGAAATAACCGATTGTTGAAAGTACTATTCTAACAACCATATCTAACATCATTTATCATAATATCCAAAGGATGAGATTAAATAGGATTTCAACCCTACCACTAGAAAGAGTAACGACAAGACTATTTTTTCTGGCAACTCGAGAAATTAATACAGTGCCCTCTAATTTAAAATTCATAGCGGCATGAACAAAACATTATTGTTTTACCATACCGCTAGAGGCTCTAGCGACAGGTTAAATCAGATCTGATTGACGGGTAGCAACCGGTTGTTGATATAGTTTGTTTCCTTTGGTTGCCGAGAAGAAAAAAGAAATAAGAGGAAAAAGAGTCATAGTCCTGCCGCTACTTCAACAAAGTATACGGATTTTTCAAGTTCTTAGCGGTGTAACCACGTAAAATTGTTGTAAGATTATTTCAAATGATTTTTTTTAAATAAATATTGTGATCTATTTTGAAAAATCTTTTGTAGACAAATATATTCATGTGAATTTTTAGTGAAAATTAGTAACCATGTCTCTGCATGTGAATTTTGGTGAAAATTAGTGAGTTATGTTTTTAAATAAATATATGCACGTTATTTTTTGTGAAATAGTGACTATATAAAATTTGTAAATTATTTCTTGTTAAATGGTTGTGGATAATAATTGGGATATATTTATATTGTATTGTTGTTAAATTAGTGAGTTATGTTTTAGGGTAAATATATGCATGTGATGATTTATTAGGAATAATAGTGACTATATAAACTTTGTAACTTGTCTTTAAATTATTGTTAAACGATCGTGTAAAATAATTAAGATATAATTATTTTACATAGTTGTTAAATTAGCACAAAATAGTTTTATGTTATTTTTTTAGGTCAAAGATGGACAGTTGGAATCCTGGGCTAATTGACCAAAGTGTTTTGCACGACCAAATAAATCATGTGTCTGAGGATGTACATAAGGGTAAAGATAGGGAAAAGCTAACATCATCCCAATTAACTAAACAAATATACGACAAATGTAACTTAATAAAAAAAAATCTTCTAGATAAGTGTGATTTTGGGGTTTTTAAAAACGCGACAGTTGTACACCAAATTGATCTTCATCTCGTGTCCGCCCTAGTGGAGAGATGGCAGCCGGAGACCAATAGTTTTCACCTAAACTATGGGGAAATAACAATAACCTTAGAGGATGTTCATTTTATTTTTGGGTTGTTGGTGATGGGCAAACTCTTAACTTGTCCCCTAGTTGACACCTCATGGTCTCATTTTAGGGATTGTTTTGGGCCTGAACTAGCTGTTGAATATCAGCAATCCAAAAAAAAGAGGTTCTATTTCACTAAAGCTGAACGAACATTTTTTAAATTACCCTTCTAGAGCAGGTAAGGAAGTTGTAGACCGATACACAAAGGCCTACATTCTTTGATTGTGTGAGGCAATAGTGTTCCCTACTAGGTCTAAAAATACTGTCCATCTAGGTATATGCATTTTATGGCTAACCTAAAAGATTGTGTTACATATTCTCAGGGTTCAGCTCTTTTGGGGTATTTATATAGGGCTTTACATACAACCAGTAGGAAAAAGGATCAAGTATATCAATGGTTGTGTAACATTGTTACAAGTTTAGGCCTATGAACGTTTAGTAGTTGGAAGGCCAAACCCTAGACCGCAGTCAGAGTTATAGTTACCTAGGGCCACGGCGTGGGCATACTCTGCTACCCACAAATATCCTGATAGAGGAGATAATCCCCACCACCATCTTACATTTTACCGAGGGGAGTCAGATGTGTAGCCTTCGTGACAGGTAGTTTGGCGCCCTTACATGAGGTGGGATAATAAGTTAAATGACTATAATTTTGAGGGAAGGTTGTCAGGATTTAGTATGATTCTCTTGATTCACTTTGATATTGTAAAATATCAGATATCGGACCAGACGATGAGACATTTTGGGTTCCTGCAAGGTATATTCTCTACGACCGAAAATCATTATGAGCTAATAAAGTCCAAGGAACATAAGTTTGACGTCGATGATTGTATAATTTTGAGGCGAGTGTACATTGTTTATTGGGAGGCTTACACAGATTATCTTGAGGGACAACAATACGAGATTACAAACTACAGGAACATTGATGACTATATGGAGTGGTACGGGAGAATTATACGTAGAAAAGTACATCAACCTCGACCTGAAGGGGACCAAGACCCTACTTATGAGCCTAGAGCCGTTTACAACCAGCATCATCTTATTAACATGGTATGCAAACATCATTATTTATTGTTGCTAATAGTTGTGTTCATTTAATGACAGGTTGAGAGCGCAAGGTCCTTGCTTGATAAGTGCTTCGTATTCATCGAGATGCCTCCTGAGTATGTTTTGGAGAAATAAGGATGGGACCACCATTACGGCATATACAATTTTGACGTGAGGGCGAATATGGTACCTCAACAAGGGGTAATGATGGTAAAGGATCTCAGTCCCAATTACAAGAAGAGCAAGTGAAGCCCTTTAATTTTGGCATATAGGAGAGCTACATCCCCACCACCCAGGCATATATACCCTCCTACTCATTTGAGGGTGCATCTGACTTTATAGGGGATGAGGAGTTTCAATAACAAGAAATGCAGGGGCAGATGTCTTATGGACGGAAAAGATGCCCAACCAAAGTACTTAGGGAGCACAAGGTCGCATTCATAAATGAATAGTTGTTTGGGGACGTGGTGGTGGATCTTGAAATATTTCCCGTATCACATCCCCGAAAGTAGCGTACTTTAAACCACAACGAATTCACGTTCTTACGCCTGGATTTTCAAGCATATCATGGATGCGTACATGCTGCTACTGTAGGATAGAGATGACTACTACCTGGAACGATGAGTTAAAAGGTGAGCCAAATTTATTTTCCTGTAGTCATTCTTCATGTATCTTGGCAAAAACTGTGTGCACCCCATCAAGGTAAATCGTGCAGTCAATTTCTGTAACCCTTATGTTTATCCGGATGTGGGCTCGCCTTTACACGAATGCGACTACATTTTCATGTCGGTTTGTAATACGGCTAATCGTCATTTTATCTTGATAATATTCTTGGTCGCAGAATGAGTAGTCATCCTTGACCCAATCTATAGTGATACGAAGTATATAAAGATCCAGGAAATGTACAAAGAATTCATTAACATAGCGGTATGTGTAGTACTTGATCTTTTACTTAAATAAATTGACATATGTACGTGTTAGTAACCAATTTTTTTGTACATATAGGTGCAATTGATACCATTTTGTTTGCGAATTGGTAATCCAATGCGTCAGTGGCCCAAAGAAGATCCCCGCATGCAGGTACCACATAAGCGACCTATGCAAGATAACACATTATTTTTGTCTGCAAGTACGTTGACTACTTCGTGAGGGGCAGTGTTAATGTGCGCAAAGAGAAATGGTCCATGCAAGATGTAACGGTCTTTAGATACTGAATCGCATGAGAATTATTCATACGTCAAATCAGACTACTTCTAGTTGATAAGATATAATGTTGACATTTTTATTACTTACTTGGAATTGAGGATAATTATCACTTTGTACTTTGATTCAATTTTAATAGTTGCACAAATGTTTAACATGGTTGCACAGATGCTTAGATATTTAACAGGTTATGTGGATAAATTGGCTTGAAAACTAACCAAATGGTAAAATTAAAAAAATACTTCTGCATTTGTCGCGACAAGGTATAGCAGCAGGGCCATTTGCTTGAGCGGCTAAGGCAAAAAATAATTTTGTTTCTGCATTTGTCGCTACAAGGTGTAGCGGCAGGGTACAAAATATTTTTTTACCTTAGTACACAATAGTTTTTTTGCCTTAGTACACAATATTCAACCTCAGATAGCATAAATTAGCAAACAATTCTTAATCTCAAAATAATAGTCATAATAAAACTGCATCTCTCAATGACATGTCCATAAAAATTCTACAAAAACCATAGCATAATAATAAATGTACTAAACTTTAATTATTTTTAGGCTTAGGAATCTCTAACACTTTATAGTGATTGCGCTCATCGTGGTCAGTTTTAAAGTCGTAAATTGCACATTTTCGGTAAGGCTTGGTACCCATAATATTCTCAAGTGCAGTTTTAAATTTGGATTGCTTTTTTTGACCCTTTGTTTGAGAAGCAATTCGCAACAAAAACTCCTCTTCTTCTGCTTCCACAGCTTAATCTTCATCATCATTATCGAAACACATATCCTGAGGTGTATCTTCGACCGCGCGTTCAATGTCATCGTCTGTCAGTTCACTAATATTCTTATATAGGTCATATTGCTCAACCATGGCTTTTCTTTGTGCATTCAGTTTAAGGACAATTTTGTAACCTCAGACTGAGCAAGCAGCTTTGGTCGCTAACTC
The DNA here is from genome assembly GCA_034770075.1 of Aralia elata. Lineage (NCBI taxonomy): Eukaryota > Viridiplantae > Streptophyta > Magnoliopsida > Apiales > Araliaceae > Aralia > Aralia elata. Next base: position 36,025,223 of record CM068377.1, read on the forward strand.
CTGATAATCACTCATCAAATGATTATAGCGCATTGATTTATTTTTCTCAAAGTCAGCAGTCGTTGGGTTAACGAGTAATTCTTCACCATTGCTCTCGTTCGCATCTCTTGTGCATCGAGGAAGAATCATGTCATCATGTATTTGTGAAATACTCTTAAACATGAAATATCTCAATATGTGCTTGCAGATTGCACCAGAATGAGAAAATATTTGGCAATTATATTTTACCGACACCAACTGACGATTGTTGACGACTTCTTTATATCTCCGACTACCTTCAGCTGTATCTAACCTATACCCTGCATAGATCTTAGTATAAATGACACAAAGCTCACTAACTTTGTTCACATTGTATTTAGAGAATCGGTGAGTTGATGTTGGAAACGTCTAAGCATCTCTTTTGTGTATACCTTTGTAGCGTACACTTCCAAAGATGACTCTCATACCATATTCCGTTTTCGATGGTTTGTTATGTAGTCAGTCTTCCTCTCTTTGATGAATTGTTTCTCTATAGTCTTCTGACTCTTCGCTACAAATTCTTTCATACCTATTGAAGCATTCACATAATCATCAAAAAAATGGTTCATGCCCTCGCTTTTTCCGGTAGTTGTCATTCATGCGACAAAATATCTCTTTGTATACGCACGATTCTATTTCTCCCGTACATTATACAAACTTCTAAGCCACTCATTGTTATACAATTCATAACCCCTCATCAGAATTTGCTAACGCTCTTCAAACTCACCTATGGACAATGAATTATACACACAATTGTTAAAATAATCTTTGAACGATGTGTGCTCAGAATAAACATGATGCAATTTCTCAGTAAATTTATTGCTAATATGCCAAGAACACAATACATGATAAGTGAAAGGGAGTACCGTAGCAATAACATTACTCATGACTTTATCTTGGCCAGTAATGATGGTTATAGGTGTCTTATAGTCCATGGTTTTGAGCCACGTCTCTAAGACCTAAACAAAAATTTTCTCTGTCTCGTCCTTTAATAATGCATATCCAAACAAAATAGACTGATAATAGTGGTTGACCCTAGTAAATAGAACAAACGACATGTCATACTTATTTGTCTTATACGTAATGTTAAATGTCACAACGTCTCTGAATCGTTGATACATTAACCTTGATTGGGCGTCAACCCACAAAATACACGTTATGCGATTGTTTTCACCGAGTTTGACACGAAAAAAAAAAATTTACTCGCACTTCTGAATGCAAGTTTTTTCAAATAATTGACTGCAGCTTGTGCATCATTTTCATTTTCCAAATCACGCCTTAAATCTCTCACCACATTCTGAATATTTACCTCAGAAAAATGGACGTTTTGCATCCCTCTACCTATTGTGCTCATAACGTTCATCATCCTACTAGAACCTAATTCAGACTTATGTAAAGTGTTAATTAAAGACCGTGCAATAGGAGTAATATTCTTGTATATCTCAATCAAATCTACCTCCGTAGGGGTCACTAAGTAATGATTGTGTTATAATTTAACGGTAGAAATACATCAATTATCTTCTTTCTTACTATGGACAACATATATTCTAATTTTGCATAATGTGCGTCCCATAGAGTCTCTCTGTCTAGTTATTTTTTCACTACCATCTTCATCATCTGGTAAACTCTTTACAACAGTTGGTGTACCGACCTTTTTACATATATACAACCTAGATGACACATCATTCGTATGAGCATGTTTATGACTTGTTGCAATTTTAATCTCAAATCTATTTTTTGAGTATAGGTTGTATAATAATTTTCAACTTCTTCCAACTTAGAGAACAATTGACCAATGTATAGAACCATTTCAGATGTACTACTTTCAACTTCATTTACAAACTCATATACATTTGTACGGTCTAAACTAGCAACAGAATCTGAAGAACTAAATAAAAACAGATTATAAGCATGCATTTTTCTTATCATTTTGAAAAACTTACCTAGATTAAGAAGGAACTTAGTAATTTGAATCGCTGGAGTTGGATGTATACAACTGTTTGAATGATGGAGTGAAAGTAATCGACCAGATCTAAGAAAGAAAATGAATTAAAATATCTATTTGATTCAACCTGCCACTAGAGCCTCTAGCGGCATGGCAAAACGACAACGTTTTGTCCATACCGTTTTGAATTTTAAATTGAAGGGCACTGCAGTAATTTTTTAAAATGCCAGAAAGAATAGTCTTTCTGCTACTCCTTATAGTGGCAGGGTCGAAGCCCTATTTAATCCCAACACCTACGTATCATAATGAAGGGTATTAGATGTTGTTGTTAGAATAGTACTTTCAGTAACCGATTGCTATAGATGAGAACTTTTGTGTATATATATATATATATATATATATATATATATATATATATATATTGCTATTTGGTACCGTTGTATTTATTACTTATCAATTCTCTAGCAATATTGCTAAATTAGCATAATTGTATATTTTTATTATACTTTTTACCCAACTTTTTCAATATATATTTAATGACAAAAATATTAGATTTAATGATAACTTTTGTTGTCAATATTTGTCACTAAACTATAAAGAACCTGTTCAGTTGAACGTGGAAGGACTAAAATATTTTTAAATTAAAAAAAAAATATTTCGGTATTTGGGAGTAGAGATTCGGGATTTAAAAACATTTTTTAGTTTAAGTAGAAAAATTACATTTTTCAGATTAAGAACTTTTTACGAAAACACAAAGAGCAAAATTATCCTTACGTTATTAAAAAAATATCATACACACAGTTAATTTCAAATTATTATTAAATTTAAAAAATAATTTTATAATTGTGTAATAAAATCATGTTTTGACTTTTTTATAAAAGTATTTTTATCAAATATTTTACATTTAAAAATCTTTTATCTTTCTGCACAACTTCGCTGAGGGCATTAAATATAACTGTTTTTTTTTTCTTTTTTTTAAGCAAAAACCAAACCATGCAATTAAAGGAAATTAGTTAATGGCTACATTAATATAACTTACAACATTCATTTGTGATTTGCAGGTGGTCCCACAACCACCCTGAAGCACTGTTTGGCCCACCATCACATCATATATATAGATAGATAGACTCCCGCCATCTAATTCTTAAGGTGATAGGACCGTGGCCTCATCTCTCCAAACACAGTCTACATTAAATAGAATAACGTGCATTTCACTCTAGTTCCTAGTCCTAGCCCCTAGGGCCTCATAAGTCATAGCATTCTACTTTCATCCTAAGTAGATATTCTTTATAAACATGCTCCACCGTTTTTATTCCTATTTTTAGATATGTATAAGTTTGGCTACTAACTAGTAAGCTCATTATAGACAAGTACTCCCTCCTCGTTTAAAAATTAAAGATATAATTTAAAAATTAAAATTTAATTTAATTTTTGAGATTAAATTACATCATATTAAATTTTAAATTAATATAAATTTATTAAATTTCAGTTAATACAATTATAATAATTGTACAGTATATAATAAAAACTATTAATTATAAAATTTATTTTATTTTATATTTTTATGAGTCATATCAATTTTAAAATTTAATATGTCATTATTTGATTTTAAAAATTAAATTATATCTTTAATTTTAAAACGAAAAAAGTATATCACAAGTTTGGCTTATTTAAAATTTAGAAAATATTTATAATACGATAAAAACATGTTGATTTTTATTGCCACTACACAAACTATGCTATTACGTTACGTCTACTCGACCACTAACAATAAGGGATTAGAATTGGGTCTATTACATATATATTCTAATATATCTAATTACACATTTAACGACCCATAAAAATTGTTTTTAATCACAGTATCGATAACACAATTATTTATAATAAATTTTATTGTGTCATTAAATATAATATTCGTATTATTAAATATATATTAAAAAAATTAAATAAAAATATAATTGAGGAGATTCTATTTTCGCAATAAGATACAACGGATTTGGTTCATCCATTCTATTTTTTCTAAAATTACATTAAATACATATTATTATAATTTTAGATAATATAATTAAAATCAGTGATAACTAAATTTATAATATTGAGTAGTATAATTATTTTAAAAATAAAAATAATTCAATATTTTTTTACCATTTTATTTATGAATGTGTATTTTTTATTGTTAAAAGAATTTTAACAATAAAAATATTTTTAATAATTTTAATTTTTAGCTTAATTAATTTTAATATTATTAATTATTTGTAAATATATTTTGATTATTATTAACAAAATTATTAAGATTAAATAAACTGACCGAGAGATAAATGTAAAATGGGACTAGTAGTGAAGAGACAAGATTTAACGTTTGACAAGATGGAAATGGGACCCGCTTAGAATCGGAAAACAACAAATGGTGAGGAGACAAAAGTTATGATGCATGCCAGAGTCCTTCCTTCTTGTGTACGTTGGGAAACAGCTCCCGCGCTGTTCTCGCGCGACCTGACCCCGACTGAGTAGATATGAGATATGACTGCACTGACACTGCCACACTCACACTTGCTGGGACCCACTGTTCGCCCCCACACCCCCAAATTATCAGTGCCTCCGAGTCCCTGAGCACTTCATAAATGCAATAACCTCACTGGATAGTATATTTTAAATATATATTATGTTTATAAATTAAATAAGTTATGTTTAAATTATATAATTTTTAAATATATTTTGAGGTCTAAATATTAAATACAATGAGTGCTCCGTAAATTAAGGGAAATAGTTTATATATGAATAAATTTACGACGAACATGAATTGTTATTTATATAACATTTTAGGTAATAAAATTAAATAAATAAGTGAAACTTAAAGATAAAAGTTTTTTTTTTTTTCATTTTTCGATGGTTAAGTAAAATCAAGCTCATAATAGCTTATTATCCTAGTTCAAAACAAGTCGATAGAATCTTTTTTTTTTTTTTACATATCAATGCCTTATTGTGACTTAGATGAAATTCTAATTGATAAAATAAAATAAAATAAATTACGATTGAATCATTCTTAATTTTTTCATATTTTATATATTTATATATATCGATATTTATAATTAAAATAAATTTATTGTCATACATAACAAAACTCGTAAATTAATCGTACAACAATCATTATGCTTATCAAATCTCAATGTTTACTTGGGCTTTGTTATCGGCTTATTGCAACTTATTAAAACTGACTTATTTAAGAAATTGGAGTAGCACCTTAAAATATAGAAAATTCTTAAAAAACATATAAAAAACACGAAAGAGAAAAAACAAGCACAAAAATTTTATTAAAAATAACAAATAAAATGAAAAAAAGAGAAGTAGAAAAATGAAAAAAAAAAGAAGAAGAAAGGAAATGAATAATATCAAATCTAAAAAAAAACACAAAAACAATAATAAAAGACTGTCTTTTTATTTATTTATTAGTTAAGAATTTGATTTTTTTTTCTCCTTTTTTTTAGTCATTTTGTCTTTTTGCATTTTTTTTATTTTATAATATTCTTTTGAGTTTTTCTTTGTTTTTCTAAAAATTCCTACAGTTTAGGGTGCTAAACCAATTTCTTAGAAAAGTATAGACTTCAATCATACTTCAATGTTTTTTTTTATAATTAATTTTAATATTTTTACCCTTCATTTTAACGGTTTAGTCAACTAAGTGAACTGAAAATAGAGCAGATGGTGTAAATTATGTTTTTGCTTAATGTTTATGGTGTTTTAATCGAAAAAAAATTTGGGGTGCCAATCGATTTTAAGCATAAAGAATATGGTTCAACTTGGAATTTAGTCCATTAATTTTCAAAAATACTTTCAGAAAAGTAAATAAGTTTGAAATTTGTATAACTAACTAGCTAGCACTTTGATAGGAATGCTAAAGTTTATAAGTTGTCTCACATTGATATCTTATAAAAGCTACTATTTGTAATTTATAACGATTATGGTCGACTCTTCTTTTAATTGATTTTGAGTTAAAGAGTTTGATATTTTTATATATTAGATTTGATTCAATTTCATAAATTTAACATGATATCAGATCGAATTATCTTTGAGTTAGCTAAACACTCTTCTTGACGTTATTATTTTCCACCCGCACTCCATTCTTAAGCGTAAAAGTTACTCATTTCATAATTAATAACCACTTATCAATAGGGTTTGCTTACTTGTCTCATATTTATCATGCTCACAATAGTATTACATGTAAGGAAGGGTATTATAGTATATAAGTTGTCCAATATCAAATATCTTGCAAAAGTATATTTAATTATTATCTGAACTTGGGGTCATTTTGTTTTTATTATTAATTATTTTAATTAGAAAACTTAATGTTTTATATGTTAAATTTAGACTCATTTCATAAAATTAACGGAAAAAGAGGTATTGAAATAAGTCGGTAGAGACATATTACTCATAATTTAGTTGTAATTATTAACATTCCTTAACATTATATTTGCTACCTATGCGGCAAACATGCAACGGTACTAGGGGGGGAAAGCCAGACCAGATGTGCCCCCGGTAATTAAAATAAAAATAAAAAAGTAAAAAATTGGACTCCTATTTAATTAATTAAAACTTATTATACTTGTAAAAATTGGTAAAGTTTGGCGTAGATTCTGTTTGTTATGATATTGGCTATCACTAGGGTCACTTTGATGATGTTCGACTTTTCCAAGTGTAACAATTAAAGAATTAAAGGAGATTCTCACCATAAGTGTGTTTAGTAATTTTTTAAGTTCAAAATTAAATGCGGTAGCTAGTATCCCTACATTGTTTTGCATGGAGAATTAAACTTTTAAAAGCTTAAATTACATGTTCATGCAGTACTACTTAATAATATTACTTCTTGTTCTTGATGATCATTACTTTATAGGTCAATATGTAGTCAAAAGTGCATACTGTTAATGAATCAAATTACAACAGCAACAAAAGAAATTCACTACTGGATAAATAAGAATGAGTGGCAAAATTTTGTGATGGCTTTTTAAAATAATCACAAAAAATAATAATTTGTGATGGAATTTTTGAGTAATTACAAAATAATGGTGTATATGATGGTTTTTAATAATGGCTAATTTTTCCATCAATGTAATATAATTATGATGGTCATGTCATTCACCAATTTTTTTTACGTAAAATAAAATTTATTTTTGTGTCGGATTAAGACATCATTTATAGATATACTCTTTTCATGATTGCATTTAAGCTAACACCAATATTCTAATGAAAACAATAATTAAAACGATATCTTGCAAGTATCATTTGATACAGTTAATATAGTGAAATAAATTGTCCGTAAAAAGATATTCACATTCTTACTTTTGATCCGAAAAGTTTTGTATTGTGATAACTTTGACAATCACAAGAGGTTATGTACTAATGTAATTACTTTAACCATCATAAAAAAGACTTGTGCTAATGTGATTGTATTATTAGTCATCACAAAAGCATTTCGCATTTGCGTGATTATCAAAACCATCACGAAAGATTTTCATGATGGAAGGCATACAAGACGGCCTTTGTGACGGTAAAAGTCATCATAAAACCCTTTCGTGATGATTTTTTAAATTTATATAATGAATTTGAGCCATCACAAAAAGGCCTCTCTTTTTTTGGTAATGATTAAACAAACAGCTCTAAAGATTTTGCTAGTTTTTTTTTTAACTTTTTAAATTTGAACATAAAATTAATTGACCTAGTTGATTGCAATAGGTATATCGTTATTATCAAATTTAATTGCAATTAGCTGTTGATCATGTAATCTAAAATTAATGTATATCTAATTTGGTGTTATATTTTTTTTATTTTTTTCGAAGTCTCATTTTGGGGAATACAATATAATTTCATAATCAAGTACATCATCACTATTATAATATTAATAATCAATCAAACCTTATAGAGGAGGAAGAAACAAATCCACAAACAAGCTTCACATAAAAAGAAAATAAACTTTCATAATAAAGAAAATAAACTCACTTACTATTGGAATTGGACTTGAGATCTAAAGGTGACAGTATTTCAGTCTTAACCACTAGGCTAAGACTTCATCGGTATTTGATGTTATAATTTGAGTATTAATAATATAGTATGGATAATTATAATAGATTGAATATGAAATTGAAGAGTTGTATTATAATGTATATCAAAATCATTGTATATATATTTTTTAATACATGCATGTAACATTCTTCGAATAAGACAATACAAGATACAAAATTTTTAATATAATTATAAATATTATGACGTGTATTGTATTAACATAAGTGATCAACTCGAGACTAACTCGTGACCAATCAAAATGATTTGGTCAATTTATTAATCGATTAAAGATAAGATCTCTATTTATCTTGTTATATATAGTAATAAATTATCATGGAAACATTATTTATTTGGACAGTCAAGAAAGAAAATAAATTACAGAAGAATAATGAAAGGTTATATTATGTTGAAATTTCGTTTCCTATGCATTTTGATTTTGGCATCTAAAGCATAGAAATTGAATTAATGATAATTACATATTAAGTAATTAATTAATCTAAAAACTTAAATTATTAGAAAAAGCACATAATTAGATATTAAGTATAAAGGGTACTGTGTAATGGGAATACTTAAACACAAAGAACTTGCACAACATATATATTCATATAAAGGGCAACATGTGATCGAAAAAATATATCTGAACCCAAGGGCCAAGGTTTTGTATACTTGGGACTCTCATACCATATTAAGAACAATTCATCTGAAAACGTAAGTTATTAAAAAAAATACCAATAATATATATCAAACTAACAAAATATAAACTTTTCTTCTAGATAATAAAAAATTATGTTGTACAATAACTTCTACAACAGATAATAAAATTAGGGAAAAGAGGAGTATGTGTATTTGACACATATAAGTTCATTTGTTAGTGAAATGTCAAAACAACCATTAATAAAAATGATGAAATGTCAAAATAACTATTAATGAAATATTTTAAAATAACATGACATATATAACTTGTGTGTATCTAGGACACATACTCTCTTTTTTCATAATATTATTATTGTTTTACCCATATTTAAGTAAAGAGTAATGTTAAGGACACCAACTATACACAAAAAGTTATGCACACATAGTATAAAAAAGAGACAAAATAGGGAGCGAAAACTACAATTGAATATTTTACACATTTTGATTGGTAAACAATACATTGTTTCTACTTTTGGTGCACAACTTTTTATGTACAATTGGTGCACATAGTATTATCCTTAAGTAAACATCATATATTGTAATCAAATATTATTAAGTTCAATTTATTCAATTATATATGGAGGTATGTGTTAACGTCAAAATCTGCACGCTCGTCGAATCTCCAAACAACGAACGTGTAACATGTACAGTGAACAAATGACCACACTTAGCAGCTTGACGGCCGAGGCCATCAGGGGATAGTTCCGGTCGGTGTGAGAATAAGTACATGCCAAAAAATGTTTAAAATGGAGGTATTTGATTGCTTTAGTGTGTAAATTATATTGTACTTGAAACTTGAATTATGACCGTGTATTTATAGCTTGATCGCACCTCCCCGATTGGACTAGGAGTCCTATGTAAAGATAACTACAAGTTCTCCCAATTGAATAGAATCCTACCTCCCCGATAACAGGAAGTCAAATAGAATAAAGGTACCACAAGTCAACTGAGACTGTAGTCATTCTAGAATGTCAAGCTTCCTGATTGCAATATCTTACCACGTAGCGCGGGTCTCATCGAATCGTTCGGACCCACAAAATCATGCCCCAACATTGTCCCCCACTCTCTTATTATAAAAAGCTTAAAATAAGAGAGTACAAAGATTGCCCAATTAATTAACGTACTGCTGTTATTGAAACCGAACCATCACCCCCTCGATCCACACGCCAGACCAAGACCCATCACCATCATTATTAAGCCGCATACGGGGAAACGTGCATTAACGATTTGTCAAACTAAGATCAAATTGATTGAAATTAATATTGTAAAAAATTATTAGTAATATTTTCCAGCAATGGTGCCAAAAATTTATTGTCCAAATATGGTATTGACAAATACACACAAGTATACATGGTCAACAAGTAATATAGTAGTAAGAAGGGTGTCGATCCCATGAGAAATATGCTAATAATATTAACCAAATACTAATTTTGTATCAATTCAACCTTATTTAAACAAATGAATTTAAGGTTTCAAATTAACTATTTAAAATTAAAACTGAATTACTAACAAGGATTAATATCAAATTTAAAAGTTAAGATTATAATTTCCCCCCAATACTTCACCTAAATCTCTACACTCTCTTTTCAATTAATTAATTATATAAAATCATCAACTGAGAATTCATAATTATTCATAAAACCCTTTTTCAAGTAGTTAGATAAAAATACTTATTCTAATTAAATCGCTATATTTCTATGTGAAATAATTAAGAACAAATTCATTAAGTATCAATTCTCAACAAAAGTTGCATATGACATATAGGTATATTCCTATCTTATACACGAATCACGTTATTCAATCAAGAGAATAAGCTAGAACATATGTTATCATATTTAGATTTAACTCTAGAATTCATCTAAGAGAATAAGCTAGAACATATGTTATCATATTTAGATCTAACCCTAGAATTCATCTTCCAATTTCATCTAGGATTATATCAAATAATAGTTAGCTAGGCAATTATCAATAAGCACAAAATATGATAATCGATTCAAATATGATCAACGATAACTGAAACGAGAGAAAATCAATTTAAACTAATCATTGGGTTCCATTGCAATCTCAATAAGAAGTTAAGTCATAACAAGGTTAGGAATCATCATCATAAAACCAAAGAAAATTTTAGATTACAAAAATAAAAGGAAAAGATAAGAGAGAAAGAATATGTGTCACGCAGACTTCACTCTCCAAGCTTGGGAGCTGTCGTTTACACCCCAAAATTAAACCTTACTATTACTCTGCTAACACCAAAAATCAGTATAGCGACAAGTAAAGATCGATCCCATAGAAAGTGAATTTATCTTTGTTTATTCTATTGTTTCCTAAATAAAAATACAACTAATTATAAATTGGGGGGGAGGGGGTTTAGAATTAAATTTATTAACTAGAACGACAGAAAATATTTAATAAGAGTAATCAATAAATTAAAGACTTCAGTTCTTTAGTTTAGTATCGCCTTTTTACAATCTTTAGAGTGATCAAGTTATACAATATTTATCCTTCAATAAAATTAATAACCCTAGATAACCGCAATCGCTAATTATCTGAAATTCTCCTTAGATTTTAAATCCAATGTGACAATCGCCCCAAGAGAACCTAACTATCATACAGCCTAGAACTATCAATCTAGATCTAATATAACAACAACATGAAGAATTAGATAATTAGGTTATTCTAAGCAACAATCACATAATCAAGGATTATTTAACTTGCCTTCTGATAATCTTAGCAATACTCAAAAGTTTATCCATAATTATGTATCACTAATTGCTACTTATGATCAGATATAATATCGTTTACTTAATACTATACCTTAATCTAGCAGATGATATCAATCAGATTAATCTAATTGGCCATATCAAATTAATCAGATAAAATAGCATGCAATTAATTAAAGTAGATTATCAGAATAAATTTCATGCAAGAAGGAATAAATAAAGTAAACTTAATCAAACCATTAATTGCAAAGAAGGTTCAACATCCCTTAGAATTGAAATAGAGAATTTAGCTTGATATGCCTTCAATCTTGCTCCAAAACTAGGGTTTGCAATTGTAGAAGATTAGTGTCCCTAAAACTTGACTAGAAACATCTATTTATACTACTAGAACAAAATCTTAAAGCCCTAAGAAATAGCAATCCAAATTGGAGTAGAATTCTTAAAAAAATCGCAAAAGTCAAAGTATGGCCAACCGACCTGGTGCTGCTACGCAAGGATTTGTACTGCAGTCGACGTTGCCGCGCCAACCCTCTAGAGAATCCAAAGTTCCGCTCCGGCGCTGTCGTGCTACAATTTGAACTAGGAGCGGCGCTGCCGCGCCCAGCATCCTGAAATTCTTCATAAACTCTGGTTCAATGGCGCTGCCACGCCATCTCCTAAAGCAATTCCGGCGCTGCCGCGCCGAACCTTCATCAGCAACAAATTTTTCTCTTTTTCCTCTTTTAGCTCCAAATCATCCTGAAATTAATAAACACCTTAATAAGTCTATATACACATAAAGCATATAATAAAACTAGACACAGAGGAATCAAAATATATGAATATTATACATTCATCAAAGCTCAGCCCTTGAATCCTTGCTCTCCTTCGAACTCTTAGAAATCTGATGAAGAACCCTAGCTTTGATGGTGTTAGGTTAGATGTTAGTCTCTCTAAGTGTTAGTCTCTAAATTGTTATATATCTGTCACGCCCCAAAATCCACTTGCTTGCTTGGTTAGACTTCGTGCTGACTTGTACAACCTTTACATACTACAATAGAAATCTTGACTTCTAATAATCAAAGTATAATGCGGAAAAGTGATACTATTTACAATATCATTCGTTTATGGTTATAACATTCCCAAATAACTTGTTCTTATTACACATAAGTCATAAAAGACTTAAAAACAAATCTCCATTTATCTATCTGAGATTTTCAGTATTAGCAACCAGTTAGTTCCCAGGAAAGAGGGGGCTTTCCGTTAAAACGATGCGCAATTAGATGACCTAACCCCTTTTCTCGTCAGAACTTTCTAGACATTGCTAATAATATTAACCTAGCATAGTTAAATAACCTCAACACATACGAACTTAACTCTTTATACCTCTATAACAGATCTGGTGTTCAAGCTTAGCCCCCAAATTCTCTACACTCCCTGTAGCAGATTTGGTGCTCACGTGAAACTATTCAACAATAAATATTCCATAATATACAACTTCTATCTATCCAAGGTTCACAGTTTCCCATAACAGATAATAGTTCTCGTCAGAATGTTAACTGTGTTTGGATACCCTCACTTGGATGTATAGATTCATATCTTATGGATATCTCTTTCATATCAATAGTTCCTATCTATCTGACATTCACAGTATTAATGATAAGATTGTTCTTAGAACCGAGGGGCGCATTCCGGTAAAGGTGGCACCTTACCGACGCTCATTAAGGGTAACCTCAGTGCTTACAAAACTCTCAATATCATTTAAATACCCTCACTCAGATGTATAGTTCATATGGATATTGTACTAACTCAAATGCTACTTTCTAACTTATCTAAGAATGTAAACACAACTCAATTGATATAAAAAAAGATGATAATATATTTCATAACCTTAAAGTTTGATTACAACATTCTCAGTACTATGTTCTTATTACAACAAAGTCTTATAAGACTTGAATTTATTAAAACAGTAAGATAAAACTAATTTCATGGCCTCGTTCACTGTTCTTCCCTGAAGTTCCGGGATTACCATCTAAAACTGCAAAGGAAAGTTTTATACAAGGATGAGCTACAGAATGCTCAACAAGTTTATTTCAAAAATATAAACACAATGTGTTTGATTTGAAAGAAGTTCAAAAGCTTTTGCCAACTGAGGGTTCAATACATGAACCATGTGTTTTAACCAGTTCTGTCAGCCTTTAATGACTTAGAACAACTTTCTTTAGATATCTTATAGGGGATCAGCCTATTCAATATCTTAGGAGTATGCATACCATCCTAATCGTGCCCAACATGCACTAGATGTCAATATATTATCGACAATAACAACCCATATAGGATGTTTATATACTCAGTTATCAGATGTCGTATCAAACAATTTGTTTTGACACAACAATTCATGCTCGGATAAACAATATATGAATAATAATTCATTTATTAAGTTATGCTGAATCAAGAAGCAATAACTTCATAACAATTGATAGCAAGATGTATAATACTTGCATAAAGGTAACAAGGTTTGGAGACTTGCCTGTGCGTAGTACGTTTAGTTTACGTTGTCTATCTACGTCACGTAGTCTATTTATGTCTATTTATACTAATAATAAGCGTTAGAATACTTGCACATAGTTTAAAGGAATAGAAGGCTTGTCTCCTATATCTTTTAAAAATAAATATAACGGTCTAAACATTCGTCGTAAATCCTATACGATTATCGGCATACATAACTAGTTAAACGTTTAACAATTAACACTTAACAATTAACGCTTATAATTAAGACTTCTTCTACTATACATGAAATAATTTCAGCATTATAACTACTTATAAAATGAATATTTCTCAACTATATTTAAAATAAATTGAGCATTATAACTGCTTGCAAAATGAATATTCGTTTACTATGTTTGAAATCTATTGGGCATTATAATTGCTTATAAAATGAATATTCAGTTATTATATTTGAGATAATTTCAGCATTATAACTGCTTATAAAATGAATATTCTTACTAAATATTTGAAGAAAATCGGATATAGTAACTGCTTATAAAAGTATATTTTTAACTTTATAAGAGAAATAACTCGGACATTATAACTGCTTGTAAATAGGATTTTTGTACTAGATACATAAAATAATTTTGGCATTATAACTATTTGTAAAAGTATATTTTTACTAATACATACATACAAATAAAAATTATAACTACTAGAGTATACCTCTTGTAGTTGCTAGCTTTACTTCCAATCGCGTAGCGCTTCAATGCTTAGAAAGTAATTTTTATCTCACAATATCTCTTAGAATATAAATATAGAGTGTTTTTACTCTTTAACTACTCTTAAAAAATAGTAAGGAATGAATGATCTTAGCTTGCTATTTATAAGAAAATATAGTTTCGCTAATTGCACGTTAGGGGCTCGGCTTATTACACTTTGCACCCTAACATATTCTTAGAATATTCTTCTAAGCTCCTTAATGAAAATATCTTCCAAGCTCGATAATGCAGCTTGCAATTGAACTTATCTTCTAAGCTTCTTAATGAAAATATCTTCCAAGCTCGACAATGCAACTTGCAATCTAAGCTCCTCAATAAAAGTATCTTCCAAGCTCGACAATACAGCTTGCAATTGAACCTATCTTCTAAGCTCCTCAATGAAAATATCTTCCAAGCTCGACAAAACATCTTGCAATTGAACCTATCTTCTAAGCTCGACAATGCAGCTTGCAACTGAAAATATCTTCCAAGCTCGACAATGCAACTTGTTACCGTAAGCACGACAAATCACTTTGTCATTCCCAAGCACGACACAACAACTTGTCAAAAATAATTTGTCGGGATGCTTCTTGGTGAAATCGTGGAAAGCACGACAAATCATTTTGTCAATGTAAGCACGACTAAGCAACTTGACAAAAAAAATTTATTTGACCTAATTCATCATTTACATAATATAATCACAAAACACCTGCTTCGAAATATCATTTCGATCTTTATTAAGCACATATGTTACAAAATTTGAATCTCATTATGGCTTAACGTTTTAAACTTCTCGATACCTAGTGTTAGGTCACTAAATTAACCTCTAACCATATACGATCGCATTTATAAGTCTCATAAATATTCAGGGTATTACATTCACCCCTACTTAAAAGAATTTCGTCCTCAAAATTAACTTTAAAGCTAACTTTAGTCATTCAATATCATATTTATAAGTGCTATAAATATTCAAGATATTACAATATCCCTCAAATCATGTGTCTTAATGGGTATTTATAGATCTCTTGTTAAAACCTATCACACAATTGGTATCCCAATCTAATTCCAAGTCAAAAAGTGCCAAAATTCGCTACAATTCTCGCCCTAGCGCCTCGGCTCTTCAAACAGGCGTTGCAGCCCTTCAATTGCAGTAGCACGCTACATATGCTACGCTGAGGCACACCAGAGAAGCGTTGCGACGCATGAAACTCGTGCTGTGGCGCATGCCTATTTTCTAGTTCGACGTCCATTGGTAAAAAGGCCATACCTTTTGATCCGAAAAGAGTTACGGGACATGCTACTTATCAAATCAAAGCTCTCGACGAGCTCTACAATAAAATCCAAGTTTCAAGCCAAGAACACGTATCAAACTTGGTGTTAAAAGCCCTTATATCTTCCCTTCTTGTATTTGCTTGTATCTTTTACTCCAAAAGATATCTTAATGGTCTTTCCTTGCTTCTTCCCTTCATGCGCCGCATAACTTGTGATCATTTAGCTTCAATTCAATCTAAATTTATCCAATTTGCTTCCATTTTTATATCTTTGTTTTATTTTTTCTTTTCCTACACAATTATAAAAACAAATAAAAAGGAACATAAAATACTCAAAAACTCACAAATTATCAAGTCAAAAGTACTTAAAATATAGGTATAAAATCCACTCATCAGACACTCAACAATTATATTGTCTTTGCACCCAGGCCAAATACATTTACAACAACTTAGTATTAATAATTAGTACAAACAACAATGATATGATGAATGGACAAAAGTAATCAGAATAATAAGATAAAGACTAAACATTAGTGATTTTCAATTTAATTTATCTGGAGTTCAAATTATCAACACGATATCCAGAAAATTGATTAGAGTTCTTGATAAAATATAAAGTTCAAGAAAATATAAAGCTCATAGTTCAATTAATATTTAATAGGAAGATTCAGATAAAATATATTAGAAGAAGCACAAACTATTACGGATATTTTAATTATTTCAGGAATTTTCACCAGTTAATGATAAAGCTGTAGAAACGAATAATAATTTCTTACCATAAATTTAGGAGTATGAAAAAAAATGATATCCCTTACCTTAGCACGTGACTAGATGTTGCTTTCTATGAAATTGATCAGCCTGAACAATATTTATACTCTTTTACCAACACTCGGAGTATCCTTATACTCAAAAGAAATACTCACAATATTATAGTAGAATAATTTTGTATTTTTTAGTATGTTCTTCGTTGTTCAACTGAGCAATCTATTTATAGGAGAAAGATAGCACACCACGTTTGAAAAACTTCGCAGGAGAAAAAGAGGGGCACGCCAAGTTTGAAAATTTCGTTCGTCTCATTATAATAATATAATATTATAATAAAATATATAACTTTATATATATTATAATAAAATAAATAACTATATATATATATTATAATATATTATAATAAAATAAATAACTTTATATTATAATAAATCAGATAACTTTCCCTACCCTTGCCCTACCTTGTAACTGAGACAAATGGGTTGAAACAAGGGCGGTGAGACATGGCCAAAGAGGTAGCAAAGTTCTTAAATTAATATTATTGTCGAAGAAGATAATTGTGAGTCCAAGAAGAAATAAAGTTGTGGGTCCCATGAAAAAATAAGCCAAACTTACAACAAACGCCTCATGTTAAACCCCTTTATTTATATCAAAAATTGAATAAATATCTACCACACGTCACTTTTTATACTTATCTTTAATCAACACCTTTTATTCATTAATTATATATGCCCTTTCAACAATTATTCACAATTAATATTATAGACTCACAATACTAAAAATTAGATCGTTCCCAGGAAAGAGGAGACTTTCTGTATAAACGACGCGCAATTAGATAACCCTTTTTCCTCGTCAAAACTCTTTGGATATTGCCAAAATGCTAACTGGTCTAATAATATCATATCAAATAATATGAGTTACTGTGCCGTGACAATTATTGTTTAAGAATATGAAATACTATGCATATATTACTGTAACAATTATTAAGTTAAAATACTATGTAATTGTCACTGTAACAATTATTGAATCAATAATATGAAATATTGTGCAATACCGTGTGCTACTGTGGAGTACCGCGTGCTTCTGTAAAATAGCGCGTGCTATTATTCTTTTATTACCGAGTATTTCAATAGTTAAAAGTATTAGTACCGTTGACAATTATTTTTTAATTCAAAAGGTTATTATTGTCGTTTTCAGTATCTGACAGTTATGTCATTATGTGCCCCGCCAATGATTGGTTGTTTTGGCACTATCTTACTTTACCTAATATTTTCCGACAGAATAAATATTCCCTGACAAATTTTTTATCTTATAATTTGTACGTATCACCCTTAATTTTATCATTTTATCAATTTAATACCTTACTATTTAGAATAATAATTATAAGAAAATTAATTTTTATTTTTTAAAAGTAGGAGTCTTAAAATCTCCTCTCCTTATGAAATTTCGTCTTCGAAATTTGACATACGTACATAGCATTTCGAAGAGGTGATCATACCTAGCCATCATTTTAGATTCTAACTCCCACGAGCCATAGGTTTTGGCTTATTCGTGTTAGTCTTGGGTGCGGCCATAACAGATGCATTCGATTTTGTTGACAGACAAAATCGAGCTATGTGGTCTTCTTCCCACAGTTGTAACAAACCTTAGATGACTGAGTACAGTTTCAGCTGATATGTCCCTCCTGTCCATGCTTGTAACATTTTACTAGTACTTGTTCTCCTCTATTTAAAATTGGTACTGGTGCTGATACTGTAATATTCTGAACCCTAATAAGATTTGTATATGTAAATTATGTATTTAATAAATGAAATTTCTTGTTCCGACTCTGTGTTATATGATGATATACTCTAATGAATGACTGTTCAGGGAATCATTGAAAACCTAATACGATTTGAAAACGCTATCGTATACGTTTAGATTAGAACATATAACCTAAAACTAGGTATCAAGAAGTTTAAAACCTTAAGCCCTAATGAGATTCGAATTTTGTTCTTAATAAAGATCGACATGATATTTCGAACCAGGTGTTTTAGAATTTTATAGTGTAAACGATGAATTTAGTCAAATAAATTTTTTTTGTCAAGCTGCTTAGTCGTGCTTACATTGACAAAATGATTTGTCGTGCTTTCCACGATTTCACCAAGAAGTATCCTGACAAATTATTTTTAGTAAGCTGCTTTATCATGCTTAAACTGATATAGTGCTTTGTCGTGCTTACGGTAACAAGCTGCATTGTCGAGCTTGTAAGATATTTTCATTGAGGAGCTTAGAAGATAGGTTCAATTGCAAGCTGCATTGTCGAGCTTAGAAGATATTTTCATTGAGGAGCTTAGATTGCAAGCTGCATTGTTGAGCTTGGAAGATATTTTCATTGAAGAGCTCAGAAGATAGGTTCAATTGCAAGCTGCATTGTCGAGCTTGGAAGATATTTTCATTGAGGAGCTTAGAAGAATATTCTAAGAATATGCTAGGGTGCAAAGTGTAATAAGCCGAGCCCCTAACGTGCAATTAGTGAAACTTGGATTTCCTATAAATAGCAAGCATAGTTCTTCATTATTTCCTACCATTTCAAGAACAGTTCAAGAGCAACAACACTCTATATTTATATTTTGAGAGATATTGTGAGATAAGAATTACTTTCTAAGCATCGAAGCGCTACGCGATTGGAAGTAAAGCTAGCAACTACAAGAGGTATTACTCTAGTAGTTATTATTTTCATTCTTCTTTATATATTTAGTAAAAATATATACTTTTATAAGCAGTTATAATGCCCAAATTATTTTAAGTATATAGTGCATAAGTCCTATTTACAAGCAGTTATAATACCCAAATTATTTTAAGTATATAGTACAAAAGTCCTATTTACAAGCAGTTATAATGTCTGATTTATTTCTCTTATATATATTAGAAAATATACTTTTATAAGCAGTTACTATGTCCGATTTTCTTCCAATATTTAGTAAGAATATTCATTTTATAAGCAGTTATAATGCTGAAATTATTTCAAATATAATAGCCGAATATTCATTTTATAAGCAGTTATAATGCTCAATTTATTTTAAATATAGTTGATGAATATTCATTTTATATGCAGTTATAATGCTGAAATTATTTCATGTATATTAGAAGGAGTCTTATTTATAACGGTTATAATATCCGAAATAAAACTTAAAAGCTTTAATCGTTAAATGCTTAATTAGTTTACATGAACTTATAATTGTATAGGATTTACGACGAACGTTTAGCCCGTTATATTTATCTGTAATACGAGGCAAGTTTTCTAACGCTTAGTATTGGTATAAATAGACTACATTACGCCGATAGACCGCGTAAGCTAGACGAACTATGCACACGCAAGTCTCCAAACCTTGTTACTTTTATGGAAGTATTATACATCTTGCTATCAATTATTGTGAAATTATTGCTTCTTGATTCAGCATAACTTAAAAATGAATCATTATTCATATAATATTTGTTCGAGCATGAATTGTTGTGTCAAGCCAAATTGTTTGGTACGACATCTTATAACTGAGTATACAAACACCTTATATGGGTTGTTATTGTCAATAATATATTGACGTTTAGTGCATGTTGGGCACGATTAGGATGGTATGCATACTCCTAGGATATCTCAATTAGGCTGATCCCCTATAAGATATCTGAACAAAGTTGTTCTAAGTCATTAAAGGCTGACAGAACTGGTTGAAACACATGGTTCATGTACTGAACCCTCAGTTGGCAAAAGCTTTTGAACTTCTTTCAAATCAAACACATTGTGTTTACATTTTTGAAATAAACTTGCTGAGCATTATGTAGCTCATCCTTGTATAAACTTTCCTTTGCAGTTTTAGATGGTAATCCCGGAATTTCAGGAATAGACAAGGGAAAGAGACCGTGTTAATTAGTTTTATCTTACTGTTTTGAATAAATTCAAGTCTTATAAGACTTTATTGTAATAAGAACATAGTATTGAGAATGTTGTAACCAACCTTAAGCTTATGTAATATATATCATCTTTTGTTACATCTCTTGCGTTGTATTTACATTCTTAGTTAAGTTAGAAAGTAGCATTTGATCTAGTACAGTATCCTTATGAACTATACATCTGAATGAGGGTATTTAAATGATATTGGGAGTTCTGTAAGCGCTGAGGTTACACTTAATGAGCGCCGGTAAGGTGCCACCTTTACTGGAATGTGCCCCTCAGTTCCAAGAACAATCTTATCATTAATACTGTGAATGTCAGATAGATAGGGAATATTGATATGGAAGAGATATTCATAAAATATAAATCTATACATCCAAGTGAGGGTATCCAAACACAGTGAACGTTCTGGCCAGAACTATTATCTGTTATGGGATATTGTGAACCTTGGATAGATAGAAGTTATATATTATGGATATTTATAGTTGAATAGTATCACGTGAGCACCAAATCTGCTACAGAGAGTGTAGAGAATTTTGGGACGTCACAAGTTGGTATCAGAGTTGTAGATTATAGCTCTAAGGTAGTTAAGAAATACCTTAGGATATAGTCTTTGAGTCCGTAAAATACTTAATTATACATAAAATAATCTTAAAAACTTTATATTATGTGTAAATTTCTTCCCTATAATACTAAACAAGTAAAATTCTTTTGTAAGATGTCTGAACTGATAAGGGATGTTGGGATTCATTCGCCGACTTAGAGCATCGAGTACTTAGATATCCAGTAGAGGAGAATAAGGTAGACTATATGATAGATCGATCAGTGGTATGCCACATGGTCCAGGATGCCTATAAAGAGGCGTGTGGTCGTTAAGTCTAGTATAGTACTTAGGTTTATTTTTCGCAGTTTGTATTATAAAGATTTTGGTTGTAAAATAGGGAATCCCTTGTACTAACTAATGGTAGTATAAACCACTAGTCGAATATGTAAACTTTTAGTATGTGATATACAAGTTATGTTTGTACAAATCAAGTTGTTAATTCTGTGTGTAGTATATACTTGTATTTATATTTATCTTTTCTTTATTTATAGAATCATGGCACCAAAAAGAAGAACCTGAACAAGAAATGAGAATATTGAACCAAACCCCACCCAACAACTAGTAGATATACTAATAGGAGCCTTACAGGGTCATCCACCAAACTAGCCCAACACAAATAATCCATATAGATCAGCGTTTAAGGACTTTAAAACGGTTGGTCCACCCGAGTTCAAGGGAACTGTGGATCCAGTTGAGGCCCAAACTTGGGTAACTGAGATGGAGAAATTCTTCACTGTAACAAACGTAAATGAGGAACAAAAGACAACCTTTGCTACCTTTTTCCTAAAAGGTGAGGCAAACTTCTGGTGGGAAACCACAAAAACCAGGGCCGGTGAAGGGGTAATCCTTTGGGAAAGATTCAAAGAACTATTCTTTGAAAACTATTTTCCACAAACCATGCAAGACCGCAAGGAAGTCAAATTCTTAGAACTAAAACAAGGGGAACTGACTGTATCTCAGTATACAGCCAAGTTTAACGAGTTGTCTCGATTTGCCCCACATCAAGTAGACTCCGAGTCAAGAAAGACTAGGAGATTTGAGGAAGGGTTGAAACCTCAAATAAGAAGTAGAATATCCATATTCCAAATAAAGACGTTTTCTGAAATACTTGAGAAGGCTATTATAGCCGAGACTGAGAATGAAAATCTTCTCAAATTCCATATAGATAAGAGAAGTCAGAATGAAGGGAGAAGTCAGTACAGGGGGTGTTAATAATAA
The DNA here is from genome assembly GCA_034770075.1 of Aralia elata. NCBI lineage: Eukaryota > Viridiplantae > Streptophyta > Magnoliopsida > Apiales > Araliaceae > Aralia > Aralia elata. Next base: position 36,047,666 of record CM068377.1, read on the forward strand.
CAAGAGAAAGTGGGATGCCATTTTTAATAATAATTTTGGGAGAAGGAAAAATACTTACAACAACAACAACAACAGAAACAATAATAACAGGAATGACCTTTGTGTTATCTGTGGGAACAATCATAGAGGAGTGTGTCTTAAAAGGAAGGTGACTTGTTACAAATGTGGTCAGGAGGGACATTATGCACCTGAGTGCCCTAAACCCAATAGAGGTAGGTGTTTCAATTGTGGATCAATGGATCACCTAGCTAGAAATTGCCCAAGGCCTAGGAATCAAAATGGAGGGGGAAACCAAACAACCAACAATAGCTTTAAACCAACAGTAGCAGGAGCTGGGGGTCAGAGTCGTCCAACCGCCAGAACATTTAATATGACGATGAGGGATGTTGTTGCTTCACAGGACGTGGTGACAGGTATCATCCCTATCGACACTTTAAATGCATATGTGTTATTCGACTCTGGTGCTACCTATTCATTCGTGTCTAATAGCTTTGCTAAAAACTTGAATATGCCATGTGAAGACTTAGACATACCTTTCAATGTAGAAATTTCAAATCAAGAGATAATTCCCGTTAAAACCATCTATAGAGATTATAATATAGAGATTAAGGGACACAAGTTTCTTGTGAACCTCATTCCTATACAGTTAGGGGAATTCGATATAATCTTAGGCATGGATTGGTTGGTTAATCATAATACAATGATTGACTGCCATCGAAAGTATGTAAACCTATTGACTGCGTCAAAGTCAAAGGTAGTGTTCAACGGTGGTTGTTCATCTAAGTGGTCTCGATATCTGACAGTAATGCAAGCAGATAGATTGCTTAGGAAGGGTTGTATATGTTATTTGACGTATATAGTAGATACTCGAAAGGAAGGAGTAAAGCTAGATTAAATACCTGTAGTTAGGGAATTTCAAGATGTGTTTCCCAATGACTTACCAGGTCTTCCTCTGGATAGAGAGATCGAGTTTGTCATTGACCTTGCACCTGGTACAACGCCAGTTTCGAAGGCACCATATAGGATGGCACCAGTAGAGTTGAAGGAGTTACTTGTGCAATTACAGGAACTCTTAGATAAGAAGTACATACAACCCAGTGTTTCACCTTGGGGAGCACCGGTGTTGTTTGTCAAGAAGAAGGATGGAACTTTAAGGTTATGTGTTGACTATAGAGAATTAAATAAGTTAACCATAAAGAACAAATATCCTTTACCAAGAATTGATGATCTATTTGACCAGTTGAAAGGGGCCGAACACTTTTTGAAGATCGACCTACGATTAGGTTATCATCAATTAAAGGTAAGAAAATAAGATGTGCCGAAAACAGCATTTAGGACACGCTATGGACATTATGAGTTTCTTGTGATGTCCTTTGGATTGACGAATGCACCGGCAGCATTCATGGACTTAATGAACCGAGTGTTTAAACTGTGCTTAGACAAATTTGTCGTAGTATTCATCGATGATATTTTAGTATACTCGAGAACAAAGGAGGAGCATGCTGAACACTTAAGAAGCGTATTAGAGATATTACGAAAGGAACAACTTTATGCAAAGTTTTTTAAGTGTGAATTCTGGTTAGAACGAGTCCAATTCTTGGGTCATGTGATTGACAAGAATGGAATCGCGGTGGATCCAGCGAAGATAGAGACAGTTGTAAATTGGGAACAACCAATAACTCCAACAGAAGTAAGAAGTTTTCTCGGTTTAGCAGGGTACTATCGGCGTTTTATACAAGATTTTTCAAAAATAGCAACCCCGCTAACCAATTTAACTCGAAAGACAATAAAGTACGTCTGGACAGATAAATGTGAATAAAGCTTCTGAGAGTTGAAGAAGTGATTGAGCATGGCACCAGTGTTATCTTTACCAGATGATACAAGGGGGCCTTATAGTTTATAGTGATGCATCACACAAGGGATTAGGTTGTGTGTTGATGCAACATGGGAAGGTGATTGAATATGCGTCACGACAACTCAAAGATTATGAGAAGAAGTATCCTACGCATGATCTTGAGTTAGCTGCTGTAGTATTTGCCTTGAAAATTTGGAGGCATTACTTGTATGGAGAAAAGTGTGAGATATACACAGATCACAAAAGTCTGAAATATATTTTCACGCAGAAGGAGTTAAACATGAGGCAGAGGAGATGGCTAGAGTTGATAAAGGATTTTGATTGTGAAATCTTATATCATCTCGGGAAAGCCAACGTTGTTGCAGATACGTTAAGTAGAAAGAATCAAGAAAAGTTGAACGTAATAACCAACAACGAGGTACTGATAAAAGAGTTTGATAAACTCGAGATCGAGGTGAGAGTTCTAGCTAATTCTGCTCAGAAGTTATTCGTTATGGAGAATGGTTCGACTTTATTAGATAGAGTCAGGGAACTACAGGAGACAGATAAAGAGTGTCAGAAGTGTAAAACCGAAATAACTTAGAAAAAGAATATCAAATTCAGAATAGACAAGGATGAGGTACTGAGGTACGAGGATAGGATTTGGGTACCCTCAGTACAATAACTAAAAGATGAAATACTGAATGAAGCCCATAGTTCTAAGTTCGCCGTGCATCCAGGTAGTACAAAAATGTACAAAGACTTAAGTCGACACTTTTGGTGGTCGAACATGAAAAGAGAAATAGCGGAATGGGTAAGTAAATATTTAACGTGTCAAAGGGTTAAAGCTGAACACCAAAAGCCGAGTGGACTACTACAGCCCTTAGAAATTCCCGAGTGAAAGTGGGAACATATTACCATGGATTTCGTAGTAGGTCTTCCAATTACACAGAAAGGTCACAATGCCATTTGGGTGATTGTAGATCGTCTTACCAAGTCAGCTCATTTTCTACCCATAAAAGTTAACTTCAGTCTTGACCAGTTAGCCAAACTTTACATCAATGAAGTTATTTCTAGATATAGAGTCCCTGTTTCTATAGTGTCAGATAGAGATCCCCGATTTACTTCAAACTTTTGGACAAGTCTCCAGAAACACTTAGGAACCCAGTTAAGATTAAGTACAACTTATCACCCACAAACAGACGGTCAGAGTGAGAGGACCATTCAAACATTGGAGGACATGTTGCAAACTTGCATCATGGACTTCAAGGGAAGTTGGGAAGATCAGTTAACTACCTTTGGTAGAGTTTGCCTACAACAATAGTTACCATGCCAGTATAGGAATGCCACCATTTGAAGCTTTATATGGAAGGAAATGTAGGACGCCATTATGTTGGGACGAGGTCGGTGAGCGACAAATGTTAGGACCAAAAATAGGTCAACAAACCGCTAAGGTAGTTCAAATTATACGAGGAAGATTGCAAGCATCTCAAGATCGACAGAAGAAGTATGCGGATCAACACAGGAAGCTACAAGATTTCGATGTTAGTAGTCACGTGTTTTTAAAAGTATCTCCGTGGAAAGGCAAAATTCGTTTCGGCAAGAAAGGAAAATTGAGTCCGAGATTCATTGGACCATTCCAGATATTAAGGAGGATAGGTGAGGTAGCTTATGAGGTAGCCCTACCTCCTGAGTTAGAGCATATTCATAACGTGTTTCATGTGTCCGTATTACGACCATACAAACCCGATTATAAACACGTTATAGATTACGAGCCTATTCAGATCGAGAAAGATTTAACATATGAAGAAGTTCCTATTGAAATCATAGATAGGAAAGAAAAAAATCTACCGATAAAGTGATACCTTCAGTCAAGGTTATTTGGAGAAATCAAAACATAGAGGAAGCTACGTGGGAGCTTGAGAGTAAAATGTGAGACAACTGCCCACATTTATTTTTGTAATCTGTACTGTAATTTCGAGGACGAAATTCTTATTAGTGGGGGTAAATGTAATATTCTGAACCCTAATAAGATTTGTATATGTAAATTATGTGTATAATAAATGAAATTTCTTGTTCTGACTCTGTGTTATGTGATGATATACTCTAATAAATGACTGTTCAGGGAATCATTGAAAACCTAATATGATTTGAAAACGCTATCGTATACGTTTAGAATTAGAACATATAATCTAAAACTAGGTATCAAGAAGTTTAAAACCTTAAGCCCTAATGAGATTCGAATTTTGTTCTTAATAAAGATCGAGATGATATTTCGAACCAGGTGTTTTAGAATTTTATAGTGTAAACGATGAATTTGGTCAAATAAAATTTTTTTGTCAAGCTGCTTAGTCGTGCTTACATTGACAAAATGATTTGTCGTGCTTTCCACAATTTCACCAAGAAGTATCCTGACAAATTATTTTTAGTAACCTGCTTTGTCGTGCTTAAACTGATATAGTGCTTTGTCGTGTTTACGGTAACAAGCTGCATTGTCGAGCTTGTAAGATATTTTCATTGAGGAGCTTAGAAGATAGGTTCAATTGCAAGCTGCATTGTCGAGCTTAGAAGATATTTTCATTGAGGAGCTTAGATTGCAAGCTGCATTGTCGAACTTGGAAGATATTTTCATTGAAGAGCTTAGAAGATAGGTTCAATTGCAAGCTGCATTGTCGAGCTTGGAAGATATTTTCATTGAGGATCTTAGAAGAATATTCTAAGAATATGCTAGGGTGCAAAGTGTAATAAGTCGAGCCCCTAACGTGCAATTAGTGAAACTTGAATTTCCTATAAATAGCAAGCTTAGTTCTTCATTATTTCCTACCATTTCAAGAACAGTTCAAGAGCAAAAACACTCTATATTTATATTTTGAGAGATATTGTGAGATAAGAATTACTTTCTAAGCATCGAAGCGCTACGCGATTGGAAGTAAAGCTAGTAACTACAAGAGGTATTACTCTAGTGGTTATTATTTTCATTCTTCTTTATATATTTAGTAAAAATATACTTTTATAAGCAGTTATAATGCCCAAATTATTTTAAGTATATAGTGCATAAGTCCTATTTACAAGCAGTTATAATCCCAAATTATTTTAAGTATATAGTACAAAAGTCCTATTTATAAACAGTTATAATGTCCGATTTATTTCTCTTATATATTAGAAAATATACTTTTATAAGCAGTTACTATGTCCGATTTTCTTCCAATATTTAGTAAGAATATTCATTTTATAAGCAGTTATAATGCTGAAATTATTTCAAATATAATAGCCGAATATTCATTTTATAAGCAGTTATAATGCTGAAATTATTTCAAATATAATAGCCGAATATTCATTTTATAAGCAGTTATAATGCTCAATTTATTTTAAATATAGTTGATGAATATTCATTTTATATGCAGTTATAATGCTGAAATTATTTCATGTATATTAGAAGGAGTCTTCTTTATAACGGTTATAATATCCGAAATAAAACTTAAAAGCTTTAATCGTTAAATGCTTAATTAGTTTACATGAACTTATAATCGTATAGGATTTATGACGAACGTTTAACCCGTTATATTTATCTGTAATACGAGGAAAGTTTTCTAACGCTTAGTATTGGTATAAATAGACTACGTGACGCCGATAGACCGCGTAAACTAGACGAACTATGCACACGCAAGTCTCCAAAGCTTGTTACTTTTATGCAAGTATTATACATCTTGCTATCAATTATTGTGAAATTATTGGTTCTTGATTCAGCATAACTTAAAAATGAATCATTATTCATATAATGTTTATTCGAGCATGAATTATTGTGTCAAGCCAAATTATTTAGTACAACATCTTATAACTGAGTATACAAACACCCTATATGGGTTGTTATTGTCAATAATATATTGACGTTTAGTGCATGTTGGGTACGATTAGGATGGTATGCATACTCCTAGGATATCTCGATTAGGCTGATCCCCTATAAGATATCTGAACAAAGTTGTTCTAAGTCATTGAAGGCTGACAGAACTTGTTGAAACACATGGTTCATGTACTGAACCCTCAGTTGGCAAAAGCTTTTGAACTTCTTTCAAATCAAACATATTGTGTTTATATTTTTGAAATAAACTTGCTGAGCATTATGTAGCTCATTCTTGTATAAATTTTCCTTTGCAGTTTTAGATGGTAATCCCGGAATTTCAGGAACAGACAAGGGAAAGAGACCGTGTTAATTAGTTTTATCTTACTGTTTTGAATAAATTCAAGTCTTATAAGACTTTATTGTAATAAGAACATAGTACTGAGAATGTTGTAACCAACCTTAAGCTTATGTAATATATATCATCTTTTGTTACATCTCTTGCGTTGTATTTACATTCTTAGTTAAGTTAGAAAGTAGCATTTGATCTAGTACAATATCCTTATGAACTAAACATCTGAATGAGGGTACTTAAATAATATTGGGAGTTCTGTAAGCGCTGAGGTTACACTTAATGAGCGTCGGTAAGGTGCCACCTTTACCGGAATGCGCCCCTCAGTTCCAAGAACAATCTTATCATTAATACTGTGAATGTCAGATAGATAGGGAATATTGATATGGAAGAGATATTCATAAAATATGAATCTATACATCCAAGTGAGGGTATCCAAACACAGTGAACATTCTGGCCAGAACTATTATCTGTTATGGGATACAATGAACCTTGGATAGATAAAAGTTATATATTATGGATATTTATAGTTGAATAGGATAACGTGAGCACCAAATCTGCTACAGGGAGTGTAGAGAATTTGGGGGCATCACAGATACCGATGCCTCTCTATGATCATTATTGAATCTTCTTTTCTGGAAGCCATTTTTATTAGGCTCACTCCTTCTATTATCTGTGCTAGGAATGCTACCGAAGTGGTTTCCATTTTTGGCATGTTACTTCCTACTCAATGGTTGTTGTTGTTTTGATGTTTGCTGCCACTGTTACGATCATGATTTCTCTCCCTTTGATGATCATTGTCTCCTAGTTGAAATGCCTCTTTTTCTCGCTCCAATAATTGAGCCCTCTCCACAATATCTGAATACAGACGAAGTTTAAGAGAAATAAGATGTTGACGAATTTTAGGTTTCAAACCTCGTAAAAATATTCGAGTCATCCGTTCTTCATTGTCCACCAAATGGGGTTTAAATCGGGATAATTTAGCAAACTTAGCCTCGTACTGCGATACAATCATGTTGTTCTACTCCAGTTTGATGAATTCTACCTCTTTCATGTGGCGAATACTCTCTGAAAAATACTTTTCACTAAACAATTGTTAAAATTCTGCCCAAGACATCTCGAGTGTCGAGAGATGAGTACGTTTCGCTAATTCCCACCAGTGGTCCGCCTCTCCTCGCAGCATAAAGGTGGCGAAGAGAACCTTTTATTCATTTGTGCGTCGTAGTACATCAAATATTTTGGTCATTTGTTTGATTCACGCTTCTGCCTTGAGTGGGTCTACTTTTTCGAAAAACTCAAGCGGTCCCAAGTCCTTGAACTGTTTAATAGTGACCAGCCACGTGTTATCAGCGCTTTTACTTGTATTATGAATAGGAGTTCCTCTTGTTTGGTTCTGCATAAATTGTAGAAAGCTCCTTAAAAAGCCATCATACATCATGTGGTCAGTAGCATTATTTTTTGGAGTCACAAGAGAATTATTGCCCTCCTGATTCACAGCATCTTGGTTAAAGATTGGTAGGGTCTCAATTGTCTCATGTACTCTATTGCTCATCTCTTGATTTTCAGATATCATTCTAAAATGCGACCACAAAATAAAGGTTAGTTAAAGCAATTGACATGTCACATCTTGTCTTTACATCCAAACCGACTAATTAGATAATAAAATTTAGCTTAAGTAGGACACACTAGTAAAGGAATTTACTTGTCTCTCCCCTCCTAATTCTAATCTCAGATCTTCACTAAAGATCATATCCCTAAGCTCTAATACCAACTGTGACGCCCCAAAATTCGAGTCTACACCACTCAATTTTAGTCGCCAAAATACAAACAACAACCATAAATTTTTCTATTTACAACTATTATAATGTCGTGCAAAATACAACAACACACACACTGTGACGCCCCCAAATTCGGGACTACAACCCTATTTAGGTTACCAAAATCAATTATTACAACGCCGTAAAAATACGGCATCACACATACTTTAAGTTCTCACTACAATTACTATTTTATGATGTATTAAGAACTACTACAGCTACTAACTTGGACCATCACACCATTCCTCTACTTTCCCCGCTATATAGCTACACTCTTATTTTTTGAAAGGATTTATGAAACAAAAGGGTGAGCACAAATAACTCAGTAAAGAATATTATGACTAAGATAACGAAGAATAAATTATCTTTAACCTTCAATAATGATAAATCAGATATTTAGAGTATATGGTAGATGATATAAGTTTTCAACAAATAACTGTAGCAGAATTAATAATCCATTAAAAAAGTCAAATATATCATAATGTCTACTATCTTCTCCAAATTAAAAATTCACCATTAATATTTTATCCCTGTAACACCAATCAAAAGTTCATCTTCGCACCCAGGCCAAAGAGAACTTTCATCATGTATCCTTGCCACACAGGCTAAAGACACTCTACAATCTTTTTGTCTTTACATCTAGGCTAAAGACATTCAATTATAACACTAATGGTCATGATCATACCAATCCAAAGGTCCTGGTCATAATCATACCAATTAATAGTTCTTTTTTACACTCAGGCCAAAGAGAACTTTTACCGCGTGCCTTTGCCACACAGGCTAAAGACACTCAACAATCATACTATCTTTGCACACAGGCCAAAAACATTTACAACAACTTAGTCTTGATAATTAGCAAACAACAATGATACGATGAATTGACAGAAATAATCAGAATAATAAGAAAAAAAATAAACATTAATGATTTTTAATTTAATTTATTCAGAATCCAAATAGTCAACATGATATTTAGAAAATCGATTACAGTTCTTGATAAAATATAGAGTTCAGGAAAATATAATGCTCATAGTTCAAGTAAAATTTAATAGGAAGATTCAGGTAAAATATATTAGATGAAGCACAAACTATTAAGGATATTTTAATCATTTCAAGAATTTTTACCATTTAATGATAAGGCTGTAGACACGAATAGTAATTTCTTACTATAAATTTAGGAGTATGAAAGAAAATGATATCCCTTATCTTAGCATGTGACTAGATGCTGCTTTTTATGAAATTGATCAACTTGAACAATGTTTGCACTCTTTTAGCAACACTTAGAGTATCCTTTTACTCAAAAGAAACACTCACAATATTGTAGTAGAAGAATTTTGTGTTTTTTGGTCTGTTCTTCATTATTCAACTGAGCAACCTATTTATAGGAGAAAGGTAGCACACCACGTTTGAAAAACTTCGCAGGAGAAACAGAGGGGCACGCCAAGTTTGAAATTTTCGTTTGTGTGATTATAATAATATAATAAAATACATAACTTTATATATATTATAATATATTTTAATAAAACAAATAACTTTATATATATTATAATATATTATAATAAAACAAATAACTTAATATTATAATATATTATAATAAATCAGATAACTTTCTCCACTCCTACCCTACCTTATAACTGAGACAAATGGGTTGAAACAAGGGCGGTGAGATATGGCCAGAGAGCTAGCAAAGTTCTTAAATTAATATTATTGTTGAAGAAGATAAGTGTGGGTCCAGAAGAAATAAAGTTGTGGGTCTCATGAAAAAATAAGTTAAACTTATAACAAACGTCTCATGCTAAACCCCTCTATTTATATCAAAAATTAAACAAATATCTACCACACATCACTTTTTATACTTATCTTTAATCAACATCTTTTATTCATCAATTTTTTACACCCTTTCAACAATTATTCATAATTAATATTATAGACTCATAATACTGACAAACAGATCGTTCCCAGGAAAGAGGGGGTCTTCCATATAAACGGCGCGCAATTAGACAACCCCTTTCCTCGTCAGAACTCTCTGGATATTGCCAATAATGCTAACTGGTCTAATAATATCATATCAAATAATATGAGTTACTGTGCTAGGATAATTATTGATTTAAGAATATAAAATATTGTGCAGATGTTACTGTAACAATTATTGAGTTAAAATACTATGTAATTGCTACTGTAACAATTGTTGAATCAATAATATGAAATACTGTGCAATACCGTGTACTACTGTGGTGTACCGCATGCTACTATTCTTTTATTACTGAGTATTTCAACAGTTAAAAGTGTTTGTACCATTGACAAATTTTTTTTAGTAAAAAGGTTATTTCTGTCGTTTTCGGTATCTGACAGTTATGTCGTTGTGGGCCCCACCAATGATTGGTTATTTCGACGCCATTGTATTTTACCTAATATTCCCCTACAGAACAAATATTCCCCGACAGAATGAATATTTCCCGACAAACTTTTTATCTTATAATTTGCATATAACACCCTTAACTTTATCATTTTATCAATTTAACATCTTACTGTTTAGAATAATAATTATAAGAAAATTAATTTCTATTTATTAAAAGTCGGGGTCTTACAATACAACTCTTTATATTGTTTGAATCGAAGAGAAGGGGACTCGATCTCCACCGGTATAAGGGCATCGGTCTCGTAAGCCAATCGAAAAGGCGAATCTCCTGTCGTCGTTCGAGGAGTAATTCGATAGGACCACAGGACACTAAGTAACTCCTCTGGCCACCTACCTTTGGCTTCATCCAACTTCCTTTTAATACCATTCAGCAAAGACCAATTCGTCATCTCCACCTACCCATTGGACTGAGGATGCGCCACAGATACTGTCTGATGCTGGATATTTAGATCGCTAAGAATTGCTCAAACTTGGCTCCCACAAACTGACTCCCATTGTCTAATACCATAACTCTAGGGATGCCGAATCAGAACACCACCGACTCCTTGAAGAATCGCAACCAATCTTACTCAGTTATCGTCCGAAGAGGCTTGACTTCTACCCTCTTAGTCATGTAGTCGATGGCCACTACCACAAAAGTTAATTGACCTTTTGCTTTCGGTAATGGACCCAAGATGTTGATTCCCCAGACAGCAAACGGGAACGGAGACCGAACCGAAGACAATTCCTTTGGAAGCTGATGTGGAATAGGACTGTTAAGCTGACATTTAACGCACTTTTTCACATAGTCTTTTACCTCCTGAAATATAGTCGGCCAGTAGTACCCCTACCTTATCACCTTGTATGCCAATGCCTTAGCCCCCCATGTGATCTCCGCAGATACCCTCATGAACCTCCTAAAGGACATATGCTACTTCAGATGACACCAAACACTTCAATAATGAGATAAGGAGGAAGCTAATAGTCCAACCTCTCAATCACCAAAACCTCGGCCTTCTGAATGTTCGGGGCATCGAGAACTTCCAAGTACACTAAACCACCAAATGAACTCACTTCTGTATTGGCCAATTTTGACAAGGCATCGGCCACAACATTGTTTGACCGATCCACACTCTAAAAAGAATGAGAATTAAAATAATGGAGCCGATCCTTAACCTCAGCCAAATACTTAGTCATCCTTGTCCCCCGAGCCTCGTAATCCCCTGCGATCTGCTTGACAACTAACTATGAATCACTCAATATGATCAGAAGTCAAACCTCCAAGCTTCTGGCCAACCGCAATCCAACGAAGATCGCCTCATACTCCACTTCATTGTTGGTGGCCTTGAATCGAAAACGAATGACCTGCTGAACCTTAAAACTTTCGGGACTAGTTAATATCACTGCGGCCCCACTGACATCCGAAGTTAAGGATCCATCCACACAGAGAATCCACAAGGACAGTATCGGTTGAGTATTAACAACCAAGCTCACCTCTCCACTCGAATGAACCTGCAGATCCGGCTCAAAAAATGTACATTCTACCATAAAACCAGCCAATGCCTGGCCATTTATTACCGTCGGAGGAAGATATTCCAAGGCGAACTGAATTAACTCCATTCCTTATGCAACGAACCGACCCGAGGCATCTGGTTTGTGTAATACCCTTTTCAGGGGCTGATCCGTATACACCATCACCACCCGACCCTAAAAATAGTGCCGAAGCTTTTAACTAGTTATTATCAATGCACAGGCGAACTTCTCCAATTTTGGGTATCTAGTCTCAGCATCCAAAAGAGCATGACTGACATAATAAATTGGGAACTATTTTCCACCTGATTCTTTTACCAGAATAGCTCTGACTGTTAACGAACTCCCTACCAAATATACAAGTACAATGGTTCCAAAGGAACCGACTTCATCAACAACGGTGTTAAATACAGATATTTTTTAATCCCTTGAAACTCGTCTTCGCACTCCGAAGTCCACTGAAAGGACTTCTCATTCTTCAGCCCCTTCAGAGTGTCAAAGAAAGGAAGATACCGCTCCGTTGATCGGGACAAGAACCTCCTGAGCGCCGCTACCCGCCTCGTTAACCGTTGAACATCTTTAAAAGTCTGCGGAGACCTCATATCCAGTATGGTCTTGATCTTTTTCGGATTGGCCTTGATCCCCCATTTGCTAACTAGATATCCGAGGAACTTCCTCAAATCGAGACCGAATGTGGACTTGGTCGGGTTCAGATGTATATTGTGGTCTCTGATAGTCTAGAAGCACTCCAAATCTTCTAGATGATCTTGAATTGCAGCACTCTTGACGATCCTGTCGTTCACATAAACCTCCATATTGCGACCAATTTGCCTCCAAAACACCTTGTTCATCATACGCTAATAAGTTACCCCTGAATTAATCAGTTCAAACGACATCTGATAAGCATAAATAGCCTGATGGGTGATGAAAGTCGTCTTCGGGATATCCTCCTTAAACATCAAAATTTGATTTATCCCGAGAAGGCGTCTAAGAAGCTCAACAACGTGTGTCCCGAAGTAGCATCAATAAGCTGGTCAATGTGGGGTAAGAGGTAGAAGTCCTTTGGGCACACCTCATTCAAATTTGTATAGTTAATGGATACCCTCCACTTCCCATTCTGCTTTCGAACCAACATCACGTTGGCCAACCACTCCGGGTAGTTAATCTTAAAAATAAAGTTAGCTGCCAACAATTTGGCGACTTCATTATCAATAATTTTTTGCCGCTCCGGGGTGAATATTCTCCTTTTCTATCGAACAGGCTTTCGGGCATGATCCATACTAAGTTGATGCATGGCTACTGACTCGTTGATACCCGGTATATCGCTAGGTACCCAAGCAAAGATGTCTGCGTACACCCGTAAAAGTTCGACCAAACCCATCCGAAGAGGTTCCTCCAATCCTGACTCGATCTTCACTGTCTTCATCGAGTTCCCCGGGATCAGCTCCACAACCTCTGTCTCTTCAGCGAGGAGAACAAGAGGTTCGGTAGCACTTTCAGTGAATGGCTCCACCTCGATCGTCGTTATCTGCCTCCGTTTACTGATCCCGACTCCCGAGAATATCAGTGTGTTGCAGTAGCATCAGCAGGCGATATCTGGATCTCCTTTGACCTCGCCGACCCCGTTTGGTGTCGAGAACTTGATTTTAAAGTGGGCTATGGACGTCAGCACTGCCAATGTAGTCCGACCCAATATTACATTGTAAGCAAAGTCAACCTGAACAAAAAAAAACTTTACATCTACTTACAGCTGTTAGGGAGATATACCGAAGGTGACCGACAACTCAATGGTTCCAACTATGTTCATCGGATCATTGCTGAACCCGTAGAGAGGAGCTTTTTGACAAACCTCCATCTTCTGTCCCCCAGGTCCATCATTTGGTAAGCGTGACTATATAGAATGTCCACCGAAGACCCATTGTCAATCATGATCCTTCTCATATCCACCAGCCCAACCTGTGCAGTAATCACCAATGCTCCTTCATGTGGTTCTACCGTCTCGGGTGGATAGTCCTCGTCAAAAAAAGAAATAACTGTGTTGGGGTAAGGCATCGGTGCTGGCTATTCGAAACTGTCAGAATTAAGTCCAATGAGCCTCAGCATTTTTTTCTCGTCACCCGTCCCACCAAACCGCTTGTAATAACATCAACTGCGTGTCGGCACGGGCAAATCTTGATCGGGTTGTCGATCCCTAAAATGCTCCCAATTAGCCTCCTTTTATCTCCTCCCCGAACCTTCCCGACCAACAACATAATGTATCAGTTACCCATTCTAGACATTTTTCTCAATCAAGTTTTTCAACTACCGACATGCCTCTATTGAATGTCAGGCATTCTGATGGTATTGGCAGAACTGACTCTGATCTCCTTTCAGTGGATGGTTGCTGACTGGACAAGGTTCGAAGAAGGGTTTATCTTTGATCTCCTCCAATATCTTAGCTCGATCTGTATTGAGGGGAGTATAGACCCTATTAACACTCCAGTTCTAGAACAGGCGTTAGTCGTTTCCCACTGGCCCGTTTTGAGTCTCCCTCCTGGCTGTGTTTCCAGTCTGGAATCATAACTCCTATCCCGATCTTGAGGCATATCTGTCCTGTGCGACTACAGCTTCAGGCTCCCCATTGCGTCATCAATAGCGATGAAGTTCTCCGCCCTGTCATAAGCTTCAGACAAGTGCTTTGGGGGATTGAACATGATATCCTTCAACAGCTTACACGACTTCTCCGTGTCCAATCCCTTGGTAAAAAATTCGAGGGCCTGAGGCACGTTGAGGTATGTGACTGTACCGACCGCCTCCCTGAACCTCTTCACGTACTGGCTCAAACTCTTGTTCAGGTGTTGCTTAATCTGCTTGAGGGAAGCCGTTAACTTTCCCCTTCTCTTGTTACTTATGGATCGATCATGCAATTTGTCGCACAGCTCCTGCCATGACCCGATAGAATTGGGTGGTAGCGATGTCATCCACAATCGGGCACCTTTCTTCAGAGTAGTGACGAACATCTAGCATCGGGCAGCATCAGAATGCTCGTAGTAGCACATGAGACGATCATATATGTGTATGATCATAGGGGTCACCAGTGCCATCATATGTCTCCAAGGGAGGCATCTTCTTCATCAGATCGGCCCTGACCCGATCAATTTTAAACGTGAAAGGTGATTTCGGGTTAATCGGTAATTCATTCTCCTGGGTCGCCGCCGATATTTTTCGCTCCAGTTCAACCAATTTTTGCATACTGGGATCGGGTATCTCCTTCGAGGGGGACTCCCTACGTCGATCCCTGATATACTTCAGGGAAGCCACCCACTATGTTCAGACCGCACCCGCCCCTCATCCGGGTCCTTAGAGTGTGACCTGTATTTACTCATTCCTTCTAGAGAGCCTCTCGATCGGTGTGCTCGGGATCGGCTCTGTGGTATGGATTCTTGATGTTTGTGCCGACCCAAGGAGATCTCTCCTTCTCCTTCGAGTTTGGCCAGCTGAGCATCTAACTCTTCCTACTAAAAGTGAAGAACCTCCAAGGCATCTTTCGCCTGTTGAATCTTACGCATCTGAATCAGCTCCCGTTTGTCTTGTCCATCCTGCTCTCGATCCTGCTCTTGGAGAGTGTGCATTCGGGATTGGTTATCTGCCCCGTGGCTGTGGGGATCGAGAGTCTTCTGGCTCATAAAAAATAATTGACGCCGAATTGGAGTCGACTGATCCCTTGCAGGGACCACAACAGGATCGTTAGGTCCGAGTCTATCCTTGACTGACTTTCGAATATACGTTGTCGGGTTGACTGAAGACCTCTCCTGGTTAAGAATCGCCCTTCCTTTTCCCGCTGGGAGCTATTGTCAGTGCTACCAAAAATAAAAACCTTACTTAACTCTATAAACTCAAAACTTAAGCACAGTATAGCAATAAGCAAGGGTCGATCCCATAGAGAACAATGTTATTCAGATTTATTCTTATGTTTCTAACTAAAACATAAAGTAAAAGTTTGGGGGTTTTCAATTCAATTAACTAGATTAACAGAACAAGAATAAAAGTGATAAATTTAACCAATAAATAAATAACTTCAGTTTTTCCAGTTCAGTATCCCCTATTCACAGATAATAGATTAATTAAGCATAACAATATTTATTCTTCAATGAAACTAATAGCCCTAGATAACAACAAGCTCTGTTACCCGAAATTCCACTTAGATTGTCACTTAATGAAACAAGCTCTTCACAAGATTCTAACCATTATACAACCTAAAATAAGCTCTCTCGATTTAATATAACAGCAACATTAAGAACTAAGGAATTAGACTATTCCAAACAACAAACACATAAGCTCAGATTGTTTAACTTATCTTCTGATAACCATAACAATAACTAAAAGCTTGACCACAATCAGTATCACTAACTGTTATGATTAGAAACAATATCAATTACGTAACACTATTCCTGAATCTAGCAGATGATATTAATTAGATTAATTTAACCGGCCACATCAAACTAATCAAATCAAATAATATATAAACAGTTAAAACAGATTATCAGAATAAATCTCATATACAAAGGATAAATAATGTATATTTAATCAAACCATAAGTTGCTACTAAGGTTCAACATCCCCTTCAAACTGAATTAAAAATAAACTAAGCTAACATGCTGATAAATAAATAAAATATGATCTAGGATGATGATCCAGGATGCTCCCAACTGATTACAAGTTAAAGGTATTTATAGATACTTTGAAACCCTAGAAGAATTCTAATCCAATTCTATTCCGGAAGTCTTCACTCTGTAGATAGGGTAGGATTCTAAATCCTTCTCAATCTCTGAAATCCAACTTTAAGTAACTTCCTTATCAAATTAGATTTTAGTTTTCAAATCCAAGTCTTTCTCAGTTCCCTTTTCCAGTTCGACATCGATTTCCATATTGTTCCTCAACTCAGATTCCATATCAGATTCTATTTCCATAATCAGATGTAGTTTCCTTATCGACTTTGACTCGAATCTCCATATTAGATTAAACTTCCTTTTGATGCACAAGTCTATCTCCAAATCATGTTAGGAATCATATCTTTAAGCTCCAACGTCTCAAATCCTACTATGATTCGGAAATCTATAAGTCAATGAAAATCATAGAGTAACACTCTGCACCAGCACTTCGTAGCGTAGTCATGCAATCGTAGAGTGACTGATCGTAGAGTGGAACTCTCCTCTCGGAATCGTAGAGTAAACCTCATCAGCCGTAGAATAAACTAGCTGCCGAGTGAAAAACGTAGAGTAGACTTGCCAAACGTAGAATGAACTTGGGACGATGGTCGAGTAAATAACACCATCGTAGAGTAAGCTAAGCGATCGTAGAATGCTAATGCTGATCGTAGAATATTTCTGCAAAACAACATAAAATTCAGCATTAGACTCCATAATTCACTAAATCACTCTAATTCTTCCAAAGATCTATAAACACCTTAATTTAGTTCACATAACAGATAATATGCAACTAAACTAAGCATAAAAGAATAAAAATAATCAAATATTATGCTCCAATCACCCGCCATGTGTTCGACTTAAATTAAGTGGGTGAATGAAAAAAGCAGCACTAAAATAGGACCTCCTTCTAACACCAATGTTAACGCCAAAATCTGCACGCTCGCCGAATATCCAAACAACGAACGTATAACCTGCACAGTGAATAAACGACCACACTGAGAAGCTAGACGGGCCAAGGCCATTGGGAGATAGCTCCGGTATAAGAATAAGTACAGGCCAAAAAACGTCAATAATGGACGTATTTGATTGCTTTAGTGCGTAAAGTATATTGTACCTGAAACTTGAATTATGACCGTGTATTTATACCTTGATCACACCTCCCCGATTAGACTAGTAGTCCTATGTAAAGATAACTGCAAGTTCTCCCAATTGAATAGAATCATACCTCCCCAATAACAGAAAGTCAAATAGAATAAAGGTACTACAAGTTAACTAGGACTATAGTCATTCTAGAATGTCAAGCCTCCTGATTGTAATATTTTACCACGTGACGTGGATCCCACCAAATCGTCCGGACTCACAAAATCATGTCCCAATAGTATGTTAATGAAAAATAAAATTTGAACTTTCCATAATCCTTCTATCAAATGTCAAAATGCTTAAAATTTTAATAACAATATCTAAATTTTGATGTGTGCAGTACGTTAAGTTCTTGTAAATATACTAGGTGCAAATGAGTGGATTAATTTCCCTCTTCTAGTGGTTCAATCAGATATGTTTCCTATTATGTAAAAGTGCACGTTCTTGACTTATCTCAAATTCCTAATTAGTCCCTCTTTCTTCTCATTACTATTGGGCAAAAATTAAAGGAGAAAGTGTAACCTAAAGAAAAGCAATTGACAGTTGTATAATTTGGTATGCGTTTATCATATCTTTACAATGCTAAGCAGCTGGGAGTGAAGATTTTGGTATCGGTTTGATGGAGAGGTTTGGTGAGAGCTTGCATCCATGACAAATATTAAAATAAAAAGAAGAAAAGAAAATTGTGGTGTAATTGACCGAAATGAGCGTCTTAATTCGGACCAATCAACTGAAGAAAAGTCTACGGCTCCTGCCGTGTACCGCTTTACTTTTTTGCAAATTTTAAAAGAAACCCTGAGAAAATAATCACTCTTACAACTAAGCAATATGTCTATATAAATCATTTTAGAAACACCTTATGTTGATACTTTGGTAAGTTTAATTTTCAATAGGTATTCCTTATTAAACTTTAACTTCTCACAAAAATTCTTTTACACTAAAAAAATGTTAATACTCAAAATATTTTATTAAACTACTACCAAATATTTAAATTTTGAACGAAATCAAAATTAAATTCACGCTTTTAATTATGTAAGTAAATAATCGCAAGGTTAAAAGTGATTATGCAACCATTACACAGAACAAACATGAATAAGCACAATCGTGATTAATAATGCACATAATTGTGATTGTCAATTTTAAAAATGAGATAACACTTATGGTTGGTGCTTATAATTATGCTGTACCGCACTCTCCCAGCCTCTACCATAAATAGTTTAAATGTATTATATTCAGTCCGGTACTATATATAAAGTACATAATAGAGTTACATACATACATACATATATATATACATACATACATATATATATACATACATACATACATATATATATATATATATATAAATAAATAAAGTGCATAATAGAGTTTTAACTAATTTATCACACATATAAATTTAAACTTTCAACTAATTTGACTATTCAAATTATGCTATGTTAACTAATTGGGTGCAGATTGCTTAAATAACTGGGGGAGAGAATTTAAAAATATAAAATTATCTTTAAATTGTTAAAAAAAATAAAATCTCATATCATATGCCTACCTCGAAATTGTCATTAATATATTCAATAGTACTTCTATAATAATATAACTAAACATTATTTTAATTTTTTTATAAAATCGTTTTTATCAAGAATTATACATCTAAAAATATTTTATCTCACAGCACATAGTTCTGCCAAACAAACACTTACAAAGTGAAGTAAAAGTAGAGAATTATGGAGTCTAAAATATAAACAGTAATTTAGTGAACAAAAAATAGATCATATTAAAATGAAATAAAATGATATGTTTAATAGTAGCTGTTTATAATTTGAAGGCTCACCTTATATGATGTATCATAAACTAGTTATACTTCCTAATATCATTTTGTAAATAAATTTTATAAATACTTTTTGTACGTGTGACAAAATTCCTAAAATATGTGTTTTTTTTTTTAAATTCTAAAAAGTAAATATCAAAAATAATATCTCATATTTGTCTATATATTAAATATGATAGTTTAATGATAAAATTTTCATAACAAATAATCGGTAGGCGCTTCAGAAGTAAGACACTAGGATGCAGTAGGAGGAGGAGAGTGGAAACTCATCTATTAATATTAAAAAAATGATATATATTACAAATGTTTACATTAATTTTTTAATTATCAATTAAATAAATAAATATTAATAATAACTCTTTTAAAGAGATGTATAATAAATAAGATCCTCTTATAATTTTATTTATTCATATATATTAATATATTTTGTAATTTTAATTCAATATAAATTTATCATAATATATAATAAAGTTCTTAATAATTTTGGAAAAGCTTTAGTATCTATTAAATATATTAAGCATGACATCTGTCATTCTCAAATTGCAACACATGTCCTACATAATTAATGTGTTCATCCATTACCCTAGTTTTCATTTGTCCTACATAATTACACCGGTTTTTGAATTTTATAATATTATACCTTTTATAATATTATATACCATTTATAATCTTATACCATACATTATATCATACATATATATAATCCCACACTAATATGTTTATTTTATAATCTCCAAAATTCACTACTTTTCTAAACTGATACTAATTTAATTATGTTAAAACATAATTATTATATCCTAAAATCACTACTTTTCTAATATTATACCATTCATAATTATACCCCTGTTCTACATACCCCCTCTGTCCTACATAATTAATGTGCTCATTCATTACCCCGGTTTTCACCTGTCCTACATAATTACACCGGTTTTTGAATTTTATAATAGTATACCGTACATACATATATATACGTTCCAATATTACTAACCGTGACAACCCAATAAATTCGTTTTTGGGAATTTTATAGTATTATATACCATTTATAATCTTATACCATACATTATATCATACACATGACATATAATCTCACACTAATATGTTTATTTTATAATCCCTAAAATTCACTACTTTTCTAAACTGTTACTAATTTAATTATGTTATAACATAATTATTATATCCTAAAATCATTACTTTTCTAATATTATACAATTCATAATTATACCATACATTATATCACTAATTTTTCAAACTAAACGGATTTTATATTATCGTTACTTAATTAGTACCTCCTAAAATCACTACTTTTTAATCCCACATTAATATTTTGATTTTATAATTCTCTAAATCACTACAAATCTAAACTGTTCTGATATTATCATTACTATTTTAAATATTATCTTCTGAAATCACTATTTTTTAAATCCCAAATTAATATTTTGAATTTATAAGCCCCTAAATCATTACAAATCTAAACTGTTTTGGTAATGTCAACTGTTCTGATATTATCCTTTCTAATTTAATTATTATCTCCTAAAATTACTACTTTATGATATTATCATTACTGAGCTATTATCATTACTCTCCGTTATTTAACCTAATTTTTTTCCTATAAATACATACCAACTATTACGCAACAACTCATGCGACAAACAATAATCTCCTTATTATTTTCTGCTAAATATTTATCTTATACTTTACCTATTCCATTATTAAGATGACGACTAGATACGATTTTGTTGATGACATCAGCCCTGTCAAAGAGACGTGGAAGATTAAAGTCAGGATAACTCGACTCTGGAATATGCCAAGCTTCAACAAAGCAGACTACATAAACAGTATCGAGATGGTATTGTTGGATGAAAATGTATATATCGATGTATATATATACACATACATACGCAACTCCAAATTACAACATCTTAAATTACAACATCTTAAAATTACAACATCTTAAATTACAACATCTTACCATATGCATATTATACTTTTATAGGACGGCAAAATATAAGCGAGTATCAAAAGGTCACTTTTTACTAAATTTCAAACAACAATCAAGGAACAAATTTTTTTTATAATCACCAATTTCGTTTCTTTCAGAGCTACTCAACATCCATACAAGATTAGTTTTCTGTATTCCACCTCATTGCGAGAGTTAGATGGGGCTCACATTCATACATATGGATTTCAATTCACTTCATACGATCAAATACTATCAACATCGGTTGATGATTCATACTTAATTGGTATGTTTAACAATAATTACCCCTTCAAGTTTTTACATACCGAGTTTTTTATTTACCTGCATAATTCTGTTGCGTATAACCAGATGTTATTGGATAACTAACTGCGATAAGGAGTGTAGAAGTCAGCACAAACAATGGTAAACAAAGCAAGAGAGTTAATATTGAATTAACTGATAACAGGTAACTTTTTAATCTATATTAACACTACTTTTATTAATAACTATGATCATTTAAATTAATCTTGCATTGTATTTTTCTTATAGTCATAATGTATTGAGCTGCACCTTGTGGGATGACTTTGCAAACCAGATTTGTTCCTTTACTGAAACAGAAAACCAAAATAACATTATAATTGTTTTACAGTTTGCAAAAATCAAGTTCCGGAAAGGTATTATCACTTTTATTTCAATGAAAAATATCTCTCCAAACATATGATTATTAACTATACAACACCTGCCATTAACTAGGTACACCAACGTTGTCAAACTCAATGTTCGGTTCGAGACTTCTTATAAATGCAGATATCCATGAGGTTGTTACTTTTAAAAATAGGTATATTGCATACTTCTTTGATCCTTTATTAAATTCTATTACTACTACAAGTTAATATCCCCTTTAACTACCCTCACTGTTGTCTAACAGCATTTGTGATGCAATAAATAATAAAACTACAATAAATCATTTATCTAGCCAGAGCACATTATCTATTACAGACGAATTCCTCCAAATCTGTGATAGGAAAACTCTTGATGAGATACGGGATGCAACAAAGGTAAAACAGTTTTAAAACATCTTACCTCTTTCACAACATTATATACTTGGATATGTATTTGCGCATAAAATTTTTACCCACCTCTATGTAACATATGCTATCAAAATTTGATCATCGCACAATAATTTACCATATTCTTATTATTTTTTAATTTATTAATTGTACGTATAAATTTATTATTTACAAAATGAATAATCTCACCGCAACGCGCGAATTTATACTAGTACGAGCTACGAGTCTGGTAGAAGTAGCCTAGTAGGACGACACGTACTCTTCTTTTGACAGTAGAGAGCGCGCTTCTTCCGGGGGTATCTTAGCCTAATGGTAATAAGTCCCATCCTCAAATCTCCCCTATTTTCTCTATATCGAATAATGTTAGGGTATTAAATACTACAAAAAATATCGTGTGTTTAAATCCTTCCTTTCTCATTTAAAATGTAATCTTAATAATATTATAAAAAATAAAAATGTTAATTAGGTTAGTAGATATATTATATTTATATCAGGTGACATTATTATATAATCGAATACATTTCGTTTAATTAATTATGAGGTAATGATATAGATTTTTTTTTTTTTTGCTAAATATGATATAGATTTTAATTAAAGCTTTTGTTTTAAATAATACGTTATTAAATAACAAATGATATTTTATATATCTAACATATTCTATCAGTAAGGATTCACAGATGTTGCAGACATAGAGCGGATAAGGTCGATAAAGGATGTACTCAACCAACGTAATTAATTATTTTACATCATTTAAAGTATTTCGTGAGACAAATTTTAACATCCCTTGCATTATTCTTGATTATGTTATAAATGTTATAAAATATTATTTATTTAATTTAATATTTTATTATTAAAAATCAAAATTTGAGATCTCTAACATTACTTAAAATTTTACTCAAAATTTTCTATATCAAAGACTCTTTAATAATCTTCTGTGGATCTCAATTTAATAACTTTGGTCCAAACGTTACAAGCGTCAATAGCCGGAAAAACCTTAAGAAAATGAAAATGAAATGAAATGGTGCCATGGTGGTCATTGCCGCCAGCTACGGCTGATAAAAGGAAGGGACATAAACACCCACAGCTAATTAACCTAACCTACATCCTTTGTACTTATTCGCACTATTTTTCACTGCATGCACGTGGTTGTTCTGCAAACTGGGTTAGCTAGGTTATACCACCAACAGTTACAAAGACACTTATTTATTATATCTATCACTCATCATCAGTCCCATTTTCCCCACTGTTTACCGTTGAAATTTCGTACTCCTCTGCACACACATATACATCTGTCTCTGTCCCTATGAACAAAAAATATTTAATATAACAATCATATTAACCTACTTCCTCCGTCTCCAAAAAAAAGATAATTAAAAATATAAAAAAAATTATTTAAAAAAATACATAAAATAAAAAATTAATATATCATTTAGTGAGATTCATTAGTATAAAAAAATTAAAATATTTATTATTTTATATAATTTTGTGAGATCACTAATTAAGAAAATAAATTTAAAACTTTTTTACTCTCTTTACTCTATTTTTATTTTTCTTAATTTGTGTAACAATTTTATTTTATTCATCCTTTTGAGAACAGAGGAAATATATAACATCATTTATAGAAAATATAATTTTACAATATACATGTATCTTTCCCTCCATTTTATTAAAGATGGTTTAAACATTAAAAAAAAGTCTTACAGAAAATTATTTTAGCACACTAAAATGTTGTTTAAAAATTATTTTATTCTCAAAAATACTTAGGTGAAGTTAACATATTTCAAAAAAAAAAAATCTCTAGTGCACTGTGTGTAAGATTTATCATGAACAAGCATAAAACTTATTTAATACTCTCCCCCAAGTCTCCTCTGCTTCAAAGTTCATAATTACGTAAAAAAATATATATTTAATTCACATTTTTTTTCTTTAGGACGAAGGAAGTAGTATGATAGTATCTATGTTTTTCAATTCTCGTCTCGTATAATTAAGTTTATTGTGTACACATTATTATGTCCTATTTCCTACTTTATACTATCTACATTCCAAAATTGACCATTAGATAATAAATTTTAGTCTTAAAATTTATTTATAAAATATGTAATTATATGCTTAGAAGTATCCTAGCCAGACCCAATCAATAAAATAATAGTTGAAAACTTTTATTTCTGAATGGAAATATTACTTTGTAGAAAGTTTCACCAAACTATAAAACTAATAGTTGAAAAAGAAAATATTCTTCTCAAATAATAAAATAAAATATGAAAATATTAGTTAGTAAAGGAGAAAAAGAAAGAGAGAGTAATCAAATATATTGAATTTTGCACATGTTTTCCTAGTAAAATTTTTAAGAAAAATGTTCTCAAAATGATAATTAATTCTCCTTCTATTTCAAATTATTAGATTATTATTCACTTTTGAAAATTAATTTGAGAAAATTTTAAACTAAAATTGAGATGATTCATTAAAAATTATGAAACAATAAATTGCAAAATGAGTAGTACCTTTTAGATATTTTATTAAATCATTGTATTGATTAAAATTAAAAGAATTCATATTAATTTTGAGTTTGAAATTTTTTAAGTTTGTTTTAAATTTTTTTATAATGATTTATGTTTTGGAAAGGAGAGAATATTACCCATTATTAGTTATTTTGTTTCATTATCAAAATCTCTACAGCCTTGTTTATCACACTTTTTCCTTTCTTACCTTTTGTTTCTACTTCTTATTTATAAGAAGCTGCTCCTGATTCTGTAACAGCTATCCATCTCCTTTGATATATTCCTTGTGTCTAATCAATCTAGGCGGATTCTTTATAACAAAAAATTATCCATCATTAGTTATTTCCTTCCTCATCAAACCCTCTAATTAATTATCCCTCGTCTGTGTCCAATCAAACTTTTTTTATTTTATTAAACAGTTTAATTGATTGAAATATATTAAAATAGTAAATTATTATAAACGATAAAAAAATTACAATACAAGAAATTGAAATGATAATTTTTTCAACCATAATAACAGATAATTAGGAAAAAATTTAATTGTAACAACAACTAGTGTACACTAGAAAGACTCCTGAAAAACCGTCACAATCTAAAAGTAATAACAAGAATATGCATATTTGAAAAGTTCTTCAATAAAAAAAATCTCCCAACTAGAGAAGCAAACTCTCAAAAGATGATAATGAAATTCTTTCATAAAGAGAAAGAAATCAATCATATCAGGAGAAAACAAGTCTCACAAAAGGAAAAAATAAACTCCACAATAAGGGAGAAATTATTAGAGCACATCTACAATAAAAAAATTCTCCCAACTGGAGAAAGCAAATTATAATAAAATCTTCTCATAAAGAGAAAGAAATCAGTTATATCATTAAAAAAATAACAAAAGGAAAAATAAACTCCACAAGTAAAGAGAAATTATTAGAGCATAAGAAGAGAGATCTAGGGGAGGGTCTTGATACAAACCTTAGCCTCTTTGACCTACCTTGAAAAGCTAGTTACCCAAGGGAGAGGTTAAGACTTATATCAACTTACACCAAGTTACATTTGCAACCAAGTGGGACTATTCCTTACGGTTTAGTATGGAGTTCGCATTAATACACTCACCTTGCAAAGTCGACGTCCTCGTCGACACTCAGCTATGACAACTTCATCCTAACAACACTGATCTGATGCCCGTTACACCTACTAGTATTTTAATCTGGCTGTTAGATAATTCTTTTCATAGGTCACCTTGTTTACGAGTCCCGACTTGCAAGTGTGGACTCTCAATAAAAACACTAATGATACAAATTTTAGTCTCTATAATTTAGTATGGAGTTCGAATCAGGTTTTTCCAAAATAAAAAGAGTCATTTCCGGATCTAAGATGAAGACTACAATTTTTGTCTGATAGAATAGAGAGAAAAGAAGAAAAAAAAGAAGGTTTTTTTTTTTGTCCAATCAAACTTAAGCGCTTAAGAATGAACCATGAATGAAGAAACTTTTTAAATTTCAACTTTGACGGTTGTCTAGAATTCTTTTAGCCTGTGAAGGCTTATTTACTACTTGAATGCTAGAAGTAAGACATGGAAAACGTTTTCAAAAACAACAAATCAACACTGATAAAAGTAGTAATGACAGCTAGTTAGTCACATTGTGTTGATTGACTCATAATATATGTTTAATTATCTCTCTCTCTCTCCCTCTCCAAATTTTATCATTTTCAGAAGAAAAATTTAGACAATAAATAGGCTTAATTTCTCTCCTAAAAATCCTCCAAGAACACCCATATTTCATTTTCTCTCCGCTTCTCTTCTTAAAAAAAATAATCAAAGACACCCTCCAGTATTATTTTTCTCTTCTTTTCTCTCCCGTTCTCGTTTCTAAAACTGTCAAAAGCGGTTAGTTTGATAGTAAAATTATGTTGGGTTTTATTGTAGCAAAAGCAAAAAAACGAGAATTCTTTGTGAACATAAAGTGATAAAATCAATATCACTAATTACGTATAGTAAGCTTTTGGAAGATCACGTAATTAGACTCAAACCATCTAAAAGAAATTTTATGGGTTAAGATAAATTTTATTAATATGTTATTAATTAAAATGTTCTGACTAATCACCAGCACTGTCTAAAACTCTAAATCAAGATGAATTATTTTTACTCTCTTAAATATTCCCCATTTTATATCTAATAACATAAGTGCATAATGGTGAGAAGGTATTTGAGAGCTACTTATAAGTCAGTTGTCAATACAAGTTATTTCAATTTATTTTCTTTTAGGCGGGCTGAGAAGTCATGGTAAAAAAGTAACAATTTATTATTTGTTTAATTTAAATTTATAAGTTTCTTTTTTTATTATGCAAAATCACAAGTTTAAAATTGAAAGTAAATTTTCCCTAAATTCCCTTTTATTCTTTTTCTACTGCCCTTTCAAGATTATATTATCCCTGCACTTCTAGGATATATAAAATGAGTAATGTTAGAGACACAAATTATTTTACAAACATTTTACAAACTGGCTGATGTGGCAGTGTTGTATTGGTGATAGTTAAAAAAAACACATCCCCACTACAACACTATCACCAATATAACAGTGCCACATCAGCAAATTTGTAAAATAGTTTGTGTCAATAGCATTATTCATATAAAATATATATTTAGAATTGAATTCTTAAAAAATAATCATTTAGATTTTGTTTGTATCCAAATTTAGTCAAAAGGTATAATGCCTATTTTACCCATAAAATAAAATTAAAATCTATTTATGTTACGGGGGCAAATTAGGGATTGGAACCAAAAAGAGGAAACCAGAGAGATTGGACACACGTGTCATCAACTTAAGTAAAGAGGTTTCTCCGGGAAGATAAATAGTTATGGCAGTTAATTGAGAATCAAATTCAATTAGGAGATCATGGGATGAAACTGCCGAACGTGGAGAAAGCCATGAAATTAAGATCAGACGTCAGCTATAAATACATCGTTAGAAGAATGGAATAGGGATGATCGAACAAATAAATACACAAACAATTACAATAGAACAAGTTTATAATTTAGGTTAATATAAATAGGTTTGACCAAGTAAAACAATAGTTTTATCATTTCTTTTACTCGCTCTTTCTGCCAACTTTCCCTCACTAACAATTTTCTATTTTTACTTTAATCTCTTTATGTTTCCTCTCATTTACTTTCTTTAAGATTTTGCCCCTTTCCTATTCCTTTTAACTAACATTTTTCACTCTTATTAGCTTTTCCCTCTTGAACAACTTTTACCTCGCAAAAGAATTTTTCTCTCCCCTCATTTTCTTTGTTTGACAATTTTCTTTTCAAATATACTCTCTCTTTTCTCTCCTCATTTTCGTGTGACTTAAAACATGAAAGGTACTATAATTCAATCACTACCCCATCTTAACCATTTATCTTAGCAAGAAAATAAAATAAAAGAAGTTATTTGGTTAAACACTTGACTTCAACTCACTAGGTAAATAACATCAAAATCATTCTACAATATATAAAGATTTTGATAAAAATTCGCTCATTTTGATAATAAGAGTCCCATTTTATTTCAAAAATGCAAGAAGCATTCTATTACTTAATTTTCCCCCTCAAATATTAAAGTTTATATATATAAAGTTCCCATCCATAGCAACCAGTTGTTATGGATACTATTCCAGCAACCATGATCCATGTATTTGATCTCGATAATGAATTATCCAAATTTGACTAAATTTCCCCCCTGCCGCAACAAACTGTTGCAGCAGCAAAACAAGTTGTGCCGGCACAGCTAATGACCATGATGCCCCTCCATTCTTTAGGCTGTTGGTACAAGTTGATGCGGCAGGCATTGAATTTAACATATACCCTACCGGCACAACCTCTTACGGCTAGTTATCAGGAAATTACTTGAACGTCCCCAAAAATCAACCGACACAACCTCTCGCAGCAACCAGAACATAACAAAAGAAAACCTAGTCGCCTCCTTAATATTAATTCCTAAAGTTTGGTCTCCTCTCTCAAATTTTTGGTCTCCTCTCTCAAATATCTTCCTTTCCTTTCCTTTCTCATATCTCGTCGTCGAATCTCACTCCCAAGTTCAAGCCTAACCTGTGCTCCGGCGATTCAAATTACCAAGTTCCTTCTCAATTACAAGTAAGTTTTTTAGAATGGCAAGAAAAATGCTGACGCATAATCTATTTTTATCTAGTTCTTTAGATTTTGTTGCTAGTTTAGATTGTACAAATGCATCTGAATTTATAAGTGAAGTTAAAAGTAGTAAATCAGAAATGGTTCCATACGTTGGTCAATTATTCTCTAAGTTAGAAGAAATTAAAAATTTTTATAGAGCCCATGCTCAAAAAAATGGATTTGAGATTAGAATTATAACAAGTCATAAACATGCTCATACGAATGATGTAGGTTGTATGTATGTAAAAAAACCGGTACATTAACTGTTGTAAAGAGGTTACCAAATGATGAAGATGGTAGTAATAAAATTAGTAGACAGAGAGACTATATAAGGCGCACATTATGCAAAGGTAGAATATATGTTGTCCATAATAAGAAAGAAGACAATTGGTGTATTTCTACCGTTGAATTAGAGCACAATCATCACTTAATGACTCCTACCAAGGTAGATTTAATTGAGACACACAGAAATATTACTCCGGTTGCAAGACAATTAATTGACACTTTAAATAAATCTGCTATTGGACCTAATAGGATGATGAACGTTTTGAGCACAATGGGTGGCGGGATGCAAAATGTTCCTTTCTCTGATGTAAATATTCAGAATGTGGTGAGAGATTTAAGGCGTGATTCGAAAGATGAAAATGATGCACAAGTTGCTGTAAATTATTTTAAAAAACTTGCATCCGGAAGTGCGAGCAAATTTTTTTTTCCCGTGTGAAACTAGGTGAAAACAATCGCATAACGTGTATTTTGTGGGTTGACACGCGATCAAGGTTAATGTATCAACGGTTCAGAGACGTTGTGACATTTGACACTACGTATATGACAAATAAGTATGGCATGCCGTTTGTTCCATTTACTGGGGTCAACCACCATTAGCAGTCTATATTGTTCGGATTTGTATTGTTAAAGGATGAGACAGAGGACACTTTCGTTTGAGTACTAGAGACGTGGTTCGAAGCCATGGATTACAAGACACCTATAACCATCATCACTGACCAAGATAAAACCATGAGTAATGTCATTGCTACGATACTCCCTTCCAGTTATAATGTATTGTGTTCTTGGCATATTAGCAATAAATTTTCTGAAAAATTGCATCATGTTTATTCTGAGCACCCATCGTTCAAAGATCATTTTAACAATTGTGTGTATAATTCATTGTCCATCAGGGAGTTTGAAGAGCGTTGGCAAATTCTGATGAGGAACTATGAATTGTATAATAATGAGTGACTTAGAAGTTTGTATGATGTACGGGAGAAATGGATTCTTGCGTATACAAAGAGATCTTTTGCTGCGGAAATGACAACCACTAGAAGAAACGAGAGCATGAACCATTTCTTTGATGAGTACGTTATTGTTTCAATAGGTATAAAAGAAGTTGTAGTGCAGAGTCAGAAGGCTATAGAAAAACAATTCATCAAAGAGAGGAGAGGAAAGCTGACTACATAACAAAATATCAGAAATGAATATGGTATGCAGGTCATCTTTGGAAGTACATGCTGCAAAGGTGTACACAAAAGAGATGTTTAGACGTTTTCAACGTCAACTCGTCGATTCTATGAAGTACGATGTGAATAAAGTTAGTGAGTTGTGTGTCATTGATACTAAGTTTTATGTAATGTATAGGGCAGATGCAGTTGAAAGTGGTCGTAGATATAAAGAAATCGTCAACAATCGTCAGCTGGGGTCGGTAATATGTAATTGCCAAATATTTTCTCGTTCTGGTGAAATATGCAGGCACATCTTGAGATATTTCATGTTTAAGAGTATTTCACAAATACCGGATGACATGATTCTTCCTCGGTGGACAAGAGACGCGAAAAAGAGCAACGATGAAGAATTACTCGTTAACCCAACGACTGCTGACTTTGAACAAGATCAAGTAATGCGCTATAATCATTTAATGAGTGATTGCCAAGAGTTAGCGAGCAAAGTCGTTGGTTCAATCCGAGATTACAAAACTGTCCTTAAACTGAATGCACGAGGAAAAGTCTTGGTTGAATAGTATGATCCAGATGAGAATATTAGCGAACTGGCAGACGATGACATTGAACGCGCGGTCGGAGATACACCTCAGGATATAAGTTTCGATAATGATGATGATGATGAAGATGCAGCGGAGGAAACGGAAGAAGATGAGTTTTTGCCACTAATTATTTCTCAAATAAAGGGCCGAAAAAAATAATCCAGATTTAAGAGTGCACTTGAGAAAATTGTTGGTTCTAAGCCTCATCGAAAATATGCAATTTGCGGCTTTGAAGCCGACCATGATAAGCACAATTACTATCGAGTACTGCCCCTGACGAAATAGTCGACGTACTTGCAGACTAAAATCCCACAATCTAATGTGTTATGCTATTTAGGTCGGTTCTTTGGTACGTGCACGCGCACATCAGAAGTGGGACAGTCCCGTATCGGATCACCAATACGCAAACAAAATGGTATCAATTGTACCTACATGTACAAAAATATTGGTTACTAACACGAAAAAAGTTTGGCATTTATGAAAGTACAATAATAATTACTAAACATACCGCTACGTCAACGAATTCTTTGTGCATTATTTGGATCTTGATATACAAGGTATCATCGTACAACGGGTCAATGATGGTGACTACCCATTTTGCGACTGAGAATACCATCAAGATAAAATGATGATTATCTAGATTACACACCGATATGAAGATATAGTCGCATTCGTGTAAAGGCGGGCCCACATCCGGGTACACATAGGGATGATAGAAACTTGCCGCACGATTTGCCTCGGTAAGGGGCACACAGTTCTTGCCAAAATGCATGAAGAATGACCCCAAGAAAGCAAATTGGCCCCACCTTTTAATTCCTCGCTCCCTATAGTAGTCCTTTCTATCCCGCGGTAATAACATGTACGCATCTAGGACATGCTCGAAAATCCAAGCGTTAGGTTGTAAGGCGCAGAATTCGTCGTGGTTTAAAGTATACCACTTTCGCAGATGTGCTACATTCTTTATCCACCACCACATCCCCAAACAAGTGTTCATTTATGAATGTGACCTTGTGCTCCCTAAGTTTTTTGATTGGTCTCCCTTCGCGTCCATAAGAGATGTGCCATCCCACGTCTTGTAGTTGAAGGTCCTCCTCCTCTATAAAATTAGAAACACCCTCAAATGAGTAGGAAGGAACATATGCCTGGGTAGTGGGAATGTAGCTCTCTTGTAGTACAAAATCAGTTGCCTTCCCTTGTTCTTCTTTGAATTGAGAGAATTGGGAGTGTGATCCTTCACCATTGGGACCCCCTTGTTGATGTACCTTTTTTCCCTTTACATCAAAGTTGTACATCCTTGTTTCTCTAGAACATACTCGGGAGGCATCTGGATAAATGCAAAACATTATCAAGTAAGGACTTTGCACTCTCAACCTGTCATGTAAGATGAACACAAGTATTAGCAACAATAAATAAGATCAATAAGTATATATGTACATGATACTAGAATGCCAAAAAGTTAAACTGAATGATGGATGTGTACCATGTTAATAAGATAATGCTGGTTGTAAACGACCCGAGGCTTATAAATCAAGTCTTAGTCTTCTTCCGGTCGAGGTCGATGCAGTTTTCTACGTGTAATTCTCTCATACTAGTCCATGTATTCATCAAGTGTCACGTAGTTAGAAATCTCGTACTACTGTCCCCCGAGATGATCCATATAAGTCTCCTAATGCACGATCTACCCTCGTTTCAAGGCCATGCAATCATCGACGTCAAATCTATGTTCTTTAGCCTTTCTTAAGTCGTCGTGATTTTCGGCTGGAGAGGGTATACCTTGCAGGAACCTAAACTATCTCATCACCTGGTCTGGCATCTGGTATTCTACTATATTAAAGTGGATCAAAGGGACCCTACTCTATCCCAACAACCTTCCTTCAAAATTAAATTTATTCAGATTATCATCCCACCTCATGTAAGGGCGCCAAACTACCTGCCACGAAGGCTGGACATCTAACTCCCCTCGGTAAAATGTCAAATGGTGGTGGGGACTGTCTCGTCTACTAGGGTAATTGTGGATTGAAGAGTATGCCCACGCTACAGCCCTATGCAACTATATATAAAGCTCTATACAAATACCCTAACACAATCGCCCCCAAGAATACAATACACAATCTTCAGCATTGGCAATAAAATACATATATTTTGGGTGAACAGTATTCCTGGACCTATTAGAGAACAATATTTCCTCACATAGCCAAAGAATGTAGGCCTTTGTGTATCGACCTATAATTTCCTTACTCGCTCTAGGAGGACAATTATTAAAATGTTCTTGCAACCACACCAATGAAATAGAACCCCGTTTTTTCGATTGTTGATCTTGAGCCGCTACTTCAGCACCAAAACATTCACTAAAATGAGCTAATGAGGTGTCAAATAGGGGACAAATTAAGGGTTTGCCCACCATCGACAACCCAAAAATGAAGTGGACATCCTCTAAGGTTATTGTTATTTCTGCACTATTTAGGTGAAAAGTATTGGTCTCCGGCTGCCATCTCTCTGCTAAGGCGGACACGAGACCAACGTCAGTTTGGTGTATAACTGTTGTGTGTTTAAAAATCCCAAACTCACATTTATCTAGAAGAGTTTTTTGGGCTTTTGTTAAGTTCCATTGATTGTATTTTTGTTCAGTCTGCTGACTTGATGATAACTTTCCCCTATCTTTACCCACATATACGTCACTTGATACATGATTTTGTTGGTCATAAAGAACACTTTGGTCAATTGGTTTATAATTCCAGCTGTCCATCTTTTACCTTAAAAAAATATAAAACCATTTTGTACTATTTTAGCAACTATATATGTAACACAATTATATCCGAATCAGCGAAAAACGACCATTTAACAATAATTTAAAAGAAGATAATTTACATTATTTGTATACTCATTATTAGTCCTATAAAATCATCACATGCATATAGGGTCCCAAAAACATAAATCAATAAATTAACAACAACAACACACAAAAATATCCCAATAATTATCTGCAACCGTTTAAAAAGTAAAAATTTATAACTTGTATATACATACTATTTCATCCCATAATAACATGCATATATTTAGCCAAACACATAACTCACTGATTTTCACCAGAAATCATATGCATATATGTATACATGGACAACTACTGTGGTTGGATGGAGAATTAGTTGTTGAAATTCGGTAGAAATTAGTTGCGGTAAGTCCTTCTTCTCTTCTTTTTTCTCTCTTCTTTCTCTTTTAATTTAGTTGCCTTTTGGTTGCTGAGAATGTTAGGAGGCGGCTAGGGATACATTTTAGGCTGCCGCAACAGCTTGTTGCGGTATGGGTTTAAATTAAGTAAGGGCATTTTGGTATTGTGTCGATTGACTTTTGGGGACGTTTAAGTAATTTCCTGATAACTAGCCGCAAGTGGTTGTGCCGACAGGGTATATGTTAAATTCAATGCTTGCCGCATCAGCTTGTACCGGGCAGCCTAAAGAATATAAGGGCATCATGGTCATTAGCCGTGTCGGCACAACTTGTTTTGCTGCCGCAATAACTTGTTGCGGCAGGGGGGAAATTTAGTCTAATCTGGGTCATTCATTATCAAGATCAATGGCATGAATCATGGTTGCTAGAATAGTATCCATAGCAACCGTCTAGCAACCGGTTGCTATGAATGGGGACGCATATATATATATATATATATATATATATATGTGTGTGTGTGTGTGTGTGTGTGTGTGTGTGTGTGTGTGTGTGTGTGTGTATATATAGGGGAGTGATCCATATTCAAAGTTGGATGGGATCCCCTATCCATCCAACCCAATCTTGGTCGTCCATTGAATGATCTAAAAGTGTGAATTAAAATAAACCAATCCATAACAGTTATTAGGAGCTTAAATTACTGTTATGCGGAGCTTGACCCATATAAAAGTTTACATTTTTATCCTAGGATCAGGAAATAGACCTATCGTATAATAGTTTAGCGATAGAAGTTGGCACCAGATTTATGTTTAATACTTGTAAAAAAGGAATAGAGAAATCAAGAAAAACTTAAATAACTATTCGAGTTTCTTCTTTTACTTTAGACAATTTCTTTTTTGTTTTTAATTTTTCCAGTCTACTAATGTACTGTGATTTAATGATGATGCTATCAATCTCTGACTTCTAAATTTTTCTTTCTTTTTATGTTAATGGGTTGGGCAATTGAATCTCTATATTTATGGGTGTTGCCAATTGTATTGCTATGTTAATGGGTGTATTTTTATGGGTATCTCTCATGCCTAGACTCTTCAATTGTCGTCCCCAACACCCTCACCGGAGGTAGAAGAGGAGGATCTAGAAAGAGAGAGAAGCAATACCCGAAGAATTCCAATTAAGGGACCCTTTTCGGTTACCGGTAAATAGATCACAATATTTTCCCAAACTTTACCGCCACCCAAACGCATCGGCGTCGGCGATGGGTCGCGATTCTGTTCTGATCGCTTCCTCCCTCTAATTATATTCAATCCCTCGCTCATCTTTTTGTTGTTTATCAAACAACAAAAAAGTTATTATTTAGGTAGTCCAAGTCCAATTTCAATTGCAAATGAGCACTTTAGTGGAGAGTCGAGAATTGAGAGAGCATTATTCGTGCCAACTTATCAGAACATCAGATGAAGGCATTTTGGAAGGACAAAATAATTATACATTAGTTGTGTTCAATCCGCATAACAGTTATGCGGAGCAACTATTTAACATAAATCCATCTGCATAATTGTTATGCGGTGTCAATCCCTACCGCTAAACTATTATGCGGTAAGAGTATCTTCAACAGCCTTTTCAACCACTTTGGGATACTCAAATAGGTGAGCCACATCAGAAAAATTATCTCTAACAGCCTTTCCAACCTTAGTCATCAAATCTGCAACCTCATTCTCTCTTTTCAGAACTGGTAAGTTGGCCTTGCCTCTTCAAAACATTTATTTCATTTTGGCAGAATCAAAATCATATGAAAAAAGCTAAAAATATTTATTTTGCTTGATGGGTTTGATGTACAACTCATTTTATAATTTAATATCATTTATTTATTTATTTAACATATTGTATTAATTGAATTAAAGAGACTGATGAGACACAAAATATTAAAGTAGCAAATAATGCTCTTCAAATTGCCACGTAGGTCAATAAATTTTAATTTGAAGAGTTTTTTTTGCTATTACTGTTGGAGATGCTCTAAGTCTATTTCCTGGTTCCAGGGCAAAAATATAAACTGTTATGTGGATTGGTTTATTCTCACACTTTTAGATCATGCAAACGGACGACCAAGATTAGGTTGAATGGATGGGGGATCCCATCCAACTTTGTATGTAAATCACTCCCCATATATATATAAAGCTTAGCCATAAAGATTGAATTTATTATTATTGACTAGATTTTCAATCTGAAAATGCTCTATATATATATATATAAACCTTAATATTCAAAGAGAAAAATAAAACCCTATTTATTAGTGGAAGTTTCAGACTGCGGGAGAAATTGTTTACACCCTGAGAAAGAGAAAAAAAGTAAAAATTATGGAATTTGTTATTTTTATAAGAAAATTTGATATTTTCATACTATATAATTCACGTTCACATTCATGTGAATCGTATTTTTTGTTCGTGTGAGGAGTCTTGTAAAACTATTAGGGTCTATTTGGTAACAGTTTTTTCTTTCAATATTTGTTTTTACTTCTATTTAATTTTTTTTT
Source organism: Aralia elata (assembly GCA_034770075.1). Lineage (NCBI taxonomy): Eukaryota > Viridiplantae > Streptophyta > Magnoliopsida > Apiales > Araliaceae > Aralia > Aralia elata. Next base: position 36,084,496 of record CM068377.1, read on the forward strand.
TGTAATTAATTCTACTTTCGAAAAAGTAAAAGAAAATTTCACTTCAACAACAAAAAAGTGAAAATACAGTTGCTTCTTTAACTTGACAACACAAACAATTTTTCCAACTCTAATGAGTTTTATTAAGAACAAATTTTCAAAATTTATTTCTTCAACAAATAAATAAGACTAACATTTAAGCATAGTTATCAAATAAATTTTTTTAATTTTTGCTTTCACTAAAAGCAATCGAATCATAATTCCACTCGTAAAAATATCAATCTCAAAAATCACATGCTCCACGTAACAAAGGAGAATAGTGAAAAAACAAAAAGAAAGAGAGAGAAAATCTAACCAGGAGCCACCATTAACCTTGTGGGCTTATCAACGACAATCTAGGGTTTTTTTATTTATTTTATTTATTTATTTTTTACTACTCCTACTGACATGGAATTTTAAACAACAAATATAAGTATTTGTTTATTCTTCAACAAAGAAGAACGTCTTGTCAACCACTCAACTCACGGCCAGCCCTTGCCGGTTCCGCCGTAGACCCCCACCCGTCTCCCCCCTTTCTTTCTCTCTCATCACCTTTCCGATCACCTTTCATGGCCACAAAACCCCAGTTCAACTTTACCTCTAGACCTCCTTGATCTTATCATGACAACAATTTTGGGACAAAAATAGTTTCTCTTTAAACTTCTCAACCCATAAACCAAAAAACCCATATATAAATCTCTAGCAGATCAATAGATTTTCTTTCCTTTTTTTGTCATTTTTTCTGGAGTTATTTTTTTAGGGTTTGGCTTAAGAAATGGAGGATTACAATAATCAAGTAAGTGACAATAATAATGAGACGGCTTCAAGAGGTAGTTTCTTGTATGGTACAAGTTATTCTCATAATAATAATCAGCTGCCGACCAGTTTTCATCAGTTTACACCCTGAAAAAGAGAAAAAAGTAAAAATTATGGAATTTGTTATTTTTACAAAAAAAATTGATATTCTCGTACTATATAATTCACATTCACATTCATGTGAATCGTATTTTTTGTTTATGTAAGGAGTCTTGTGAAAATATTAGGGTCTATTTGGTAACAATTTTTTCTTTCAAATTTTTGTTTTTATTTCTATTTAAATTTTTTTTGCAATTAATTCTACTTTCAAAAAAGTAAAAGAAAATTTCACTTCAATAGCAAAAAAGTGAAAATGCAATTGCTTCTTTAACTTGACAACACAAGCAATTATTCCAACTCTAATAAGTTTTATTAAGAACAAATTTTCAAAATTTATTTCTTCAACAAATAAATAAGACTAACATTTAATCATAGTTATCAAATAATATTTTTTAATTTTTGCTGTCACTAAAAGCAATCGAATCATAATTCCACTCGTAAAAATATCAATCTCAAAATTTACATGCTCCACGTAACAAAGGAAAATAGTGAAAAAACAAAAAGAAAGAGAGAGAAAATCTAACTAGGAGGCACCATTACCCTTGTGGCCTTATCAACGACAATCTAGTTTTCTTTTATAAATATATATATATATATATATATATATATATACACACACACACACACAACTCCTACTGGCCTAGAATAAAGTCTTGTCAACCACTCAACTCACGGCCAGCCTTTGCCGGTTCCGCCGTAGAGCCCCACCCGTCTCCCCCTTTCTTTCTCTCTCATCACCTTTCCGATCACCTTTCATGCCCACAAAACCCCAGTTCAACTTTACCTCTAGACCTCCTTGATCTTATCATGACAACAATTTTGGGACAAAAATAGTTTCTCTTTAAACTTCTCAACCCATAAACCAAAAAACCCATATATAAATCTCTAGCAGATCAATAGATTTTCTTTCCTTTTTTTGTCACTTTTTTCTTGAGTTATTTTTTTTAGGGTTTGGCACAAGAAATGGAGGATTACAATAATCAGGTAAGTGACAATAATAATGAGACAGCTTCAAGAGGTAGTTTCTTGTATGGTACAAGTTATTCTCATAATAATAATCAGCTGCCGATCAGTTTTCATCAGCATAATCATCTTCAAACAAGTGATCACGGCTACTCAAGTGTAAAAATGGAAGCTGGAAATTCTCAGCATAAATTTCAATACCCTTTTATATATAGAAGCTCCAATCATCATCAACAAGAAGAAAGACGAGAAGAAAATGAAAAATTAATAAATGGATCCGCCGACGAAGCGATAAAAGCCAAGATCATTGCTCATCCTCAGTATTCTAGTCTTCTTCAAGCTTACATGGATTGTCAGAAGGTAATTAACAACTTATGAGATTGTTAATATTACAAAGACAAGCGATCTTATTAATAAAAAAAGAATATTATTATAGTACTCTGTTCCGTTTCAACAGAATATAAGATCGCTTGTCTTTGTACTTTGAAACGGAACAAAGTACTATAAAAATATTCTTTAGCATAAGAGAGAATTTCTTAATACTCTCTTTCTCTCCCCTCTTAGGTGGGAGCTCCGGCGGAAGTGGTGGCGCGGCTGGCGGCGGTACGGCAGGAGTTTGAGGCTAGGCGGTCGGAGAGTGGTAGAGAAACGTGCAAAGATCCAGAACTAGATCAATTCATGGTGCTTTTATTTTATGTTACTTGTCGTTAAATCTGGTCGGGTTTTAAATTTATTTTTGTGAGTATTTTTGGCTGGTTTTAGTGTTAATTTTGATCTGGAACTTAGGAGGCTTATTATGATATGCTGGTGAAGTATAGAGAAGAGTTAACGAAGCCATTGCAAGAGGCTACGGAATTCATGCGAAGGATTGAAACTCAGCTTAATATGCTCAGCACTGGTCCTCTCCGGATCTTTAGCTCTGGTACTTTCATTTTCTCTCTTTATATATATCTATATATCTATATATATATATATATATGTCAATCTAGAGAGAGAAAAAGACGTTAAACGGGATGAAAGATATAGATGAAAGTCTAATTGAGTTGTTAATTCTTTTTGCAGATCAAAGTTTAGTTGAGTTGTTAAGATTCCTTTTACAGCGTACTGATAGTTTCCAGTCTCTCGAATGGAGGAAATCTAGAGAGGCAGACTACATTTTCCAAAGTTGGCTTCACTGGATTTTCTATTCCCTAGGAATGTAGGTCTGCCTCTCCAGATTTCCTCAATTCGAAACTGTCTCATTTCCCGGTGAAGCCAACTTTGACCATAAAACAAATAGTGGGTTTGTTGTGTGTGTGGAAAGGAGGAGCCTTTTCAAGAGTAATTTAAAACCCTAATCACGAGTCTATAGTGAAAAGATATGATTTGGTTTCATTTAAACAATAAACAAATGGAGAAATCAAACAAATACAAATGAAATAGCTATTGAACTAGGATTAACAATAATGAAATCACACGTTCATTTCTCTAATCAAATACAGTCAATTAGCTTTATCCATCTGACAAAATCATTCTAATACAGGGTATGTTCCCTAGTCTAACAACCCACTCTATCCTCTTTGAATCTATATCTGATTTTATTATAGTGGCATATATATTATATATGAGAAATAGTTTATACATTTTAATTTTAAAGACCAAATTAGATTGTAACTAATGTGAAATTTTAAGAAATACTAGGATAGAATAAGCTAGTGTGAGGTCTTTCATAATTCGTTCATATTTCATGTATCAATATACGTCAGTATTTATAATTGACATAAATTTATCGTCATATGTAACAAGACTATATATATATATATGTTTGTGTTTATATATATGCCTTTGAGAATTAAATAGCATTATTATTATTATTATTATTATTCTTTTTTCATTTCCGAAGTGGGCTTTTGCACATTTTCCTTTGGTTCTCTAGAGTGGCTTTAGGCCTTGGGAAAATTGAAGAACATAGGATGCTGTTCGTATCAGACCTACCCCTATGTAGCCTGTACTGAGTTGGATGCGCTTTGCATATTTATTTACTTTCTTTTATTAATTGATTATTTTTGTTTTATTTTATTGGCACGGCTGAATTATCCGCTGTGTTTCCTTTGACAATTTATAATTTTGGATGAATTTTATATGAAGTCATATAGTATTATATTACTCCCAACTTTCTGCTGTGTTTTTAGATGATGTACTATATTATTATATTACTATCATACTTATTATTGAATTATTAGTACATCACTATTGTTAAAGCTGTTAACATTTCTTAAATTAGTTTGTTGTTAGCTCCGTGAAGTGAAAGAAATGGGAGGATGGCTTACAAATATTTAGCCAAATAAGCCTCAATAATTATTGTATTATATTTTATGAATGGGAATACGATGCATGAGTATTTATAGGAGTACATTACAGAGATAAAGAAAAGGAAAAACCTTAATGTTGATGTACACAAGAATTTTGTCCTAATCTAAACACCCTATGCTAACGGCTTAGACTGATTGCCCCCCCCCCCAAAGCCAGTGGGAGTCTTGGGAACAACATTGAGCTTGAACTTGTGCAGAAAACTAGACGATGACGATGGCTTAGTTAAGGCATCAACAATATTATCTTTCGTAGAAATAAATGCAACAGTGAAATCCTTGCGAGTGATCATGTCTCGAACAAAATGAAAATCGATCTCAGTGTGCTTCGTGCGAACATGAAAGACCGAATTGGAAGCAAAAGATAGATCGCCCCCATATTGTCGCACCACAAAGTGGGCGATGTGGAACAGGATAATGGATTTCAAGGAGCGTGTGTAGCCACTGTAGTTCGGCAACAGTATCAACAAGAGCTTTCGTGAGGACCATGATATTAAGTCGTGGCCTAAGAAGACAACATAACTAGTAGTGGAGTGTCGATCATTTGGATTGCCTGCTCAATCAACATCCAAAAAGGTAGATAAGGAGTGTATTGGGGAAGAACCGAAGAGCTCACATGACCGCTCAATCAGCATCCAAAAAGGCAGATAAGGAGTGTGTTGGGGAAAAACTGGGGAGCCCACGCGTCGCGTGCGCATATATAAAGCAATAACACATATATTTGGAACCAAATCTAGCCCAAAAGCTTAAGTCAATGAGTCTTGGGTCCATTCATGTATATTAATTATTAATTCTTCTATTATTTATCTGATGTGAGATTCCAACTCACTTGTGATATCCTAATAATTGCTCTCTCACAAGTGAGTTCATCACATCAAGAGCTCCCCTTTACTTGAACATTTTTCTTCAATCACCGCACACCAATTCTTGGCTAACTATTCTTGGTTCTTTTCTCCTTCGAGAGTCCATTTCCATCAAGAATTGAATATTTCTTCAATCACTGCGGATCACCAATTCTCGGATAATAACTTCTCGCAACCAATTCTTGGCTAAACCCATCAAGAATTCAATATCACCATCGAGAGCCCTTTAAGCACCAACCCTTTATCGAGAATTCAACATCATCGCGTCTTTTGAAGAGGTTGATTTGGGATTAATTTTCAAACTACCATCGCGTATCTTTTAAAGAGAGTCACTAGCCCGAGTTCAATTTTTTGTAGCTCTGATACCAGTTGTTGGGAATTAAGTCAACGTAAATTAAACAAGAAAATAAAGGGAGAACAACAACATATATACACTCATATGTTGTTGGGAATATCCGGTCAATCTTCCTCTTGATGTGTGATCTCTCCATCTACATTAACACTAAGCTCACCCTTGAACTTTAACCATTAATCTTTTGAGCATTAACCCATCACCTTCTTCTAGTTGACGTGTCAAGCTCTTCATTATCTATTGTTTGATCCACTAAGAGCCTCTACTAAGCCCATAAAGTCTCCCTATCAGACGAGCTTATCTATAAGTATCTCTCGTTTGATCAACCAAGAGCCTCTCCGAGAAGAGTCCACAAATTGCTCAAAGAGTACATAATCCACCAAGCATCTATAACCCATTGAGCCACCACTTGCTCAATGAATTATTTTCATCCATCATGCGTAGTCCATACTATATCCATGACCCAAGCCTATAGTCATGGCTCTGATACCAGTTGGGAATATTCGGCCCATCCATATACACTAATTTGAAACCATATCTTGTCCCAAAATGTTAAATCTCTTTGGTCTATGGTCCATTAGAGTATTATATGTTCTCAATCTTTCTTCTTATGTTCCGATGTTGGACTTTATTATCACGTTATACCTCAACAGAGTGATTGGAAGCATAGTGAATGAGTAGGCCATGGGATGAATTACTTTGTAAATAGTGAAGGATGCGCTTTACAACTGCCCAATGAAGATTGGTGGGCGCGTGCATGTATTGACATACTTTGTCCAGGGCGTTTGCAACTTCAAGTCGTGTAATACTTAATTATTGCAAGGCACCTACAATCTGTCGATACTTTGTGGGATCAACAATTAAAGGAATCACCATTAAATTTGGATAGTATTTCTGAGACAGAACATGGAGTGGTGAGTGGTTTGCAATTCGTCATACTCACGTTTTAATAAAATTTTGAAATATTGTTGTTGAGATAACAATAAGCCATCGCATACTTGTCATGGCGTCACCTAGGCATCCTGGCGCTAGAGTAGGGCAAGACAACGCCTTAGATGCACGGTGATTAAGTCATTTTTTACCCATGACTCATCATAAGCTATGAACTTGCTATGTGGTGTAATTTTATCACTTATTAGACTTGTAATGTGATGGGTTATTGTTGGTCGATTTTACAACCGAAAAATACGCGTAAGTATACGCGGTTAACAAGTAATAAATTGATAAGAGAGTTGTCGAACCCACAGGGAATTGTTCTAGGGTATCCTAAGTACCAACTATATACCGTCTCGATTTTAATTAGACAAATGATGAATTGAGTTTGGTTTGTTGTGTGGCAATAATTAAGAACTATGGAAGGCGTTAAGATAATGAAATCTAATATTAACAAGTCTAAGATTGTAATTTCCCCCAACACTTCATTTGAATATCCTAACTCTCTCATTTGAAATAATTAACAACATAGAATTGCCAACCGAGAAATCAAAGCTACTTATAAGCCTCTGTCGATGGTCAAATTCGAATCTTCCTAATGCGGCATGTAGGTATATGTCTATCATACACACTATCAAGAGACCAATTTTAAGAGCAATAACAAGACACGTGTCACTAAATCTCATTTATCGTCCCTTCAATTACCAACTTTCACATATGAAGTCATTAAGAATAGATTCTCCATTAGTTGCACACTGTATCTAGGTATATGGCTATCCTAAATACTATCAAGTTACCTATCATTTAGGATAATCAACAAGACACACGTCACTTAATCTCAATTAATAACCCACAATAATCTTTAACTTTCGCATGATATCATAACAAGGTCTAAACATTATAATCCGTTCGTCAAGTTCATATAGGTTTCCACGATAATTACTAGCCAGACAATTAAGATATGAAGCATAAATTATGATATTCAATTCACAAATGAGTAATTAATAACAAAGAGAGAGGAGTCAATTCAAACTATGTGTTGGGTTCCATTGAAATCTTAGAATACAAGTTTTAGTTCATGGTAGCTAAGCAAAATATCAAACACATGGTGTTCATCATAAAATAGAATTACAAATTCAAAGGAAAGTAAGAGATGATAAAACCCATTTAGAAGATAATCATGTGTTGCTTGCTTAGTTGATGTCAATCTCTAGCTTTTCCTCCTCATTTGGCATTCGTTTCTCTTTTAGCTCCTTAACTTGTTGCTGGAAATTTTCTTGAATTGCAGCCCTCAAGCTCTTCTTGATGAAGTATGTGCAGCCTTCCAAGGTCTAGATATGCCTTGACAATCCTTTCCTTCTTCGTTCTTTGGCTTGTGCTTAGTTTTTCCGTGTATTGCAGCACTTTTGCTCTCAAATTGATGTTTTAGTGTGGCCTTCCAATCCCTAGATATGAAATATGAAGCCCTAATGAGATATTATATAGTGCCTCCATGAAAAACCCTAGCCAAACATCAGATTTTGGGTCAAAAAGTGAGTTGGAATCGCACTAGGAGCTCAAAAGATCGCACTCAGCACGCCCGGGCGCGCCCGCACGCTGCCCGCCGCGCCCAAGCCCAGCCCCTGGCCATGCCGCACGCCCACAGCACGCCCACGCCGCGCGCGCGCGCTGGCTGCCTGGTTCCTGGCGCAGCGCGCAGCGCGCCCAAGGCCTGTCACCCGACTCAGTTTTGACCTCTATTAGTAAAATGGCTATAACTTCTTCGTCCGAACTCGGATTAAGGCGATTAAGTAGGCTATGGAAAGCTAAGAAGGAGATCTACAACTTTCATAACTGGAGCTGGAAGAGATAATGGCCGGAGGAAGGATCAAATTGAGCCCGAAGCAACTGCTGTGTAAAATTCATGCCAAATCTGATGGTAAAATGGCCATAACTCTCTCATACGAACTTCAAATTGGATGATTCAAGATGTTCTTGAAAGTTAAGACAAATATCTACAACTTTAGTTCTTTGAGTTTTGAAAGATTCGGATTGGATCATGGGTGCAATTGGGAAACAAGCAGCTACAGTACCGAAAAGCAAGTTATGGGTATTGATTCCAAGGAGCTTTTATTTCAATTCCTACAAACAACATAGAAAACACATAAAAGCATACAAAAACATATAAAACTAATGCAAAACTACATTACATAATAATAAGATAAAAACACATAAAACCAACCGAAATGACTTAGGATTTACAAATTATCGAGCTCAAAAGCACCTAATTTGTGTATATAAAACACATTCATCAAATACCCTCAAACTTAAATCTTTGTTTGTACTCAAGCAAAACAAACCTTTACATACTTCAAACACTTGTAATACAACGTAACTTGAGCAATGAATTAATAAGCCGATAATGGTCTCAAAGGCATCAACACATGGAACTCAAGAGAACAAACAAAACATTGCAAGTCTAAAATTTCAATTAGCTAGTCATACTTTGCTTAAGGCCCCTTCCGTGTGTGTGTGAGTCCCAATAGCACTAAATCACGTGTAGCTCGGATGAACTATGCAACCACATTACCTTATGAAATAATCAAAATAAACCCCAAAACAACATGCTTAACACATCACTTAATACAAATGTATACAAATCACAATTCCAAAAATTTTGAGAATCAAGGGCTCTAGGTGAGTGCATTTTATGCTCCATCTCAACCTTAAGCACGCTCATATGGCCGAGTGCGTTTTACGCTCAACCTCAACCCCTTGTAAGATTTGCAATATACAATTTCCTTTTTTTAATCCCAATTATAAGAGAGTGCGTTTTACGCTCTATCTCTCCTACGCATGTGTGCATGAGTGAGTGCGTTTTACGCTCCATCTCAACTCACCACATGACCATTAATTCAAACATAACAAATTTAGACACCTTGCTTCGAGTGACGTTTAAACGAGTTCTAGAGTTTATAGATATTTCTCACAAGCATTCGGTTATAAAAGCCTTCTCTAAGCATACAACTAACTTAATACTCATGGGTAAGTGCATAAAAGTGAAAGGACGCATAAGCAAAATAATAACCAATAAACGATAAGCACAAAGACTAAGCAACAATTGTCTACGTCTCATGAGTTAGATTCTCTTCAAACAAGCCATTATCATAGACTATGGATTATGATTCAAATCAAATTAAAACAAAGCTCAAGGGACACATCCTAAAAATAAATAAAATTTTTTTTTTTTGAATAAAAAGAAAAAACATACTTAAATCACACAAAAACTAAAAAAAAAACACACAAATACAAAAATACGAAGTACTACCCCCAAACTTAAACTTGACATTGTCCTCAATGTCTGATATAGGAAAAATTAAAATAGAAGACTTCCCTGAAACCGTGTCAAGCGCCATTGATATCATCTTTCAATACCTCTAAGTTGGGAGCGTACCTGAAAGCAAATGACTAAAGAATTTAAACTGCAATTAAACCACTAAAATGCAATCAAACAACAATAAAAACAAAACAGTAAACTTGCGTTGCCTCCCAAGAAGCGCTTGGTTTAAAGTCGTTAGCCCGACTCCTTTATTTCCTTTCAATCCGGCTCAATCGCAAAATTTACCATTGCATGACGCTTCGCTGTTCTTTCTTTGATTTGCATGGCATGCATGCATGCCTGGTTGGTGACCCTCAAACTTCGTTTCAACCGATGGCAAGAAGAAGCTTTCCTCATTCGCATCATCAATTATTGCACTTGTGTCAAGATCGACATGAAGATCTTCTTCATGAACCAATGGGTGCTCGATGGGTTTGAAAACCTCGAATGTGACTTCTTGATCTTCAATTTCCTTTTCATGATCCCCATTCATGCTCCTCGTCTCTTCAACCTCAGAATCAACATCCACAAAAGGATGTACACTCTCAAAATCTTCTTCAATAGCTTCGTGCAACTCCTCGTCACTTCCATGTTCATCCACCATGCACTGCTCTTCACCTTCCTCTATAGGGTCAATCTCTGTATCGCTTAGCATGGTGCTTTGGGAGTGAATAATGCAATTATTAGCACTAGAGTTCATGATGCTCTGCACTGAAGCTTGTAGATTTGTCATCCTAACCTCATTTTGAGAGATATGAGATATGTTCCGAGTCATGAACTCCTCCCCCATTCTTTCCTCTTCGTCACATCTATGCGAATTCACTATACATTGCTCTTCACCTTCTTCTATAGGGTTAATTTGTGTAATGCAAGGTAAAGTGCTTTGCGGGTGAATAAGCACAGCCTCGACAAGTTGTGCCATTTGGTTCTCGAGGTTTCGTAATAATTCTTGTTGCTCAATGAACATGGGAAGAATCTCCTCCAAATTAGATGTATCCTCATGGTGTGGTGGAGGTTGGAATGAAAATTCTGAATGGTATGAGAGACTTGGATCAAAGCATTGATCTTGACTGTTATCCCGGGAAAAGCTTGGATGATCTTGCCAACCCGGTTGATAGTAGTTTGGGTAGTAGTCAGCTTGATTCTGACTGTAGGCATTTTGAGTGGACTGGCGTTTAAGAGTGTCAACAGCCCTTGAAAGCGTTGCAACTTGTTCTTGTAATTGCTCAAGAAGTTTTGACGAACTTGGTTGAGCCGTCCCTTCATAATCCCATTGGTAGTTATGCTCATCCATTAACTGAAAACAAAATCAAACAAAACAAAATAATAATAAGAAAATTATTTACAAGTCTAAATTAAGACCAAATCGATTGTCATTAATATTGGAAAAACACTAGAAGAACAATTCCCCGGCAACGGCGCCAAAAAATTGTTGGTTGATTTTACAACCGAAAAATACGCGCAAGTATACGCGGTCAACAAGTAATAAAGTGATAAGAGAGTTGTCGAACCCACAGGGAATTGTTCTAGGGTATCCCAAGTACCAACTATATATCGTCTCAATTTTAATTAGACAAATGATGAATTGAGTTTGGTTTGTTGTGTGGCAATAATTAAGAACTATGGAAGGCGTTAAGATAATGAAATCTAATATTAACAAGTCTAAGATTGCAATTTCCCCCAACACTTCATTTGAATATCCTAACTCTCTCATTTGAAATAATTAACATAGAATTGCCAACCGAGAAATCAAAGCTACTTATAAGCCTCTGTCGATGGTCAAATTCGAATCTTCCTAATGCGGCATGTAGGTATATGTCTATCCTACACACTATCAAGAGACCAATTTCAAGAGCAATAACAAGACACGTGTCACTAAATTTCATTTATCGTCCCTTCAATTACCAACTTTCACATAGGAAGTCATTAAGAATAGATTCTCCATTGGTTGCACACTGTATCTAGGTATATGTCTATCCTAAATACTATCAAGTTACCTATCATTTAGGATAATCAACAAGACACACGTCACTTAATCTCAATTAATAACCCACAATAATCTTTAACTTTCGCATGGTATCATAACAAGGTCTAAACACTATAATCCGTTCGTCAAGTTCATATAGGTTCCCACGGTAATTAGTAGCTAGGCAATTAAGATATGAAGCATAAATTATGATATTCAATTCACAAATGAGTAATTAATAACAAAGAGAGAGGAGTCAATTCAAACTATGTGTTGGGTTCCATTGAAATCTTAGAATACAAGTTTTAGTTCATGGTAGCTAAGCACAATATCAAACACATGGTGTTCATCATAAAATAGAATTACAAATTACAAATTCAAAGGAAAGTAAGAGATGATAAAACCCATTTAGAAGATAATCATGTGTTGCTTGCTTAGTTAATGTCAATCTCTAGCTTTTCCTCTTCATTTGGCATTCGTTTCTCTTTTAGCTGCTTAACTTGTTGCTGGAAATTTCCTTGAATTGCAGCCCTCAAGCTCTTCTTGATGAAATATGTGCAGCCTTCCAAGGTCTAGATATGTCTTGACAATCCTTTCCTTCTTGGTTCTTTGGCTTGTGTTGAGTTTTTCCTTGTATTGCAGCACTTTTGCTCTCAAATTGATGTTTTAGTGTGGCCTCCCAATCCCTAGATATGAAATATGAAGCCCCAATGAGATATTATATAGTGCCTCCATGAAAAACCCTAGCCAAACATTAGATTTTGGGTCAAAAAGTGAGTTGGAATCCCACTAGGAGCTCAAAAGATCGCACTCAGTACGCCCGGGCGCGCCCGCACGCTGCCCGCCGCGCCCGCGCCCAGCCCCTGTCCATGCCGCACGCCCACGCCGCGCGCGCGTGCGCGCGCTGGCTGCCTGGTGCCTGGCGCCGCGCGCCCGCGCCCATTCCGCGCGCCCGCGCCCAAGGCCTGTCACCCGACTCAGATTTGACCTCTGTTAGTAAAATGGCATTACCTTTTCGTCCGAACTCGAATTAAGGCGATTAAGTAGGCTATAGAAAGCTAAGAAGGAGCTCTACAACTTTCATAGCTGGAGCTTGACGAGATAATGGCCGGAGAAAGGATCAAATTGAGCCCGAAGCAACTGCTGTGTAAAATTCATGCCAAATCTGATGGTAAAATGGCCATAACTCTCTCATACGAACTTCAAATTGGATGATTCAAGATGTTCTGGAAAGCTAAGACAAATATCTACAACTTTAGTTCTTTGAGTTTTGAAAGATTCGGATTGGATCATGGGTGAAATTGGAAACAAGCAGCTACAGTACCGAAAAACAAGTTTTGGGTATTGATTCCAAGGAGCTTTTATTTCAATTCCTACAAAACAACATAAAAAACACATAAAAGCATACAAAAACATATAAAACTAATACAAAACTACATTACATAATAATAAGATAAAAACACATAAAACCAACCGAAATGACTTAGGATTTACAAATTATCAAGCTCAAAAGCACCTAATTTGTGTATATAAAACACACTCATCAGTTATGACTTGGTTGATTATTTATTTTTTACTTGGTGTTTGTTGACTTGTTCTACTAGTTTTTAATGTCAAGTGTTTTTCTTTTGAATTTTGATTGTAAAGTACGCATAGAATTGTGTTTTTACTTGTATTCCATAATGTTAGTTATTATGTTTTGGATTTTAATTTATATAAAATTTTATTGTTCAATCTATTTTTGAAGTCAAATAAATAATGTATAAATTGCACGTTGTTAACGAATTATCGCTATATGGACGCTATGACAGGCTCCCTATCGCCTAGGCGTCCTGGCGGTCAACTACTACCGCGTCTCAACGTGGCATCGTGACAACTATGAGCCATCACCCAAGAAGTTGCTAAGAGGCCCCAAGTCTTTAGAGAAATTTTAGTGCCAAGATTGTTAATCAGGTTGGCCAAATGAGTTTGATAATTCCTTGTGACAATGATATCAACATAAATTAAGACAAAGTAGACCAGATTTTTGATGAAAAATAAACAAGAAGTGTCATTTTTGGACCGTATGAAATTAAGAGATGATAAGAAGGAATAAAGACGAGAAAACCATGTGCGGGGCACCTATTTTAACTCATATAGTGACTTTGTGGAGTCTACATACATGGTTGGGAAAGGTCTTGTCTACGAAGGCTGAATCATGTATACTTCCGCATTGAGATAGCCGCTAAGGAAGGCATTATGCACATCTAGTTGACAAATGGACCATTTGAGCAGCAATCGATAGGATTAGACGGACTCTTGTTGGTTTAATGACTGGACTAAACGTTTCGAAGTAGTCCACACTAGGTTGTCGATGAAAGCATTTGGCAACAAGAAACTAGAGAACTGAAGGAATATGTTGCGAATACATGAAACTAGTATAAATACTGAATGAATATGGCTAGTTACATGTACTTTTTGTTTGGCTTAAATAATTACCAACTAGAAAATAATTAATTTCAATTGATATTTTTCTAGGTTTTTGTTATAGTTCATAGGACTAACATTGTGCTATAAGTTGGATTATAATGGATATGGACATTTGATGCTCAAGCCATTCATCTTTCATGGTATAATTTGGTAATTATAAGTTCATATAATTCTATTTAAGCAATTATGTATTTTGTCGATTTTCCCTCTTGAATACATTGTTGGTGTCAATTACACGATATGCTGAAGCTGGTGATGGAGGTTAATACTATAATCGCACTTTTAAATTTCAGATGTACGGGTTATTGTCTTCTATACTTCACAAATTTAAGAAAATAATTTTATGCTAATTATTTCTTATCTAGTCTAATTAAGATTAACTTCTGATTATCTTTAAGTCTTATATGAATAAACTCGGCAACATTTCCTAGAAAAGAAATATAAAATTTTTTACGTTTGATATTGGTTAGTGATTACCATTGTATATAATGCAAGAGTCATATTATGAGCGGTGTTAACTTTTAAACTTTACCAGAAACACAGAAACTAATGGTATCATGGAGGTTTGAGGGGGAGATGACCTATCCACCACTTTCTCTTACTGCCCTATGTTGTTAGAAAATGATAACATGACACTATATTGCGAAATTACTTTTTGGTACGATCGTTTTAAGACATGGTACACTTTCATTCTGAAAGATCAAATGTGGTAATTCAAAACTTTTAAGTTAAACTCAAACTCGACTCGGCTTGACTCATTTACAACTCTATGCACAAACATTTAGTGGCTTTACGAAGTTTGAAATCTACTGATTAATTGTTAGTGATCTGAATGTTCATCATTTATTGCAAGTTGAATTTGGTGAACGTAGTAATAGGCTATGTTAGTTTATGGAGCTAGGATATCCTTAGAGGCTTAAGGTAAGAAATTCAAGTTTGAGGGGCCTAGCTATAATTTTATAAAATAAAAAACTAGATGTTAGATATTTGCCCAATTCATCTTATTACACACCGAATTGATTATCAAGCGCTATCACTCGGTAATTATCTATTATAAAGAAAAAATAATTAATTATGTGCTGTAAACTTGATCTTTGTGTAGGAATTCATGTGTGATCGCAAGTTTAAAGCATAAATTTCATCGATTAAGTTGTTTGTTGTTATGCTAAGAAAATTCTACGAACAGGAGAATTAACAGTATTCAAATTCATCAAAAGAATATCTATGTGACGAGAAGAAAGGCCAAATGAGAAGTTGCTAACTTTTGCTTTGTGGTTACTTAAAACCCCTATTAGTTGATTCAAATTTGTAATTCATGTGCCTTCCTCTATCTGTCATGATATAGTCTATCAACAAGTAGATGAAATCTTTAAGTTTTTTTATTGAGATCGATGAAAGAGTGGTAATATAAGAAGCTTTTGTATTCAAATATATAGTTTGTGAAATAATTCATTTATATATAGTTCCATTGCCCCACTATATATTGGGATTGGGGAGGGGGGGGGGGAGGACGAGAGAAGATAAGGGAAGAGAAAGTTACTTTCTTTTGTTTGGGACGTTTATAGAGAGATTAGAGAAATTAACTATTTTACGGTTACTTATGGGAGCTGAGAAGGAAGGAAAGAAAAAAGAATGCATTACTTTTTGTTGGGTAAAGTGCACCTAAAAAAAATCTCAATCAATCAAGTCTTTCAGCTTTCAATTAAAAGGAGATAGTGGTGGAATCTCACGAGCAACAAACTGTAATCCTCTCAATTTATTCTTTCGGTACTTTTTTACTATCGAGCTTCTCTCATAATAATAAGACTCCCTCATAGCCTTATTTATTGTACTTTTCCTAATCCATTCCTATTATGGATTAGAAACAACTTATTTTCCTAATCAGATTAGGGATCACCTTTACTTGTCTTGGTCACAAACCAAACTAACAAGCAAATCTTTTTTTCAACTTGGATTCCTTTCATGGGTGAGAACCTATACCCAACAATCTCCCCTTCCGAACCCATGAGAGGAGGGATCACCAACCACAACTCCTTACTCGGAGTTAATTCCAATGAAGTCTTGGCTCAACTTAAGCTTCTTGGAATTTTCAATTTTCTTCATGTCCAGCTTCATCCCATCGGCATGTTTCTTCTCAATGGGAGGATCTAACTCAAATTTGACAGATTTTTTCTTGCCAAATTCATTCACAACCGATTTGTACCTTGGCTGCGAGCTATCACTTTCCTTCTCTTTTAGTACCCATTTAAAGTGAAGAGTTTTCCTCTCGTGGTTCACATGCAAGGCTTTTCTTCCATCTCGCGCGGCTTTGTACCACATCTTTTTGCACCTAACTCCTTCATCTTCAACTCCTCCCACATGCGTTCGCATCGTGTAAAGAATGTCTACCTTCTTACCTCTAGTCACCACTAGAGATCCTTTAGTGAGCTTGCATTGACTTTCGTGTAAAGAGTGTCTACCTTCTTACCTCTAGTCACCACTAGAGATCCTTTAGTGATCTTGCATTGACTTTCACCAAAGAAACAATTATAACCATTTTCATCAAGCTTACCAGTAGTGATCAAATTAAGGCGGATATCCAGAACATGTCTGACTTCTCTAAGCATCAACTTGCAACCATTGTTAGTCTCCAAACAAATCTCTTCAATGCCAACTAGCTTGGATACACTACCGTTTCCCATTTGTACATAGCCAAAATCACCTCTACTATAGGATGTGAAGATCTCACCACGTGAAGTAGCATGAAACGAAGCACCCGAATCAATCACCCAATCATTAACATGACTTTTGGGTTTACCATCACAAATAATAACTACATCTATGTCAGATAAATACACAATCTAGTCCTTATCTTCATCTTTTTCCTTAGACTATTTCTTCTTCAAAAATCTACACTCTCGCCTTAAGTGACCCGGTTTCTGGAAGTGGTAACAAATTACCTCTTTTCTATCTCTGGACCTTCCCCTGGGTTTTTCGTCTTCAAGAGATCTTCTCTATTTTTACCCTTACTCTGCGTGACAACAACTTGTGACTCAGCACTAGTCACTACGGTATCTCTTTGCATCTGTTCCTTGTTGAACAAACTATCCTTGACTGTATCCATAGTCCGCGTTCCATTGGGAGCAAAGTTACTCAGCGATACAACCAGCATCTCCCAGCTATCTGACACAGAGCTCAACAACAACAAAGTCTGCATCTCATCATCAATGACCATCTTCATCGTACTCAACTGATTTATCAAACTTTGAAAATCATTCAAGTGTTCTGCAATGGAGTTTCCATCCTTGAACTTAGAATTCACAAGCTTCCTAATCAAGAAAGCTTTATTCAGCGTCGTCTTCCTTTCGTACATGGACTCCAATTTCTGCGAAAGAGCATAGACTTTAGTTTCTGTGACAATGTGATGAAACACACTTTGATCAATCCACGATCTAATCAAACTAATAGTCTTCCTGTTCATCTTGTTCCATTGCGTGTCACTCTTGTTTGTGGGCTTGACTCCTTCATTCTCAAGTGGCTCGTATAAATCCTTGCAGTAAAGTTAATTCTCCATTCTTGGTTTCCAAATTGCATAATTTGAAGCCTTAAGTTTAATCATGCAATCTGTGGTCAAATCCTCCATTTAATTCGCACAAGAAATTCACAAAAATAACCAAGCTCTTGATACCACTATTGAGAAAAGTGCACCTAAAAATAATCTCAATCAATAAAGTCTTTCAGCTTTCAATTGAATGGAGATAGCGGCGGAAACCCACGAGCAACAAACTGTAATCCTCTTAATTTATTCTTTCAACACCTTCTTGCTACCAAGCTTCTCTCATAATAATAAGACTCCCTCATAGCCTTATTTATAGTACTTTTCCTAATCCATTTCTATTATGGATTGGAAACAACTTGTTCTCCTAATCAGATGAGGGATCACCTTTACTTGTCTTGGTCACAAACTAATCTAACAAGCAAATTCTTTTTCAACTTGGATTCCTTTCATGGGTGTGGACCCACACCCGACACTTTTTACCCTTGCTTCTTTAAAACACAGAAACATAAACATGTTTGGGCAATTTGTCTCTCATGAAAGTTCCACCTGATATTCTCTTCAATCATTTTTCTTTTTCACTTTTAGAGAAAAATTTACCTAATTTTCTTCTGGTTTCTCTTCTTAATTTTCACTCCTTAAACAGACAAACAACACAAGGGCACTTTCTCTTCTCTCCACTTGCTCTATCCAAACTGAGAATAAGTTCCCAATTGTAAGATTTTTCATCTCTATTTTGTACAAAGCATGCATTTTGCCTCGGAAGTATCCTTAATTTCTTGTGTTATTATTCTGATTTTAGTTGCAATTAAATCTTTTAGCACATTACTACTAGAGAAATGTAGCTTTTCCTTTATTTTTAGCTCTATGACAAGCCCTTGAACCCCGGGTACAGCCCCCAAAATCTTTATTATTTCACTTCTCACTTTTTCCTTTTTCTTTTTTGTTATTCTTTTGCGCTCCCTTGTGCTTGTGTGATTTAGGAGCAGGACTTTTGTTTGAAGTGGAAGTTAAATAGGATTTATTGCTTATTTGGATACTATAGCTTAATATTATCATTCTTATTGTGCATAAATTATCATTAACTATTTTTTAACATGCGTCATTTTTGGCTGAATCATTTTTCAGAGTGGGGTACTTTAATAGGGTTGTATTATATAAATAAAATGTTTGTCAAAATTTAGTGATACCTCGGGCATATAATTTGAAGTACAGAAGGAGCTGTTTTTATAAAGTTTTCATCAATTATGATTATGAGGTCCCTCTTATGAACTAATATACAATGGCTTCTTATAACATGCTAACTATAAATAGTTTTCATTGTTTGTTTGTGTCCATTCTATGAACAAACAGATGACAGTAAGTGCGAGGGGATTGGTTCATCCGAAGAAGATCAAGACAATAGTGGTGGAGAAACAGAACTTCCAGAGATTGATCCGCGCGCTGAAGATAGGGAACTTAAGAACCATCTATTGAGGAAGTACAGTGGTTACTTGAGCAGTCTTAAGCAAGAACTATCCAAGAAAAAGAAGAAAGGAAAACTACCCAAAGATGCCCGTCAAAAGTTGCTAAGTTGGTGGGAGTTGCACTACAAATGGCCATATCCTTCCGTACGTATATAAATATGGTTTAAATACACTTGAAACCTTTTAAGTTTTTTGCATTGTAGAACTTCAATTATAGTGTTTCAATTTTAAGACATTGAACCTTAATGTCCCTAAAAAAACTTGATTAATGTGTAGGCACGAGATTAATGTGTGAAAGGAAAAAAAAAAAGAGAGAAAAAATTGGAGCCAAAATAAACGATATATAACCTTTAAGACTTGATTGCCCCTTCATTCCGAATCACGCGACTGATTCTGGTAAGAAATGCCAAATCCGGTAGCCAAAAAGTCGGGGACATTAACGTTCAATGTCTTAAAACTTGAAGATTCAAAGTGTATTTAAGCCTATAAATATTGCAAATTAAAAGTTTCTCTTAACTGAATGTTAGATCATTTCTCCTTCTATTGACATAAAAGGTACTTGTACAGGAAACAGAGAAGGTGGCGTTGGCTGAATCAACAGGTCTAGATCAGAAGCAGATAAATAATTGGTTCATCAACCAAAGAAAAAGACACTGGAAACCTTCTGAAGATATGCAATTTATGGTAATGGATGGCCTTCATCCACAAAATGCAGCACTCTTTGTGGAAGGGCACTATATGGGTGAAGGTCCTTATCGCTTGGGGCCCTGAATAATGGACCGGAAGTTACCATCATGCTTGATTGATATTAAGAGTTAGGTAATGTTTTCGACATCCCAATCTTTCGTATAAACCTGTTTAGTGTGTTTGTATCTTTATTAGTATGTTTCCTTTTGCTGCTGGTCTGTTGGAATACTTGGTTACAATGCCTACTTGGGTGTATTAGAATTTAAGGTATATAAACCATTATACCAAGAGAGAGGTTTTGAGAGTATGCAGCATGTGTACTTATCTTTAAAACCTTGGGGATTTATAAGGTATTTATTGATTGTTGAATTGTATATTATGAGAAGGTTATATATGTAGTTAGTATGGTGTTTGTAATATATGGTTTTGACTAGAGTGAGTGAAAATATTTGGAATCGTGTGTTTCTGATTGCCTGATTCATCACTAATGTGAAGGTTGATGAAAAATAAGACTAAAATGCAAAACTGTGTGTGTTTGTGTTTGTGTGATGTTTTCTTCCTCAAGTGGTCGGTTCGACTAATGGTGTTGTGATATCTGTTGGGATTGCATAAATCTGCATTGGCATACATTTAGCTATCTCACATATGTTTTGTGCAATGCAGTTTTTTTCAGTTTCTTGGTTCTCTGTCTTTCGCTTCTATATAATTGTACTCTGTTTAAATTGTAAGCATTTGTTCAAGACAATAACAATACAGTGAAAATACTACTACTTTCGTTCCACATAACTAGGCGCTAATATAGGCGATAATGTTTCAATTTTTGCAATGTTATAGCTAGTCATTTAATTTCGTCAAAAAGTACTGTCATTGCAATAATAATAATAATAATTAAAAAAATAATTATTTTTTTTATTTTTTTGAATTTTTGTTTGGTCAAAGTCAGAAGGAACACTTTTGCACGAAATTGAATTAGTTATGACATTGCAAAAATTGAAACATTAACGTCTATATTGCAAATCAAGGTAAACATGAGAGGACAATTTTGCAATTTGCCCAACTTGAAGGTTTTCTTTTGTTCCATATATATACATAAATGGTAAACATAATTATTATTCAATTTAGTAGTGGTGTCATGAGAATGAAATTAACCGTTAAACTTGAACCATTTTCCATTTTTATACTATTATTAATAAATATGGAACTTTTTTTAATGAAAAAACAAATAGATAAATAAGAATTTTGTTGAGGGAAGAGTGTATTAATTAGTTGCTCACAAACATAACCCTTCCTTGCTCGACTAGATCTCCTGTAGGAATGATTAAAACTTTCAGGTTTAGTGATTCATGGGTCTGTCTTCGCTATGTGACCCGGCGGCTACAAAACTACGAGAGCTTATTGTTCAATCCCTTCCCCAAGGGGCTCTACGGCTCTCCCCTTGCCGTGATGATTTATTATTCCTAAAATACTTCCGGGGCTGATGAAAATAACGTGTGGTATGTGAGCAAGAGGGTATAAACCATAAAGAAAAGCCTTTTGGGATCGATGTGGGACAAAGGTAAAACCAAGCTTTTTGGAGCTCATAAGGGAAACTCTAGCATTTGATACACCCAAAATATGAATCAAAAGTGCAACAATCTCCCACATATATCAATGAAGAAAATAAAGGGAAAAAATGCATGTATAGAAAGAGAGGATGATTTGATCAAAGATAAAAGAATGAACCAATATATAAAGGAATGATGCGTAACCTACACAGGGACTTGAATTTTTTTTGAAATACTTGGGAACCTCCCTCCTCTTATGCAGCTTGGACTCGGAACTTCTTTTAAATCTAAAAAACATGCTTTACTTCTAAGCCATTAGAATAAATATTATGGATCTCTTTATCCAATGCGAACTGCTAGTATTGGAGGGAGGAGATGCAATCTAGTTATTGTGGATGACTTTTCAAGATTTTCTTGGACTTTCTCTCTTATTCACAAAAATGATACTACTAACATGAAGGAAAGAATTTTCAAATAAGATTGATGAAGAAACAATTACTCATGACTTAGAGAGAGCGACTTACCCAGAGGCAAAACAAGGTGAGGCGCCACAGGAAGAAGAATGAGACATAGAGACAACACAGCAAAATCCAGTAAAACAACCAAATTAAAATACAATATATATATATGGGGAATGATTCACAGAAAACGTTAGCTATGTACACTGTTTCATCTAACTGTGATCCAACCATCCAAAATAAGATCCAAGGGTTGGACGTGGGCACGACCGCTACTCCCTCTAGCGGCCAGCCAAATTTTTTATGTTGGCCGCTACTCCCTCTAACGGCCAGTCAAAACGTGGTCGTTTTTTGACTGACTGCTAGAGGGAGTAGCGGCCAACATGAAAGTTCGTAAAAATATTTGGCCTTCTGCTCAGGACAAAAGTCTAAAATACTTTTAGTTAAATTTAAATAGTTTTAATATATAAAATATTTAGAGTTTAAATTTTAAACAATCAAATTATCACAATAATTTACAATGTTAAATTATATTACATAAAAAATTATATTACAAATATTTTATACAAATAAATACATTGATATATTTGACAAATTATCACAATAATTTACAATTTACAATATTAAATTGTATAAAATATTTGTATAAAATATTTGTCAAATATATCAATGTATTTATTTGTATAAAATATTTGTAATATAATTTTTTATGTAATATAATTTAACATTGTAAATTATTGTGATAATTTGATTGTTTAAAATTTAAACTCTAAATATTTTATATATTAAAACTATTTAAATTTAACTAAAAGTATTTTAGACTTTTGTCCTGAGCAGAAGGCCAAATATTTCTACGAACTTTCATATTGGCCGCTACTCCCTCTAGCAGTTTTGACTGGCCGCTAGAGGGAGTAGCGGCCAACATAAAAATTTTGGCTGGCCGCTAGAGGGAGTAGCGGTCGTGCCCATGCCCAACCCTTGGATCTTATTTTGGATGGCTGGATCACAGTTAGATGAAACAGTGTCCATAGCTAACGTTTTATGTGGATCATTCTCCTATATATATATATATATATATATATATATATATATATATATATATATATATATATATAGTAAATTTCTGTTGGGAGTCGAGTAAAATTTTAGTACACAAATTAAATACAATATATATATATATAAATATATATATGTGACAAATGAAACAGACGAGGCCTTTATTCCTTTATTTGAATGTTACATCAAAAGCAGCAAATCAACCATTTTGCGCAACACCATTTACATAACCCACAGAATGAAAGGAAAAACAAACACAATGTGCAAGATTTACGACATATTTCTCCTTCCACACGACCATATCATATAAAACATGAATAACAACAACATGCCAAAACTACAAATCTATAGATAACACCAACGGCGACTCACCCTTATCAACGACAAATGTCTTGAGAATCTTCTTCCTGGAGGGGTAAATAAGAAGCTCCACTTCATAAGTCCCCTGGAAGCCTCTGAACCCGAATTGTCCTTGCTCGTCGATATGTCCATGAGCACGCGATAGCCACTCTTGCTTAAGAGCGAGATATCGTTTACCAGCTTCATTGATTTCGCCTTCTGCATTTACCAAATGTGAATTGTCTCTACTCATAAAAAGCTCCCAAAATCCCCACAACATGACTCCATCAACGGCTGGATGACCATAAGCCTCGCGAAGCATAACTTCCAAATCATCAGCTCTAATGTGCTCATTTATGGAAGATACGTCGAGTTCTGTGAACCAGATTGGAAGGCCAAGAATACCTAATGTGTCGAGAGCAGAACAAACGATGGGCCCCACTGGACTATCTATATGTCCTTGAATTCCAATTCCTTCCACAGGAGCTCCTTGCTCTTGCAAATCAAGAATTTGCTGAATGTACTTTTCGGGGGATGATCTAGTGTCACATCCATCCTCAACGTGATAATCATTCACAAAAAGGGTAGCAGATGGATCTAACTGGTGGGCATTCTTGAACATGTTTGCTCGGATATCTTTGCCTAAATGATCTTGATAGAATGATCCATGGAGCATCTCATTGTTCACATCGTAATGCTTGAACTTTCCCTTGTAGCGGGTGATAAGGCCTGTTAGGCGATTTTGAACTGCTGTCATCAAGTCATTCTTATTTAGAGCCCGAATCCATGGCTGAACTGTGCCCTCTACTTCCCAGAAGATACAGTGACCGCGGGTTTCAATGTTATGGCTGTTGCACAAGTTCAAAAGATCATCAGCGTCCGTGTAGTTAAATCTTCCTTGCTGTGATTCTGTCCAATACCACTTCAACTCATTTCCAAATACGGCCCAATTGAAATGATTTACAAAGAAATCAACAAAATCTTCGTTGTCTATGTTTGTTCTGCTAATGCATGAACCAAAGGGAAAACTGTTCTGCGTTTGCCTGACTTTCACAAAGGTGCTAGGCAGACTGCTTGAATCTGATCCGGAGAATTTCAAGATTACATCGCGTTTACGTATCTGCAAATCAGGGATATAATAATTTATTTAAGGGTATATAATGGTATTAGTATTAGTGTCTAAGTCATATCCAGTATACACTGCAGAGAATGAACAAATGAGGAATTAAATCCTACCTTTTAGAGAAAAACAAGTTCCCAAAACAAATTCATTTTTCGTTGTCCAAGATAAATAAATTGATACAAAAAATGCAGAGTTTTGTCAATTGACTTCATTATAGAATCCAAACACCCTTGAGAAGAACTAAACCAAAGGGAGAGTCTCATTATACAGGACAGTGGGAAATGAATTTTAGTGTTGTGAATTTGTAATGACTTGAAGCCAATAATTCCTATTTGATGTGTATACTCTAGACAACTATACTTTTAGCCAAGTTAATTCCGTCGTAAAATATTCAAACAAATACTCGCAAGGCAACCTAATAAGTAATAGTTTCTTTTGAAGACTGCAATGTTACCTGGAATGCGGTTTCTTCGGTTTGTCAAATTGATTTGGATACGGGATATGCTATATAGGCTAAAACACAGTACGCTAGGGTAGTTTTATACGACTGCTTATAGTTATGAATCCTCTTATAATCTAAATGCAATAAAAAGAAGTTTGTAGACTGGTTTCAGTTTCAACTAATCTATAGTTGATAGTCAAAGGCCATGTAATTAGATTTTAGATGACTCAACAATTTGATTGTTCTATAAATAGTTTAGTTTAAATGTGATGTTTGAGTATCCAATACTATGTTAGAATATGGATATTTGTGCAACTATAGGTAAAATAACAAGAAAATATCTTGGTACCCTCAGTACAGAGTACTATTACGTAATATGATCATGTTTGGATATGCAAGTACCAATATGCTGTTAGCTAGGTCATAAAGAGTATCCGGTAACTCTGTTGAAAAGTCTTTCTTCACTAATATTAGCAAGATATGATATAATTTATATCTATTTGTTACCTTATCAGTTTGCCTCCTCAAGTGTCTGAACCTCGCATTCCGATCAACAGGGAAAATCTGCACTCCAGCAACCATCAAGTCAACACCTGCAGCAGGACCTTGAATATAAACCATCACCTTGGCCGGTTGTTTCTCAATTCTAAAAGATCCACCAATTTCATGCCATCGACCATCATTAAGCTCAGCTTGGCCCCCGTTGACCCATTGGCTGTCGACACCAAGTGCAACATTTACATTCTGAGGACTAGTTGCACCAGAACCTATTCGAACCCAAGCAGATACTTGATATGTTAGATATAGTTTAATTTTATCAGTGATCATTTGGGCAGGACCCATCCAGGTTTGGGTGCGATTCGTCACAAGAATGTAGCGACCACTTAAAGGCTCGTGAGGTCCTAGAGTATCGCGTGCCATTGGAGGAAGTACATGTGGTGAACCGGTTCCAATGCTCAAAGTACAATTACCAAGGGGAAACCATCCGTTTGTGCTATCATTTAGGTTGCTGTTTGTCAATATATTTACTCCAAAAGATACATTCTGAAATATAAGAAAACAAATATCGCAATGTGTAAAAGATTAAACTTTGTGAAGTCTGCGTTGAATCTAGCAATACTAATCTGTAGACTAAAATGCATACCCTGAGTTTACCACTTTATGGAAATATGGTACTTGATTTTATAATATAGCAAAATTGCTACCTCGTGGTACAATTAGTAGTGCATAAGTATATCTTTTGGGTCAGTTTTGCACCGATAATTATACCTTAAAAGGTGCGATTTTGAAGTAATAACTGTACTTTGAGGGAGGGATGTGCTAATTAGTCAAATTCAAGGATGAAAACATCATACGGGCACAAACAAAAGCGAGAGCTTTAATTTTAGTCAAATTGTTTGATCAACTTACATCAATAACTGGTGCAGGCGCCGGAGGGATTTTTTCTGCATGCTTTACGACTAAACCATTGAGGAGAATATCAGTGCCTGCAGGTGGACCTTCTAAATAAATAACTACCCTTGATGGGGAACCATTTAGAAGAAATTTCCCCTGCAATTTCACCCAATCTTTGTCTGTTGCCTGTGTGCTGCAGGACCAAAAAAAACGGTAACAGTTTTCTTTTAAGTAAAGTTTAAAGGATATGATCATATGAAGGGATATTTCCCTTCATATTATTATGGTGCTACTGCAACTGATCAATAAATTTATATATTATATCCAAAGATTAAAAAAACATAACAAAAAATAATAAATAGCTCAAAATTTCCCCTGAAACCTCTTAATACATGGTTTTCAAGTTATTCAAATTTTAGACGCTCAAAATAGATCTTGTTTTTGCAGGCTTGCAAGAACTACAGATTGTGAACATTACAGCATCATGGCTAGCTATAGGGAGTTGGGGACTATTATGAGTTGTTTTATTGTGGATATGAAATTATGAATAACCAATAAAAAAAAAACATATTTATAGTGATGCAGATTTGTAGCATTATTGATAACAAAACTTATTATTGTAAGTTGTAGCACACTGAGGGGTAGATTTAAGGATTCGAAAATAACTTCTTTTGCTAGTTTAACATTTTGAATAGATAAAGATAATTTTGTCATTCAAAATAGTAATCTAAAGAAAAAGTAAAATAACTCTCCTGCAGCAGAAATTGCTAATATGTATGAATTGTTACTTAATGCATCTAATCATATGAAGGTTTGATATTTCCGAATCTGACATATTATTTGTAAGAACTGAAAGGAAAGATTATTATCGGTTCACATTGTTCAAAAATACTACATGCATAATGCTGATTATTGTATTTACACTAAATAAGGCAGAAGGAACTAACTTGGCAATGCCTATGTACTGTTCACGGTTATCTGGTGTTTGAACCCACAAGGTAGCCCGTACATCCGTATTGCTAACATTGTTACCAAATATCCGAACCACAGCAGAAACCTCATAAGCAAGCTTTCGCTGAACTCTTCCGGTTATCTCCTGCTGAATGCCATTCCAATTCTGTGTGCGTTCTGTTGTAGTTACAAAATACTTACCAGACGCTGGAAGAATTTTTCCGTCTCCCATGGACTCCTTTAAGAGAATCTTGCAGCCTCTTCCAGACCAATTATTAATGTCATCATCAAATGTAGGGTTCAATATGATGTTCTCATCTTCAGCAGAGACGCAACCAGTGCTTCCAACCTGTCAAATTAGAATTGAAGTTACATGACGGAAAGAAAAGGAAAAGAGAGGTTGAGAAGATTACTATTTCACGGATAGGATCCGATTATGATCTTGATTCCAAGCAGTTCAAAATAAACATTCATTTGAGAAGTTTATAGTAGATAGTTGCATTTCAGATGACCTTTGTTATACGAGTAGCATACAAATGCAACTCTCCACTCTACACATGCAACTTGTTTCTATAGGATTGCCCAATTTAAACGGTCTGGAATCCAAATCCGATCACTAACTTCTAAACCTTGCGTGCGTGACTACACTTGGCTCATGCATTTAATTTGATCAAACACGTAGTCCCTTCACCTTTTTGATTTATCAAAGTCCTTGTATTCAAGTATACGAGGAAAATAAATTACATACCAAACTTAAATTGTCACTTCGACTAGGACAGGATATTAGTACTGATTCTATGAGCAGGTCCACTCCGGGAGAGGGTCCTTCCAAATAAAATACAACCCGATCAGGCATACTTGACAATGAAAATGTTCCTTCCAACTTCTCCCACTTTTCTTTACAAACAGAAGTTCTGCATTTAGTGACAGTTATTAGCACAAGCGTATTCTCAAATAGAAGATTAAGATGCAAAATGTATCCCGAGTTTATCATTTTGTAGAGGCATGGTACATTACTTTACAATATAGCGAACAGCTACCTCGTGGTACAATTAGTAGTGTAAATATGTACATTTTGAGTCAGTTTTGCACTATAAATTATATGTAAAAAGGTACGGTTTTGCACTAGTAAATGTACCTCAAACAAAGGGTTTGCGAATTAGTCAAACTCAAGAATGAAAACATTAAACAAATACAGGGGACACTTTTTTTTGCATTTTAGTTGAGATAGAAAAAGGCCTATAACAAATAGGGAAATGATTTTTATGTCGATAAATCTATAACTAAGTTGGATTGCGACTTACGTGAAACTCTAAGCGATAAAATAAAATATAATAAATTAAGATTATTTAGCCAAAAAAAAAAAGAATAAATTAAGGTGGGGTCATTTTTATTTTCCACATATCTTGTGAATCCACATAGTATTTTTGTCAACATATGTAGCAAGACTCTAACAGAGATAAGGAAAACCTTATTACCTTGCAATGAACAAATAGCTGGTTGCTGCATCTCGGTATTCCAATTTAAGTGTAGCCAAGACATCAGCAAAGCCCTGATGAGCCCCTGATACTCCAACACTAGCAGAAACCGTATAAGTGGAACCCGGGGAAACTCTACTTGTGATATCTTGTTCCAAGCCTTGCCAACATTCCTTGCGATTTGTAATTACAGCATAACAGCTGCCTGATTTTGGCGATATGCCTTGAGGGTAATCAGAATTGGCTGAAGCCACAAAGGCTTCGCAGCAATTCGGATGCCATGAATCCAACCCTCCAGAAAAGTCATGGTTCAGTATGATATTAGTGGCGAGATTGTTCGTTGAATTGTTAGTACCCTCGTCTGATTTCTGTTCAATGAAACCAAAGTTCAAGAACATAAACTGCTACGAGTTCAAGTTGAAAGAGAGATACTAACTGCATAATAGCAAATTTGTAAATGGACAAACATGATGCTCCATGGTGAGGGCCTAGATATATAATACCAAGAACCATCATGGCATCATACACAATCATTTTAAATTTATTTTTAATATTTATTCTTTAGTAACCAAGACACTATTATAATCCTCATTGTTCTTACAAACTATATGAATCCTATCCTATACATATAATTTGTGATATACGCTCAAGAAGTTTACTGCTTAGTATATATTAAAATATACAACCATATAAATCATACAATGTGCATGTCTAACGCTTGAAGCGTTTACTACGTTTGAAAATCTAAACGTAGTTAAAAATATTATTCATTTATAAATAATTTATTTTAAACGCAACATTTTAGATTAAAACGTAAATACAACATTTGCAATTAAAATGCAAAAGTACCAAAAATGGTACAGTGAATTTAGAGATTTAAATGCACTCGTCACAAATACTGCAAATGCAAATAACCTAACAAATCTGTGTGTCTATTAAGTGTCAAATTAATAAATAAATGTATGACATTTTTGTCCAAATTTTTGAGATTCAAATTCTCCTCGATTGTTTCACTCGCGAACTGTTAAGAGAAGCAAAATGGAACCACACCCCCCCCCCCCACCCCCAAAAATGAGAGTAAAAACTATGAGTAAAAAATTGCCTCACTAATAATTATGAGTGAAAAATTATGAGTAAAAAATTGCAGAATTGACTGGCTCACCCAAAAAATTATAAAATAAAAATAGAAATAGAAACCTATTATTGTCCTTCATAGGCATGGTTTTACATTTCCTGGGTCCCACAAACCATAAATTGTTAAATTTTCTGAATTCTGATATTGTAATTAACCTTTACAATTTGAAACCCCTAAACAGCTAATCAAATTCACCGAGTTTGTCCAGTTTAATTATTTAATTAAACACTCCTCTAGTATTTGCCTTGAGCCTGCTTGTCATAATAAAAATTTACAGAGGTAGAGAAATGGGTAAATTTAAAACAATTTAACAGCAACCCATGATATGAAAAAAACAGAAAGAACCTAAATGCAATCATACCTCAGACTGAAAGCCATTGCCAACATTGCTTGTTGATGGGGTTTCCATAGTTTCTTTAAACTCCTAATTAATAAGATTAAATTTAAAAAATGCTGAAATTTAAACCGAAAATGAAAGAAAAATAACTACATATTAAACAAAAAAGACTAAAAAGAAATAGCTAACAACCAAAAAAGAAACAAACGAAAGAAAATTAAGTAATTAACCAAAAAAGTAAAAAAAATAAAATAACTAATAACCAAAAAAGGAAGAAAAGAATGAAAATTAACCAAAAAAAGAAAGAAAAATAACTAATAACCAAAAAAAGAAAAGAAAGAAAATTAACTAATAACCAAAAAAGAAGAAAGAAAATTAACTAATTAACCTAAAAAGAAAGAAAAATAACTAATAACCCAAAAAAAAAACAAAGAAACAAAGAAAATTAACCAGTACCTCTGAATATTTCTGCTTCCAATTGGGCTTGAAAATTCGACCGATGAAGCAGCTTTTGATTACCCTCCTCATTATATACAAATGAATCAAAGACTGTTTGTTTGTGTTAAGGCAAAATGGCAAATCCTCAAGTGAAGTCTACGAAAAGCGCGGGACCAACCAAAACCCACCAACTAATTAAAACCCTTCTGACAAAATCAGATAAACCTTTTTTTTTCCTTTTTGTCTTCAGTTGTCCTCCATTCTTTCCGGGCAATCCAAATGGTAGACTTTATTATATGAAAATTCAAAGGAACCCCATTCTTTACTTACCAGGAAACTCTTATTGCTCTACATTTTGCGTATCAGGTACTGTAAGTTTGAATGGTTGCATTCTACTTTAAATAGCATTTCTCGTACCCGATTTTGTTTTACAGCGAACGGAATGAGAATTGACCCTTGTGGATTAGCATTGTTGGTAACCATTATTTGTTATTATCGAAAAGAGTAGGGCGGCTAAGCTTTCTTTCCTATTTTTATTTTTTCTACTGCTGATCGGTTTTACTTTGTCTTGCAGATTGAGAATGCTTGAACTGAAATGGAAGGCTATTTTATTTTCTTCCCCATTTTGCTTGGCTTTCTTTAATTAGTTTATCATCTTTATGTACGTACCTTTTCTTTTTTGTAACTTAGATTACAAGCCAAATGCCACTCTTTATGAAAAGGTTAGGTGTACACTGGTCTTTCAGTCATAGAATTTATTGCCAGAGATGCAAAGCTTAAAATGTAAATCACTCTATCCCATTATTTATAAGCTCCGATTGATGGCTATAACAAAGTATTTGTTCAGGCTATAACAAACTTGAGATATGCAGATTCATATGACAGCAATATTATTTAACTTATTGATGCATAATTGACAGTTCTAAGTAGGATAATTAAGAGTCAACTTTGAAACTAGCTGACAACTTAGAGCGACAAATTTGTAATTAAAACAAAAGTATTTGATACCAAATAGGCAAATGGGCATTTTATTGAGGAAAATGATATTTTCGCAAGCAAAAGTGAATAATTCGTAAGGTCCCTCTCACATGAATAATAAACGAACTCTACAATCATGTGAAAGGGATTTTGTTTTACTTGTGAAAATATCAATTCATTTTTAGTGAATCTGAAGAATGTGAATCAAGAGCGCAGAGAGACCTTTTGGTTTTGAGTTTGATTCTCGCTTATATATTAACTTGTGAGCTTATTATTTTCTCGTTTGCATTAGATTCCTATTCCTCCAATTTTAAATTTGTTGTAATTCTTATGTAATTCTATATAGTTGTAATTTCTCACTATCGTAGTGTGAGTTTCAAAATAACTAATTAAACAAAAACAAACAAAACTGTCTCTAATCATGTTCACCGGGAATTAGCAACGTGGGATACTCATCCTTGTAAATTTAGACACGATTTAACAAATAAATTTTAAATATGACATATTTGAGCGGCAATATTTATAAACATAATAATTTGTTTAATTTCAAATGAAATCATTATAACATGCCATTTTAATCCACTAATTAGTAGATTGAGAAGAAAAAAAAAATACGTACCTCTCTATTCAATAGGATAACAATTAATATTGGTGTTGACAATCTTGTTTGTTTTTGTATTTACTCCATTCCAGATTCTAGTAACTCTGACTTTGATAGTGAAATATGTGTTGATCCATATTGAATTTATAAGATTTTTTTTTGTGTAATTTGGTGTGTAGATAGTCCTATTTATAATGAATTAAAATAAGTTGAATGAGAGGTTATACTAATTAAGTTCATGAAAACTAAAGCAAAATACTAACGGTCAGGAGATGTATATATCAATCATTTGATATATTAAGATTTTTGATAAATACTTAATGACAAAGGATACATTGTATATGTGTATTAAAATTTTGTGAAAAACTTAAATTTTGAACGGTTGAGTTAGGTTTGGGAATACCAAAATTTATGACCAGGAAAGTAGGAAAATCAAAAAAATAAATAAATAAACAATAAGAAAAATTTTTGGACTACCGAGTCACCAAACTTGAATTGATGAGTTGACACAGTACCAACTAAAATGACTCGATATTTTACTTTGTTATATTGATCGGAGCAAGCGATAGGAATAATTAGCTCTAATACCATTACTTAAAACATCTATTAGATTGGAGTAAGGAATTCTATTAGATTGGAGTAAGGGATTATATTTAGATTGGAGTAAGGGACAGAAATAATTAGCTATAATACCATTATTACCCTTGTTCAATTCTTTTTTATTTTTATTATTATTATTATTTTTATCAAACAGTCTAATCGACTAAAATATATTAAAACTATAAACTTTTACAAACGATGAAAAGATTACAATAGAAAAAATTGAAATGGTAATTATTTCAAACATAATAACAGATAATCAGGAAAATAGTCAATTGTAGTAACTAGTGGACAACAAATATATTCCTAAAAAACAGTCATATTCCAAAAGTATAACAGAATATACAAATCTGAGCGGTTCTTCAATACGAGCAAAAGAAGAACTGAAGTCACACCCAAATCTAAACAATCTATCTTGAACCATTCATACACCGGAAAAATTCTCACGAACAAAAAAAAAATCTTCCAACTGGAGAAAGCAAAGTTTTCTAAGAGATGATAATAAAATTCTCTCACAAAAGAAAAATAAATCAGTCATATCATGGGACAAAAGGAAAAAATAAATTCCACAAGAAGGAGAAATTATTAGAATACAAGAAAAGAGATCTAGGGGAGGGTCTCTCCAAAATAAAGAGAGCCCTCCTCAGATCTAAGATAAAGGCTAGGGTGTTTGTCTAAAAAAAAATAAAGAAAAGAGGTGTATAATAAGATTTTGTATAACCTAAATTTCCTTGTCCGATTCTATTAGATTAGAGTGAGGGATAGAAATAATTAGCTCTAATACCATTATAGTTAAAACATCTATTAGATTGGAGAAAGGGATTCTATCAGATTATTAGATTGGAGCAAGGGATTCTATCAATACCATCATTGTTAGAACATCTATTAGATTGGAGTAATGGATAGAACTAATTAGCTCTCCGATTCTATTAGATTAAAACATCCATCACCCTTGTCCGATTCTATTAGATTGGATTAAGGGATAGAAATAATCTATATCTATATAAATATATAATAAAGACAAAACTTGATTTTCTTAGTTTCTTTTTAAAATTTAACTAAAATTAAAATTCTATTTATGATCCTTAAAAATTTAAGAGTAACTTATTATTTTACAACAATTCTATTTCTTATAGGAGTCTTTTCGTTAATTAGTTAGTCATACAAACGTTTAAGATTTTATCATTTAGCCTTTCACTCAACTTTTTGGACTCTAAATAATTATATATTAAGAATATAGAAAAATATATTAAAAATGTAGAAAATATTACGAGTAATATTAACTTATTATTTTACAACAATTTTATTCCTTATAAAAGTCATTATGTTTAGAATTTTACTTTTCGGTTTCTACTCAACTTTGAACTCTAAATAAATGTACATTAAAAATATTAGAAAAAATATTATGAATAAATAATAATTAATATTATTAAATATTATATATATATATATATATATATATATATATATATATATATATATATTACAAAATATATTAACGATTAAACTTTAATTACCAATTCTATTTAATATAGGAGATCATTAGTTAATTAATATTACAAAAATTAATTTGAAATTATATATTAGTGATTAAAATTTAGTTAACTAATTTTAATACTAAAAATTATAATGGCAACTTATTGTTTCACAATAATTTTATTCCTAAATAATTATAAATTAAAAATATAAAAAAAATGTTATAACTAAATAGTAATTAGTATTAAAAAACTTAATATATATATATATATATATATATATATATTAAAATAAATTAATGCATGATTAAACATTAATTTTCAATTTTATCATAACTAGTCTAATTCTCGTACAAGGCACGAGCTTTGTAATATGAATTTTTATAACATAAAATTGTTCTTGAAGAACTTCATTAGTCCACCAATGTAACAAATTCAAGTAAATTACTCTCTTTGTTCAACAAAATGCATATTATTTTTATCAAATTTTTTGTTCCACAAAATTAGTGAAATTCGTAATAATACTATTATACAATAACCTCATATTTTTAAGTTTATCATTATAATTTTGTTATCATACCACAGTACTAAATTAACAATTTATTATTTTTAAACGTATACATGAAGAAAAAAAATTCTTATCATTCATAAATTTTACAAATAAAACTATTTTTATGAAATAGATAGAGTAACATATAACAATTTCATTGCCCGAAATCGCAAATTAAATTCCAAAACGACTTTAGTGGTGCCTCAAAAGTGGTGCATTTTAGCTTTTAAGTTCAATCAATTGTTGATGAGGGCATCCTTAGTTCTGGAACGAATGACAACCGTAGAATGGATCCTATGTGTATGCCGGATGGTCTCGTGACGAGAGCTCGAGCTAAACGATTCAAGGAAGGCCTTAATGGGTTGATACAAGGCATATGGAGCGAGGATAGAACAAGTGTAGAGTTCGAGGAGTAGGAAACGAAGGCTTTGCATTTGGTCATGATGATACAAGCAAACACGTCAAGGTTGGAAACGATGGAATCAAGAGAAGACGAAAAGTTCCAACTTTTAGAGTTCTCGCCCCGGCGAGAATTTCTCGGCCAAATTTCTTGCCCCGACGAGAACCTCTCAGCCCATTCTCGCCCCAACCAACTTTGAAGCCGCCCCAGCGAAGAACTCTCTGTCCATTCTCGCCCCGGCGAGAACTTCAGTACAAATCTCTCGCCCCGGCGAGAACTGTCTCGCCCCGGCGGGAATTTCAGTATAAATCTCTCGCCCCGGCGAGAACTGTCAGAACTGGTTAGCGCGTTTTTCGAGGCAGACGCGTTTTTGAATATTTTTATCAGATTTCTTTTCCTTAATTTTAGGGTTTCAGTATATTTTCATAATTCTATTGTAATTAGGATATTTTAAGATAGGATTTTGATTCCAAATCAATTGTTATTTCCTTTTTGGATTCTAGGGTTTCATAGTTAGTATAAATAAGTTTTATGCTTGTAATTCAAATACAATTCAATAATAATTCAGAGTTTATTCATACTTGAGAGCTATTCTCTATTTTTGGTTCTTTGAAGAATTTCTAAGTACTTTTTTTTTTAGTTTTTCTTTGAGATTCGAAGCTAACTTATCATACAACAATCCATAGTTGTGTGTGGCGTTATCTACCAGTTATCAATCGTTGATTGTACCGAAGGTTCCTGCTTCATATAAGTACGGGGTTTAGGTGTCATTGATAATCCACCTACGCGAATTCATCTGCTTGAACGATTATACCGGAGTTCTCGTCTCAATATAGACGTTGGGTTAAGGTGTCGGGAGAGTTCCCTCAAATTGGCTTACTAGAAACGATTCGGGCGACGACCACCTCACGCAAGCGTGCCGTGGAGTCTATCAATTGTGTAAGCTTGTAAAACATAATAACTGTAATGGAACTAAAATTAAATTCAATATTTTTTTGAAACCACTTAATTCAAGATTTATAAGTAATTTTAAACTTTAAATATCAATCACTAATAAATAAATAAAAAAGTGACACATAATATACCTGAAGAGCTTTCACCAAATCATCACCTGCCACTCTTAGTTGAGTTTTTGAATTTCCTAATTTTGCTTTAATTATCAAATCAAAGCTAAAATATCATGTCGGAGAGAGATAAATTAGTTACGTTTTAGTAGTCAAGTTGGGTAATAGGTTAGTATTATTTCATAATAAAAAAATCAAAGCTCCTTCAAACGTACAATAAAAACAAATTATAAGGAAAAATATGCAATTTAGAATCAAAACAAAAAAGAAAAAAAAAGAATTACTTGAAAAAGATCCCAAAGAGAAAATTCTTTCAACCTTCCACTACTTGGTCAATTATGGGAATTCTTGGAACAGAATTATCTGAAAAAGATAATGAATTTTTTTTTTACTCTCAGTTTTGAGAATTCTCACAGTATATATATCAACGGAAAACCACAAATGCCATAAGAAACATTCCAAAAAATTAGAAAAACCACTAAACCATAAAAACTTATTATTTAGGGATAAAAATGCAACATAACTACACCCTTAAATTTTGCGTTTTACAAAGGATACTCGTCTTGTGAAACGGATGGAGCATTGGGCAAATAACTAAAATAATTAAGAAATTCAAGCCTTTGTCCAATTTTGTATAATAAATAAATAAATAAATATAAAAAAAAAGGTACCTTTCTTTGAGAAGAAATTTATCAAATCGATACTTATTGATAAAACCCTGCAACAACAACAAAAAAAATAATCAAGCAAAAAGAAAGTTTGGACGAAGAGTTTTGGTTGCCCTATCAAATCAGGATTTCCTGTTATGAAATTGACTTTTTGTGTTTCATCTTTTTGGAAGAAAGTTTTGATTGCCCTATCAATTTGAATGTGTCCTTAATGATAAATGAACGACATAAAAATTGTTCTTATAAAAATATCGTTTACAACAGATAAAAATGATAACTGCATATAATTTTACGGGTGTAGTCAGCTTTGGAGTTGTTAAAACACACATACTTACTGAAACATCTCTTTCTCTCCAATTTCTTAATTTTTCTTGTCTAAAGAATATTTAGAAAATAAAAGTAATTAAAAGATAAGGTGAAAGGAGTGAATATAGGGCTATTTATACAAAGCATAGTAGGCTTTTGATATTCTTCATAAATTGTGTATATACGTTGCATTTATGTAAACAATTAAAGAGTAGCTATTAATTTTAAGTGAGTACGTGCATATACCTATACAGTAAAATCTCGATAAATGAATGTTTAATAAAGTAATAACCTCACTTAGATAATAATTTCTTCCGGTCCCGACTTGGGCATGCGTACTAAAGTAATAACCTCGCCAAATGCATTAAGTATTAAACTTTTTTGAATCCTTAAAGGCCCAACGAAAATATAAATTAATAATTACTAAATTCCATACAAAAATTTATATATATAATCCACATATTCTTAAACTTTTTGTAATAACATCCATACAATAGACCCAAACTTTTTAGTCATGGGAAAAAAAAATTGTAACTTGTTGGAATATATCTTCTACACATCTACTTTATACTGTATAGCTAAAGACTTGAATCTTTTCATTTGTTATGTATATTAACTTAAAACCTTTTATTTTCTAAGACATTAATTATAAGTTTCGCCAATTCTTTTTAGCTTCACTAGACTCAAATTAATACATTAATTGTTGTCTCTTGATTTTTCTGACCACATACATAAATTGAAAAACTCCCTCTAAAATAATAGATATTAATTTATTAATAAATGAATAAATTATTCATTTATCGATAAATAAATAATCTCGTTAAAGTAATATTTTTTTTATCCCAATGATATGCATTTATTGAGGTTTTAGGTTTTACTGTAACCCCCAAAAATATTTTGCATGGTTGAATATAGAAGGTCTAAAGTCTCAACTCCAAAAAATGGATTTATGTAAAAAAAATTAAAATCGAGTTAACTTAGAGACTATCCGAATCAACTCATTCACTACAACAAAAAAGGGTAATTCCAACGGAATTTTTCGTCGAAAATAGCCTAATTCCGTCAGAATTACACTATTTCCAACGGAAAATTCTGTCGGCAATTTGGTCGGATATATACACATCGGAATTTAGTCAGAAGGCTTGCCTCGTATATCTTTTAAAGATAAATATAATGGTCTAAACGTTCGTCGTAAATCCTACACGATTATAAGTTCATGTTGACAAATAAGCGTTTAACGATTAACTCTTTTAAGTTTTATTTCGGGTATTATAAACCGCCTATAACTAAGACTCCTTCTACTATACATCAAATAATTTCAGCATTATAACTGCATATAAAATGAATATTCATCAATTATATTTAAAATAAATTGAGCATTATAACTGCTTATAAAATGAATATTCGGCTATTATATTTGAAATAAATCGGGCATTATAACTGTTTATAAAATGAATATTGGGCTCTTATATTTGAGATAATTTTAGCATTATAACTGGTTATAAAATGAATATTCTTACTAAATACTTGAAAAAAATCGGACATAGTAACTGCTTATAAAAGTATATTTTCAACTTTATAAGAGAAATAAATCGGACATTATAACTGCTTGTAAGTAGGACTTTTGCACTATATGATTAAAATAATTTGGGCATTATAACTGCTTATAAAAGTATATTTTTAGTAAATATATGAAGAAGAATGAAAATAATAACCACTAGAGTAATACCTCTTGTAGTTGCTAGCTTTATTTCCAATCGCGTAGTGCTTCAATACTTCGAAAGTAAGTTTTATCTCACAATATCTCTCAGAATATAAATATAGAGTACTTTTGCTCTTGAATTGCTCTTGAACATGGTAAGGAATGAATCAACTTAGCTTGCTATTTATAGGAAAACATAGTTTCGCTAATTGCACGTTAGGGGCTCGACTTATTACACTTTGCACCCTAGCATATTCTTAGAATATTCTTCTAAGCTCCTCAATGAAAATATCTTCCAAGCTCGACAATGCAGCTTGCAATTGAACTTATCTTCTAAGCTCCTCAATGAAAATATCTTCCAAACTTGACAATGCAGCTTGCAATTGAACTTATCTTTTAAGCTCCTCAATGAAAATATTTTCCAAGCTCGACAATGCAGCTTGCAATTGAACCTATCTTCTAAGCTCCTCAATGAAAATATCTTCCAAGCTCGACAATGCAGCTTGCAATTGAACCTATCTTCTAAACTCTTCAATGAAAATATCTTCCAAGCTCAACAATGCAGCTTGTCACTGTAAGCACGACAAATCACTTTGTCATTCCCAATCATGACACAACAACTTGTCAAAAATAATTTTTCGGGATGCTTCTTGGTGAAATCGTGGAAAGCACGATAAATTATTTTGTTAATGTAAGCACGACTAAGGAGCTTGACAAAAAATTTTATTTGACCTAATTCATCGTTTACATAATATAATCACAAAACACCTGCTTCGAAATATCATTTCGATCTTTATTAAGCACATATGTTACAAAATTCGAATCTCATTAGGGTTTAAGGTTTTAAACTTCTTGATACCTAGTTTTAGGTCACTAAATTAACCTCTAACCATATACGATCGTATTTATAAGCCTCATAAATATTCAGGGTATTACATTAACCATATACGATCGTATTTATAAGACTCATAAATATCCAGGGTATTACATTCACCCCTACTTCAAATAATTTCATCCTCAAAATTAACTTTACAGCTAACTTTAGTCATTCAATATCATATTTATAAGTTCTATAAATATTCAGGATATTACATTCTCCCCTCCTTAAGAATTTCGTCCTCGAAATTATCTCTAACTTAGTCTTCAATATAAATTTTCTGAATTCATCCTTTCTCACATCAAATTCCTAATATTTAAATTAGGTCAACAATGTTCACTGATGGCTAGAACTTTCAACGTGTCAAATACCCTCACTTAGATTATAGGTTTATGTATAATGGACATTTCTTTCATATTAACAATTCGTATACAATTTTTCAATCACATAACAACCTACAATAC
The DNA here is from genome assembly GCA_034770075.1 of Aralia elata. Classification (NCBI taxonomy): domain Eukaryota; kingdom Viridiplantae; phylum Streptophyta; class Magnoliopsida; order Apiales; family Araliaceae; genus Aralia; species Aralia elata. The sequence continues at coordinate 36,124,750 of CM068377.1, forward strand.
ATGGCTCTCAAATATATATGATGTTATCTAACTCAACTTTCCTATATTTACAAGACACTATAAAAGTACTACCTTCATACTAGTACATCTCTTCCTTATTTTCTCTAACTTCTTCTTCTTCACCTTTAGTTCTTCTAATCCTCGTATTATTCAAGCTTATCATCTCTAGGCATTCTACAAAAGATTTTTACTTTGCTTAGTATTATACTGAAGTAATTTTACACAATATATATATATATATATATATAACTTTTAAGGTTTATTTTTTATATTGTTACTTGTTTTAAGAACTCTTTTATGAGTATGTCTAAACAATAAGGTTTACTTCTTTAAAGACTATATCTCAAGGCACTCCTACCCTAGAGCTATAGTCGACATCTTTGATACCATTCTGTGAAGCCCCGAAAATCCACCTACTTGCTTCTTTTAGCCAGGTCGGACTTTGTGCTCACGTGTACAACCTTTACATACTACTATAGAAATCTTGACTTCTAATAATCAGAGTATAATGCGGAAAAATGATAATATTATAATATCATTCGTTCATGGTTATAACATTCCCAAATAATTTGTTCTTATTACAAATAAGTCCTAAAAGACTTGAAAACAAATATCCATTTATTTATCCAAGACTTGCAGTATTAGCAACCAGTCAGTTCCCAAGAAAGAGGGGGCTTTCCGTTAAAACGGCACGCAATTAGATGACCTAACCCCTTTCCTCGTCAAAACTTTCTAGACATTGCTAATAATGTTAACCTAGCATAGTTAAATGACTTCAACATCTACGAACTTAAATCTTTATACCTCTATAACAGATCTGGTGTTCAAGCTTAACTAGTTAACCACCTATTAGATATTCCATAATATATAACTTCTATCTATCCAAGGTTCACAGTATCCCATAACAGATAGTAGTTCTCGTCAGAACATTAACTGTGTTTGGATACCCTCACTTGGATGTATAGATTTATATCTTATGGATATCTCTTTCATATCAATAGTTCCTATCTATCTGACATTCACAGTATTAATGATAAGATTGTTCTTGGAACCGAGGGGCGCATTCCGGTAAAGGTGGCACCTTACCAGCGCTCATTAAGTGTAACCTCAGTACTTACAGAACTCCCAATATTATTCAAATACCCTCATTCAGATGTATAGTTCATATGGATAATGTACTAAATCAAATGTTACTTTCTAACTTATCTAAGAATGTAAATACAACGAAATCGATATAACAAAAGATGATAATATATATTTCATAATCTTAAGTTTTATTACATCATTCTCAGTACCATGTTCTTATCACAACAAAGTCTTATAAGACTTGAGTTTATTAAAACAGTAAGATAATACTAATTAACACGGCCTCTTTCTATTGTTCGTCCCTGAAGTTCCGGGATTACCATCTAAAACTGCAAAGGAAAGTTTTATACAAGGATGAGCTACAGAATGCTCAGCAAGTTTATTCAAAAATGTAAACACAATGTGTTTGATTTGAAAGAAGTTCAAAAGCTTTTGCCTAACTGAGGGTTCAATACATGAACCATGTGTTCCAACCAGTTCTGTCAGTCTTCAATGACTTAGAAAAGCTTTGTTTAGATATCTTATAGGGGATCAGCCTATTCGATATCCTAGGAGTATGCATACCATCCTAATCGTGCCCAACATGCACTTGATGTCAATATATTATCGACAATAACATCCCATAAATGGTGTTTGTATACTCAGTTATAAGATGTCGTACTAAACAATTTTGGCTTGACACAACAATTTATGCTCTAATAAACAATATATGAATAATGATTCATTTCTTAAGTTATGCTAAATCAAGAAGCAATAACATAAAGGGTGTTTGTATACTCAGTTATAAGATGTCGTACCAAACAATTTTGGCTTGACACAACAATTTATGCTCTGATAAACAATATATGAATAATGATTCATTTCTTAAGTTATGCTGAATCAAGAAGCAATAACTTCACAATAATTGATAACAAGATATAAAAGACTTGCATAAAGGTAACAAGTTTTGGAGACTTGCATGTGCGTAGTTCGTCTAGTTTACGCGGTCTATCGGCGTCACGTAGTCTATTTATGTCTATTTATACCAATGATAAGCGTTCGAATACTTGTACATAGTTTAAAGGAATAGAAGGCTTGTCTCGTATATCTTTTAAAGATAAATATAACGGTCTAAACGTTCGTCATAAATCCTACACGATTATAAGTTCATGTAGACAAATAAGCGTTTAACGATTAAATCTTTTAAGTTTTATTTCGGGTATTATAACCGCTTATAACTAAGACTCTTTCTACTATACATCAAATAATTTCAGCATTATAACTGCATATAAAATGAATATTCATCAACTATATTTAAAATAAATTGAGCATTATAACTGCTTATAAAATGAATATTCGGCTATTATATTTGAAATAAATCGGGCATTATAACTGTTTATAAAATGAATATTCGGCTCTTATATTTGAGATAATTTTAGCATTATAACTGGTTATAAAATGAATATTCTTACTAAATACTTGAAGAAAATCGAACATAGTAACTACTTATAAAAGTATATTTTCAACTTTATAAGAGAAATAAATCGGACATTATAACTGCTTGTAAATAGGACTTTTGCACTATATACTTAAAATAATTTGGGCATTATAACTGCTTATAAAATTATATTTTTACTAAATATATAAAGAAGAATGAAAATAATAACCACTAGAGTAATACCTCTTGTAGTTGCTAGCTTTACTTCCAATCGCGTAGTGCTTCAATAATTCGAAAGTAAGTTTTATCTCACAATATCTCTCAGAATATAAATATAGAGTACTTTTGCTCTTGAATTGCTCTTGAACATGGTAAGAAATGAATGAACTTAGCTTGCTATTTATAGAAAAACATAGTTTCGCTAATTGCATGTTAGGGGCTCGGCTTATTACACTTTGCACCCTAGCATATTCTTAGAATATTCTTCTAAACTCCTTAATGAAAATATCTTCCAAGCTCGACAATGCAGCTTGCAATTGAACTTATCTTCTAAGCTCCTCAATGAAAATATCTTCCAAGCTCGACAATGCAACTTGCAATTGAACCTATCTTCTAAGCTCCTCAATGAAAATATCTTCCAAGCTCGACAATGCAGCTTGTCACCGTAAGCACGGCAAATCACTTTGTCATTCCCAAGCATGACACAAAAACTTGTCAAAAATAATTTATCGGGCTGCTTCTTGGTGAAATCGTGGAAAACACGACAAATCATTTTGTCGATGTAAGCACGACTAAGCAGCTTGACAAAAAATTTTATTTGACCTAATTCATCGTTTACATAATATAATCACAAAACACACCTGCTTTGAAATATCATTTCGATCTTTATTAAGCACATATGTTACAAAATTTGAATCTCATTAGGGTTTAAGGTTTTAAACTTCTCGATACCTAGTTTTAGGTCACTAAATTAACCTCTAACCATATACGATCGTATTTATAAGCCTCATAAATATTCAGGGTATTACATTAACCATATACAATCGTATTTATAAGCCTCATAAATATTCAGGGTATTACAGAGCTAGTCGTGTGTACGACTTAGAGCTGGCTACGATTTTTCTTTGCCTACACCGACTTCTTCTTGAGCTCATCATCATCCTAGTGCCGACACATAGCCTCCCAAGCTAGATCGGAGACTATGTGGGGTTGATGATCTCTGATCGTAGTCCCGGGTTGCTCACCAACTGCCCGGGCGGCCCGTTGTCTCATCTCGTACAGCCAGCCGGCGTAGTTCTTCACGACATGTGCAATAAATACTGTCACCGACTGCTAGAGATATGTCATCCTCATATCTAAAATAAATCTATAAAAAAGATGTATTGACATATCAGAATTCATTTGAATAGTGTAAATACCTATGATACTGTTAACTTTAAGTTATGTAATTCGATTTACCTGAAATTCACACAACACAATATTCATAAAGGAGGCATCATACTGCGCATATTGGCTAAATCGCATACAGCCAGTAGGCAGGTGTGTCAGGCAGATGGCGTGGAGCGTCGCCTTAACGACGGTGTCCAAAATACTATAATATGAGATAAATAAAATAATGTATTATTTTAATCATTCAATCATATAAACAGGTTGTTTAATTACAATTGACATATTAAATTTAACACTTACTGCGTCGAGTCGACATCTACCCGGACAATGTGTAGCTGTGCTGGCGATCGGCCAAATAAACCGAGATTAGTCCCTCGCTGACGTCGACGAACACTATCTGTGTAAGTGAAAATGATTACATTATATAAATATACTATTTTCATATATGTTATAAATAATTAATTAAACAGAAGGATAATTATTTAAGTTTGGAAACTTACTAGCCGATGACGACGACCTGCCTTGGGTGCCGTCTACACATCCTGAACGACCACCACCATGGCGACCTCCCCCGCTATGTCTAGCCATATATAAGTGTACTATTAAAATAACCAATATTAAGTAATTAATTTGCAGTTAATTTGTCTAAATTAAATAACCGTTCCTATTAGTAAATTATTTAAGAAACATCTTAAGTTCAGACCAAGTACGTCATCAAACCCGTCAGAATCAAAATCAATTTCATCCTCGGATTCTGGCTCTTCTAAATTCGTATCAGTTTCGTCATCGTCTTCTTTGTGTACGACGATATAGTCATTGACAACCACGTCTTCCTCGTCTTCCTCGGCATCGGGTATGTCAACGAGGTCACCAACCACCACGTCATCATCATTTAGCTCTACGACCCTAGGATTGCTAAATTGTTCTTACAACGGGACATCCGTTCCAGACAGATTAGTACCATCAAAAGTCCGAGTCTTCGTTGTGACAACTGTATATCAGAGGCTTCTAGAATTTATGACATTCGGGGCGTAGTACACTTGAGTCGCTTGGCTGGCTAACACGAATACGTCATTAGACTGTAGTTTTGACTTTATATCTACCGTGACGATTCTATTACGATCAATTTTAACACCCTTATCAGTATCAAACCAGCGACACTTAAATGTAACAACTTTTGTACCCATGGGATAATTGAGTACAACCACTTCCTTTAATCGTCCATAGTAATTGGACTCGAAATCTTGGTAACAGCTTCCCAACACGACAACGCCAGAATTGACTGATGTCGTTTCATTCAAGTCATCAACCTTGAATTTGTACCCATTGACGATGCAGCCAGAAAATGAACTAATTAGTTTGTACGGGCCTGAAATAACATCTCTAAAACGCTCATAAGCATTATCCGTTTAACCCTTCTCTTAAACCACTGTTGAAAATTTTCAGTAGTGAATGCTTCCAACTGTGCTGCAGTTAGTCCCGGGTTAGAAGCATTCGCTTCCTCTTCGAATGAACTGAAATAATATAATAACATAGTTTAATTGTTGATTACGCGACAATAATATTAGTGTATTGACATATAATAATACATACTTGATGTATGCCGATATTTCGGGCATAGTTAGAAGCATGTATGTAGATACAATCTTCAAATCTCTGTCGCTTAAGTAAGTCATCGTCTCATGGCCAAATGGTTTAGTTAGATAAGTGAATACAGCTAACTCATCATTAGCTTGAGATTGGGGACCAACGACCTCATTCCTACTTAAACGACTGTGCTTAGTTGAGATTACATCGTCAAAGTATAGAGAGCAGAAGTTGACAAGCTCTTCCTCCGTATAGCGTTCAGCAATTGAACCTTCTACATAAGCTTTGTTTTTCACATTCTGCTCTAATCGACGCATATACCTGAAATAAGATTGAATGGAATTAATACTGATAGTATGAGTTATAAATATCATCAAAATTTAAGTATATAGATGATATTACCTCTCAAAAATATACATCCACCGATATTGCGCCGGTCCTCCAAGTTTCAGTTCATATGGTAAATGAATAGGCAAATGTTCCATTGAGTCAAAGAACCCTAGAGGTAAGATCATTTCGAGCGTATACATTGTTAGCATTATATTCTTCTCTATCTACTCCACATCACTGTACCTTATTACCGTTGAGCAAAGATCCCGAAAGAAATTTGATAGTTCGGTCAAGGCATCAACAAATTTACTAGGTAACATCTCACGATATGCAATTGGCATCAACTTCTGCATGAATACATAACAATCGTGACTTTTGAACCTAGTAATTTTCAGCTGCTCAACCTTAGTGCAACGAGAAATGTTAGAAACATATCCATCCGTGAGCTGCAATGCACTTACCCACTTGCAAACGTCTTCAACCTGTTGCTTGGTAAGACAAAATGGAGCTTTTGGTTTTGAGTTGTTAGGTCAAAGCCACAATTCCCACCTGATATTCATTGCCTCCAAATCTTTATGTCCTTTATCATTGTCTTTTGTTTACCACTCGCATCTAACACGGTGTAAAACAAATTCTCAAATACATTCTTTTATGTATGCATGACATCTATCTCGTACCCTATTGCTCTCAACTTACCTTGCCCCCTTCCCTGACGGTGGAAATGTTAGATCATTTAGCTAGCCCGATATCTTGCTACCCGACAAACGTCCAACAACCCATTTTTTCTCTGTCTTTCTGTTGAACTGAGCAGACATCTTTCTATAACTGTGGTCAGCAGGCAAGAATCTACGAGCAGTTCCAAAGAAACTACTTTTCTGCCTATGACATAGTTATGTACCTTGCACATCCCCCATACAGACTGGACATGATAGCTTCCCGCGAGTCGACCAACCACTGATCATCCCAAGTGCCAGAAAGTCAGTGATAGTCTACAACAAAGCTGCCTTCATCACAAAAATTTTCATCTCCGATTTATCATAAGTCTGAACAACCGTCTCCCACAACATCTTAAGTTCATCGACTAACGGTCTGAGGTACACGTTTATGTCTTTTGTAGGACTCTTATCCCCTGGTATGAGTAAAGTCAAGAACATATACGGATCCCTCATACACATTGACGATGGAAGATTGTAAGCTACCATGATCACTGGCCAAATAGAGTAGGGCTGACTAAAATTATTAAATGGGAAAAAGTCATCTGTAGCCATGCCAAGCCTGACATTCCTAACTTCCTCAGCAAATTCTGAAAAATTTTCATCAAACTTCTTCCATTCATCTCCATCTGCAGGGTGAGTCAGCTGACCAGGCACGACGTCCCTTGTTCTATGCCAAGTCATATGTTGAGTCGTGTGGGACGACATGAATAGCCGTTGAAGCCTCGACGCAAGAAGAAAGTATCGTAAGATCTTCTTAGGCACATGTTTCTCCTTTCCCCCATATTTTGTCACCTTGTACCAAGGAAGCTGTATATATCACATCGTCCCTTATCTCTGTCTGCCCCATAGTATAACATTCAATCCTACTCACAAGCATCGATCTTTTGATATCCCATATTCAACCCCTTGACCATCTTCTTCACTTCGTAATAATTCGTGGGCAAAGTATGATCCTTGGGTAAAAACTCGCTGATAAGAGCAAGCATATCATTGAAACCTCTCTCACTGCAGTCATGCTTATTCTTGAAGTGTAAGAGTTTCGTCACTACAGATAGCCTGATGTGCTTATCATTTCCAGGATATAACCTGACCCCTGATTTAGATAAAAACTTTTAAAAGGCGGCAGCTGTATCATTTGGCTTTTGATGAGCATTGCTTGACGAAGACATCTTTTCAGCCCAATCAATATTTGTAGGGCCATACGCATCGACCAACATCTCCACGATGTCATAGTTATTGACGTATGAATCCCCGTGAACTGGTTGGTCTACACTGTCAGTCAGTTCCCTCAACTCAGTTGATTCCCCGTGATGAATCCATACGAAATACTCATCCACAAAGCCACGTGAAAATAAGTCGAATCTAATCTCGTCGACTTTTTTCCAAATCAGATTTTTACACTTGACACACGAACATCTCATCTTTCCGTTCGGATCATCAGCATGTTCTACTGCTTTGTTCAAAAAATTACACACCCCTTCACGGTAAGCATCAACTAATCCCCTCTCATCAATCGGTATCCTACGGTACATCCAACTTCGGTCGGCTGACATCTTTAACTAAACAAAAGAAACATTCATAACAGGGATATATATTCATATATGTGGTCCATGCATGAATTATATTTTCTTAGTATCTCCACTCTACAGGGGTTAGGTTTCTATCCTGTTCCTAGATGTGTCTCCTCACTAGTGCCAAAACGTTGAGCACGTTTCTTTCTGTTTTAAGAAAATTTCGGCAGCACCTCCCAATGGTCTCCAAGTACACGAAATAGACTAAGATAACTTAATCTAAGTATGCACTCGAAGAACATGTAAATATAACAGCCGAAAAATCTTCAAAACAAAAAAACGTACTTAACCCATTGGCACCGGCCTAAGTGAGAGACATAACATCTAGTAACAGTCCAAACTGGGGACTATTCGACATTCACTCCTAATGAGTGAATATCAAACGGGTTTCTAAGCTCTAAATTAACTATACTGCATGCAGAAGTATATATTCAGTTTATTGTAATTGTGAAAAACTAAGCAAATGCTACTTAGTTCATTTTTCTAATGATAAACTAAGTAAATACTACTCAGTTTATGAGAACTATTATTTGAATATGGGGACTACTATTCGACATTAACTAGTGATTGTCAAACGGGTTTCTAAGTTTCACAGTATAGTACATGCATAAACACTTATTCAGTTTATTTGAATTGTGAAAAACTAAGCAAATGCTACTTAGTTTATTTCAATTATTTTATGTTAATTTAGTTAGTCATAATTTATTTTATTTTACGTTATTTTATTTTATGTTATTTTATTTTATTTTGTATTATATTATATTATATAATTTTTTAAATTTAATTTAATTTATTAAATTAGGCTTATTTTATTTTATTAAATTAAATCTATTTTATTCTAATTTATTATTTTTTTATTTAATTTAATTTAAATTTATTTTATATTATATTATATTATATAATTTATTAAATTTATTTGATATTTTATTTAATTTAATTTATTAAATTCAATTTGTTTTAAATTATTAAATTTATTTTATTTTATTCAAATTTATTATTATTTAATTTAAGTTATTTTATTTTATTTTCGTTATTTCATTTTATGTTGTTTATTTATTTTGTATTATATTATATTAATTATATTATATTTTATTATTTTAATTTAAATTTAAATTAAATTGTTTAATTTAAATTTAAATTTATTTATTTATTTATTGCAGTTATTTATTTATTTTGTTTTTTCTTTTTGTATTGTATTATTTTAATTTATTAAATTTAATTGATTTAATTGATTTTATTTTATTTTATTTTATTAATTATATTATTTTATGCAAATGTATTTTATGTTATTATATTATATTATTTTATTTAGTAGTGTAAAACTAAGTAAATGCTACTTAGTTTATTTTAATATTGAAAAATTAATTAAGTAAAATACATTAATAATCTGCACCCAAAGTTAACAAACTAAGTAAATACATAAACATGGATATCAATCATTTTCAAGCCACCAAGTTAAATATCACACTTTTCAGTGAATTTCAAATATTTAGAAAACTTCTGCACCCCTTTAATATTAGCGGGGCCCACATATATTGCCAATTTTATTTCTGACAGAAATTCGGTCGGGACTTCGGTCAAAAATAGCCACACCCATTTTTCTTAGCTAAATTAACCAACCACAATACATTCACAAAACAAATTCCCGCCTCCAATATCAATATATCACATTCACGGTATCAATATACCCAATAATAACTAGGAAACACTATAAAACTAACAAACAAATTATGTATTCTTCAAGCCCAATTCATAGCTAAAGCAATGCATTACATATTGTAAAAGTACTATGGAACAACTATATAGGCATCAACTGATAATGCAGTATAAACCTCAAACAAATTAAGCCACAGTATAAACCAAATAATAAACCAAATATTCTCAAAATATTTAGGGTTCCAAATTAAGCCTCAATATAAACCAAATTTATGCTTAACCAAATATCAGAATATTTCTCAGCTCCAAATTAACAATTAATTGATAAAAACTTATACCGAAATTTATGCACAACCAAATATCAGAAAATTTAAGGTTCCAAATTCAAAATTAATTGGAAAAAACTAACCTTAATTAGGCAATAATAACAGTTTGTATGAACGAGAAGAAGAAGAATTTTTCCTACAATTTGAAGCTAATTGGAGCTAAAGCCAGCCATTGGAAACTCAGCTAATCCCAGCCACTGAAAACTTAGGGTTCCGACGGACGGAGGTGCGGCACCGACGGACGGAGGTGCGGCACCGACGATGATGGACTTGGCTGGAGGACTCACGCCGATGAGATGAGAAGGACCAGAGAGAGAGCGGCGGGTTAGAGAGAGACACAAAGAGAGAGTTTTTTTTTCTTTTCTTCTTCGACTTACTGCGGGGGTACTGATAGCGATTAGGTTTTAAAACTTATTATTTTCGACGGAATTCCGTCGACTTTACAGTATATTTGACGAAACTTCCGTCGAAATTAATGGTTGTTCCGTCGATATTGGCAAACGCGTTGGAGGAAAAATTTCGCGCCATGCCTTATTCCAATGGAATTTCGTCGAGTTTATACTATTTCTGAGGGAATTAGTTCCGACAGAATATTCTGTCAAAATTATACTAATTCCGAGGGAATAATTTTCGTCAGAAATAATTCCGTCGGAATTAGTCCTTTTTCTTATAGTGATTCTAATTGATGAGTTAACTCGGACAGTCAAATTGATTTATCTCCTGTCTTATTTTTATATATAAGGTATTGATGTCTAAGATTCAAAATTCAAAAAAATAAAAAAATAAAATCATTAATACATGAAATTGATGAAAAGAACTTGCAATTATATTTTAAGAACTAATGAGAGTGACACAGGAAGAGTTATCTACTAAGATTCTATATAAACTCGACGAAATTCGGAATTTCGTCGAGTTTATACTATTTCTGAGGGAATTAGTTTCGACAGAATATTCTGTCGAAATTATACTAATTCCGAGGGAATAATTTCCGTCAGAAATAATTCCGTCGAAATTAGTCCTTTTTCTTATAGTGATTCTAATTGATGAGTTAACTCAGATGGTCAAATTGATTTATCTCCTGTCTTATTTTTATATATAAGGTATTGATGTCTAAGATTCAAAATTCAAAAAAATAAAAAAATAAAATCATTAATACATGAAATTGATGAAAAGAACTTGCAATTATATTTTAAGAACTAATGAGAGTGACACGGGAAGAGTTATCTACTAAGATTCTATATAATTTATATTTTGGTATTTATGGATAATTTAAATATTTGATGTATTTTTATTTATTAATTAGTAGTCAGGTAGGTTTAACTATTCTGGGTCCGTTTATGTTTTGGGCTTACTTTTTAAGTTTATTGAATTTTATTTATTTTTAGGGTTTAGGTAGTATAAATAGTCTCTTAGGGTTATTATTATAGAACAACTCTTATTATTCTGAATTTATAAACATTGTGGCTGCTTAGTCAATTTATTCAACTTTGTGAATTCCTATGATTGCAAAGTTACATAGATTCAATTCCTGTGATTGTTTTTATTCTTTATTCAGTCTTTCGTTGTGTTAGTTGACATCAGAGCCAGGGAGTTAGCCCACGACGAGGATGATTCTACTAATCAAGCTAGAGACAACCCACTCCGATGTCAGTGTAAAGGAGAATGATGTCGATCGAAGCTGCTTAGTCGGGGATTGCAAGCAACCGCTCGTTCATCGTGGGGACTAGTTAAAGCTAGTCGAATCTATATATCTTTTAATTTTCTGTTTATTAAAAAAAAAGTTGTTTCCATATAACATCCCAACATCTGCTCTAAGAAGAAAAAAAATTATTTTTTGCGAATTATTGCCACCGCCATTGTGGTAACATAATTTGCAAATTACTATTTTGTTGCTTATTATTTTGGATCTGCCTCTCATACCTGGTAGTATTGTAAATTGCATATAAGTGTTTATATGTGGCTATTGGAAATCTGACTTGAAGTGGATAACTTTGATATTTAGCTACTGGACATTAGTTTAACTACAAAACATATCTTGGAGTTTTGTATAACAAGTTCAATCCTTGCATCTTGGTGGGAAAAAAATGTCCCGAACTACAAAAATAAAAATTTCACAAGTCGAGGATAAAATTTGTTACCTTAAAGATAGATGTGATTTGTTGGAGTATGGAATTTATGTACGTCGTCGTAAACACTTGTTGCCCGAATATAATGATTTTTTGGAGGAATTAGAAGAAGCACAAGATAGACTTGACAAGTTGAAATATCGGTATCAAGTTGAGAAAAGAAGAGCTAGAGAAGCGTGTCAAAAGGAGATTTATTTTCTAATTGATGAAGTTATTAAGTGTTCCAAAAATTTCATAGCCAGCAAGGAAAATCTTCAAGAAAGTTGTAGCGCCATCAATCCTACTTCCTAGTCATGTGTCCATTCTAATAGAAAGTGTGGAAGACACGAAGGAGGAAGTTGAGGAAGAGGTTATAGTTAAAGACGAATCAAGTTTAGTGATTGAGGATTATCATTATTTGGAGTCATCACGACATAAGGATATGGATATCGTAGAAATTGAGATTAATCATGAGATTGTTCAAAATTCTATGTTCGACAACTTGGAAAATTTTGATTTCATCGTTCCTAATCATTTATTGTAAGTGCAAGTTAATACGAAGGCTTTGATTATTTCAGAGTTATTTCCAAAAAATTTCTTGGGGCTACAACATTGTGCAAAATTTGTCCAAAAGAGATTGAGAATGTCTAACTCTTGGTGCTTGATATTATTTCATTTCAAAATTCGAGGTCGAATTTTCTCTAAAAAAAGGGGAATGACACGGGAAGAGTTATCTTCTAAGATTCGATATAATTTATGTTTTAGTATTTATGAACAATTTAAATATTTGATGTATTTTTATTTATTAATTAGTAGTCAGGTAGGTTTAATTATTCTGGGTCCGTTTATATTTTGGGCTTACTTTTTAAGTTTATTAAATTTTATTTATTTTTAAGGTTTAGGTAGTATAAATAGTCTCTTAGGGTTATTATTATGGAGAACTCTTATTATTCTGAATTTATAAACATTGTGGTTGCTTAGTCAATTTATCCAACTTTGTGAATTTCTGTGATTGTAAAGTTATATAAATTCAATTCATGTGATTGTTTCTATTCATTATATAGTCTTCTGTTGTGTCAAAGAGATAACTCGTTGGACATATATACTTTATATATAGATCAGAACGGATCAAGAGCATACCCCCTTATCTGACATACCAAGCATACCCCCTTTAGCAACGGATCGAGCGACGCTTTGGTCTGTCGCCATAGGTCCGATCTGTCGCTATAGCTTCGGTCCGTCGCTATATGTTTGTCCGTCGCTATATGTTGTCCGTCGCTAAAAGTTATAGCGACGGACCGGACCTATGGCGACGAACCAAAGCGTCGTCCGGTCCGTCGTTAAAGGGGGTATGCTTGGTATGTCAGATAAGGGGGTATGCTCTTGATCCGTTCTGATATATAGATTATACATAAATTTGATTAATAATAAAATACCTTAATTAAGCAGGTGATATAGTGTAATAATTTGTTAATTGTTCACTCCACAAATCACATGAATTGAAGTTGACCTGTACGAACATCAAATTACATCATCAAATTAAAATTGATAGACAAAATGAAACAATGCGAAAAACTAAAAGAAAACTAATCACCGCATATTTATTAAAGACAAAAATAATTCAATTTAGCTATTATATTCTATTGAGAGAGAAGAGATTCGTAGGAGAAAATTAGAGAGAAGACTCGCACGAGGAAAGATAGAGGTGTGTAATGGGGGGAGTTGAATTGGAGAAGGAAAAACTTTATATATATAAGGTAATGATCCATAGTATGTACAATTTGTTATGGATCCTTATAGGACATACACCATCTATACTATTGAAAATAAGAAAGAACGATCAGGATTAGAAATTGAAAATCGACGTCCGCTATTATAAGTAGCGGACGGTAAAAAAAAACACTTAGCGTCCGCTACTATTAATTAGTAGCAGACGCTAATCAGAATGAGTTTGATTTTACCAATAAATATTTACTAATAAATGTTTAGGATTTATTAACCAGAGTTTGGAGTTTATAAACTAGGGTTTAGGGTTTATTAACAATGGTTTAGGGTTTATTAACCCCTACAAACCCTAAATCCTGGCTAATAAACCCTAAACATTTATTGGTAAAGCCAAACCAACTAATTCTTATTAGACACTAATCAGAATTAGTTTGACTTTACCAATAAATATTTACTAATAAATGTTTAGGATTTATTAACCAGAGTTTGGAGTTTATAAACTAGGGTTTAGGGTTTATTAACAATGAGTTAGGGTTTATTAACCCTTACAAACCCTAAATCCTGGTTAATAAACCCTAAACATTTATTGGTAAAGCCAAACCAACTAATTCTGATTAGACACTAATTATTTTTTTTACCGTCCGCTACTAATAGTAGCGGACGTCGATTTTCAATTTCTAATTTTGACCGTTCCTTCTTGTTTTCAATGGTATACATTGTGTATGCCCTATAAGGATCTATAGCAAATACATGCTATGACCACACACACACACACACACACACACACACACATATATATATATATATAGAGAGAGAGAGAAATTTGTTGTTATTTTATTAAAAGATGTTTTTAATAAGGGTAAAAGTAATCTAAGTCATGCCTTAGCCAAGTTTGGCTAAGGCAACTTAGTAAAACGACGTAATTTTACCCCCTAGGGTTAAGTTTTCTATTTTTGGGTTTTATATTAAAAAACTTTAATTATAATTTTTATACAAAATTACGTCGTTTCGTTAAATAGTCTTAGTCAAGTTTGGCTAAAACATGCCTTAGATTACATTTCCCTTTCTAATAATACTGTAATTTTATATTTAACTTTTAAAGTTGTGCTCTATTAGAAATCACGATTTTGGGGTATTTTTTTTCTTATAATTATATAGATTATATAGCTATTAATTGATATAGATACTACCTGATATATATATATATATATATATATATATATAGATACATATATATATATATATATTATTTATTTAACATAGATACTCATAATTATAGTAAATATATTTCGTTTGGTCAAATATTCTGTTTGTTACGTATTTTACCAATATCATGATTAGGATTTCTTAGACAACCATGATATTATTATCATGTTTGTGTGTGTGTGTGTACTTACTAACTTTTAGTGGTCTAAATATTTTAGTGTCTAGTTACTTATATATATATATATATATATATATATATATATATATATATATATATATATATATCGAATTTGGTTTAGGTTTTTTGTATAATATTCTGTTTTCTGGTTACTTATTTTACCAATATCATGATTAGGATTTCTTAGATAACCATGATATTATTATTATGTGTTTTTTTTTCTTTTTTTGTATCATGTGTTTACTTACTAACTTTTAGTAGTCTAAATATTTTAGTGTCTAGTTATGTTTTTTTGTTGTTTTTTTTTTTTGTAGAAATTGGTTTAAGTTATGTATAATATATTGTTTAATTTTAATAAAAAAAAGTAGATTTAGTTTAAGAAAAAGTAAATTATATATATTCATCTAATTAGAAGTAATAGGTTTGTACGGGTTTATAATATTTAGTTTAATGTTGAAATTTATTTAGTATATTGTTTAATTTGAATTAAAAAAAAAAGAAATTTAGTTTGAGAAGAAGTTTAAAAAAGGATGATATATATTTATTAGATTTATTTTTTATTGGTATGGTAGAACAAGTTTAAAAATATGGAAAACAATGAGTGCTTTATTTTGTGAAGGGAAACTCTCAGTTACTACCTTTATATATTGTATAGATAGTAATTTAGTATCTTACAACAATTTTTATTCCTTATAAAATTCATTTAGCTCATTAATTATATAATTTTGCCTTTTCAAACAAAGTTTGTAGATATTCTAATGCAATAATAGTATGTCAAATTGAAATTTTAAAATATATTTTTTAATCATTATATATAAAATAAATAAAAAATTTAAAGTTATGCTATTTGAAAAATAAACCCGTGCGAAATACGGCTCTAATACATTAAAACATGGAAAATGTTAAATCCACACTAAATTTTGTTATTTCCGCACACATGGCCCATACATTAACTATGGTTGAGTTACTTAATAATAATACAAAATTTATATTCCAAAATTGCCCTCACCTAATACCTAATATTTCTATGTTTGGTTTTTTGCCCTCACCTAACCTAATTAAAACCCTAAGAATCAAACAAACCAAATCAAACATCAACCACTAGAAATAATACACCCGAGTCCCTGATCCAGATATGGAGCGAATATCAATTTCTACACAAGTTCTGAAGCGAATATTAATTATACACCATATTAATGAACATAAAGCAAAGAAAAAAAAACTTGAGGACAGAAGGCAAACTTATACTAAATTTCATGATCATTAATTAAAAAAAATGTTCAAGCTGACAGATCACTACATATATAAAAGAGGCACTAATGCAATTATTTTGGGGAGAAGGCATATAACAATTTTCAAACTGATTTCCAAGATGACTAATCTTCCAAAGAGATCATAACAAAAAAGCTGTATTTCAATTGGGTCCATGAAAAAAATAACAAAAAAGCTGCATCATCATCACTATCCAATAAGAAATCACCATCATTCTTTCTCAGTTTCTCGTCATCATCAACATCACCACCAATTCCAACTGTTGCCCAATCTTCCACTATCTGAATGAAATCTTAAACTCACTAAATTTGCTCCTCATTCCCAACGCCCTATCCGAATCCCCAACAACCAGACTCCCCAAATTCGCCTCCCTCGCCCTCCTCAACATCTCTCTAAAATCTGAATCATCCGATACCAATACCAACCCATCAACTCCTCTACTCATAGAATGCTGCATTTGCCTTTTCACAGCCCAATCCGCCGCATGCGGCTTATCCTCCACAGTCTTCACATAAATTCCAGCTCTCCTCAGCTCACCCCGCCAGCCAATATCAAACTTTGGGAGCAATCAAAGTCTTAGCCGCTTCTTGATACTTATGATTCCCATTTATAAACCTCTCCTTGAAACGCTGTCGCTTTTTCCCTTTCAAAGATTTCATTCTGTTAAGCTTCTTTTGCCTCTCTCTTTCTCTCATGTAATTGCCTGAAATGTTTCTTCAAATCCAAATTCGTCTTACACTTCCTTCCGTAAATCCCACAAACGTACGGCTCAGAAGGCGTCGTTTCTCCCTTCCGCTCGAGTAAATCTAAGCGGCGGCGTGATAGGAAGGTTAGGTGAGGGCAAAAAACCAAACATAGAAATATTAGGTATTAGGTGAGGGTAATTTTGGAATACAAATTTTGTATTATTATTAAGTGACTCAACCATAGTTAATGTATGAGTCATGTGTGCGGAAATAACAAAATTTAGTGTGTATTTAACATTTCCCTAAAACATCCATCTTAATATCAATCGGTACAAATCGGAGAGACCTCTCATTATATATACTTAATCAATATGGGACCTTTTATATAATTGTTATTAAAATAACTATCACTATATATAAAGAGAGCGGTGTGTTGAGCACGTTCAGGGCGTAGTGACAGAGGTAGCTTAGGGTCCCGTGTGGTCGGTTACACTGAATATTTTTAAATGTTTTTAACCCTATAAAACTTTGATATTTTACTTCAGGCCCTCCAAAATTTATGAACAAAAGAAAGTATATATAATATTTTTTGAAAAAATATCAAAAAAATACTTCATCTATTCTAAATATATATAAGAATTATTTTATTTTTCTTTAAGTCAATTAAAAATATGAGCAAATTCATAAATATCACTATTTTATTTTTTTGTATATCATTATACGAATATCAAATTTTATGATCTTTACTCCACTTTGTGTACCATATACAAAAAAATTTTGTTTCAACCAAAAAATATAAAGTTGTTACAAAATTTGGACCGAGGGCGGTTTCCTCGAATCCCGCTAAATTTAGGGTCCTTAACACTAATATACAACAATTCTAAAGTATTTACAAAAATAAAACATCCACAAAATAATTACAAAAATAACACAACATATTAACTTTACGATAATGACTGGCTACCATTTGTTTTTCACCTAAGGATTGAAAATTCAAAACCCTTCTTCTTCTTCTTCTTCAAGTTTGTACACTGTTAGAACTATTTTCTCTCTCCTCTTTTTGTTGTTCTTGATCTATGCTCTGTTAAATGTTTGGTGGATGAATAGAAATTAAGAAAGTGATGATGATGAATTTCGACTGCTGCAGGCTATTCAGAAGCGCCATGAAAATTCATTGTTGAAAACAGAAATGGATAAGCTTCGCGACGAAAATAAAGCCTTGAGGGATATCATTAAAAAGGCCGCCTGTCCCAATTGTGGTGTCTCTACCTCCACCAAGGACGCCGCTATAGCAACTGAGGAACAACACCTAAGGATTGAAAATGCTAGACTAAAATCTGAGGTTCACAAACTAAGCTACCTACTTATATTTACAAGATAAAAGAAAAAACTAATTATATAAAATTTTCATGTTTTGACGAATTAAGGCATGTATTAGTTAGTACTTGAGAAAATGTAATAACAATTATGCAGATTATGAAGATGCATCTTCATGATTATTAAGGCATGTATTAGTTAGTACTTGAGAAAATTTTCATGGTGGACGGCGGCGGCTGTGTCGTCGTGATGGAAAATGAGTTGAGGCGGAGGAGGGTAACCAACCCTTAATACAAAGGTAACCAACCTTAATACATAGGTAACCAACCTTTAATACAAAAGTAACCAAACCTTAATACAGAGGTAACCAACCCTTAATACAAAGGTAACCAAACCTTAATACAAAAGGTATCCAACCTTAAAACAAAGGTAACCAACCTTTAATACAAAGGTAACCAAACCTTAATACCAAGGTAACCAACTTTTATACAAAAGTAACCAAACTTTAATACAAAGGTAACCAACCCTTAATATAAAGGTAACCAAACCTTAATACAAAGGTAATCAAACAGTAATACAGAGGTAACCAACTTTTAATACAAAAGGTAACCAACCCTTAATACAATAGTAACCAAAACTTAATACAAAAGGTATCCAACCTTAAAACAAAGGTAACCAACCTTTAATACAAAGGTAACCAACTTTTAATACAAAGGTAACCAAACTTTAATACCAAGGTAACCAACCTTTATACACAAGTAACCAAACCTTAATACAAAGGTAACTAACCCTTAATATAAAGGTATTAAAACTGGACTCTGACCCATTTTATTCTTTATGCTGTAATTTTTAATAACCGTGACCCTCAATTAAAATTATCATTATATATTGGCATGCAGCCTTTTTTTTCTTTTGACTTTTTATTTTTTGGGATTCTCTCTCTCTCTCTCTTTTTATTGATGTTCACTGTAACTGTTTGAATTTGCTTTTTGCAGGAAGCCTTGCTCAGGGCATAAGTTAAAGGAGATTATTGGAAGCAAACTAAATGCAAGGAACTTAGCGGACATGACATATTCGGTCCTCCTCCTAAGATTCCTCCTCGATCATTCACTGTTGCGCGCAACTTGGAACTGAAAGGAACCAGAGACATGGGAGAACCTGCACCATGAAATGTACGCACGTCTGTCAAAGTTTCTAATGTAAGTCAAATTGCAAGGCTTATCTCTAGTTTCCAGTATATTTTTTCTTTTATATGACCTCTCTCCTCCTCTTCCTTGAACAATTTTAGATTTCATACAACAGAGAGTATGGGTGGAAAAAAATGAAAGGAGAGAGAAAGAGGAGAGAGGAGAGAGAATACTTGTAAATAAAAATGAAAAAGTGTAATACTTTTGTAATTATTTTATAGATGTATGATTTTTGTAATTATTTTCAAAAATGTACTAATATATGTAATTAACCCCTAAATTTATTCATGGTTGTACCATATTACATGATCTCGGCCCGTTCGAAAAAAATATTCTTACTTCGTCCCAGTCAGGGTGATCAGTAGCATATTATATGTACCCAATTCTAAATCTTTCGAGTTCAAATAATGCCGGTCACTTGGGTTTGGATTCGAGTACTATTGCGGATTCATGTATTTTCTTCCCATCTACTCTTGCAATCAAATGCAGAACAAGACAGTAGAGAAGGAAGCGACAAGGGTTCAGCTAAAACCCGGGTATAAACGGGACAGTTTTCCACAAATATGACCCATTTTGCTATGTTGATTTGGTTCGGGCGATTCAAAATTGGAGGCAATCGATGGATCAGAAATTAAAGATAGGAGCTCTACACAAACTAATCAACTGGTGCATCTTTTCCGTAACATTACTTTCGCATTGAAGCATTGCGTAGTGCATTGAATCACCCTCCTTAGTCTGTCATCCCCTTTTAGAGTGGCAGTGGCGGATGCAGGATTCAACTTCAGTGTTGACAAATTTTTTTTTTTATAAATATTTTGAGTTACAAAAAAATTAGAGTGAAGTAATAAAATTAATTAAAATACAATACTCCTTCTGTTCTAAAATTTGAAATATATTTTTAAATGAAGACTTCAAAATAATTTTATATATACAAGTGTAGCATTACTATTAACTAAGGATTTAGTAATGGAGGCTATATGGTAGAAATGATAGTAAATTATACTTTTTTCATAGTGTTTTTAAGTTTTAAAACAGAAAAAAAAGAAAAGAAATGAGTGAAAATTTTAAATTTTCTATCTATTTTTCTTGTTTGTGAGTTTTTAAGGGAAGAAAAAGAAAAGAAATAGACAAAAAAAAATTGACTGTTTTTCTTACTAAAGTTTTCCATTAAAAACTGTAGGCAAGGAAATCGCACCTTGCTCGAATTAGGGTTTCGTGTGAGCTGAGGAGGAGAGAAATCCACGAAGAGTACAAAAATAATTGAAGAGTTGAAAAAGAGAGAAGAACATGTAGACATTTACTCTAACAACACTTGGCAGAACTCTTAGAGGGAAAGAGCATTCATGGGTGTCTCCGGTCTAGAGAGAATCCAAAAACGTCCCTTCTACTAGAATGGAGGGAGTATTTATAGAGTTTTTTAGAAAAGTGATCATGTGCCTGGCACATGTCTAGGTTATGTGCCTGACATTTGACCTCAGGAAAAATTCTAGAAATACCCTTAGTTACCCAAGTAACGCCCAAATCGTCTCATCCTTCTAGTCGTCAATCCAATCCCTCAACTATTTCTCAAAACGAGTTGCCTCCATAAGCTTTCTGCCTCAGGACTCATGGAAGCCTCTCTCAGGTCTCATATTTCAAGGTCTTTATTATTCATGTCATTTAATCTCATCGTCGAAAACTTCAAAAGAGCTCGGCACGGATCTGGGGAGGCCATGCCCTAGGGGCTAAACCTTAGGGGGGAAGGTTGAACCCTAGAAGGCTGAACCCTAGGGTAGCCGAACCCTAGGGGGCCAAACTCTAGGTTCGTGCCTCCTTTGATCCCCTTTGCTCGTCTTAGCCTTTCTTGCTCAATTTTCATCCTTTTCTCATGATTCTTGGTCTTGTAAGAAGTTTCTCTTGTCATGGATGATTCAAGGAAAACCATTCCTAGACCCTCGCAAGTTTTCTTGCCTCTTTCCTTGGTTCAAGTTCGTTATTCCGTCATTGCTCCACTCAACGTTTGTCCGACATAATATTCGAGAGTATGAAACGGTGTACCTCTTGGGAGGCCAACCCCTAGGGGCGCACCTCAGCTTTCTTGTTTCTTCTCCGTTTGTTTTTCTTGTTTTGTCCTTATTTCGTTCTGGTAGTTCAAATCAAGTTCAATCGGGAAAGTCATAGTTGAAATTTGTCTCGAGATGGGACCACCAAGAGGTGGTCAAATGATACGATCCTGATTAGGGTCGCATCGAACAATAATAACTCAATTCAAGTCTCAGGGGTTCATCAAGTGATTTTAAGTAATTAGGGTGAAAATTATTCAAGGAAATTCAATAAAAGAGTTGTTCCTCAATTAATTAGCATGACCCAAGTATTATTGGATCAAGGGAGCGCAATTCAAGCATTATTGGGCTGACCCAAATTCAGCCCAATTCTAATCAGCTCATGCTAGCAACTAATTCTAATTCCTTAGCCAATCATACGGATTTTATAATTCCAATTTAGCTCATGTGGGCCGCCATCTACTTAGCTTTATATAACATATTATTGTGGGCCGCCTTTTTCTTAGCATATTATTACATAGCAGCCAAGGATTCCTTCTAATATTATGGGCAACATGCTAAACATATTACATTCATGTGGGCCACGCAATTTATGTTCTAACATATTCAGCAAAAGAAGGCTTTATTATGTGGGCCTAACATATTCCTAAACTAACATATTCAACAAGCTGACTAGCCAAATCACGTGGGCCTTATAAACATATTGAGCAATTGAAAAGGAACCACACGGATACATGGAATCAAGCAATTGAAATCACGGATCCAAATGGAGGAAGGCTACGGATTCTATAATTCCAATTAGAGAATGGATTGTTTCATGCGGCAATCTGATTTCTAGTTAATTTTGATTTACGTGGCAATTAGCAATCTGTTAGTTTGATTCTTGGAATCTAGAAGCTTATACAATCTGATTCCAAAATTAGTTTTAATACTAATGTAATTAAGATTTTATTTAGTTAGAATTTCAATTCCAATTTTAAGTTTTATTGTTATGTAATTTGTTTCTTTTGTTTTTAGGATTAGGATTACTTTGAGTAATATAAATAGGGGACAAAGCTGATGTGATTGATACATTTAATTCAATTAATAAAATACTTGTGAGATTTTTCTCTTTTTTTGATTCTTTAAGAATTTCTAAGCTAATCTTAGTTTTCTTGATATTCAATTTGACTTATCATTCAACAATGCATAGTTGGGTGTGGCGTCTTCGACCGTATCAATCGTCGATTGTACCAAGATTTTTGCTTACATATAAACAACGGGTCAAGGTGTCGGTGTCCATTCAACGCAGATTTCTTTATACTGTCGATTGTACCAATGTTCTCGTCTCAATATAGGCGAAGGGTTGAGGTGTCGAGAGTGTTCCACCGTATAACTTTGCTAGAAACAATACGAACAATGACCACCTCATCTTCCGGTCGGCAAGTAAGACGAAAGCTTCAACTGAGGCTGAAAAGATGAAGAAAAAGACAATATACGTATGCATTCGTATTAAATTCGCAGAAATTAGCTTATTTGTTGACATGTGTCTATCTCCGACGATTTAATTGGTCGGAATGACAAAAAGGAACAGAATTGATTTCCAAACTTTGAAGGTCAAACTGATTTTCGTCCAAACTTGGGGGGACAGTTTTGTCATTAGCCCATTTTTTATTTTTATTTTTTTATTTTATTTTATTTTGTTTACTTTGGATCAATTGTTAAGCTCTTTGCACTACCAAGGTGCTAAAACATGCCCCTTGCACGCTAGAAGCTTAAAGTGATCATAAAAGGTGGTATGATCCAATGCTAGTATGTCGGATAATGTAATATTTTTCTTGTTTTTATTACGGTGTGATGCTAAGTTATGTAGCATTTGAGGTTGTTCCGTTAAAGTCTTTTGGATTTGGGGCTTCTTTTTTTCCTGAATTTCTGCTAATGGTGTATTGAATATTCATGCAGGTTGGACCAGAGATTTGCTTATTGAGAAGATGGGGGAGGGTTTTATAAATCTGATCACATAGTACACTATTTATGGTATGCACTTTTTCTATAAGACTAACCGGAAAAGTCTACATGCATTTCCTCCACCTTACTATGACTTAATTGGTAGCTGATTTGAAATAGAAGTTTAGGGGCTCTGTCTCATTGAAGTAGAAGTTTGAACTTTTTGAATGAATTTTTGATAAAGTGCATTCATAATTTAGGACATGCCATAAACAAATATAGCATTACTTTTTCCTAGTTGTATTTCCTACTTGTATTAACGAACCAACTCAATTAAAGAGTGAAAATATAAGGGTCTGTTTAGTTACAAATAAAACCACATAAAAAGAAAGAACGAAAAAAAAAACTTAACTTTGTCTGTGAATTTAGTCTACCTTTTTTCATATATCATCTATCTTATTACATTGCATTTGTCAAAAGAATTTTGCATCCTATTTTAACGCAGTCCCCACATTACACAATCTTTTGAACACTTCTATTTTTTTGTTACAGGTATTTCTTTGTCTTAACTCATTCTTCTATTCTAGTAGTTCAATTGTATGTGTTAATAATGAGACAAATACTCCCCTCTTTTTTTGTTTTGTTTTGGTGTTATTGTGTTTCTTTGGATTGATCAAGTGGAGGATATACTATTTAGTCAGTTCATACAATATATGGCATGTATTATTTACTCGGTTCATTAGTATTTATTTAATATATAAATAAATGTGTAGAATTGAGATTGTTGGTAACTTTTATAGATTTTTTTTATTAAATGAAGACATGTAATTCGATGAATAGCTTCATTCACAATCATTATAGTTCGAGCATCACAATACTAAGAACAGTTGAACACATGTATTCATCGAACTACGTGGTTTTAATAGAAGTAGATTTTGTTTTAATGTTTCGTTCCGTCCAGCCGACTAAAATTTGTATTGCATGCTCATAGTGCTAAAACACCAAAGTCTGTTTCATCAAGGAATTAAATAAGACCTGTATTTTTTTCTTTTTAATAAAGGAAGTATTTACTTTTTGGCCTAAAAAGATTGTTCCTCCCATGAATTGAACAAGCATCACTTTGTACACCTCCTAACGAACATGTTATATGTTGTAATGAAAGAGCAGCTCATGTTATATGATATGTGAAATATGATATGAATTAAGGATTGTACTATATATATATATATATATATATATATATATATATATATATATATGTTACTTAATTTCCTTGTGCTTTACTTGTTTATTACTAATATTTTTAACATGTTCCATTTTCAAATGTTTATTTGCATGGACTTATCAGGGATTATCAAGTGAGTAGATTTTACAATATAGTTTTCCACTTTATATTTCGGGAATACATGTAAATTAAGCTCTTTTTATGTATATTAAAGCTAGTAAAGCTCGGCTTAACAAGTCTAAATGTCTTCATCCAATTTTTTCAGTAGCACAGACTGTTCGTTTATATGCTTTCAAGAACATATTGAAAATGCTACATCCTTTCATGCTTTACGTGATTGAATAATTGTGGTAGTTTAGATAGTTGATTGTAAAGATGATGAATGATCATGTACGAGATGATTTTATTTAATTAAAAATATTTGAGTTTTTTGTACTTCTGTCATAATTTGTTATGGGGTCATTGAGCCACGATTTATTTTGCTTGTAAAATAATTTCGACATTCGTTACATAACAAAGAACAAATCATAACAACTTTCGTTGCACATATAAAGCAAACGGCAACGTATAGTTTCATTGCTAATCAACCACAACTTTCGTTGCTCTCGAAAAATAATTAGCATCGAATATTATCGTTGTTAATTAATTGATCATAATTATCCATAACAAGACTAACGACAACGAATAATCTCGTTGCAAAATAATATATGATCGATATATTTTGCACATTTAGTAACGAATATCGTTGCCAAAAAGTATACAATTAGCAACAAAAACTAATTAAGGCAACAATTTCTATACTGTTCAGTAACGGCAAACATCGTTGGCAAAAATGTTTCAACCGCAACGAAATTTCATCTTAGTTGACAAAAAAAGAGGTTATTTTCATTGTCAATTATAAGGATTTTGCAACGAAAGTTGCTTTTCAATAACAATTTCTTAATAAATTTACAACAATACATTTCGTTGCCAAATGATCTATGCTTTTACACGAAAACCAACTTTCGTTGCGAAATATCTCACTTTCTGCAACGATCAAAATAATTTCATTGTTAGACAATTAGCAACGTTCATTGCGCAACGGATGGTCCAATGACCGAAAAATTGTTGCAAATGACATTTAGCGATGCAATTTCATATCTTTAGCAACGAAAACTGGTTGTTACTGAATCGCCATTTTTTGTAGCGAAAGAAAGAAACTATGTGTAGCTCTGACCCCAATTTAGAAATTTCTGTCCTTTTTGTTTAGGAATATATACTATTGAATTTTAATCTTAGAGTTAGAGACTTGCAGGAATATGGGAAAATCTAGTGAAACTTACATTTATATTATTAATAACAGTATTAATGTAAACGGGTAGTTTAATCATTTTATATTCATACTGCAGTAAGGTAGTTATAGGTGTGGTTCTCACCCTTGCTCAGTCCTTATATTCCTTTTCCATTTTAGTTTTGTAAACAGACTATCTATTATTGAAATAAGATTTCAGCTTTACTCTTTACAAATGTATCATGGTATCAGAGTTATGGAACTTTACCTAGGGTTTTCTCTTCCTTCGTGATTAGATCTCCATCTCCATTTTTTTGCAAATTCACATTTCTTATGTGCAAATTCTTCGTCTCACTTAGCTATATGTTTCTACAGTACTTTTGTACTTCCTCTATGTGTATTTTCCCCTCTTCTGCATAATTTCTCTTCATTTGCAATTTTTTTTCATGGCTTCTTATGCAGAGCTGCTTCTGGTTCTAATCAGCCTATTGTTGGTCCTGTGGATGCTAATCATCCTTACTATCTACAAACCTCTGATCATCCGGGAATGGTATTAGTTACTCAATTACTTACCGATCAAAATTACAATCAATGGAAACGCTCAGTGATGATTGCTTTATTAGCGAAATATAAACTCGGGATGATTGATGGTTCCCTCCCAAAACCACCTGCCGACTCGCCATACGTTAATCACTGGATCTGCTACAATGATATGGTAATATCTTGGCTTTTAAACTGTTTCTGCTGATATTCGCAATAGTATTGTGTAATTACCTAATGCCAAGATGATGTGGGATGATCTCTCTACTAGATTCTCTCAAAGTAATGTTCCTAGATTGTTCTATTTGCGAAAAGAAATCTCCATGTACACTCAAGGATCTCTGTCTATTGCTGCATATTTCACTCGATTTAGGACATTAATTGATAAGTTGGACAATCTATCTAGCATTCCCACTAGTGTCTGTACTACCTGTCCTTGTGCAGTAGCCTAGAAAATAGCCACTTATGAACAAGGTTTGAACTCAGTCAGTTTTTGATGGGCCTTAGTAATCAATTTACTGGGACCAGGGGACATATTTTACTCATAAATCCCTTACCTTCATTGAATCAACCTTATTCCATGCTACTGCAAGAAGAACATCAAATAGATACTTCTAATACTTCATTTATCACTGCTAAGAATACTGCAATGAGTGTCAAACATCAGAACTACCAAAGAAATGTCAAAAGTTTTACCAAAAAATCACTACCTGTATCTGTTGTGCCCTCTATGGATCAAACCAATCTTACTTGAACCTACTATCATCAGGATAAACACAATAGAGACAAGTGTTTCTTCCTTCATGGATATCCAGCCTAAGTCTAAATTGAGATCTAAGACTACTTCAATTGCTGCTCAAGTGCCTGCATAATTACCAATTGATGATGAGGGGGTCACCAAGTCTTTCAACTCATCCACTGGTGAGAAGCCCTCTATGGATTCTTTACCATTTTTAAAAGCTCAATGTCAACAAATTTTGCATTTGATTCAAGTAGGCATGAAAAATATGACTACATCTAGCACTGCTCACCTAGCATAGTATCAGAGCTCAGGGTGTGCAAGGTCTTGGGTTCAAATCTTCCCGGTCGTACGTTGCCCTTTATATGGGTGTGTATGTTGTGCAAGGTCTTGTAATCAAGCATTCTTGCTACACGTTACCCTTAATATTGATATTAATGTATATGCACGTATTGTTGCTCGATTTCGCAACCGATAAAACACGCGCAAGTATACGCGGTCAACAAGTAATAGAGTGATAAATAAAAGTCGATCCCACGAGGAATTATCACTAATGTTTAACCAAGTACTAACTTTATATCATCTCGATCTTATTTAAACAATCGGATAGAAGGTAATTAATTAAACTAATTAATTCTAATTATCAAATCAATTAAATGGATAACGATTGGTATCTAAGACGCTACAAGCTAAGATCATAACTTTACCCCCACACAAGCATTCTGTCAAACACTTAGTGTGCTATGTTCATTGAATATCTTAACTGTCTCTCTTTGGTCTTAATGGTCACGACGGATTGTCGACCGAGAACTCATAAATGCTCATACGCCTCTTCCGAGGTATGCATGAGCATATCCTATCAAAGATCTACCCAGAAGGGATTAGAACTGAAAAGAACATCAAAGCTAGGTAATAATCCTCACATTCCTATGCTAATTATTCAAAGCAGAGAATTAAAGCATAGGTTCTCAATTAGGTCACACATGGCATATAAGTATATTCCTATCTTACACACAAATTAGGCGATCTATAGGTATAGACAAATCCTAATCACATGCCAATATATCAGACATGCATCTATAATCCACTTCCATTTCTTATAGAATACCAAAATCATCACTAAGTTCTTTAGCAAGAAACATAAAGCACAGATATTTTGAACCAAACCATATGGTGCCAATCAAAGAGATAGGAAAGTCAAATTCAAATAACAAAGGGTTTCATTAGCATAACAATTAAACTAAATAACATAAATAAATAACATAAGTAGATAGATAACTAATGAGCTAAGAACACAATATTTCCACACAAGCACTTTATCAAACACTTGCCATGCAATGCTTCATTTACATCTCCTAACTCTCTAATTGATCATAATGGTCACGATGATTTGTCAACCGAGAAACCTAAGTATTCATACGCCTCTTCCGAGGTCATATGACTATCACCCCTTGCGGCACATAGGTATATTCCTATCCTATATACTAGCAAGTCATTCAATTCTAAGAACAATCACAAGGCACATGTCACAAAAGCCCCGTAAATCACTCCTCAAACGAATAAACTCTCACAGAAGGGAGTCATTAAGTCTAAATTCTCTACTTGGTTACATATGGCGCATAGGTATATTCCTATCCTATACACAAATTATGCATCCCAACACACAGAATAAACATAATCATATGTCAATATACTCATGGTCTCAATCAATAATCCATTTTCCAATTTCATAAAGATTTCCAAGTTAACTACCAATTTCTTAGCAATTAAACATTAAACACATAATATATCGATCCACCTCATATGGTGCCAATCAAAAGAAGAAGCTATTCAATATATATTAAGCAAATGGGTTCCATTACATTCTTGGTTCACAAACTAATTAATTACATAGTAGAAAAGAGAAAGAAAAGAAAGATAAAAGTGGCTTCCCCAATTTTGGTAGATAAAACTCCAGTAGAGCACCTCCATTGAAGCTCTTGAAGAACCATGGCCAAAGGCCATGGCCTCCCCTTCCTTTTGCTCTGTTGCCGCCTCTCTCTCCCTTTCTCTCCTTATTTTTGTAACTCAGATGAAGGATAATGAAAATGGGTCATTAGATAGGTCATTTAACACCCCTGTTCTGCCCAGATTTCGTGCTTGGCGCTGCGGCGTGGGCATTTGGCCTGAAACTTACACTGCGGCGTCAAGCATGACCTTGGCTACTGCTAGTTCGCGCTGCAGAGTGGCCATTTACACTAGGAATTCGCGCTACAGCGAGGGTCCCTGAGTCTGGATTTCTAGCTTCGACGTCTGTTGAAAAAATGACCATAACTTCTTCGTCCGAATTCGGATTAAGGCGTTTAAAGAGGCTATGGAAAGCTAAGAAGTAGCTCTACAACTTTCATAACTGGAGCTCGTCGAGATAATGGCCGGAGCAAGTCTCAAATTGAGCTCGAAGCAACTGCTGTGTAAAATGCATGCCAAATCCGATGGTAAAATGACCATAACTCTCTCATACGAACTTCACATTGGATGATTCTGGATGCTCTGGAAAGCTAAGACAAAGATCTACAATGTTTGTTCTTTACGTTTTGAGAGATTCGGATTGGATCATGGGTGAAATTGAGAAACAATCAGCTGGAATGCCAAAATTAAGCCAAAAACGCATCGATCCAAGGGGCCTTTATTCAATACCTACAAAACAAAGTTAAAACATATAAAATACATACAAAAACATATAAAAGCAATACAAAACCATATAATATAACAATAAGATAAAAACACATAAAAAGGAACATACACTACCCAAGAACACACATTTTCATCAAGCCAAAAGTACTCAATTCGTAAGTATAAAACCCACTCATCACGTATGCACGTGAGGGGGGTATTAGCTTGATATTATGCATGTATGCAAGGTCTACTATTCTCTGCCTCTAGTGAACTTACTCTCACAACTTTTTGTGATTCTAACTGGGGAGGATGCAAGGCTTCAAGACAGTCCTTAACTGGTTATTGTATTTTATTGGGAAATTCTCTTATTTCTTGGAGAAGTAAGAAGCAGTCTACAGTCCCTAGATCCTCAATGGAAGCTGAGTACAGGTCTATGGCAGACACTTGTTGTGAACTTACCTGGTTACTTGTTTTGCTTCATGATTTTGGTGTGCAACAGCTTACTCTTGTTACATTGTTCTTTGACAACAAATCAGCCTTACATATTGCTTCCAATCATGTATTTCATGAAAGGACAAAATATATTGAAATTGATTGTCATATTGTGAGAGAAAAGTTACTCAAAGGCATCATTACCACTACTCATTTACCTTCAACACAACAGATATCTTCACCAAAGCCTTATCCTCAGATCAATTGCATACTTTAACTTCCAAGTTGGGAGTGTGTGACCTGTTTCACCCTTCCAATTTGAGAAGGGATGATAACAGTATTAATATAAATGGGTAGTTTAGTCATTTTATATTCATACTGTAGTAAGGTAGTTATAGGTGTGGTTCTCACCCTTGCTTTGACTTTCAGTCCTTATATTCCTTTTCCATTTCAGTTTTGTAAACAAACTCTATTATTGAAATAAGATTTCAGCTTTACTCTTTACAATGTATCAATTATGCATGTGATTTTGCACAGTAAAGGGATGTCTTGTCAATATGCTATCACATTTAGTATTATTCTCCAGGTCCTAAACTAAAGAATTTTAGTTTTTAGTTGATTTATGTTAATAATATTAAGACTTTTATAGCAAACACATCGATATATGTTATTTTTATTAATAAATTTGAAAAGTTATATCCAAGTGTATCATGTTAGATCAAAGTTACTGAGTAATGTCATAAAAATTTATTAGACGTTATAGATTGAAAGTAAGTTTTCCTCCCTAAAATTGAATTGTAATAGTATTTGTTCCATAAACAAAAAGGTCGATATAAACTGTAATTTTTTGTAAATTAATAAGAGATGTAATACCATTTTTTAGGAGGAATGGAAATTGAGAATATTTCAAACTAATTCACCTTAAAAATGGGAATTAATTATAACAATAATGAAGAAATAACCTCTAGACGGCTCTAGTCATGAATTTTAAATAAAAACAATTGTCACCCGTCTAGAGAGTTGCGTTGCAAAATTGAGGAAGAAATGGGACATTTAAGTGTGCTAAGCTTAGCCCTGAGGATATTATGGTCTATGGTGGGAAAGAATCTGGAAAACTTTGAACATCTAGAAAGAGAGCAAAAATAAAAAACTTGTTTTTGGTAACTAAAAGACTTGTTATAGCCTCTAGAAACTGGTAATTTCCCTCCATATTGGAAAGTGAGTTTCAATAATCAGAAATGAGAGTCTTATCCCATAATATAAATAGCTATTAGTTGAAATGAATAGGCTCCTGATAGACTCCATGATACGCTTACATGAGGTGGTCGCCGCCCAGGTCGTTTCTAACCAAGTTGTAAGGTAGAACACGCACGACACCTCAACCCTCCATATTGGAAAGTGAGTTTCAATAATCAAAAATGAGAGTCTTATCCCATAATATAACTAGTTATTAGTTGAAATGACTAGGCTCCTAATAGACTCCACGACACGCTTGCGTGAGGTTGTCGCCGCCCAAGTCGTTTCTAACCAAGTTTTAAGGTGGAACACACACGGCACCTCAACCATTCGCTTATATTGAAGCGAGAACCTTGGTACAATCGATAGTGTAAGGAATTCTGCGTTGAATGAAACACCAACGACACCTCAACCCGTTGCTTATATGTAAACAGGAACCTTGGTACAATCAACGATTGATGTGATAGAAGACGCCACACCCAACTATGTATTGTTGAATGACAAGTCAAAATTAAATCTCAAAGAATAACTTAGAAATTCTTAAAGAACCAAAAGAACACTCATTTTTTTATAGGATAAGACTCTCAAGAAATTTAATGAATAATCTGAATATATCAATTACATCAGCCATGTTCCTTATTTGAACTACTTTAAGTAGCCCTAATTCTAATAGGAACAAATTACATTACAAGCAATTGTTTGGGAATTGAAAATCTAGCTAATAAGCTTCCTAATTACATTAGAATTGCAAAACTTCCTAATTTTTTCCCAAAATCTCATGTAATTTTCCTTCCAGATTCGGACCTGAGCGTTGCGGCACTGCCTATGCAATAGCTCAGCACTGCGGCGTGCTGGCGTTGGGCTGAGCAACTACAAGGGTTAGTACGTTAGACTTCCTAATTGCCTTGTCATGTAGTTTGAATCATTTTCCTTTATTTCGTGCTTTTCGAACTTGTGTTGCCACTTGATAGTTTGTAATTGAAAGTAGTATGCACACAAGCCAATCATATTTGATATGATGTAGCATATACTTTGTGTTGGTTCCCGGGGACACAATATAGATCTAGAAGGGGAGGTTGAATAGATCTATAAAACTTTTTCCCTTTATTAATGAAAGTATAACAGTTAATCAAATCAATTCATGCACATCGGAATAATTATTAATAACCCCTTCATAGATTCGAACACAGCCTCAGTTCAGTTTATCAATCTATAGTATGGTGATAATAGATATAGCAGTTTATTGAGCATAAAGTAAATGACAGAAGATAAATGACACAGGAGATTTTAAGTGGTTCGGAGACGTAATAACTCATACTCCACTCTTCTACTATAACAAGTAGGAATCCACTAAATGTTTTAGTCACAAAGACAAGGACTCTACGCCCTCCTTAAGTCCAGCAGACAAGAGTTATTTTTAGCCACAAAGGCAAGGATCCTATGACCCTCCTCAACCCCTGCAAACACGGATCCTCTGACCCATCTTGTGTCTTGCACACTTGAGTTGTTTTTAGTCCCTCGGACAAGGATCCAATGACCCTCTTCAAGTCCAGCAGACTTGGAAACCCAGTTCACAAAGAACCCTTCAAGGCCAGCAGCCTTGGAACCTGTAGACTAAGCCCAGCAGACTTAGAATCTCTTGTACCCTATGGTACTCAGCAAGTCCAGCAGACTTGACTTTGTTTAGTCACTTAAGACAAGGACGCCCCGCCCTCTTTGGTGTGTTGATTGTTTGTTGGGTTGTGCTGCCAAGATGAACTTTGTTCTCCTTCATCTTTAGGTACTTGGCAGCTGCTAGTGATCTTCTTCTGGATGCTGCTGATGATGGTCGTTGACGTCCTTCTTTCTTCTGGTACATAGCAGATGCAGATGATCACTTCTATTTGAACACTGATTGACTTGCCCAAGTCACTTCTATTCAGTACATAGTGTTCATATCTTGATCATAGAGTTGTCCATTCTGGATTTGGTTACTCTAGATCTTGGCTTCTTGGTCTTTCGACTCTTAGCTCATATGCCAACACTTTGGCATATCTCAGTGAGGCTCCTAGCTGATAGTATAGTCTGTGTTCTTGCTCTCTTGCTCACTGGATACCAACACTCTTCTATATTCGAGTGTTGTTCTTTCTTTTGTAGTTCTCCATTTTCTTTCCCGTTGGAAGCTTGCTGTTGAAATCTTCCCGTTGCACTTCTTTCTGTTGGAGACTAACTTTCTGCAGACTTGTTTATAATATCACTGATCATTTTGCTTCCCTAAGTCTGCTAGTGATGGCTGAGTCAGCATCCATTAGCTGGTACCAAGATAGTGGAGTCACATGCGCTGTTTGTTGACTGCTGCAGATATGACTGTTTGAGCTCCACTCAAATGGGTTACATATTATACTCCTTTATGTATCAGCCGCTCATCTTGGAGTAGCAACCCTGAGTGCCCTAATATATTTAATCCAGCTGGCACTCTCTTACTTGCTCTACGATCATCTTAGGTGTAGCCTTAATCTTAGATCGTAGAATGAACTGCTTGCTTTGAAGACTGCTTCCTTTGTTCGTAGAGTTTACTGCTAACTTCAGTTGTGGCCTCGTGCTCTCTTGCAAATTGTAGAGTGGTTGTCTGTACTTGCATTGTGCTTTGATGTGCTTCTCACTATATTGCAGTCTATGCTTCCTCATGCTTTGTGATCTTCATTTAGCTTTTTGTTCCAGAGCATAGCATAAATGATCTTTGTTGAGCCATTGCTATAATGTGCTTATCATAGAGGACTGCTCTATGTTCTTTAGGTGTTGGCTCTGCTGTTGTGTTATAGAGGACTGCTCTATGTTCTTTTTGTTTGCTGTGGCACCTTTGATGTAGAGGACTGCTCTACTTAATCTTCAGACATTCTTCCTTTAGTCATAGAGTGATGTCCTATGATCTTTTCGCCTTGTTTCGCTAAGACTGATTGAGTGCTTCTATTTGACTTAGACTCAGCTCTACGATCACTTAATCTTTGCTGAACTTTCCCGCTCTACGTCCTTTGTCTTTAATGTAGGTCTAGAGCCTTGATGGATCGTAGAGTGATTACTTGACCTTGTCCTTTGATCTCTATCATGGCTTGATGTTTTAGTTGTGTTCAGAGATCTTGCTATGTCTGATGGCTCATGCTCAGCTTGCTTGGTAGTCTTGAAGATTGCCACTTTATCTTTGAGTGCTTAAGCAGCGACTGCTCTACGTTGATGCTTTGATTGCACACTGTTCATGGGAGTCGTAGAGTGGCTTGCTTGAACAGACTCTACGAACCCATGTTAGCACAATGACTTTCTCTTTGTAGTGTATGCTCTACGATTCTGAGTAAACCCTTATTCTGCCGAGTCATACTCTACGATAGCCTTGCACGTTCTGCGTTGATATGCGCAGCTCTACGATGCTCGGTAAATGCTGCCGAGTGATCTCTACGATCTTTGGAATTTAGCACTTCAAATGCCGAGGCAACTCAACGTCCTGCCGAGGTGACTCTACGTCCTGCCGAGAGTGTTCTTCATGCTGTCGAGAGAGCTCTACGTCCTGTCGAGCTTTACTCTACGTTTTCCCGGCAAATCTTGTGATGGCATACTTGGCTCTGCGATGTTGACTGTCTTCTCTATGACCCTTCACTTAGTCAGTGCAGTGCTCTACGTTCAGTCTGGCCCTTGTTTGTACATATGTCATTACAGTACATAAGATCAACCTAACAAGTTTGATCTTCTTCTATTCTATTCTAAGTCCTTTTACATCACATTCAATTTAAGGACTTTACAAGACCTAATATAACAAACATGCTTTGATCAGATAGATACTCATTCACCTTAGATCAACCTAACATATTTGATCTTCTAAGTCCTTGTACATATATTTCATTAAGGACTTTATAAGGCTTTGACAGCATGAATGTTCTTATTATCATTTTGTCATCAATTAAATCATATATATATATAGAATAATGGTAAGTGCATGCAGATCTTATAACATTCTCCCCCTGTGATAATGGATTAGATGATTGCATGCAGATTCCCAATAATCTCCCCCTATTTGATGATGACAAAAACACTAATAGCATAACATTCAATCTTAAGTAATACATGCAAGTGTATGAGTGCTGATGTGACTTAAGATATAGTAAGTCACTGTATTGCTAGACCAAAATGAAACGATGTGCATTTAAGATAGTCATTTACATCATATCAAGAAATTGAACATATGCAGTTCACAAGCTATAGTAATATAACAAGGAGATCCTAGTTACTAGCATAATACAGTTAATTCCTCCTTGTTTGTTAGAGATGTACCTCCACTTCTTTGTTGATGCCTTGTGACTGCTGCTTTCTTCTACTTCTTCTTAGTTCTTCTCTGGCAGATGCTCCCCCTTACTTCTTGCTGGTTCTTCTCCTTCTCCTGGCTCACTTCCTGCTGGTTCTTCTTCTTGCTCCATCTTCTTATGCTTCATCTTTTTCTCCCCCTTTTTGTCACCAATCACTTGGGAGAGATACTGAACATGCGTAATGAGCTATTCAACTAGATAGGAGGTATTACCAACTTCCATTTTTACCTCCTGCTGGCCAAACTCCAATTGCTGAGTGAGGGACTGGCTGAGGTTTTCCACTTTAGCTGACAGAGTCTGAAGCGATACCACATTCTGTTGTTGGAGTTTCAGATCCTCAGATTTCTGTTGTTCAATTGACTTGAGATATATCTGATCTCGTTGATGTAGCTTTAAGGACATGTCTGTGAAAGAGGCTTGCAGCTTTTGGTAGAATTCATTGTCTTCTTCTCCAGTTAACTTTTTTGCTGCGTTTATGACTGAAGAAATGTTTCCAAGCAATTCTTCTGAGTTCTTCAGCAACTCTTGGTCAAGCGATAGATCTTCAATGATTGGGGTTGTTGACTTCGACTTCACACTCTTGTAGATGTTCTCGAGACCAGTGATGATATCAAATGGCTCTTTGTTTGATGAGGAAGGGATATCAGAAGGCATGTCAGTGGCGATATCAGGATGTTTGGTACTTGGCTCTATTTGGAAGGCTGCAGTCATAGAGTTGGGGGGTTCTTTAATCACTGACTCTACGAACTGGTTTGCTGTTTTGCCTTTATCCCTATTTTCCAACATATAGTATGGAATATAAATATCTTCAGCATGGCGATAGACTTTGAAATGCTGAGTGTCCTTGATCAGCAACTTTAGATAAGTTTGAACTCTTGGGAAGTTCTGAGAGATCAGCTTCAGATTTGGAAACTGTGAATAACACCAGTTGATGAAGCTTGTATCTCCAAATTCAATGGCCTTTAACCAAGGCATCCATGGATAGAACCATGTCAGTTGTTCGCCTTTAGGATCATATAGCACTGTAGTACGATCAAGCTCAATGTCTTGAAAATTGTTGAAAAGATCCTCAATGGTCATTGATGTCACCTTTATTTGACCGTCACCATGATCAATCCATCTTGTTGGCAACACAGCACCTGGTTTGTCACAGGCCTCCAGCACAATCCTCCTTCGTATTCTAGTGGTTGCTGGCTTGAAGTGGCTTTCTGATGCACTATTGTCAGTATCAGAATCCTCTTGTGCTTCATCATCATCCATTGCTTCTTTCCTTTTATCAGTGCTAGCTTCCTTGGTATTATTTCTCTCTGAATTTTCTTTTCCCATAACTGCTTCTTTTGATTTTTCAACTGACTCATCAGTTGATTGATCTTCATAGCTTTCTTCCATTTCCTCATCATCTTCTGTTGATTTGTTTAGGCTTTCTTCAACAGACATAGTTATATCCTCTCTTTCTGATTTGAACATGCTTGTGGTCACGTCTTTTTCAGCAGCTTCATCATGGGATTCTGCAGCTTTAGCTTTATCATTCTCACCATCATCTCCAAGGTCAACTGTTACTGGTGCAACTGTTACTGGTGGAGTCTCTCCTTTACTTCTTTGATCTGAGAGTTTCATCATTTGCCTTAGTCTTGCACTTTATCTCCTTGAGGGTTTGACCATTAATGCTTCGGATGCTTCTTTCTCTTCCTTAGATTCTTCTTGGGAGGGAGATGAACTTTTCTCTGGCGCTGCCTCAACTTTCACCTTCTTCTTGAGTAATTTTGATGGAATGGGCTCAGGGGATGAAGAGTCTTCAGACTAAGATGATTCATTCTTCAATGTACTAGCTTTCCTTTTCCCTCTGCTAGTCTTTGAAGTTCCTCTTCTGCTGCTACCAGAAGTTCTCAACTTCTTGTTCTCCATGGGGTTTTTCTTCCAATTGTCAAATAGTTTGGGTGACATGACTTTATGGACATTTAGGGTTTCTCCCTCATCCTCCCTAATCTTGTTTTTCAGCTTCTTTTTCAGTATGATGCTCAAAAACCTTCCATAGTAAATCTTTAGTGCAGGTTTATCTGATGTCTTTACTCTCTTGACTTCTTTGGCTAACCAATCACATAGCATGGCTCCAAAATCCATCTCCTTTTTCATGACAATGGCAGTCATGATCTTCAGTTGTAGATCGTTTATCGTGTCATGTGCAGTATCTTTGCACAGAATACACTTGCCCACAATCTCAGCTAGGAATTCAAACTTCTCTGGAAACTCCTTTTTCTTCATTCCTTTCACATGGGGATTTTTCACATAGCCCATCAATTCCTTTCCTTCATCAGAATCGATTACTTCTAGGGATGACAGTCCTTTGTTGGTGAATCCCAAACACTGATTGATTTCTGCGGCATTTATCTTCAGTTTGATTCTGCGAACCTTAGTAGTTAGAACATCACCATTGATTACTACATTCTGGTAGAATTCCTTGATAAGATCAGAGAAGATCTTAGTGTTTGATCCTAAGCATTCTGAGAATCCCGCCTGCTTCACACTTTCCAGAATCTTCTTGAATTTTTCATCTGATACTCCAAACTTGTCGAAACCAAGTTGAATACCTGATACGATTTGACAGTTTTCCATAATGAGGGTTTTTGGAAAGAAGGATGCTTGACTGATAATGGAGATTTGAAGTGATTAGGGTTTTGAAGCTTCTGGAGGTTACTGGTTTTGATGATTCTAGGGTTTCGAGAGATCAGCACAGCTTTATGAGAGGAGCGATGTTGATAACTGATAGAGAAGAGCAACCGTCAATATTCAAACTTTTACTTGTCTTAGCTCCCTCCTTTTGTCAAGTACACGTGTGAGAGACCCATTCGCTGATCGTGGCCAACTGTGTTGAAACTTCCATAACTGCTGCACATCAGTTACTAAGAACGTGGCTCATGTCCTTTTGACTCTTTGACTTAGCATGTTCGTAGAGTGACTTGATGTCATTA
Source organism: Aralia elata (assembly GCA_034770075.1). Classification (NCBI taxonomy): domain Eukaryota; kingdom Viridiplantae; phylum Streptophyta; class Magnoliopsida; order Apiales; family Araliaceae; genus Aralia; species Aralia elata. The sequence goes on from CM068377.1 coordinate 36,163,869, forward strand.
CTCTTTACTCTACGAACATGTCTTCTTTGAGAATAAGGCTTTGTCACATTTACTGCTGCCCAGATACTGTCTTCCACTTATCTTGCAGATCTTGATGAGAGAATCTCCATTTAGGCTTGTAGTGGCTTCCTTCTGGAGTAAGTAATCTTTGAAGGAATCTTGTTTTCTCTTGACATCCGAAATGACACTCTTCATGCTTTGTATTTGTAGTAGAACAGAGTCATTTGCTAGGTGAAGATTTTCCCTTAGGACCAGCTTCTTTCTCTTCTAGAGAGTCTCATGATTAACTCTCTTCTAAGGGATCAACATTTCTCTTTTGTTTCTCTTACGCCTTAAGCTCTGGAGAATTTTTGGTGATGCATTCTCGTTTTAGTCTTTCGACAGGACTCAGGTAGCTCAAAAAGGGCAGGCCTCTAGGTTTAACAACTTAGGTCTTGGTTTGTCTCTGAGGCACTTGTCTGAAGAAAGACTATTTGGATATGGTGTATACAATGTCATCACTGTACTCCTTGGGTTTGGTTAGATATAAAGTACTGGAGTGGTGTTTAATAAGCTGTGGTCGTAGAGTCAATCGTACTCTACGATCATGATGTCAACCCTAGTGACTCTACGACTTTGAATAGTATGGCTGACCTGGTTTGACAGTCGTAGAGTTTATGATGAGGATTCATTTGGTTCATCAGCCATAGAGTTTTGGGACTCTAAGTCTGGGACAGGGTTAAGGATTTAGGAGCTTTATTTTGCTTCAGTCATGAAAAGGTTGGGATCAAGGACTTGATTTGTCTCTTAACCTGCTGGAGAACTTTTGACCCTGCATGCTCACATGCCCTTTGTTAGGCTCAGATCCTTTCTCTTGCATCCAAGGCTGTAGCTTTGTGACTCTTTCCATCTTGCAACTTCTCATTCTTCATCTCTTCAATTTCCCCAACTCCTTATCATATTGAGCATTGTTGAACTTATCAGATTATTGCTCCCCCATAGTTGATACTTTTCTTCTTCTGATCGTAGAGCATTCTCTTTAGCACAATTCACTCTACTATCCGTTTCTTTGTTTTACTCTTGTAGTGCTGATGAAGTCTCGTGCCCTTGGCTACTCTACGATCCTTCCATTTACACTGGGATCGTAGAGTTGATGAAGACCTGGTTTTTATACTGCTTTTTGAGGAGCTTTATAATGCTGTATGGAGTTCCAACTTCTGAGAGGGATTAACTGGAGAATCATGCCTTTGCTGTTAGTCAGAAATATGTTTGATGAGGATCATCCTTCTTCCTTGAATGTGCTTGAGTGAGGATAGAGTAATCATGATACCTGCATATAATATGAGTTTCTAACTTGGTACCCAATATTTTTTGGGTCCTGCTAGGTTAATTCTTTTGAAAGCTCAAGTCTTCTCCAGACCGTGGTTTCATAATTTATGCAGCTTAAATGAGATGATAGTTAAACACGTTGCATGAGTGTGTGTGTGTGTGAGAGCATTATGAGTGAAACTGATGTAGAATCTCAGACCTTTTCTTTAGATGAGTACTTACTCATTATTTATGTTCCAGGCATTTGAGCCTTAGTAGAGTAGTGGTTAGTTCTGTGAATTGTACATAGATGGTTCGTAGAGTTGATCAGTCTCTACAATCCTTCAATGTGCAGCGACAAACATGACTACACTCTACGACTTATCAAATGCTTAGATCATGAGATAATGCATTACTCATCATATAAGAACTAAGGTAGGATGTAAATATCTCAACAAGCATAGTCACCTTATAAACATTAGTGTTAGATAGTATAAGGTGATATAATTGTTTACAATCCCTACTTGGGTTTCTACATCAAATAGCAAACTCTCAATGTCAAGATAACTAATTTAATGAGACAGTACACACAACAGCAATTGCAGAGTAGTTTAGGCACGTTTAGCAACAAGATGAGAGAAAATTCTATTTGTACAGACTTCAGATATTCATCTCAAGAATTTTATTTTCAGCCTCAAATATGGATAGACAGCAAAGTGATTGTTAAACCATCACTTACTTTCCTTTTCCTTTTAAGGTTGAAAAAGATCTCTTGATCTGCTACTGAAGTGAAGTTATATAGCTTATGCAATACATATTAATAGTTAAAGACATTTTGCATTTAGGGAGATAGGATAGATACCTCACTGATGTCAATTTCTTGACAGTCAGTGGTGCTGCTAGCAATGATGCATTTCTTTGTTAGTTGAACTCCCTCAGGCCATTGCTAGTCTCATCATTTGTTCCTTCATTGTGCTTTATTGACTGATACATTGAGCACATCTTTGAATTCTGCACTTGGTTAGTTATGACATCCCATAATTGCTGACACGCTTGAATGAACCTCTGTGTTCATATCTTGTAGAGTGGGAACATGTCATAAGTGTTGAGAAGCACATGGAGTCGTTGTAAGTGTGTTGATGATGGCGCATTATCCGTTAGATAACCCCTTGATCATCCTTTGTAGGACTTCACAACATCTTGGGTGGAGATGCAGATTCACCTTTTAATGGAGAATATCTTCGTTCTTGCTGCATCTGTCAACTTCCTCCTTATGAGATGATCAATATGCTCAGCGATATCAGCATGCCTGGTGATGATGAGTTTTCCTTTTAAGCCCATGGAATAGCCTGGATGGTTTAGGACAGTTTTTCCTGCATATACAATTTTCAACTTATTAGCTCATTGTTTTGTCAACCAATACCTAGACTTAGAACTGATCTAACTTTGTGTCATGGATCTACTCAAAGCGTGAGCTTTAGCAAATTCATGAGAACCTGCTCTGATACCAATTGTTGGTTCCCGGGAACACAATATAGATCTAGAATGGGAGGTTAAATAGATCTATAAAACTTTTTCCCTTTATTAATGAAAGTATAACAGTTAATAAAATCAATTCATGCACAGCGGAATAATCATTAATAACCCCTTCATAGATTCGAACACAGCCTTAGTTCAGTTTATCAATCTATAGTATGGTTGATAATAGATATAGCAGTTTATTGAGCATAAAGTAAATGACAGAAGATAAATGACACATGAGATTTTAAGTGGTTCGGAGACGTAATAACTCCTACTCTACTCTTCTACTATAACAAGTAGGAATCCACTAAATGTTTTAGTCACAAAGACAAGGACTCTACGCCCTCCTTAAGTTCAGCAAACAAGAGTTGTTTTTAGCCACAAAGGCAAGGATCCTATGACCCTCCTCAACCCCTGCAAACACGGATCCTCTGACCCATCTTGTGTCTTGCAGACTTGAGTTGTTTTTAGTCCCTCGGACAAGGATCTAATGACCCTTTTCAAGTCCAGCAGACTTGGAAACCCAATTCACAAAGAACCCTTCAAGGCTAGCAGCCTTGGAACCTGTAGACTAAGCCCAGCAGACTTAGAATCTCTTGTACCCTATGGTACTCAGCAAGTCCAGCAGACTTGACTTTGTTTAGTCACTTAAGACAAGGACGCCCCGCCCTCTTTGGTGTGTTGATTGCTTGTTGGGTTGTGCTGCCAAGATGAACTTTGTTCTCCTTCATCTTTAGGTACTTGGCAGCTGCTAGTGATCTTCTTCTGGATGCTGCTGATGATGGTCGTTGACGTCCTTCTTTCTTCTGGTACATAGCAGATGCAGATGATCACTTCTATTTGAACACTGATTGACTTGCCCAAGTCACTTCTATTCAGTACATAGTGTTCATATCTTGATCATAGAGTTCTCCATTCTGGATTTGGTTACTCTAGATCTTGGCTTCTTGGTCTTTCGACTCTTAGCTCATATGCCAACACTTTGACATATCTCAGTGAGGCTCCTAGCTGATAGTATAGTCTGTGTTCTTGCTCTCTTGCTCACTGGATACCAACACTCTTCTATATTCGAGTGTTGTTCTTTCTTTTGTAGTTCTCCATTTTCTTTCCCGTTGGAAGCTTGCCGTTAAAATTTTCCCGTTGCACTTCTTTCTGTTGGAGACTAACGTTCTGCAGACTTATTTATAATATCACTAATCATTTTGCTTCCCTAAGTCTGCTAGTGATGGCTGAGTCAGCATCCATTAGCTGGTACCAAGATAGTGGAGTCACATGCGCTGTTTGTTGACTGCTGCAGATATGACTGTTTGAGCTCCACTCAAATGGGTTACATATTATACTCCTTTATGTATCAGCCGCTCATCTTGGAGTAGCAACCCTGAGTGCCCTAATATATTTAAACCAGTTGGCACTCTCTTACTTGCTCTACGATCATCTTAGGTGTAGCCTTAATCTTAGATCGTAGAGTGAACTGCTTGCTTTGAAGACTGCTTCCTTTGTTCGTAGAGTTTACTGCTAACTTCAGTTGTGGCCTCGTGCTCTCTTGCAAATCGTAGAGTGGCTGTCTGTACTTGCATTGTGCTTTGATGTGCTTCTCACTATATTGCAGTATATGTTTCCTCATGCTTTGTGATCTTCATTTAGCTTTTCGTTCCAGAGCATAGCATAAAAGATCTTTGGTGAGCCATTGTTATAGTGTGCTTATCATAGAGGACTGCTCTATGTTCTTTAGGTGTTGGCTCTGCTGTTGTGTTATAGAGGACTGCTCTATGTTCTTTTTGTTTGTTGTGGCACCTTTGATGTAGAGGACTGCTCTACTTAATCTTCAGACATTCTTCCTTTAGTCATAGAGTGATGTCCTATGATTTTTTTGCCTTGTTTCGCTGAGACTGCTTGAGTGCTTCTATTTGACTTAGACTCAGCTCTACGATCACTTAATCTTTGCTGAAGTTTCCCGCTCTACGACCTTTGTCTTTAATGTAGGTTTAGAGCCTTGATGGATCGTAGAGTGATTACTTGACCTTGTCCTTTGATCTCTATCATGGCTTGATGCTTTAGTTGTGTTCAGAGATCTTGCTATATCTGATGGCTCATGCTCAGCTTGCTTGGTAGTCTTGAAGATTGCCACTTTATCTTTAAGTGCTTCAGCAGCGACTGCTCTACGTAGATGCTTTGATTGCACACTGTTCATGGGAGTCGTAGAGTGGCTTGCTTGAACAGACTCTACGAACCCATGTTAGCACAACGACTTTCTCTTTGTAGTGTATGCTTTACGATTCTGAGTAAACCCTTGTTCTGTCGAGTCATACTCTACGATAGCCTTGCACGTTCTGCGTTGATATGCGCAGCTCTACGATGCTCGGTAAATGCTGTCGAGTGATCTCTACGATCTTTGGAATTTAGCACTTCAAATGCCGAGGCAACTCAACGTCCTGCCGAGAGTGTTCTTCATTCTGCCGAGAGTGTTCTTCATTCTGCCGAGAGAGCTCTACGTCCTGTCGAGCTTTACTCTACGTTTTCCCGGCAAATCTTGTGATGGCATACTTGGCTCTACGATGTTGACTGTCTTCTCTACGACCCTTCACTTAGTCAGTGCAGTGCTCAACGTTCAGTCTGGCCCTTGTTTGTACATATGTCATTACAGTACATAAGATCAACCTAACAAGTTTGATCTTCCTCTATTCTATTCTAAGTCCTTTTACATCACATTCAATTTAAGGACTTTACAAGACCTAATATAACAAACATGCTTTGATCAGATAGATACTCATTCACCTTAGATCAACCTAACATATTTGATCTTCTAAGTCCTTGTACATATATTTTATTAAGGACTTTACAAGGCTTTGACAGCATGAATGTTCTTATTATCATTTTGTCATCAATCAAATCATATATATATATAGAATAATGGTAAGCGCATGCAGGTCTTATAAAATTCTCCCCCTATGATGATGGATTAGATGATTGCATGCAGATTCCCAACACTTTGTAATCTTATTCATTTATTAATAAAAGAATTGATTTTCTTAAAAGGCATTTTACATTATCTACATAGTGTTGTTATATTAAATGTGATAAACCCATAGTTTTGAGCAATGCTTTTAGAATCATGATGGTGATCATGCTAATGAGATCTAAATTCTAGATAGCTCACAAACTAAAATCGTTCATAATCGTTGGATTACTAAAAAGGGGGTCAGTAAATCCGGATAGATTAGTACATACGTTGCTTGCTCTTGGGAAGAGGATGATTGATCTCATAATTATTTGTGTGGAGACACTAAAGCAAGTATGTAGGTGCTTATTGGAGAATAAGTACACTAAACGTGGCTCGCTAAGGAATACCTAATGGATTTTTACTCGACTGTCAATAGGAATTCCTCTAGTGATAGTAGTACAAGTGATCCTTGGACTTGAGATCATCATAGTATCTTGTGTATGATGAGTTATACTTTGACATGTCCCTTAAGACCTTTAGGGTATATCAAAGGGTATAATTGGGTATAATAAGTTGTACATGAAGATAGGTGAATGATCAACAAAGTATCTACCTCCTCTAGTAAAAGATGTGAATGTCCTATGTGATTCGATAAACGATAATTCAGTAGTCTTTGGTCAAGGCATAATGAAATTAGAAAGGAGTTTCTAATTTGCATTATTTAGAGTTGTGCATTTGGAAATCGAAATACATATAATTAAATAAAATAAGACTTGACAGTAATTCCATGTCTTATATTTAATTGGGACATTGTATGGTAGAAGGATTGAATTGTACGGTAACTATGCACTGAAAGGTTCTTTTGTGATTAATGTTGAAATCTATATTATCTGGAAAGTCGTTGATCGCTAAGGGGGCTTACCCTTATTGTAGAATAAATATTATTTATTTAAATGAATTAAATAGTTTAATTTATTTATTTAAATATAATTAGAATTGTTCTAATTAATTTATTCACAACCGGTTTAATATGGAGAACCTAAAGGGTCACACCGCAAAAGAAAATATTTATTTAAGAAGTAAATGACATAATTGTAACAATAAGTTAAGTGTATTTAATTTAGTCTATGGAGATAGAATAAATTAAATAGCTTAATATTTATTATTTAATATTTTAGAAATATTAAATATAAATTAATAAGAGCAGTCTTATTATTATTATTACTATTACTATTATTTAATTCCTAATAGGGATTGAGAATTAATTAATAAAAGTACTCTCTCATGAATTCCTAATTGGATTAGGAACATAATTAATTAAAGGAATTTAATTATAATAGAAACCCTAATCCTAAATAGTTTAGGGAAGGGTTTTCCTATATCTATAAATAAGAGAAATCTTATCATAGATTAGGGTTACACACTCTTGCATTAGATTGTGAAGAGTACTTGCAATTTCTATAGAGATAGAAACTAGGGTTTTGCCAACACCCATCTTCTTGAACAACTATTCTTCCTTGGTAGATCACCTCTAGAGGCCAAACACTTGGGTGGCTAACGTTGATCAAGCGAAGGAATTTAGTCAGTAGAATTCAAAGAGAACGCGAAGGAATTGGAGCTGAACTTGTACGCGAGGAAGCTTTAATTCACGAGGGTATAATTCTCTATCTCTATCTCTTTCGTTAATTGATAATTGAACATAAGGAAAGATCATGGTGATGGTTTGTATGAAAAAATTTTAAAATCCGTTTTATCACGCTTCCGCCCTATTTATGTAATTTGATTGCATGCTTGCGTTATATACAAACCTAACACTGGTATCAGAGCCTAATCCTTGTGTTAATTATTTATTTTGATGGTTCCATGTATGAATTGATATGCGATACGATCGGATTTTGGGCAGAAATTTTTTTCCTGAATCTGCATAGCGGCGCGGCCGCGCCTGAACCTAGAAAACGTTTCTGGGGGTGCAGCGCGGCCGCGCCGCTCCTAGTTCAATTTGGAGCGCGGCCGCGCCGGTATACACAGTTTGAAATTTTTTTGTTTTTCTCAATTAACATAAATGGTTTATTTAATTGATAAAAGTTTAAAATAAAGATGTTTATTTTATTTGAAATATGATTCCAGATTGCTAAAATTAAAGGAGTTTAATTTGGATTTGGTTTTTTGATTAAAATAAAAGAGTTTATTTTATTTCAAAAAATTAAATATTAGCAAAACTTTTGTCCATTAATTGATATCAATGCATATATGGAATGTTTTATTATTAATAAGATGAATGTTATTTATTGATGCATATGGAGATATGTATGATAATAATTAGGGATTGATTATGGACTATTGACCAATGTGTGATTGGATTTATTTTAGAGGATGCTTGAATGTATGAGTTTTTATAAATGGGGTCTGCGTACCTCGTCTTCTCTAATTTTTCTTAATGTAAATTTTATCTCCCTCCTATGTACTTCCCCTTAACTGTTGATCAAGGTTTCTATTTATTGTAAATAGTATATGTAATAGGATTAGTTATAATTATTTTGAAGAATTGGAGACAAAGGAGCAAGGAGCGCATGAAGACCCGTTTGTAATGGAGCCCGGGTTTTAAATGTAATAGTTATATTTAAATTTAATTCTTGCACCCTAGGTTTGACCTTTTGGTTCACTTGGTGGCTCTAGTGAACCAAACTAGAATAAAAGTCCATAATCAATCCGGATAGAATATAGTATTCTATATGTGCATGATTGCTATATATATATATATATATATATTATATATTATCCAACATGCTTCGCATGTCAAATAATATGACGCGTAGTTTATATATATATATATATATATATATATATATATATATATATGTGTGTGTGCATGCGCGCTAAACAAGATGAGACTAATAATAATAAACCCCTCAAAGAAATCATATTAAGTCCTAATCGTTCAAAAATATTCGGAATATCGAACGTCGCCTTCTAGCATGGTAAAGCAATAGAGTATTAAATATTTAATATGAGTTTGTTGTGCACACACAAGGCGAATATTAAATATTTAAGATGTTGTTTTATCACATTTGATGCTTATTAAGGAATTGAATATTACTGCTTTGTTGTGCACACACAAGGGCGGTCTTTTTCTCTTCACATATATGAAAGTGCTAGGTTGGACTTAACTTAGATTATTTTAGTTCGGATGTGCACACACTTGACCATTATAATCTAAGAGGCAAAATACAAGGAGTTACATAGTGATGTAATTGACAATAGTTGTCTACCTATTTATTTATATATAGTTTGTTGTGCACACACAAAGCTATATACATTTGAAATGGGATCCTTATTCTCACTAGCAAATCTTTAATTAGATTTGTCGAACTATATATAGGGGGTAATATAGTTTGATGAAAATAGTGGGAGATACCAATTTAAATAAAGACCTAATTTATTTTGATGATTAATAAAATGAATATATGTTAAAATGTTGTCGATTTCACATGCAGAATTTAAAAATGTCAAACTCACTATCACTGCGTAGCATACTTGGTGCTAACAAACTGACCGGACCGAATTACACGGACTGGTTAAGGAATCTGAGAATTGTTCTCACTGCTGAAAAGATTTCTTATGTCCTAAATTCGCCAGTCCCTGCAAATGTTGCGGAAACAGCCTCTAAGGAGGAGATTGCTAATTTTAGAAAGTGGCAAGATGATGCAATCCTGACTCAATGCATCATGCTCGCATCCATGAGTAACGAGCTTCAGCGTCAGCATGAAACTATGGATGCTTCTACTATATTGATGCACCTCAAAGAGTTGTATGGTGAGCAAAGTAGGACTGCTAGATATCAGATATCTAAGGAGCTCTTCCGATCTCGTATGACTGAGGGCACTACCGTTGAGACTCATGTCCTTAAGATGATCAATCTGATTGAACAACTTGGACAGCTTGGGTTCATGATGGATGGGGAGTTAAGCCAAGATTTGATCTTGCAGTCACTCCCGGACACCTTCTCATAATTTGTTGTGAATTTTCACATGAATAAGTTAGACATCAGCTTGCCTGAGTTACTTAACATGCTGAAAACTGTTGAAGGTCACTTCTCATCTAACAAGAACCAAGTCTTACTAGTGGATGATTCTTCCAAGAAAAGGAAGAGGCCCAAGGTATCTTCTGAAAAGAAGAAAAACAAGAAGGCTAAGGGCAAGGCGAAGAGAAAGGATAAAAATATACCTAATCCAGATAGCAAAGGAATTTGCTACCATTGCAATAAGCCGGGATACTGGAAGAGGAACTGCAAGGAGTATCTTGCGGACCAAAAAAAGCTTGGAGAAGCTTCGACTTCCGATCTAGGTTTGTTCATGATTGAAATTAATTTTTCTGAAAGTCAAAATTCTACTTGGGTATTGGATACCGGCTGTAGTTCTCACATATGTAATAATATGCAGGGACTAAACAGAAGTAGAAAGCTGAACAAGGATGAAGTCGTCCTACGAGTGGGAAATGAAGCAAAGGTTGCTGCATTAGCTGTAAGAACTTATTGTTTAGTGGCCTACGGGCAAGTCTATTAGTTTAAAAAATTGTTATTATGTTCCAACACTCATTAGAAATATTATTTCAATTTCTGTATTGGATATGGATGGTTTTGATATTATAATAAAGAACAACAGTTGTTCTATTTATAATAAAAATGTTTTATATGGTGTTAGTAATTTACTGAATGGACTTTACATACTTGACTTGCATGAAAATATACTTCAAATTGAACAAACTAAGAAAAGAAAAAGAGATGATGTTAATTATACCTTTATGTGGCACTGTAGATGTAACGCCTCCGAATTCGGGCGCTGGCCGCCCGAACAAGGGTCCGATGTTATCTCGTACTTCTTTCGTAACTTAACCAATGATCTCATAATCATATTGGTTGAATTAGTCTATTATAGACTATAAATTATAAATTTCCTTAACTTCCTCCCTGGATCTATTCTTGATCTCAATCTCATTCCTTCTACAAGTATCAACTTGTAGTTCATTCGTATATATGGATAAGACCATATATGTATCGGTCAAATTTTTAACCCTATGATTTAGATATTCTATCATTTATAAGCTTTATATGGATCCAAGATTCACAGTACCAGCACTAGAGATAGTTTCCAAATCTGAAGGGGGCTTCCCAATAAAGATAAATCGATATTGGTGCTCAATTAGATGACATAACCTTCATTTCTTAGTCAGAACTTTCAGCGTGCCAAATACCCACACTTAGATACATAGTCTTATAAATATTGTTTATGTTTTAACAATTCTAAGTTTAATCGAAGTAAAGACATGACAAGAATGTGTGAGAAAACATGATAATATTGATATAATATTCGGTTACATACTTTGTCGGTTCATATTACAAAAAGTCATCAAGACTATAACAAAAGGGACAAGCAATCAGGAAAGCATATAAACTAGTATACGCACTTCTTCTTTCCTTTCTTTGTAGAGCTTGAACTCTCAGGTTTGTCTGGAAATAAGGTTTTATTAGCAAGAATGAGCATACAAAAGCTCAACAAGTCTAAACACACAGTATATAATTGAACTCACGCCGATAAGGATTTAATGAATCATAGCTTTAACAAAAGATATTACAATTGTTTTAACATAGTAAGACTGAGTGGTAATTAAACCAAGAACCGTTCGTCCGTCTTTCGACTTAGAACCATACCGTGGATATTAAGTAGAGGATCAATCTAATGACATCCTATGTTATGCATAACATACGCTACATTGACTAATCATGACAGTGTTTTAAAAACATTTTCATCTCAGTTTACTTTACATATAGAGGTCGCTCCAAGACAACTTGGTTTGACTAAAGAACTATAACAATTCAATACTTCACGAATAAACGTTCATTTTGCAAGTTATGTCGAAACGAATAGCAATAACTCTCATATCAAAGATTTATAACACGTTGTTGCACAAAGTGCATAAATCAAATAGAAAGCTTGTAAATGAAAGCTTAGGTAGAAGACTTGCCTCGTATATCTTTTACAGATAAATATAACGGTCTACACATTCATCGTAAATCCTACACGATTATAAGTTCATGTAGACCAATTAAGCGTTTAACGATTAAATCCTTTAAGTTTTATTTCGGGTATTATAACCACTTATAAATAAGACTCTTTCTACTATACATCAAATAATTTTAGCATTATAACTGCATATAAAATGAATATTCATCAACTATATTTAAAATAAATTGAGCATTATAACTGCTTATAAAATGAATATTCGGCTATTATATTTGAAATAATTTCAGCATTATAACTGCTTATAAAATAAATATTCTTATTAAATACTTGAAGAAAATCGGACATAGTAACTGCTTATAAAAGTATATTTTTAACTTTATAAGAGAAATAAATTGGACATTATAACTGCTTGTAAATAGGATTTTTGTACTATATAAATAAAATAATTTGGACATTATAACTGCTTATAAAAGTATATTTTTACTAATACATACATAAAAATGAAAATTATAACTACGAGAGTATACCTCTTATAGTTGCTAGCTTTACTTCCAATTGTGTAGTGCTTCGATGCTTAGAAAGTAATTTTTATCTCACAATATCTCTCAGAATATAAATATAAAGTGTTTTTACTCTTGAACTGCTCTTGAAAATAGTAAAAAATGAATGAACTTAGCTTGCTATTTATAGGAAAACATAGTTTCGCTAATTGCACGTTAGGGGCTCGGCTTATTACACTTTGGTACCTAGGTTAATTACACTTTAGTACCTAGCAAATTCTTAGAATATTCTTCTAAGCTCCTCAATGAAAATATCTTCCAAGCTCGACAATGCAGCTTGCAATTGAACCTATCTTCTAAGCTCCTCAATGAAAATATCTTCCAAGCTCGACAATACAGCTTGCAATCTAAGCTCCTCAATGAAAATATCTTCCAAGCTCGACAATGAAGCTTGCAATTGAACCTATCTTCTAAGCTCCTCAATGAAAATATCTTCCAAGCTCGACAGTGCAGCTTACAATTGAACCTATCTTCTAAGCTCCTCAATGAAATATCTTCTAAGCTCGACAATGCAGCTTGTCACCGTAAGCACGACAAATCACTTTGTCATTCCCAAGCACGACACAACAACTTGTCAAAAATAATTTGTCGGAATGCTTCTTGGTGAAATCGTGGAAAGCACGACAAATTATTTTGTCAATGTAAGCACGACTAAGCAGCTTGACCAAAAATTTTTATTTGACCTAATTCATCGTTTACACTATAAAATCACAAAACACCTGCTTCAAAATATCATTTCAATCTTTATTAAGCACATATGTTACAAAATTCGAATCTCATTAGGGCTTAAGGTTTTAAACTTCTCGATACCTAGTTTTAGGTCACTACATTAGCCTCTAACCATATACGATCGTATTTATAAGCCTCATAAATATTCGGGGTATTACAGTAGACTCGGTCATATCAATGAAACAAGATTAACCAAGTTGCATAAAGATGGGCTTTTAGAACTATCTAATTACGAATCATATCCAACTTGTGAATCTTGTCTCATGGGTAAGATGACTAAATCCCCTTTTAGTGGAAAAGGAGAAAGAGTTACAGATTTGTTAGCATTGGTACACACAGATGTATGTGGACCTATGACAACGAATGCACGAGGAGGGTATTCTTATTTTATTACTTTCATTAATGATCATTCTAGATTTGGATATGTATATTTAATGAAATACAAATCTGAATCGTTTGAAAAGTTCAAAGAATTTAGAAGTGAAGTAGAGAAGCAAACTGGTAAGAGTATTAAAATTCTTCGATCGGATCGAGGAGGGGAATACTTGACCAATGAGTTTCTAAGTTGTCTCAAAGAAAATGGTATAATCTCACAATGGTCTCCACCAGGGACGCCACAGTTGAATGGTGTATCTGAAAAGAGAAATCGAACGTTGTTGGACATGGTTCGTTCCATGATGAGTTTTACCGACCTTCCAATATCCTTCTAGGGTTATGCCCTAGAAACGGCTGCATACCTACTTAACAAGGTACCTACCAAATTCGTCCCAAAGACCCCATATGAAATATGGACAGGGAGGAAACCTAGTCTTAAGCATGTTAAGACTTGGGGTTGTCTAGCTTATGTCAAAAGGTTTGAGCATGATAAGCTGAAGACTAGATCCGACAAGTGTAGATTTGTGGGATATCCTAAAGAAAGTTTAGGATATTATTTCTATCATCCTACTGATCAAAAGGTGTTTGTTGCAAAACACGCTGCCTTCTTGGAGAAGGAGTTTATCCTTAAAGGGGTCAGTGGGAGTAAGATATATATTGAAGAAGTTCAAGAACCACAAAATACTACGGATCAAAGTCAGGTACCTGACCAAGTAGAAGAACCTACTATACCACTACCTATTCGTAAATCTAGAAGAGTACCAAAGATACCTGATAGGTATGGATTCATCATAGAGGATGATGAGGTACGCATCATAGATGATGATGATCCATTGACTTACGAAGAGGCTATGAGTAGTAAATACTCAGAGAAATGGCTAGAAGCCATGAAATCCGAGATGAACTCCATTAATAAAAACCAAGTATGGACTTTGGTTTCACCACCTGAGGGTATTAAGCCTATTGGGTGCAAATAGGTCTTTAAGAGAAAGACTGGAGTGGATGGCAAGGTAGAGACCTATAAGGCCCGACTGGTTGCAAAAGGTTTCAAACAAAGACAAGGAGTTGACTATGATGAAACCTTCTCACCAGTAGCTATGCTCAAGTCCATTCGGATTTTGCTTGCAATTGCAGCTTATTATGACTATGAAATCTGGCAAATGGACATGAAAATGGCCTTCCTCAATAGAGAGCTTGAGGAGAATGTATATATGATACAGCCAGAGGGTTTTGTTTCAACGGTTGGAACAAACCAAGTCTGTAAGCTACAACGATCCATTTATGGATTGAAGCAAGTTTCTCGAAGATGGAACATCCGTTTTGATGAGATAATCAAAAATTTTGATTTTATCAAAAATGAGGATGAACCTTGTGTGTACAAGAAGGTTAGTGGGACCGCTGTTTCATTCCTTGTATTATATATTGATGATATATTACTGATAGAGAATGATGTTCCTATGCTACAGTCGATCAAAATTTAGTTATCTAAACACTTCTCCATGAAGGACTTGGGTGAGGCATCCTATATTTTGGGGATAAAGATCTATAGAGATAGATCTAAAAGGATGCTTGGCTTGACCCAAGGAAAGTACATTGACTCGATGCTAAAGAAGTTTAGCATGGAAGATTCCAAGAGAGGTCTCATGCCGATGAGCCATGGAATATATCTCTCCAAGAAACAGGCCTCAAAGACACCTGAGGAGAGAGACCATATGAGTAAGATTCCTTATGGTTCAGCAATAGGATCTATCATGTACGGTATGATATGTACTAGACCAGATGTCGCTCATTCACTTAGTGTAACAAGCAGATATCAGTCAAATCCAGGAGAAGAGCACTAGAAGGCAGTGAAAAATATCCTAAAGTACTTGAGAAGAACTAAGGATGTATTTCTTGTCTACGGTGGGTCTGAATTGAAACTAGAGGGCTATACAGACTCAAGTTTTCAAACGGACCAAGGTGACAGTAAATCCGTTTCAGGGTATGTGTTTACCTTAAACGGTGGCGCAGTGAGTTGGAAAAGTTCCAAGCAGCAAACAGTTGTTGATTCAGTGACAGAGGCAGAGTACATAGCTGCAAGTGAAGCTGCAAAAGAAGTTGTTTGGATGAAGAAGTTCATAACTGAACTTAGAGTGGTTCCTAGCATTAGAGGAGACGTACCTTTATTCTGTGACAACACCGGAGCTGTTGCGCAGGCTAAGGAACCCAGGTCTCATCAGAAATCCAAAAACGTGTTGCGGCGGTTTCATTTGATTAGAGAGATCATTGAAAGAGGAGATGTCACCCTGGAGCGTGTGGACTCTCAAGACAACATTGCAGATCCATTTACTAAAGCTTTAACACAACAGCAGTTTGATCGTCACTTAGAGAAGATGGGTATTAGATACCATGGCGATTGGCTTTAAGTGTAAGTGGGAGATTGAAAGTAGTATGCACACAAGCCAATCATATTTGATATGATGTAGCATATACTTTGTAATCTTATTCATTTATTAATAAAAAAATTGATTTTCTTAAAAGACATTTTACATTATCTACATAGTGTTGTTACCTTAAATGTGATAAACCCATAGTTTTGAGCAATGCTTTTAGAATCATGATGGTGATCATGCTAATGAGATCTAAATTCTAGATAGCTCACAAACTAAAATTGTTCCTAATCGTTGGATTACTAAAAAGGGGATTAGTGAATCCGGATAGATTAGTACATACGTTGTTTGCTCTTGGGAAGAGGATGATTGATCTCATAATTATTTATGTGGAGACACTAAAGCAAGTATGTAGGTGCTTATTGGAGAATAAGTACACTGAACGTGGCTCGCTAAGGAATACCTAATGGAGTTTTATTCGCCTGTCAATAGGAATTTCTCTAGTGATAGTAGTACAAGTGATCCTTGGACTTGAGATCATCATAATATCTTGTGTATGATGAGTTATACTTTGACATGTCCCTTAAGACCTTTAGGGTATATCAAAGGGTATGATTGGGTATAATAAGTTGTACATGGAGATAAGTGAATGATCAACAAAGAATCTACCTCGTCTAGTAAAAGATGTGAATGTCCTGTGTGATTCAATAAATAATAACTCATTAGTCCTTGGCCAAGGTAGAATGAAATTAGAAAGGAGTTTCTAATTTGCATTATTTAGAGTTGTACATTTGGGAATCGAAATACATATAATTAAATAAAATAAGACTTGACAGTAATTTCATGTCTTATATTTAATTGAGACATTGTATGGTAGAAGGATTGAATTGTACGGTAACTATGCACTGAAAGGTTCTTTTGTGATTAATGTTGAAATCTATATTATTTAGAAAGTCGTTGATCGCTAAGGGGACTTACCCTTATTGTAGAATAAATATTATTTATTTAAATGAATTAAATAGTTTAATTTATTTTTTAAAATATAATTAGAATTGTTCTAATTGATTTATTCACAGTCGGTTTAATATGGAGAATCTAAAGGGTCACACCGCAAAAGGAAAATATTTATTTAAGAAGTAAATGGCATAATTGTAATAATAAGTTATGTGTATTTAATTTAGTCTATGGAGATAGAATAAATTAAATAGCTTAATATTTATTATTTAATATTTTAGAAATATTAAATATAAATTAATAAGAGTAGTCTTATTATTATTATTATTATTATTACTATTACTATTATTTAATTCCTAATAGGGATTGGGAATTAATTAATAGAAGTAGTCTCTCGTGAATTTCTAATTGGATTAGGAGCATAATTAATTAAAGGAATTTAATTATAATAGAAACCCTAATCCTAAATAGTTTAGGGAAGGGTTTTCCTATATCTATAAATAAGAGAAGTCTTATCATCGATTAGGGTTACACACTCTTGCATTAGATTGTGAAGAGTACTTGCAATTTTTATAGAGATAGAAACTAGGGTTTTGCCAACACTCATCTTCTTGAACAACTATTCTTCCTTGGTGGATCACCTATAGAGGCCAAACATTTGGGTGGCTAACATTGATCAAGCGAAGGAATTTAGTCGGTGGAATTCAAGTAGAACGCGAAGGAATTGGAGGTGAACTTGTACCCGAGGAAGCTTTAATTCACGAGGGTATAATTCTCTATCTCTATCTCTTTCGTTAATTGATAATTGAACACAAGGAAAGATCATGTTGATGGTTTGTATGAAAAAAATTTAAAATCCGTTTTATCATGCTTCCGCCCTATTTATGTAATTTGATTGCATGCTTGCGTTATATACAAACCTAACAGTAAGCTCCTTGTTGTGTTTGGAAATTCACATTATCGCGTGAATGTTAATCCCTCAATGAATTGGAACATAGTTTTGCTGAGAATTAGGCAACATAAATGAACACGGGTTTGACGACTTGGCTTGCTTTGATTTGGGCTTGTTGAATATGTTGAGTTTAGAAGATCCAAATCATATAATTTATCCTCCCCTCGCGGTTCGTTGAAATTAACTAGCGTTGGGCTTGAATTGAGCTCCAATTTAAGCATCCTTGAATAAACTTCGGCCCAATTACTTAAAATCACTTTGATGAACTCCTGGGACTTGAATTGAGTTATTATCGTTTGATGCGGTCCTGATCAGGATCGTATCATTCCCCTCCTATTGAAAAGAATTTGTCCTCAAATCTGGCCCTACATCAAAATAAACTAAGTCGGTAACACCAAACAAAACATAACCACAAGTCTCACCTGACAAATTAAACGTATAAGCAATATCAGCAACGCAAACAAGAATTTGAAAAGTTCCAACTTCTCCTAAATCAAAACTCAGTATGTAGAACCCTTCATGTTGCATATTCACCCATTTACAAATTCCTGGATTAAAAGTCAATCTGATGATCTCGTCCATTCGCAAATACACCCACTTCAATTCACCTAGGTCAAAAACAAAACAACACCAATCAACATGTATCTTTCGCATAATCACTAAGAACTCAAGAAACTCAAATTTATATGCATAATCTATTAGATCAAAAATCAAAACACTTTCCTTTAGATGTTTTATGCATCGTTCCGATTGGTTCGTGTAACGAACCCAAAATTCATACAATCCAACTCTAGACATCGGTCGTTAACAATACATCTATATTCTCACTTTACATCATTAATCGATAATAAACTTAACTAAATGCGGAATAATTAAAAACTTTTCTATTACAAACCGTCCTCGTTCCCAAAACTTTCAACCTTTACATCTAAATATCTTAGAATCATGTTTAATTCATGATTCACTCTATCAGACTTATTATAAAAGTTTACATCTCAATACAAACTTTACAACTCAACATAAATACATTTATCAAAATCTTAACATAATTCAAGTAATAGCTTCAACTAAAACATTTAATCTTTATGCATCATTTTGATCCATGTCATTTAAACAGCACATAACGTTACCTTGAATCCTTAACCTGCAAAAATTGTTATTTTGCAAGAATGAGCTCGATAGCTCAGCTTATCTAACAGTTTACATGCATCAAGTAGCACATAATAATATGTTCAGCATACATCTCATAATCATTACACTAGTTTAACATACATTTTGCAGTTCACGAAACAAGTATAAAGATTGAGTTCCTTACTCAACCAGCATTCTTTATTCAATAAATAGTCATAAATTGACTTTAACATTTCATACCCACAATACATGTAATTCATCATGCTCTTTGTAAAACAAATTTAACACAATTCAACATCAAATTCACATAGCAAATAAGAACTGAAAGACTTGTCTGGCTCGTAGATTACCAATTACCATAAACAGCTTATAATTATCTGCACCTCACGTATCCTACACAATATGTAATCATGCACATCATCTATTAGTCACATAGCAACGCTTAGTAATCGTTTGTGTCTACTTTACACTCCATAACCCTTGTTTTTAATCGATGCACAATGTTCAATTAAGTTTGATTGCGTGAACTTCACCTTACGCCTCATTACTATTCTTCTTAGGCAACACTCGAAGTTCATTCAAGTGTCTAAGACTTATCATGACCCCATATTATAAATCTAGCATTCAATAAAATTTATTATAGTTGACTGAAACAATCTTATTACCCTTCATACTTCGCTTTGTTTCATGCTTATCATTCAGTTAAGTCATTAAGTTAACCTTCGCATTACTATAAACGTATATTAGGCTTATTCAATAAGCTGCTACACGTTTAAGTCACATTAATACATTAATTAGTTATGAAATAATATTCACTAATCGCATACATTAATCCCATTTTATGACTAATCATTATTTAATTGTCACTTTATATTCTCTTATGTGATTACGACTTGTTATTATGACTTATTACATGCTTAATGCTTCAACATGTTCATTAGAATATGTTGGATTAACATTCCCTGGACTATATATTTAAAGTTTCATTACTGGGTCTATTCTGCATCAGGCGCGGTCGTGCCACTTTTGTACTAGGAACACGCGCTGCAGCGCGGCAGCGCCTATTTTAGGCTATTATCCAGCGCGGCCGCGCTGGACACCAGAGTCAGATAAACAGTTCGCGATTCTTGAAATTTTCAGGCCAAAACTCATTGATTCATCAATCAGAGTTTAAATTAATCATACCCAGAGGTTCTAAACTTAAAACACACCAAAACTAACATCCACAAATCCTTTTTTTTAACACCTTAGAAACATCAAATAATCCAAATTAAGGATTTAAATTCCATATTCATACTGATTTTCACATTTAACACATTTAGCGAATCTAACTCTCACGAATTTGTTTCTGAACCAAATTGATTCATTCAACTTGCATTCTTTTCGTTTCTTAACGTATTAACAATATTCATCATCAATTTACAGATTACAACGTGAATTCCTAACACATTTTAATCTCAAAATAGACCAAAATACATGTATTACCACAATAACTCAGGAAAATATTATTACCTTTGATTCCTTCTTAGTTTAGTTAAACAATTAGGATGACTTTATTATCCCTCCTCTCCCTTCTTTGATTCCTCCAAGCTTCTTCTCAAATTTTCACAATTAATCTATCTTCTCTCTCAATTTTCTCTCTTCCTCCCTTCTCTGTATTTTCTTTTCTCCAGACTTAGGAGTATACGTGAATATAAACTGGACCTCCACTTAAACGTGACTTGACCAGTTACATAGCGGTTACAATACAAAGGATCTCTAGGCCATGTTTGGCTAGTTCCTTAAAGCTCCTTTTTAATTTTATAATAACCTTCTTATAATATAATACATATTTGTCACACTTTAATATAATTAAACTTATTATATTAATAAGTCTAATTAAACTTATTAATAATTTCAATTAAAACCTTACTGACCAAATTATAATTCAATTTAGTCAAACTATAATTTTATTAAATAAATTATTTTATTCAATAAAATATTAATCCTCTAATTTAATTATTTAATTAAAATATAATATTCTCATCACATTAGCGTACTAAAATACGCACCAACATTTCACACATAATTATATTCACATCAATTTACTATTTTAATTAAGCGAATCACTCACATTATATATGAAACTTAATTCACAATAATTTCCATTGTTCACAAGACATAACAATCAAATTATATTATTTCTCAATATAATTTTAACTTAATTAAATTAACTAATAATATTCAACAATTTCCTTTTCATGACAATTTCATTTAATCTTTTCAATGGTTTAATTAATTATTAAACCATTTCTTCCCAATTACATGAATATATAATTCTTTTCACACCGAACCACATATTCCATAATATATAACACATACTCAAACTCAAAACATCTCATAATAAAAAATTTTATTTATTAAATTCTTATTTAATAATTTCTAAAAATCTGGGTTATCACATCTTTCCCTCCTTATAAGGATTCTGTCCTCGGAATCAACGAAACCTCCTTTACTCGATTTTCACTAAATCTCTTTCACAATTATCGTTGAATAACTAATGTATTACCTTAGTGTAGGTTTTATTTCATCACCTTCACTTAAACCTGGAACACTTCGAGTGTTATATATTCTTTAACCCTTTAACGCATTCATTGCATATCATACTCGTCGTAATCATTTAATATCCTGATTTAGCATCGCATAAATATTCAGGATATCACATTCACCCCTTCTTCTAAGAATTTCGTCCTCAAAATTTTGATTTACTAATATTCGTTCCTTTCAGCTGTCAAAATGGACTTTACGTTAATCTCTACATATTCATTGGGTTCCACAACCCAATTCTTTCTCTAAGAATCTTTCTAAGATCATTGCATTCTTCACATCTTCCTCTTCTAAAAACAAATTTCACATCATTACTCATCATCAGCTAAATTTATCTCTTCCCTTTCTGAAATTTTATTCCTTTCTTGGATTTATTATAGTTTGTTTAACTTACTCATCAACACATGTCACATTCTATAACCTACCCCTTTTCTAAAGAATATCCTCCTTTCCACTTCCAACTTTCAAAATAAGAAGAATCTTCCACAATTGTTCAATAATTGGGAAGTAGTAAAAGTAGCTCAGGAATTTAAAAGATTCATTCAAAAACTTTCAATATCATGCTGAGGAGTCGTAAAGACTTGAACCTTGTCCTAGGTTAACAGATATTTCTACTATAACCTTTAACAGTCAAAGACTATGGACCATCTCTTCTCGTACTCCAGGTGATCAGCCCTTCGTACTATATATTATGCACATACATATTAACGTTATTGTGTATCCCCCATTACAGGGTTGGTTCACCTCAGACTTAATACAAATTCCGCACCAGAATAAACTGGTTTGACATAAAATTTCAAAGAACTCTTGAACTTCATAAACACTTTTCAATAGTCGTCTAGTCGAATCAATTAGCATAGACCTTGAACAACAATTCGGACATTAGTTAAAATATTTTTAGCCAACTCAATTGGCATATCTTTTCATAACTTAACAGAAAAATAAGATTCTTTTATGACGTCATGATACCGTATCGTCTTAATAGTACGTTGAGGATGCCGTCATTTTAGGACTTTGTCATACTACATCATACCATAGTGGGCTGACGATCTTTCGATCACATCCAACACTAGGTTCAATTGCATTGATGACACCATCGTTCAAAATACATTTTGATAATTTTAAATCATTTTTGTTTTGCTGAAACAATTAGCATAGACATACGAATAATAGATAATAGCACCTTTTTAAAACTTATTGGTTCAAACATTGACCCAATATACTTTTGAGAACACAAAATTGCGAGTATCAGCACGATGTCAATAAATTTCGAAAATCTAGCATAGCTAGAAGATTTAGAACATCCAATTCTCCTTCATCAACTTCAATTTTTTATTTTTATTTTTTTTTATTTTTTTTATTTTTTTTTTACTCCATTGCTTCATTACTTAATCATTCTATCAATCTTCAATACCATCAATGCTCTCTACACCATAACTTTTCTATACTCAATATAGTTCATCAAACTTGCCACACTTTGGAAGTTCAGGAACTTACCACAATCATATGGTTTTAGGAACTTATCCTAGTCAGACCAAATTCGTCCATTCGCTGAGGGGTTCCACCACAGGATTATGAGTCATGAACTTACCATAAGTATGAGTTTTAAGAACCGTACCTAATCTTAATATTCTATAACTATCAAATATAAGTATGAAAAAAGAATCACCTTCTCGACATATGTATAGTGATAGCGCGATACTAACATTGCAATGAATTGTCAATATAGGAAGCTAAGTGGTTGTTACATCAAGCACAAATTCTCCGCCCATACAAGGAATTGTACAACTCAGCCACTAACATGAGTCCTCCATTGAAATCCCACCTAATTCCATCTTGCTCTTAACTTACTCTTTGCTTGATACGAATTCTTCGTATTTCATCATCCATAACTCCTCGTGAGTTTATCTCGTACTATTTCATAGTACCGTCTCTTTATAGCATCATGCTACAATTATTCAATCATCTAAGATCCTCTGACATTTTACAACTTTAGCAGATCACGTCGTGATCTCGTTCTATCATCAACTCTTATTATGATTTTTTTTATCTTATTATCGTCTCATTCTACGATCTTCTTTATTCTTCTCTTTAATCACGTTATCTTATGATTAATCAACCCAGGTGTTCCCTGTTCTTTTAGCTCTTCAGGTTCTTCTATGAACCTAAACATTTTATCATAATCTTGTTTCACATGAATTCTCTAAACTCTATTTGAGTTCATCCTTATCATTTATATCATTCTCATCTTATAGACATCGTCTATTTATTAACACCATCTTTATTACTGGAGTCAGGTAACTCCTGGTTCTCATCTTTCATAGCTCTTCAAGATTCTTCTTGTTTATATATCAATTCTTCTTTTAAGAATCTCTAACTTCATTCATATTATTCAATATTTTATTCGAGTTCACTTCGCGTCATTTACATCTTCTTTTTGTAACGTTTCTAAGACTTAACTTATCTCATGCATCTATCTATATGATAAGAATCACGTCTTAATCATACGCATCCATAATTCTATACTCGGTACACCTCGAGTCTCTAACAGTGTTCAGTACAGCACCTCAGTGGTTTCCCACAAACAACCAACAAACTAGTTCTCGTCTCGTCTACACTGTCTTTCACAACGAGTTAGATTGGTTGCTAGTTCGTATCAACCTCCGCTCTCTGAATGAATTGTTTAGCCCAGATACCATACATCAATCATTAAAGAGTATGATTATACCATAACTTATATTTAACTTCTTACTCTTTAAACTCTATCATCTTCACCTCTCTTCTCTAAGGTTATAGCATAAGGTGCTCGTACATAAGGTTTCTAACCTATCAGCTCTGATACCAACTGTAACGACCCCAAAATTCATACAATCCAACTCTAGGCATCGGTCGTTAACAATACATCTATATTCTAACTTCACATCTGTAGACACCCGATTTTTGCATTTCCTATACTAACCCTGACAGGAGGGCAAAATCGTCAATTGACCCGGCACACGAGAATAAAGGGTGGACATAAAGACGAACCCTCAAAACCACCACGACGGGATGATATTGAAGCCGACACGACAACAAGCGAATGTCGAGGGTCAGTTACTGATCACTGTGCTTGCCCGGATGACGTGGCGCGTTCCCCGACGGTTCCCGGACTGCCGAACGCAAACCCGTCAGCGAAAACCAACGGTACGACACGAAAATCGAGATGAGGCACGGAAAACGAGAAAATCAGCACAGTCAGCCGCAGATCAATTCGCGGACAAGGACGGAAATAGAGGGAGCACGGGACTCGAAGCGCACGGGACTCGAGCGCGGCTGGGGGGAGAACCAAGGGCCACCGCAGATATATCTGCGGCCAGCCGCAGATAGATCTGCGGCTGCCCTTGGCAGTGCTATATTAGGCCAATTCGCATACAGGAAGAAAAAAAGAGAGGATTCAGCAGCAGCAGCAGTTCGGGAGAAGAAGAAAAAACAGCAAGAAAACAGCAAAAATTAGAGAGAAAAGAGTGAAAAGAGTGAGGAATTGTACCAATTTTGTGAGATTATATCTCATATTTTCTACTCTACTCAATACACAAATTCATACATATTGTGGGGATTAATTTGCAAGGTGAAAAAACCATTTGTTCTTAGCATTTTGTTATACCATGTTGTTAATCTTTTGGTCATCCGAATTACCTTGAATGTAGTTTTTTCTCATATGTTATTGTGAAAGCCATGGGTTAGGGACTATTAGTGAGGGTCTCATCGGAATGAAATTCCCCCCTAATAGCCCGATGATATCCGTTTGGTGCAAATCTTAGCTATTATGGTATGGTATCATTCATAGTGTATTTCGATCGTCATTGTAAGATATCCTAGAGTGTTAGGCATCCCGTTGTTGTTTATTTTCGTTATATCCATTTGGCGGTTGTGCAATAAGTTCGGATGTGAGCCTAGGAATGCGACCCCGTGGTCCAAATCCGATGATGGACATTTTTGAATGTATGTAATCGGGTGGATGTATCCGTTATTGTAAATATGTAATCGTCGGGCCTTAAAACGACGCCAAGGCGATAATCGTGTTTAAGGCCCCGAAATAGTGAAACTGTGATTGTGGGCGTTTGGGGTTATTTTGATGGCTTACATGCCATGAATAGCCCCCGACGCGTGTTTTATGCTTGATTGGATTTTGTGACACGAAAAATGATTTCAAAGATTAAACGATTAAGGGTTTTTTTTCTTAAAACCAAGCAAACTAGGAGGTTAGCATCACGTAGCTAAAAATTTGGAGGTGTTAATGAATGTTCGATTTCTATTAAACGAGAAGGCTAAAGAAAGTCGTTTTCAAATGTCACAAAAATGGTTTTAAAAATAAAATAACGTTTTATTAAAATCTTGGTGCGTAGGGTGAAAGATATCCTAGAAGTTGCCCATCATTTTATGAAAGCAATGTATAGATTTCGATTCCTATTTTTACGAAGGTTCAAAACTCTTGTTTTGCCAAAACGACGCTTAATGAAAATCTCATAGTTTTTGCTAATTAAAATCAATCCTTTTCTCATAAAAGCTTTCTCGTTTAAGCCGATGGACGTTCTAAGACATGCTCAAATTAAGAACACAATTTTCCCTAATAATCCAAATGATTCTTTTACGCAAGCTCACCACAACATTTACATAGGCACACACCACACATACACGCACACACCACATTTCATGAATTAAAGGATAGGAAAGCATCAAGATTGCGGTAACCGTGCTTCACGGAAGTCGAGGGGTGCCTAACACCTTCCCCTCACTTAAGCAAGCCCCGAACTCTATGAATCTCGATTCGCAGACCAATTAATTCGGAGTCACATATGAGCCAGCGATTTATAAAAATGAAAACTCGGATGAGTTGGTACATCCATTTCAAATATACCAACTGGCGACTCTGGTTAAATTGGCTCATCATAAAAACAATCTTTAAAAACCCCGTCGACATTAATGCCGACCTTTTCCAAAAAGGCATCTAACAAAAAGGCTAAAAATCGGAAAAGGGTTACAACCCCCGCGTTAAGCGATTCCTACCGGCATCGACAGCTGGCGACTCTGCTGGGGAGATTAGAGGGCTTAAGCCGCATTCGAATCTTGATGCTATCCTATCCTTTAAAATTTATAATTGTGTATGTGCGTATGACATTTTGACGTCTTTTATTGTTGTGCAAATGTGTGTTGTTGTCCAATGAATGAATGTTTGAATGGGTTTCTCTTTACTTCAAAGTAATCATTTGCATGCGGTGAGGACGATGAATGTGAATGTATGTTGTGAGAGAGTACCTCCTCCTGAGGCGAACCTGTCGGTTGCTTATTACTGGACTCGAAGGGGCTGCTCCCCGGAGATGGCTCAGGAAACGCACCACTCAAATCCGCTCCAATCGAAAGGGCTCAAACGAGTAGATTGCGAAGAATTGGGAACCTTCATGCCGAAAAGCCCGTGAGAGTAACCCTAGGGTAGGTCAGCCTCTGATAAACCCAACGCAGGAAAAGTCTCTTCATGCCCTTTTTACGTTCAAAGCGTATAAAATGTCATGATCCCATTTCATATATACCACTCCCCTGTTGTCAAAAGAGAATACTGACCTCCATGTTTTGCAGGAAACAACTGGGGAAGCATAATAAAGTCATGTTTAGCATTTGTTATTGCACTAAAAGACTACTAACTTTCTCTTTTGCAGGGAAAGATTAAAAAAACCCAAAACACAAAAAATTTTACAGCTTTAGCATGCATCCGCATACCTTTCATTGCCCAAGACTGAAACTTCGAACCGTTTGCCTGCAGGATTGCTCCTCCAAACCCGTTCGCAGTCTAAGAAAGCCCAGGTCTCTAACTCTGAAATGGCTTGATCTCCCCAATCATAGTTCTGTATCTCGAGAAGAGTTTGATGACTTTAGGAAGCAGATGATGGAAATGGCCACAATGCTAAAAGAGCAGTTTTTTAATCAGACAGGATCCGTCAAACCAGGGACCGCACAATGTACCACCACCGCCAGGGGGTGACCAGAAATCCTCCTAAGGATGATGCAATCCATATTAAAAATAACCAACATCAGCTTAAGGACGAGCCGATCCTCCCCAACGACAGTCCTGCCCACAACACGCCAGTACTCACACTTCCAGCGGCGGGCGATACTGAAGACCTTCGCAGGAAAAGGCAGCAGATGGAGGAGACCATCCAATCTCTAAAGGGCATAGGCTCCTTGGGTAGGGTTAATTATGCAGATTTGTGTGTCTTCCCCGGAACCAGATATCCAGAGAAATTTAAGATCCCCGAATTCGAGAAATACAATGGGAAAGGGGATCCTTACACTCACCTGAAAATATATATTGGAGAACTGGGGTCCTATGCGGAAGACGAAGGATTAAGGATGCAATTATTCCAGAAAAGCTTGACGGGGGAGGCAAGGATCTGGTATGCCCGTCTCGATAATGCCCGGATTCATAATTTGGGAGGAGCTGGCCCATACCTTTCTGACACAGTATAGCTTTCAGGCACAGATGGCCCCGGATAGATATCAAATGACAAAAATCAAGAAGCAACCAAGGGAAACCTTCAGGGACTATGCCCAACGATGGAGGGGTATGGCCGCACAAGTGAATCCTCCAATGAGTGAGTCAGAGATGGTGATGACCTTTGTGGATATACAAGAAGCACCTTATTATGAGCGGGTCATATCAGGGGTTGGAAAGACCTTTCGCCGAGATGATAAAACACGGTGAAATGGTGGACATGGGGTTGAAATCGGGTAAAATCCGGGACTTCACAGCTCTTGAAACGGCTGCGGAACAAATCCAAAGTGGGAATTATGGCAATACTTCCCGCAGGCCCCAAAAGCGAAAAGAGGAAGATGTCTCTCTCGTGCTGCAGGGATCATCCAGGAAAGTGGAGAATAGCCCTCCTGTACAAATACAGAGATTCGGGCCGCCCCGGCAACCCAATTTTGATAATCCCAGAACAGACGGACGAAGGAGGTTTGAGACCACACAGAGGCGGGTATTCACCCCGCTTGGGGATCCTCTTGAGCAGATTTTTGGCAATATTGATATCACAGAGGAAGATTGTCGATTTGGCACCTCCATGTGACCCGAAGGGCAGAAAATTTGACCCCAGTAAAAAGTGTGCATATCATTCGGGTTCCCCGGGTCATGACACACTCAGGAATGTTGGACGCTGAAACCACATAATTCAAAACCTGATTGATAGCGGGGAAATCGTGGTGGAGCAGCCCGAGCCGCCAAATGTTAAAATCAATCCCCTACCGAAGCATGATGGGGGAGGGGTCAATATGGTAGAAGCCATCGAAACCGAAGGACCGCCAAGGCGAAATTATATTGACAAGGATTGATGAGATGGTTGGCATGACGGGTACTCAGGAGAATATGCAAGGGGCACCGATTAGGTTGACGGGTTGCAAGCCGGAGTATCACAGGGGGGCCTATCAAGTTAGCGGCTCCAAAACCTCTCATCATCGCAGCCAAGACCACAGATCCCTGTTTGCAATCTAAAAAACAGTACCGTGGAACTACGGGGGTGTATCAGAGGAGGCGGCCAGTTGTGCTTCCGTAACATCAAAGGGGAATCCCTTGTATCTTCCAGGAAGAGTTCTCAAAAGTAAGAGAAAGGAGAACGAGAGGATATCCGAGGAGAAAGCCGTGGAGTTCTTGGAAAAAGATGGATCATCCTGAAGTAAGGGGGATCAAGGCAGTGAGCGAGGAATCGACTCTAACGTCGATCATGGATTTGGTGTTAACATCCAGCGACCACTGCAGAATCTTGGCCCAAAGTCCTAGGGGAGGCTCACATCCCCAAGACAATTAGCCAAGAAAGTTTCGGCCGCCTAGTGGATCATCTTGCTAGAAAACAATGTGCTATCATTCACAGATGATGATATCCCGAAAGAGGGAAGGGGGCATCGGAGACCGCTGCACATCGCAGTGATCTCAACAGGGTTATGTCATGAATGGGGTATTGATTGATGGGGGGATCAGCACTGAATATTTGTCCCCTCAGTACACTGAGAAAAATGAACATTAATCCCAAGCGCTTGCGGGCCAGTCACGTGGTGGTGCGAGCCTTCGATGGATCCCGGAAGGATACAATGGGAGAAATAGAGTTGCCCGTGGAGATAGGGTCGTGTACTTTCGATATTTCCTTTCAGGTCCTGGATATCTCGGCCAGTTATAACATGTTATTGGGAAGACCATGGATACATATGGCCGGGGCAGTTCCCTCTACACTACACCAACAAATCAAATTCATCGTTAGCGGGAATCTGGTAACAATCTCCGCAGAGCGTAATGACCCTTTCCCGTCCAAGAATGGTCTGCCAGTAATCAATGTGGACGAATCCGCGGCGCCTGCCAGTTTTCAAGCACTGGAAATCAGCACTCCCCACTATAGAGGTTCTGGGAGCTCCAGCCATAAAATCCCAAAGCCTCCCCTGAGCTCACCTTCGTTGCTAGAGAAATGATGAAGATGAAGTTTCAACCTGGGCAGGGGTTGGGAAAAGACGGCCAAGGAATTTCCACGCCTATTCAACTGCCCAACCAGACAGGCAGGGCAGGTTTGGGATATCATGGAGGCATAGAGCGGAACCACTCTCAAAGGGAAGCCCCATTTCGATCGACTGGAATCCTAATGCCGAGGGACCATAATGAACAAGGAGCGGACAAGCCCGTGTCCGAATTAGAAGGGTAAAGATTTGACTCCTGCGGATGATGAGGCAGTCAAAAGGAAGAGTTTCCTGCGGAGGTCATGCAGCAGTTCGAAACCAAATGCTATATCTCTGGACCATCAATGAACATTGGAGAGGGGAAGGATACGGCCACAAACGTCGGGGTGCCCAACAGACAGTGTGCCTGTCATCGATTGGGCAGGGTTAGTTATCCCTAACAATGCTATGAGGGAGGACCGATACGATGTGGCGGTAGTCGTCAAGGAAGTCTCTGGTGCACAGCCGCCTGTCATATGTCGCAATCCCCGACTGATCTGACCACCGATAACTGGTACGATGGAGCCAATAATATCCAGACAAGGGTAAAGCACGGTGTCGGGGTGGTAGACCCCGGAGAGTGGGGGATGAATGTCTACCAGTTTTGGTTCTTTTATTTTATATTTTGCATAATTATGTTATTTTGTCATGTTATTTTAAGAGCGTTCAGTGTGGAAAGATGAATTATATATATGACAGTATTTTGTTTCAATGTCAGGTGTACCAATTTGAGTATTCCTTGCTTAACAAGCGATCCCTCAAATTTGAATGATGACTATGATTTTGATATTGAGCTGGATTTCGATTTAATGGGTATTGAGCAGGACGAGACAGATTACGATGACGCACCTGACGAGATCAAAGGGTGGGTCGAGGATAAACCCAAACCCAACTTAGACCAACCGTCACCATAAATATCGAACCCCTGACCAACCCAAAGAGCTCAAGATCGGGACACGACCTGACCCTAACCAGAAAATAGAAATGACCAAATTGTTACGCCAGTATGAGGGATGTGTTCGCCTGGTCTCATGAGGACATGATCGGATTTATCCCACCGACATGTGGTACACCAGCTGCCCATCAAGGAAGGTTTCAAGCCCGTCAAGCAAAAACTAAGAAAGCTAAAACCGGAATGGAGCTTGAAGGTAAAAGGAGGAGATCATCAAACAGTTCAGGGCTGGAATCATCATGGTGTCCACCTACCCAGAATGGTTGTCCAATGTGGTCCCAGTGGGCTAAGCCTGGAGGAAAAGGTGAGGGTATGTGTTGACTATAGAGATCTGAACAAGGCCAGTCTCAAGGATAATTTCCCAGTACCTTTTATACACATATTGGTGGATAACACAGCCCAATACGAGATGTACTCTTTCGTTGATTGCTTTGCGGGGTATCATCAGATAAATGGTGGCAGAGGAGGACCGGGAGAAAACAGCCTTCATCACCCCTTGGGGCACTTTCTGCTATAGACGGTTGGCTTTCGGTCTCACAAATGCAGGGGCTACTTATCAAAGAGCTATGATGGCCCTGTTCCACGATATGATGCACAATGAGATAGAGGTCTACGTGGATGACATTATCGTGAAGTCAAAGATAGAATCTGATCATGTGACCCATCTCCAAAAGCTATTTGACCGGCTCAGAAAATACAATTTAAGGCTCAATCCGGCAAAGTGTGCTTTCGGAGTGCAATCGGGCAAACTCTTGGGGATTCCTGGTTAGTGATCGTGGCATCGGAGTTGGATCCAGCTAAGATTAAGGCCATTGTGGATATGCCGACACCACCCGCACTGAAAAGGAGATAAGAGGATTTCTGGGAAGAATAAATTTCATCAGCCGCTTCATATCCCATTTGACAACCACGTGCGAGCCAATTTTCAAGCTGTTAAGAAAAGATGTCTCCCAAGAATGGAATGAGCAATGCCAGGAAGCCTTTTCAGGTCATTAAGAAGCAGCTGACGGAAGCACCCGTGCAGTACCCCTCCCCGAAGGATGAGATCCCTCTATTCATGTATATATCAGTCAATGACATTGCGATGGGCTGTATGCTGGGGCAGAAGAATGAATCAGGCAAAGAGCAGGCCATTTACTACCTCATCAAGAGATTTAGCCGATGTGAACAGAATTACACCCTATCGAAAGGACCTGTTGTGCTTTGGCTTGGGCTGCAATGAGATTACAGCATTATCTCCATGGGCACACCACGTATCTGATATCAAGGATGGATCTCCCTGAAATATATCTTTGAACGGCCCATGCAGAACTGTCGACTTTCAAGATGGCAGTTAATCTTACAGCAGTTTCGACATTGTATACGTAACTCAGAAAGCCATGAAGGGGCAGGGAATTGCAGATCAATTGGCAGAAGCGCCATCAGGGGGAATGGAGCCTTTAGACACTCCTCTGCCGGGCGAAGATGTATTCTGGATCTTGCGCGCGAGAGGAGATGACGAGGGGCAGTTCTGAAAATTATATTTTGATGGTGCCATGAATGCGGAGGGGGCAGGAGCCGGAGCAGTCTTGGTCTCTATCACAGGAGAGCAATACCCCGTAGCCACTAAATTGCAGTTCAGTAACTCGAACAACACCGCTGAATACGAGGGGTGTATCTTGGGACTCCGTTTGGCCCGTGACATGGGAGTGAAAAGGTTAGCGGTGTTCGGGGATTCGGAGCTAGTAATCAGACAAGCGATCGGGATGTACAACACTAAAGAGCTCCGGTTGCTTCCATACCACCGTTGCGTTATCCAACTGATGCAAGAGTTCGAAGATATCGCTTTCCGACATATCCCCCGGGGACGAAATGATTTCGCCGATGCATTGGCGACTTTAGCTTCCCTAATCCACACAATCAAGAGCAGGGACGTTCCACAGATTGAGATAGCAGTGCAGAACGCCCCGGCATACGAGGAGCACGTGGCGGTACTATCGGACGAGGGGGTTCTGCCAAAGCAGCCTTGGTATCACGACATAAGGGAATATCTGAGGGATAGATCCATTCCCGACCAAGCCAGCCGAGCGGAGAGGTTGAGAATTCAAAAGATGGCAATGAAATTTTATCTGAGCGGAGATTCACTGTACAAGAGGGATGCCAATTTGGGATTGCTACGATGTGTAAATGAAATGCAGGCCCAAAAGATTATGGACGAAGTACATGGTGGAGTGTGTGGGCCACACATGAGTGGGCCGATGCTGGCCAAGAAGATTTTGAGAACGGGGCATTATTGGTTGACGCTGAAAGCCGACTATGATGATCACGTCAAACGGTGTTACCAATGCCAGGCGCACGGTAATGTTATCCATGCGCCCCCCAATGAACTGCACTGTATGACCTCCCCTTGGCCATTCTCAATGTGGGGTATGGATGTGATCGGACCAATAGAGCCCAAAGCAAGCAACGGGCACCGATTTATCTTCGTCATGATCGATTACTTCACTAAATGGGTAGAAGCAGCTTCTTTCCCCAAAGTAACTCAGGAGGTCATCGTCGGTTTCATCAGGAATAATGTCATTTGCCGATACGGGCAACCTGAGGTTTTAGTCTCCGACAATGCCAAGAATTTGAATAATGCCCTCATGAAAGGATTATGCGACCAGTTTAAGATCAAACACCTCAATTCTGTCATTTACCGTCCTAAGATGAATGGGGCAGTGGAGGCTGCAAATAAGAATATCAAGAAGATCATGGCGAAAATGTCCGCTAATCATCGGGGATGGCCGGATCTGCTACCTCTCACCTTGCTGGCGTACAGAACGTCGGTACGTACTTCTACAGGGGCAACCCCGTACGCTCTGGTATACGGAATGGAAGCGGTTCTGCCAGTTGAGGTTGAGATGGCGTCCCTCAGAATCTTGATTGATGCTCAGATAAACGAGGAGGATTGGATGCAAAGTCGATATGACCAATTGGCCCTAATTGATGAAAGGAGGGTGGCCGCTGTGTTGCACGGTCAGTTATACCAGCAAAGGATCTCCCGATCATACGACAAGAAGATAAGACCTCGAAAATTCAAAGAAAATGACCTAGTGTTAAAGAGAGTAATGCCTTGTCAAGACGAAGCCAAAGGGAAGTTTGCCCCGAACTGGGAGGGGCCTTTTGTGATTAAGAAAGTGCTGTCCGGAGGAGCCCTCATACTGCAGGAGATGGATGGGGAGGTGTTTCCACAACCCCTCAATTCCGACTCGGTGAAGCGGTTATATTCAAAAAAAAAAAAAAAAAAAAAAAAAAAAAAAAAAAATATCCCTCATCATTTTCTCCTCGGAACGAACTACGTAGGACCTGATCTCCCGACTTGTGGGGGTACGTATTCAGCCATTGTGGCACGGTCCCATTCCTTACCAAATAACACTTTCTTCTATCAAAACTGATTCCCAACAGCCAGGAAACCTTCTTATACACTCGAAACTCTCCCGAAACCAGCCACCTGATCAGTTTCATCTCAAATGACCTAACCCTAACCCAACCAAGCAGTTATCCCGAATCTAAGGCTCAGCCGATGAAATCGACAGGATATGCGGCAATATCTGACAAGTCCCCGTCAAGACTTGAGAAGAGAAAGAAGGCGAAATATCAAAATCATGGTTAGCTGGATAAAATGAGGGTCCAATGAAAGGCAACGATACGACAAAAGGGGAAAACGACTAAATTTAAATACCTGTCTATATAAATAAGTCATTTTGTTACAAGGTTTCTCTTTTGATAACCGATGAAACTGACATAGTCCATGCAGGAAATAAAAGGATCTACAAATCTGAAACTAATCGAAGCAGGATGGATAAAATGGTGGATGGATCTGAGGCATCGACATTCCCTGCAATTTGCTGCCCCATCATGTCGACGCGATCCAATAAGCAGTCGCTCGGCTAACGGTCTCAGAGTGAGCATCTATAATTGCCTTAGTCTGCAATACAATGGCGTCTCTATCAGCATGAGCAACATCCCTGGCCAGAATAGCAGCATCTCTCTCAACAAAAGCAGCATACCTCTCAGCCTCGGTAGTAATCTAGATGCGTGAGCACCGGACGGACAGGGACCTAATGGCTCGGAATACCCTCCGCAAAGCCCGCCGACACCGGAAAGAATAATAAGGATCAGGAACGTTCCGGAAGATCATCTGCCATATCTCTGTCACCGGCGACAAACCGTCCAATCAGCGGAGAAGCCGCCGACCGATCCTGTGGGAGGATCGAGATCCATGCATACCACGGCATCTGGCGACGACACCTGTAGAAAATAGTATCAAAAAGACTGTACAGGGGTCATTCTCTATCCATGAATAAAAAGCATGCATCATACATGACTCGCTATGTGAAAATAAAATACAAAATTCTGAATAAGTCGGACGTCGAACACGACGAATCAAAGCAAACCGCGACAGAGTGGTGAGCAAACCCTGGGAAGGGCTGAGATCCACGCGAACCACAACAAGATGGTGAGCAACCCTGGGAAGGGCTGGTATCCACAAAAAGAAAAAAGACAAAAACAGCAAACCCTGGGAAGGGCTGAGATCCAAGCAAACCGCGACAGAGTGGTGAGCAAACCTGGGAAGGCATCCAAGCAAACCGCGACAGAGTGGTGAGCAAACCCTGGGAAGGGCTGAGATCCACGCGAACCACAACAAGATGGTGAGCAACCCTGGGAAGGGCTGATATCCACAAAAAGTAAAAAAGACAAAAAAACAACAAACCCTGGGAAGGGCTGAGATCCAAGCAAACCGCGACAGAGTGGTGAGCAAACCTGGGAAGGCATCCAAGCAAATCGCGACAGAGTGGTGAGCAAACCCTGGGAAGGGCTGAGATCCACGCGAACCACAACAAGATGGTGAGCAACCCTGGGAAGGGCTGGTATCCACAAAAAGAAAAAAAAAGACAAAAACAACAAACCCTGGGAAGGGCTGAGATCCAAGCAAACCGCGACAGAGTGGTGAGCAAACCTGGGAAGGCATCCAAGCAAACCGCGACAGAGTGGTGAGCAAACCCTGGGAAGGGCTGAGATCCACGCGAACCACAACAAGATGGTGAGCAACCCTGGGAAGGGCTGGTATCCACAAAAAGAAAAAAAAAAGACAAAAACAACAAACCCTGGGAAGGGCTGAGATCCAAGCAAACCGCGACAGAGTGGTGAGCAAACCTGGGAAGGCATCCAAGCAAACCGCGACAGAGTGGTGAGCAAACCCTGGGAAGGGCTGAGATCCACGCGAACCACAACAAGATGGTGAGCAACCCTGGGAAGGGCTGGTATCCACAAAAAGAAAAAAAAAGACAAAAACAACAAACCCTGGGAAGGGCTGAGATCCAAGCAAACCGCGACAGAGTGGTGAGCAAACCTGGGAAGGCATCCAAGCAAACCGCGACAGAGTGGTGAGCAAACCCTGGGAAGGGCTGAGATCCACGCGAACCACAACAAGATGGTGAGCAACCCTGGGAAGGGCTGATATCCACAAAAAGAAAAAAGACAAAAAACAACAAACCCTGGGAAGGGCTGAGATCCAAGCAAACCGCGACAGAGTGGTGAGCAAACCTGGGAAGGCATCCAACCAAAACAAAAACCCTGGGAGGGGCTGAGATCCAAACTAACACCCTGGGAAGGGCTAAGATCCAAACAAACCACAACCCTGGGAAGGGCTAAGATCCAAACCAATAACAACCCTGGGAAGGGCTGAGATCCAAGCAAATCACATATGTATTGTCATTCTTGTGCACTGTCATTCATGCATCGAGTGTCTATTCTTTATCCTGTTCATTTCATTCATCATTGCATAAACATGATAAAGAGGGGCAGCTGTAGACACCCGATTTTTGCATTTCCTATACTAACCCTGACAGGAGGGCAAAATCGTCAATTGACCCGGCACACGAGAATAAAGGGTGGACATAAAGACGAACCCTCAAAACCACCACGACGGGATGATATTGAAGCCGACACGACAACAAGCGAATGTCGAGGGTCAGTTACTGATCACTGTGCTTGCCCGGATGACGTGGCGCGTTCCCCGACGGTTCCCGGACTGCCGAACGCAAACCCGTCA
Organism: Aralia elata; assembly: GCA_034770075.1. Lineage (NCBI taxonomy): Eukaryota > Viridiplantae > Streptophyta > Magnoliopsida > Apiales > Araliaceae > Aralia > Aralia elata. Next base: position 36,200,830 of record CM068377.1, read on the forward strand.
GCGAAAACCAACGGTACGACACGAAAATCGAGATGAGGCACGGAAAACGAGAAAATCAGCACAGTCAGCCGCAGATCAATTCGCGGCCAAGGACGGAACTCGAGGCAGCACGGGACTCGAAGCGCACGGGACTCGAGCGCGGCTGGGGGGAGAACCAAGGGCCAGCCGCAGATATATCTGCGGCCAGCCGCAGATAGATCTGCGGCTGCCCTTGGCAGTGCTATATTAGGCCAGTTCGCATACAGGAAGAAAAAAAGAGAGGAAAAAAATCCAGCAGCAGCAGCAGTTCGGGAGAAGAAGAAAAAACAGCAAGAAAACAGCAAAAATTAGGAGAGAAAAGAGTGAAAAGAGTGAGGAATTGTACCAATTTTGTGAGATTATATCTCATATTTTCTACTCTACTCAATACACAAATTCATACATATTGTGGGGATTAATTGCAAGGTGAAAAAACCATTTGTTCTTAGCATTTTGTTATACCATGTTGTTAATCTTTTGGTCATCCGAATTACCTTGAATGTAGTTTTTTCTCATATGTTATTGTGAAGCCATGGGTTAGGGACTATTAGTGAGGGTCTCATCGGAATGAAATTCCCCCTAATAGCCCGATGATATCCGTTTGGTGCAAATCTTAGCTATTATGGTATGGTATCATTCATAGTGTATTTCGATCGTCATTGTAAGATATCCTAGAGTGTTAGGCATCCCGTTGTTGTTTATTTTCGTTATATCCATTTGGCGATTGTGCAATAAGTTCGGATGTGAGCCTAGGAATGCGACCCCGTGGTCCAAATCCGATGATGGACATTTTTGAATGTATGTAATCGGGTGGATGTATCCGTTATTGTAAATATGTAATCGTCGGGCCTTAAAACGACGCCAAGGCGATAATCGTGTTTAAGGCCCCGAAATAGTGAAACTTGTGATTGTGGGCGTTTGGGGTTATTTTGATGGCTTACATGCCCATGAATAGCCCCGACGCGTGTTTATGCTTGATTGGATTTTGTGACACGAAAAATGATTTCAAAGATTAAACGATGAAGGTTTTTTTTCTTAAAACCAAGCAAACTAGGAGGTTAGCATCACGTAGCTAAAAATTTGGAGGTGTTAATGAATGTCGATTTCTATTAAACGAGAAGGCTAAAGAAAGTCGTTTTCAAATGTCACAAAAATGGTTTTATAAAAATAAAATAACGTTTTATTAAATCTTGGTGCGTAGGGTGAAAGATATCCTAGAAGTTGCCCATCATTTTATGAAAGCAATGTATAGATTTCGATTCCTATTTTTACGAAGGTTCAAAACTCTTGTTTTGCCAAAACGACGCTTAATGAAAATCTCATAGTTTTTGCTAATTAAAATCAATCCTTTTCTCATAAAAGCTTTCTCGTTTAAGCCGATGGACGTTCTAAGACATGCTCAAATTAGAACACAATTTTCCCTAATAATCCAAATGATTCTTTTACGCAAGCTCACCACAACATTTACATAGGCACACACACACATACACGCACACACACATTTCATGAATTAAAGGATAGGAAAGCATCAAGATTGCGGTAACCGTGCTTCACGGAAGTCGAGGGGTGCCTAACACCTTCCCCTCACTTAAGCAAGCCCCGAACTCTATGAATCTCGATTCGCAGACCAATTAATTCGGAGTCACATATGAGCCAGCGATTTATAAAAATGAAAACTCGGATGAGTTGGTACATCCATTTCAAATATACCAACTGGCGACTCTGGTTAAATTGGCTCATCATAAAAACAATCTTTAAAAACCCCGTCGACATTAATGCCGACCTTTTCCAAAAAGGCATCTAACAAAAAGGCTAAAAATCGGAAAAGGGTTACAACCCCCGCGTTAAGCGATTCCTACCGGCGTCGACAACATCATTAATCGATAATAAACTTAACTAAATGCGGAATAATTAAAAACTTTTCTATTATAAACCGCCCTCGTTCCCAAAACTTTCAACCTTTACATCTAAATATCTTAGAATCATGTTTAATTCATGATTCACTCTATCAGACTTATTATAAAAGTTTACATCTCAATACAAACTTTACAACTCAACATAAATACATTTATCAAAATCTTAACATAATTCAAGTAATAGCTTCAACTAAAACATTTAATCTTCATGCATCATTTTGATCCATGCCATTCAAACAGCACATAACGTTACCTTGAATCCTTAACCTGCAAAAATTGTTATTTTGCAAGAATGAGCTCGATAGCTCAGCTTATCTAACAGTTTATATGCATCACGTAGCACATAATAATATGTTCAGCATACATCTCATAATCATTACACTAGTTTAACATACATTTTGCAGTTCACGAAACAAGTATAAAGATTGAGTTCCTTACTCAACCAGCATTCTTTATTCAATAAATAGTCATAAGTTGACTTTAACATTTCATACCCACAATACATGTAATTCATCATGCTCTTTGTAAAACAAATTTAACACAATTTAACATCAAATTCACATAGCAAATAAGAACTGAAAGACTTGTCTGGCTCGTAGATTACCAATTACCATAAACAACTTATAATTATCTGCATCTCACGTATCCTACACAATATGTAATCATGCACATCATCTATGAGTCACATAGTAACGCTTAGTAATCGTTTGTGTCTACTTTACACTCCATAACCCTTGTTTTTAATCGATGCACAATGTTCAATTAAGTTTGATTGCGTGAACTTCACCTTACGCCTCATTACTATTCTTCTTAGGCAACACTCGAAGTTCATTCAAGTGTTTAAGACTTATCATGACCCCATATTATAAATCTAGCATTCAATAAAATTTATTATAGTTGACTGAAACAATCTTATTACCCTTCATACTTCGCTTTGTTTCATGCTTACCATTCAGTTAAGTCATTAAGTTAACCTTCGCATTACTATAAACGAATATTAGGCTTATTCAATAAGCTGCTACACGTTTAAGTCACATTAATACATTAATTAGTTATGAAATAATATTCACTAATCGCATACATTAATCCCATTCTATGACTAATCATTCTTTAATTGTCACTTTATATTCTCTTATGTGATTACGACTTGTTATTATGATTTGTTACATGCTTAATGCTTCAACATGTTCATTAGAATATGTTGGATTAACATTCCCTGGACTATATATTTAAAGTCTCATTACTGGGTCTGTTCTGCATCAGGCGCGGTCGCGCCACTTTTGTACTAGGAACACGCGCTGCAGCGCGGCAACGCCTATTTTAGGCTATTGTCCAGCGCGGCCGCGCTGGACACCAGAGTCAGATAAACAGTTCGCGATTCTTGAAATTTTCAGGCCAAAACTCATTGATTCATCAATCAGAGTTTAAATTAATCATACCCATAGGTTCTAAACTTAAAACACACCAAAACTAACATCCACAAATCCTTTTTTTTAAGACCTTAGAAACATCAAATAACCCAAATTAAGGATTTAAATTCCATATTCATACTAATTTTCACATTTAACACATTTAGCGAATCCAACTCTCACGAATTTATTTCTGAACCAAATTGATTCATTCAACTTGCATTCTTTTCGTTTCTTAACGTATTAACAATATTCATCATCAATTTACAGATTACAACATGAATTCCTAACAAATTTTAATCTCAAAATAGACCAAAATACATGTATTACCACAATAACTCAGGAAAATATTATTACCTTTGATTCCTTCTTAGTTTAGTTAAACAATTAGGATGACTTTATTATCCCTCCTCTCCCTTCTTTGATTCCTCCAAGCTTCTTCTCAAATTTTCACAATTAATCTATCTTCTCTCTCAATTTTCTCTCTTCCTCCCTTCTCTGTATTTTCTTTTCTCCAGACTTAGGAGTATACGTGAACATAAACTGGACCTCCACTTAAACGTGACTTGACCAGTTACATAGCGGTTACAATACAAAGGATCTCTAGGTCATGTTTGGCTAGTTCCTTAAAGCTCCTTTTTAATTTTATAATAACCTTCTTATAATATAATACATATTTGTCACACTTTAATATAATTAAACTTATTATATTAATAAGTCTAATTAAACTTATTAATAATTTCAATTAAAACCTTACTGACCAAATTATAATTCAATTTAGCCAAACTATAATTTTATTAAATAAATCATTTTATTCAATAAAATATTAATCCTCTAATTTAATTATTTAATTAAAATATAATATTCTCATCACATTAGCGTACTAAAATACGCACCAACATTTCACACACAATTATATTCACATTAATTCACTATTTTAATTAAGCGAATCACTCACATTATATATGAAACTTAATTCACAATAATTTCCATTGTTCACAAGACATAACAATCAAATTATATTATTTCCCAATATAATTTTAACTTAATTAAATTAACTAATAATATTCAACAATTTCCTTTTCATGACAATTTCATTTAATCTTTTCAATGGTTTAATTAATTATTAAACCATTTCTTCCCAATTACATGAATATATAATTCTCTTCACACCGAACCACATATTCCACAATATATAACACATATATACACATACTCAAACTCAAAACATCTCATAATAAAAAATTTTATTTATTAAATTCTTATTTAATAATTTCTGAAAATCTGGGTTATCACAGTTCGCATACTGCTCCACGTCACTCTCAACGTTGAATATATTCCTTTCCTATATCTGCATATCAATTTCAATCCTCTCCTTTTCATTTACGTTAGCATACTCAAAATCATGCAATGATGATAACTCTAATAGAAAGACATGATCACAACCAATGTTAAATAACGACAACTTACGTACAGATTGAATAGTATGAAAACAAGAATACTGACAAGAAAAACTAGAATGAATATTATGGAAATAAGAACATTGAAAACGAGAAGAACCAGTATGATCATAAACTAACTCAACATATATTAAATATCCTCCATAGTTTATGATAAAGATGATTCTACCATCAAAATAGTTAAAAACAAATTTATCGATGGAAGCATGCAAAACATGTTTTAATAAACCCATAAAAACACTAGATGCATTAGTTAATCTGACCGAAATAACTAACCACTTATACAAATCCCATGTTAATGCAACTTTCCATCCATCACATTCTCTCATGTTAATTTGATGAGAACCACTAATCAAAACAAATTTAGACAAAACACAAGTACTATGCAATTCATCTAGCATATTATCTAAGCAAAGAAAAGAATATCAATACTTGTTTACCAATTGAAAATCAACGCACATGTTCGACGTCCTATCCTTCTTAGGTACTATGATCTCATGAACGACACACGAACTCATGCTTTCTTTCACGATACCCCTCTTCATCAACTCTCCAACCTGCCTTTGTAATTTCTTCGTCTCCTCAAAAATGCTATAAGTTGATCGGTACGGAATGATAGCACTGGGCACACAATCAATCACCTATATAAGAGACACAACAGAGCTAGACAAAACAGAGTTAATTTTGTTAGTGTTCAATACTATTTCACATTCACTCTTTTTTGCGCAGTCAATTATTTTCCTCTCTTCTTTTTGCTCAATTTTTCTCTCAACTGTTTCATTCTCTCTTTTATTTTCAGTCTCACTTTTCTTAATCTCTCTATTCTTTTCATTTTGATTTACATCTACGTTTTCTTTTACACACTCATCCTCTCGAGCATTTTCTTGCTTTTGAACACTGTTTTTTTCGTAAGTGCTCTAGATTTTCATGAATTGCTCGAATGTCATTGGCATTAAAGTGATCTTCCTTTGATTATACACTAATGAATACTGATTTGTAGAGCTATCATGCTTAACACGTCTGTCGCATCACCATGGTCTCCCAAGTAACAAATGACAAGTGTTTGTCGGAACTACATCGCATAACACCTCATCTTCATATCTTCCAATTTTAAATGAAACTATCACCTATTTAGTCACCTTTACATCTCCAATACCATTGAATCCTTACAACGTGTAAAACTGAGGATGCACAACTGTTGACAAACCCGCCTTCTCGACCATAATAGTACTTGCAATGTTAGTATAACTCTCATCATTAACTTTCACAATACATATATTTTCTTGTACTAAAAACCTAGTATAAAAGGTGTGAAAGATGTGTCTTCGCTGTACTTTAACTTCCTCTCGAACTTGCAAACTTGAATCCCTTCTTATCACCAATGGCTCTTCGTGGACTGCATGATCTTCTTCAACTTCTATCTCCCTCGGCTGTACTTGTTCTTTATACGTGATGAGTGGATTTTATATCTACGAATTGAGTACGTTTAGCTTAATAATTTGTGAGTTCTTAATTATTTTAAGTTATTATTAGATATTTATAGTGTTTTTATGTTATTTTGTAGGAATAAGCAAGGAAATGCAATCCGGACATCTTTTGGAGTAAAATATGCAAGCAAATATGAGAAGGGAAGATTAAAAGGTTTTCAATGTCAAGTTGGATGCATGTTTATGGGTTGGTACTTGAATTTTAGAGCTCGTCGAGAGCTTCGATTTGATAGGTGGTACGCTCCATAACTCCTCCCGGATCAAAAGTTATGGCATTTTTATCAACGGAGATCAAACCTCAAAGTTTGGAGTTGCCATTTACATAACAGTCACTTTAAGCTCAATTTTGACCTTGATCCAGCCCGAATCTTTCAAAACTCAAAGAATAAAAGTTGTATATCTACTCCTTAGCTTTTCGGAACATCTTGAATCGCGCCAATCGGAGTTCAGATGAAAAAGTTATGATCATTTTACCACGGACGTCAAAGCAGAAAATTTCAGAAAAGGGGACAACGCCTAGGCGCCCATTTCTAGTTCATTTCAAGCACCTAGGCGCTTGGGGGCTGTCAACAATCTGCACTGGAGTGCCTAGGCACTCCATTTGAAGGGTTGAGGCGCTTGGCTTTAGTTTTGACGCGTTTTGCATGTTTTTGTCTCCAAATTGGATTATTTTTCCTCCTAAGCTTAGAAATTGGACTTGTAACCTATAAATACATGATGTGAGGCATAGAATAGGGAGATCTTGCTACTTTTTGCTAACCCTAGAATTGAAAAAGGATTGGAGGCTTGAAGCAAGAGATTATCACGGAAGAAGATCAAGATAGGAGGCTAAGGAGAATATCAAGGATTGCTTCAAAAGAGTTTTTCCTTTCTTCTTTTATCTTTTTATTTTGTAATTCTTAGATGATGGTTTCCTTGTGAATTATGGATTTTATTTCAATCATGAACTAATTTCTATTTAAGATTACAATGGATCTTATTGCGTAGTTTATTTTAATATGCTTCCTTGTTAATTATTGTTGATTATTATCGGATTATCTATTATGATTTTGATTAATTGCTTAGTTGTCTGATCAACAATTATCGTGATAATCTATATGAACTCGGGAGATAAAGTATAAATTTAGATCTGATCATAATAGCATGTGATTGCGTTTTCTGCATGGTGATGGAATTTATGATTTGTGTTTAGGATAGGAATATACCTTTACGCCGCATGTAATCTGAAAGAGAACCTGAGCTTTAAATCCTTTTTAATTATAATTCACATAAGGATATAGTGGATTAGTTAACTAGTGTGTTCACCTTAGTTCTATCATCTGTGGATTTAAGTTGATTCGTTTATGATACGTCGGGAGATGGTCATAAATATTGATGAGTTCTTGATTAACAATCTGAAATAGTTAGCATAACTTAACAGGAAGTGTATTAATTCAAGTGAAATATTAAGAAAAATTGTAATCTTAAGCCTTTTATCTGAATTCGATTCTTGGTAATTAGTAATTAGTTAGTTTAGTACTTTATTTTCAAAATTCAACAACTTTATCGAACTGTTTAAATAAAATTAATTTGATTATGAGTTAGTATTTGGTAATTATTATTAAATACTTCTCTGTGGGTTCGACACTCTCTTATCACTTTATTACTTGTGGACTGCGTATACTTGCGCATTTTGCTAATATAGATTTAGGCAAACAATACGTCTTAGGAGTGTTTTGTGGCTGTCTCCAACGCGACTCCAACCTGTCTACCCGCTTATGAACTGATAGACTCCACGACATGCTTGCGTGAGGTGGTTGCCGCCCAGGTCGTTTCTAGCCAAGTTGTAAGGTGGAACACGCACGACACCTCAACCTTTCGCTTATATTAAAGCGAGAACCTTGGTACAATCGATAGTGTAAGGAATTCGGCATTGAATGGAATACCAACGATACCTCGACCCGTTGCTTATATGTAAGTAGAAACCTCGGTACAATTGACGATTGATGCGATAGAAGATGTCACACCCAACTATGTATTGTTGAATGATAAGTCAAAATTGAATCTCAAAGAAAAACTAAGAATAGCTTAGAAATTCTTAAAGAACCAAAAGAAGAGAAAATCTCCCAAGAAATTTAATGAATAATCTGAATATATCAATTACATCAGCCATGTTCCTTATTTATACTACTCTAAGTAGCCCTAATTCTAATAGGAACAAATTACATAATAAACAATTGTTTTAGAATTGAAAATCTAGCTAATAAGTTTCCTAATTACATTAGAATTGTAAAACTTCCTAAAATTTTTCCAAAATTCTGTGCAATTTTCCTTCTAAATTCAGACACAAGCACTGCGGTGTTGCATTGGGGCGCTGCGGTGCTGCCTTAGGGCGCTGAGCGCGCTGGCGTTGGGTTGAGCGATGGCAAGGGCTGGTGCGTTAGACTTCCTAATTGTCTTATCGTGTAGTTTGAATCCTTTTCTTTATTTCGTGCTTTTCGAACTTGTGTTGTTGGGTGATAGTTTGTAAGCTCCTTACTGTGTTTGGAAATTCGCATTGCCGCGTGAATGCTAATCCCTCAATGAATTGGAACATAGTTTTGCTGAGAGAATTAGGCGACATAAATGAACACGGGGTTGACGACTTGGCTTGCCTTGATTTGGGCTTGTTGAATATGTTGAGTTTAGAAGACCCAAATCATATAATTTATCCTCCCCTCGCGATTCGTTGAAATTGACTAGCGTTGGGCTTGAGTTGAGCTCCAATTTAAGCATTCTTGAATAAACTTCAGCCCAATTACTTAAAATCACTTGATGAACCCCTAGGACTTGAATTGAGTTATTATCGTTTGATGCGGTCTTGATCATGATCGTATCAGCTCCCCTATTTGTACTATATTTTTATGAGGGTGGTCATGGTGGAGAAAAAAATATCACAAACAAAAATATAGATCATACTATTTAATGAATTGTCCATAAAGAAAACAATATTTATTGCGATTTTATATATTGACTTTTTGTTACGAGTTATATGGATAATTATAGTTAGTAATATTTTAACGATGTATTTGATATAATGAGTCAATCTTATAATCTTACCTAATTTTAAATATTAATATACATTATAATCGTAATTTAATAATAAAAAAATTCGCAATACATAACATAACCCTATCCATAAACCATACTTAAAAAGCTCAAAGCGATAACATAGTGTAAGCCTCTCTTTGTACTTTGCATGTTCACAAGTTTGAATGTATCTCTTAACAAATTTAACACAGTTACAGACTTACGGTTGAAGTTTGACTATATCTCATATAATTTATTTAAAATTTTAATGTATTTATGGTATTGTAGTGTCCCCTAGAATTAAAATCTTGTTTTCTCCTTCTAGTATTTGGAAAACTATGGATGGTTCTACGTATTATTATGTAGGTCAAGGCTTACAACTTATAAATATTTATTAATTCTAATACTAGTTAATTAAAACGTGTTTAGAATTTTTAAGATTTTAAACTTGTAGAATGTGATTTGCTTTAAACTTGTTCAATGTAATTTCGACTTATATTTGTCATTTAATTGAAAATTTTAATTATTTTAATATGTTTGTGAAAATACTAAAATTTCTTATAAAAAAAATATCATTTCCCAAATTATATTAGGAACTATTAGCCCTAGTAGTAGCATAAAATACTCTAAAAATTAGTACTCTTTAATAACATTTTCCATCATAATAAATAATACCTCTTTAGAATTAAAATTTTAATAACAAAGATACCCTTTTTTTTTTCTTTTTTTTGTTATCCCATATTACATATATATGATCATTTTTTGAAGAATAAAATAGTGGTGATTAGGATTAATCATAAGGCTATGGTATGTGAAATTGTAATAATTTAAAATTTGTATTCTTTACAAACATAGCCTAAAAATTACTAAAGTTGCTCCTTCGAAATTCAATTAGGAATAAATAAACTAATTATTCTCCCTCAAATATTTGCCTAAACTCATATGGCCCAAAACAAGCCTGGCTGCTTACTATATTCGGTTAGAGTTTCTTTGAAATGGTCTTTTTTTTTTGTTTCCTAAGAATATATTTATTTTTGACTAAATAGATATAAAATCAATATATGAACGGAGAGGAAGTCTTTGGCGGCTTATTTTACAGGTGAAAAAAGAAGAAATGGCGACAAGAATAAAGGCGTCGTCTTTTTTCTAGAAGGTTAAGAGGAAATTGACAAAATGTATGACTTTGAATCAATTATTATAATCCTACGACCAACTCGGTGGGTTGAGGGTGAGGGGTCGTTCTCTTCGGGGAGGGGGGTTGTATTCCAAATTTGCCCCTCAAATACTAAAATTACAAGTTGTTTAAACCCTCAAAAAGTCGAGCTGTTTGAAAATTATAATATATGATATAGGGGCACAAAAAATTAGTTGTAGTAATAGTAATTTAAGTATCTGTTTGGCGAAGTTGTGGAGTGTGATGCGATAATATGAAACACTCATTATAATATATGATATAGGGGCACAAAAAATTAGTTGTAGTAATAGTAATTTAAGTATTTGTTTGGCGAAACTGTGTAGTGTGATGCGATAATATGAAACATTTATAAACGTAAAACTTTTGACAAAAATATTTTTTTTATAAAAAAAGTTAAAATAATGTTTGGTTATATAATTATATACTGCTTTTAAAGTATTAATGACATATTTAAGTCAATTATGTTTTATGCGATTTTATTTTTTAAACAATTTAAGGATTATTTTATGTTTTTGTTAAAAGTATTTTAGTCAAAAATATAAATTTTCTATTTCAGTTAAAAAGTGCTTTAAACTCAAATTTTTATTCTTTAAAAGTACTTTGAGATAGTTAAGAACTCCAAAATATTTTTACTTTAATTTAAAATTATTTTTAATCCAACAAAAGAACTCTCCAAACTAACTCTAACCATGTTTGTAAGTTTTTTTTTTTTAGGAGAAAGGAAGGGAAGGGAATAGAAGGGAAAATAATTAAAATTCCTCCAAATTTTATGTTTGAGAATTTTTTCTAAGGTGAAAAAGAAGGAATTTAGAGGTAAAATTGATTTTTTTTTGTCTCAAAATTTTTCCTTCAAAAATATAAGAATTTGGAGATATGAAAAATGATAAAAAAAAATTAAATATTTTATATTACTTAAAATAACCTTTTAATATAATACAAATTTTCTCTTTCCTTAGTCAAGCCCCCTGGCCTGCGCCCCGCGCCGGCTTTCCTATCTGGCCGGGGATTCTATAATTATATCCCATTGAATAGTCGGATAGCAAGTCTATTAAATATTCAAAGGGTAAGCTAATTGCAAGGTAATAATCTGATTGGTGCATCGAATTAATCAAAGAGAGGTCTTACAGTTTTAAATAAATATAATAATATATCTTGTTAATAATATTTTATTTATTATATTTGAAGATTTAATAATTAAATAAATTATCATCTTTTGCAGAACGGAGAGAATATAGAATTATTATCAATTATTTAAAAGTCAATTTGAGATATTTTAAAATATATATCATATTATTTATTTTATTTATATGTGAGGATAATATATTAATAATGTAGTTTATGTCGACGCCGGGTTTTCGCTTTCTCTTGGTCTCTTCCAAATTTTAGCCTTTTGATTTAGATGACGTTTGGAAAAGGTCGGCATTGATGTCGACGGGGTTTTGAAAGATCGCTTTTATGATGAGCCAATTAACCAGAGTCGCCAGTTGGTATATTTGAAATGGATGTACCAACTCATCCGAGTTTTCGTTTTTTTATAAATCGCTGGCTCATGTGTGACTCCGAATTAATTAGTCTGCGAATCGAGATTCATAGAGTTCGGGGGCTTGCTTAAGTGAGGGGAAGGTGTTAGGCACCCCTCGACTTCCGTGAAACACGGTTACCGCAATCTTGATGCTTTCCTATCCTTTAATTCATGAAATGTGTGTGTGCGCGCGCTTGTGTGTGGGTGTGTGTGTCTATGTGAATGATGTGGTGAGTTTGTATGAAAGAATCATTTGGATTTTTAGGGAAAGTCGTGCTTTAATTTGATAACGCTTCGGAATGTCTTTTCGGTATACACGAGCAAGCTTTATTCTTTATGAGAAAGGTTTGATTTTAATTGTCCAAAGCTATGAGATTTTCATTAAGTGTCGTTTTGTCAAAACAAGAATTTTAAACCTTCGTCAAAATAGGAATCGAGATCTATACGTTGCTTTCGTGAAACGATCGGGCAATTTCTAGAATCTTTTTCACCCTATGCACGAAGATTTAATAAAACGTTACTTATTTGTAAAATCATTTTGTGTGATATTTTGGAAAACGATTTTATTTAGCTTTCTCGTCAAATAGGAATCGACATTCATTAGCATTTCTCAAGTTTTAACCTCGTGATTCTAATATCCTAGTTTGATTGATTTTATGAAAATCTTATCATTTAGCTTTGAAATCAATTTCGTGTCATAAATCAAATCGAGCATAAACACGCGTCGGGGCTATTCATGGGCATGTAAGCCATCAAAATGTCCCCGAACGCCAACAATCACAAATTTCACTATTTCGGGGCCTTAAGCACGATTCTCGCCTTAGCGTCGTTTTAAGGCCCAACGATTACATATTACAATGAAAACTACGTCATTTCTACTTCTTACATCAATATATGTCCATCATCGGATTGGGACCTCGGGGTCGCTTTCCTAGGCTCACACGAGATTAATACATGCCTACAAAATGGATACTACATAACTAACCAACCCGGATTTATCTAATATACCATGATATCCGGAAATGACAATCTAAATAAGTTACACCCAATAAATTGCCATAAACAAGCTAGAAATTTCATCAATTGGATATCATCGGATTATTAGGAAGAATTTTGTTCCAATGGAACCCTCACCAATAATCCCTAATCCATGATTGTTCAACAATATTCTTGAAAATTACAATCAAATTTAGCTAAATGACATGATAGAAGTTGCAAAAATAATGAGATTTTCACCTTGCAAATGATACCAAAATTGTGTAGAAACTTATGTATTCGAGTGGAATATGAGATGTATTGATACAATCTAACAACAAAGGAAATTCCTCTCTTTTTTCTCTCAATTGTTGCAAGAATTTTTGCTATTTCTCTCTATTTCCGAGCTAAAACTGCTGCTGATTTTCTTCTTCTTCCGCCAAATTGCTCAACCTCCTGTATGCTGCCGAAGCTGGCTTAAATAGGCTGGCCAAAGCCAGCCGCAGATCTATCTGCGGCTGGCCGCAGATGGATCTGCGGCTGGCCAGCTGGCACGCCTCCCATCGCACTCAGCTGGTAGTGCTGATTTCCCGGTTTCCGTGCTGGCGCACCCACTTGGCCGCAGATCTATCCGCGGCTGGCGGGCTTGACTTTCTCGATTTTCGTGCCACGCCTCGATTTTCGTGCCGCAACGTCGGTTTTCGCTGACAGGCTCGTATTCTGCAGTCCGGGAATTTCCGGGAGACGTGCCACCTCATTCGGAAATGCCTGCCTCGGACGGCCTTATTGTCACGTAAACTTGGGTTGCCCAAAACATTGCGGCGGTGCCGGGCGCTCGCCCTTGTGCCCGCTCCTTTGCTCCCGCAAGCCGGTTCAATTGACGATTTCGCCCTCCTGTCATGGTTAGTAGAAGGAAACGCAAAATTTGGGTGTCTACAGCTGCCCCTCTTTATCATGTTTATGAAATGATAAATGAAATGAACAGGATAAAGAATAGACACTCGATGCATGAATGACAGTGCATAAGAATTGACAATACACACATGATGCAACCCATATGATTTATGATGCAACACAAGATGTAATGCATGCAAGACATTCGTAAGAGTGTCAATGCATCAACCCCTTGACCGTGTTTGTTAGTCTTTGGGTTCACTCTTTCAATCTATCGTCTCGTTCGGGGCCGGGTATCGTCGCCGGTCACCCATCTCGTAACCCCCGGTTATCGTCGCCGGTTGGTTATCTTGTCGGAGCCGGTTATCGTCGCCGGTCATCCATCTCGTGATCGCCGGTTATCGTCGCCGGTCGATCGTCTCTCGGGGCCGGGTATCGTCGTCGGTCACCCATCTCGTAACCCCCGGTTATCGTCGCCGGTTGGTTATCTGTCGGAGCCGGTTATCGTCGCCGGACATCCATCTCGTGATCGACGGTTATCGTCGCCGGTCGATCGTTTCGTCGGGGCCGGGTATCGTCGCCGGTCACCCATCGCGTAACCCCCGGTTATCGTCGCCGGTTGGTTATCTTGTCGGAGCCGGTTATCGTTGCCGGTCGTCCATCTCGTGATCGCCGGTTATCGTCGCCGGTCGATCGTCTCGTCGGGGCCGGGTATCGTCGCCGGTCACCCATCTCGTAACCCCCGGTTATCGTCGCCGGTTGGTTATCTGTCGGAGCCGGTTATCGTCGCCGGTCATCCATCTCGTGATCGCCGGTTATCGTCGCCGGTCGATCGTCTCGTCGGGGCCGGGTATCGTCGCCGGTCACCCATCTCGTAACCCCCGGTTATCGTCGCCGGTTGGTTATCTGTCGGAGCCGGTTATCGTCGTCGGTCATCCATCTCGTGATCGCCGGTTATCGTCGCCGGTCGATCGTCTCGTCGGGGCCGGGTATCGTCGCCGGTCACCCATCTCGTAACCCCCGGTTATCGTCGCCGGTTGGTTATCTGTCGGAGCCGGTTATCGTCGCCGGTTATCCATCTCGTGATCGCCGGTTATCGTCGCCGGTCGATCGTCATGTCGGGGCCGGGTATCGTCGCCGGTCACCCATCGCGTCACTTAACACGTCAAATGGCTGCAAGGGAGCAAGGTGGGACCCATCAGGGCCAGCCGCGGATGGATCTGCGGCCAGCCGCAGATTGATCTGCGGCCAGCCGCAGATACATCTGCGGCCAAGATCGGGCCTTATAACCAACGCGCTTCCTCCAGATCTGTCACTTTCAACTTGCAATCATCAGAGATTCTCTCGATTTTTCTTGTTCGCAAGGGTCTTTTGTCGATTTTTCAACTTTCCTGCAAAAACTGTTCCGGTAGGATTGATCTACACGCTACAGGTAACACTTTGACCGGTCACTTTTCAATTTCGTCAATGTTTTGCTATACATTTGACTATTGGCATGTTTAGAGATAAAATGTATGCTTTACAATGCTATGTAATGTACCATCCTATATACATGCTATGTATCAACTATGTGAGTCCTATTTTATGTTCATGAGGCGGTCCCACATATTGTTATTCCTTTTCTGCAATAAAATCATGCATTACATGCTGTAATTACATATATGAATGCAATTTAGATCTATTTGAGACTTTGATTGATGGAAAACATGTTTGGCTTAGGCCTGGGACGTCCATTTTACAAACGGAACTCTGCCGATTTTTTTTTTTTTTTTTTTTTTTTTTTTTTTCATAACCATGCATCATGTTGCATTAATCATATGATGAGGCTAGAAATTTAGAATGTTCATCACATAAATTTTAAAAGGAAACTTACCTTCTTTCTTGCCCGTTCTATTCCAGCTATGGATCGTGATACGCCCAGTAGCTCCTCCGCCTCTCGGACTTCGGGTGTTCGCCGTCGTAGGGCTGCACCTGCCCCTATTCCCCCTCGTACCCGTCAGGCTCGTCGCTTGGCGGAGTCTGTCATCCGTCCTGATCACCCGGACGTTGAGGAGGTTGCTCCTCCGGAGGTTGCGGTGGAGGAGCCGTCTTCCAGCACATCAGCTCCCCTCACTCATCGCACCTTATCTGGCGCTTCTGTCCAGATACCCGATCTATTGGGTCGGGATCTCAGTCGTCATCCCTCGGCATCTCTTGTGGCTAATGAGGTATCCTTGATTCGGCTTTTCATTTGTTCTTGATTTCTCAATTTCCGGTTCTATCTGGATTGACCCATTGGTGATTTTCATAGGTGCCTGAGTTTACCCAGCCGAGGGGTAACTGGTTCAACATCTACTCCCTTTACGCGGCCCTGCACAGTGATTATCGGGCGATGGTGGACTCTTGGGGCTTCCGACATTTCTTCACTATCATCCCCCGCCAGTGCCCCTGGGGTTACATGAGGGCTTTATCCGAGCGATGGTTCCACCAGACGCAGTCTCTTCATCTCCTCGACTGCGAGGTCGTGTTGACCCCATGGGACTGGAGGTACATTACCGGCATTGAGTTTACCGGGTCCCGCGTCCCCTTGGATCTTGATATCACTCCTGTGGAGGTTCGAGCTTTGCTGGGCTTCGCTGCTGAGGACCGGGTCTTTAAGGCCCGCAGTATCCGATCTGGTGCTTTGGCTGTCGATGCAGTCGGGGGTCTCTATGCGCTGCCTATTCTAGCAGATCAGGGCACCAGGGACATTCTGCTACGACGCCTGTTCCTGACCATCATGAGGGGTTGTTTTCTGGGGAACAACTCCTCCACCATTCATTTCAGCGTCGTAGGAGCGGTCAGAGATGTGGACCGCATCGGTGATTATGACTGGGGGTCATTCACCTTTGCCTATTTCCTCCACGGCATGCGTCTACGCTCAGAGGGACAGACTGATGCCTGGCTCGGCTTCTACCATTTTCTGTTGGTGAGTCCCCTCCTCCTCTCTCTTACTGTATTTCTTTTCCTTTCATCTCTTTTCTGTATTTGATAGTGACTCATGCCTTGCCTTGTTTCTATTCACAGTTCTGGGCTTACGAGCGGCTGCCATGTCTGAGGCCTATCACTACTCTGGGCCCGGACACTTATCCTCGAGGTCGGCGATGGCATCACAGTACTCTGGAGGAGGTCCCCGTGTCGGGCAGCTTTGCACATTGTCGTATTCAGCTGGAGTTGATCACGGCTGCCGACGTTGTCTGGATTCCCTACCTCTCCGAGCATCTGACTGTGGGGTTTGCTGACGGGCATCCTTCCGGCCCGGAGTTCGAGCTTTCCACCCGTCGCCTCACTTTGCAGAGTGTTGGAGGCTGGGTGATGTATCTGGGAGAACGCGCATTCAGATGCGTCACTGGGGAGATCCGCATCCCGCACTCCCTTTCTTTCACTACTTTCTGGCCGCTGGATTCTCAGCCCTCGGAGATCATGCTCGCCGGGGAGGACGGTCGGATGCTTTCCACGGGTCCTACTACGAGTGATGCATTCCGTACATGGTGGGTGCCCCGTACCATCGGTCCTCAGACTCGGGCCACTTTCTTTCTTGGAGATATGGTTCCAGGCTCGGTGACGATGACCGATTGGGCTGCCTGTGTTCGGACCCCTACCCACGCTGAGCAGATCGCCTCATTGACCCGTCAGGTAGATCAGTTGTCGCTGTTTATTCGGGGGTTGGGCCGGGCCCCGGAGGAGGCTTACACCTACGATCCTGACGGTGCAGGTTATGATGCAGGCCCGAGTTCATCTGATGCCATAGCGCATCCCTACATCCCTGATATGAACTTTGGTCCTCCGAGCTCGACGACTCCAGGGGATCAGTTCGAGGATCCTGCTTTCATAGATGATACTGATTTTATTTAGACCAGGATAGGATAGGGCCTTTTGTATCGGCACCTGCTTAGATTTCTTTTTCATTTATGCACTATGTACTGAACTCATTTATTTATGCACAGTTTTCTTTTTCATTTTATGGGATTCACCTGTTTTATTATTAACTGTATGATGCATGCTTTTATTTATGGATAGAGAATGACCCCTGTACAGTCTTTTTGATACTATTTTTTCAGATGTCATCCTCGGATGCTGTGACTCGTTTGGATTCCATTCCTCCCGCAGGGTTGGTCGGCAGCCTCTTCCGCTGGTTGGACAGTTTACTGCCGGCAGACAGGATTATCGCAGATGGTCTTTTGGGACATTCTTGGTCCTTACTGGCCTTTCAGGTGCCAGCGGGCTTTGTGGATGGTCTTCTGAGCTATTGGGCCCCTGCTCGTCAGGTGTTTAGGTTAGGGACCGTAGAGCTGACCCCCACCCTTGAGGAGTATGCTCGCTTTACCGGCTTACCGTTGGACGGCCCTTGTGCCAGGGTCACAGTTGGTTCCATGCGCCGTCAATTCTTGATTTTCACCGGTTTGCGGAGGGCTGTCTTATTACCGGTAATCATATCGGACCATATGGTTCCTCTTCAATTCTTGATTGACCGATTTGGCTCACCTGACAGTTTCCGTATTTTCCTCGGTGATTTTTCCGTGTCCGAGGAGCGTTGGGATGCCTTGAGAGTGGACGTTCTGATGGCCTGTGTTATCTCAATTTCGTATTTGCCTGCAGGACCCGATCATTTGGATATGCGGATTGTGGCGGCCGTTCGAGCCCTCCGGGAGGATCATACCATTCTTCCTATGATATTGGCGGATACCTATATGTCAGCCACATATTGCCAGTCCTTCCGAGGCAGAGCCTTCAGAGGGAGCTCGACTTTGCTGTATGTGTGGTTCATGAGTCACCTTAGTCCCATCGGCCACTTCCGCCGCCAAGGGTTTTGCTTCAGTCACAACATAGCCGCGCAGCTTT